>OY728160.1:1266383176-1267633176 GCA_963277665.1 Viscum album
AACATCCTCCAATTCTATACAAGTGTAAGGAAGAAGATGAATATACTTTGAAAAATTATTTATAATAATGTTTCTTTTTTCCTTTAGAGAACGAATACCTATGTCAAATGATTGAGACAAAGGAGAGGATCACCATTAATGATATTCCAATTATGAGGGAATATATAGATTTATTACCTGAATAGTTGTATCTTATTCCTTCCCATTGAGAGGTTGAGTTCTCAATTTAAATTATAATTATAGATCTTCCTAGTCCTTATAGAATAACCCAAATTGAAATAATATAACCAAAAAAGTAACTATAATATAATCTAGAAATCAGTTTTATATTCCTTAGGGATTAAACATAGGGTGCACCAGTTCTATTTGTTAAGAAGAAGGATAGGTCAATTCGTCTTTACATTGATTATCATGAAATCAAAAAGATCATGGTAAAGAAAAAGTATCCTCTACCATATATTGGTGACTTGTTTGATCAATTATTTGGAATATAGTACTTCTGTAAGGTAGAACATCATTCATGACATCATCAGTTAATGTGAAGAAGATACATATTACCAAGAATACCTTCCTACAAGGTACAAACATTATGAGTTCATAGTGATTCCTATAAAATACAAAAATACTCTGGAAACTTTCATGGACTTGATTCATAGAGTCTTTAAATAATACCTCCATAAACCTGGGATCATATTTATAGATGATATTCTTATATTTTAAAAATACAAGTAGGAACATGAGGATTATTTTAGTGTCATGTCGAAGAATTTGAGAAAGGTGAAGTTTTATTCAACATACAATAATTTGGAGTTTTGGATGGATTAAGTAACATTCTTGGGGCATGTTATCATAAGAAAAGGGATATATGTGAATCCTTTAAATTCATAGGTGACTAAAAAAGTTTCCTTGAAAAAAATATATTATAGAGATCTATAGTTTCCTCGAATTAGCTAGGTATTATCAATGTTTTTTTGATTAACTTCTATAAGTTTTCAAAACTACTAACTTGGTTAACTTGGAAGGGTGTAATGTTTTTATAGGCTAATTAATGTGAAGAGATATTTAATAAGTTTAATAAAAGGATTATCAATGCACTTGTAATCACACAATACACTTGTGGGTAAAGGTTTTTGATCTACAATGATGATTTAGTGAAGGTATTAGGTTTCAACCTTATAAAAAATGATAAATCAATAGCATGTACCTTAAAAAACTGAATATTCGTGTGAAAAACTATCCAATGAAGAATTTGGAGTTGGATATAATAATATTCACATTGAATATTTAGTGGAATTATATATATAAAGAGAAGTGTTACACATATATATATAATAACAATTTTATGTATATATTCTCATAGAAGGCACTCAACTTATTCCAATGAAGATGCCTAGAGAAGATCAAGGATTATGATTTATCAATCAATTACCATCCTTAGAAGTTGAACAAAGTGGAAGATTATCTAAGTAAAATGGATACTAAAATGTTATCCATGATGATAATTATGAAGAATATAATATTCTTAGATATGTAATAAATGGAAATGGGAATCATAAAGGTAAAAAAAATATCATACTTTACCCAAATGATCGATCAACCATCCAATTTGGGAAAATTAAGAAATACCAAAGGGAAGATATAGAGATACGAAATAATGGATATGATATAAGAAAGGGGAAAGATCCAAAGTTCAACACTGATGAAGGATTTGTGATATTTAGGACATGACTATGAATACCATCATATCCTTACAGAAATAAGGAGTTACAAAATAACTAGGGAATAATAGGGGTTTCCACATTGGTTTTTTGGGTTATTTTACAATATTTAGCTGTAGAAGTTATTGAAATAAAATTTTAAAACATTTTGATTATATTGGTTATTTTTAAATGACATGAAAAATTGTATTTAATGTCAATTTTTAAAATACCTTCATAGGAATCAGTGAAAAATCTCAAGAATGGGAAGGGTTTTTCACATTTGTTATTACATAACTAACATGAAAATATATTTTCTTATGATATTTCATGTCGCTTATAAAATAATAAAAATGATATATATATATATATAAATTTAATATTAAAATCAATCACCAAAACCCATCAATACAAAAATATAATCAAAATCATAAAACAATAGTATAAACAGACTATAAAACCACAACACAAATTAAAAATCATTTAACTCTTTTTTTGAAAATTTAAACTTTAAAATATATTTTACAAATAAAATAAATCACAATAAATCCTGTTAAATAATCAGCCTAAGATAATTGGAAGTGATTTATATCATTTTCATAATATGTGCAATGTTGTTCAAAAATATACAAATAAAAACGAAATCATGTGACATGTATCCCCAGTTTAATTATAAGACAATTTAAAGGAAATGTTTTGATAAAATTTAATCTTATGGAATTTTGTAATTTTCCCAGATGAAATTATTTCGAGAAATAATATGGGAACATTATATTCACATTCCTTTATTCCTTGTTGATTATGATAGTTCTGTTTCAAAATTATTTTTCAATTCAAAATAATATTTTAAGTACTTGCGACCAAAATTTAGTAATTATAAATGAGAAGTAACCATTATACACACATATTTGTTTCATGTTGTACTCTTTCCTATTGTATATCTAAATTAATTATATTCCCTTTTCAAAAATGTTATTTATGAGTTATAATTAAAATTCATTATCATATACAAGTATTCAAATAATCAAACATACATGTCTAATCTCTCATAGATTTTTTTCTCATTTCACCATGTATGTAGCATAACTTGTAAGTTTTCTTCACTATTAGACAAAAAATAGACAACATCCATTGGACAATAAAAAAATAATGTTAGTAGTTTTATAGTTAAAATATATAACACTATAAGAAATATATGTTCAGTACCATTTATTATAAAGAAGAATCTAACACTGAATTGCATTATTTTAAAGTATTTCAAAAATTTATATTGTTCTTCATATGTATTTAATTATTATCATTATTAATGAAATAAATTATATATCAAAAAATAAATTTAATGATGTACTATCATACTGAATACAAATTGTATAAAGATTCCTAATACAAAAAACATGAAGTTTCATAATAATAAAACAACTAAAAGAAATATGATAATTGAATTGCATGAAAAAGTCTTGCATCCCTTTGATCCCTAAAAAATCTCTAAGTACAAGAACCATGATATATCTCTTTAAAATAATCACTGTCGTTTCACTCCAAAATTTTTTAGCATCGATTGTAATATCATAATCTTCTAATAATAAATATTAATATGTTGATAATTCTTCAATCCTAGAAGAAGTAGTATCTAAATTCATTGTATCCTATACTTGTTATTTTGTATACAATTTGAATTTACTTTTAACATTTTCCTATAAAAATATAAATAAATATATAAATTTTAAAATTTTAAAATACATTTAACACTAATATTACATAAATGATATAATATATATATACCTCAGTGGTAATTTACCAGACATGTCCTGATGGTTAAACTAGAAAATTGCTGATACTTTTTTCCAAATGTATTAACCTCATCTATAAGAAATGGTACTCTTACTGATCTATCTATGGTATCCAACATCATTACCCAAATCCAATATATATATATATTTTCATGATGAGTGGTATCCCAATATAACATATAATCCCATATTCAACAATATGTTTCCCTCAATCATCAATATATAACTGAAAATATATGGGAAACTTTAGAGGAGGTGGTGTAATAGCTAGATATAGTAGCAGCAGGGAAAGAGTACGGTATGTAGTTGCAAGTGGAGGAGTGATATTTGTATCATAAAACTATCTTTTCATGTTTTCAAACCTATACTTTACTAAAGTTATAATCCTATCCTCAATCATCTCACCCATATTTTGACTATAACTTTCAAATATTAAATTTTCTTTTATGCACTTCCTCATTTGAAGAAGATCTTGAACAACCAAACAACTTTTTGAATGATACACCCACCTCATACCCTTGTACATGACCAGAGTGTTCAAGATTTCTTAATTTTGTAGTTAATATATCTTTAACACTCTCAGGTATGAAGGTCCCCAATGTTGTATACTCTTCCAGGGATTCTTTTAAAAAATATTTATAAAATTAGTTAGTAAATCCAAATATATAAATATTTGAAATAACTTAAATAACATTAATAACTTAAATAACTGCTTACTATCCTCTCATTTAATTCCCTTGAATCTTTTATAAGACATCTTCACTTTTTAGTCATCCAACCATTATTCTTTTTTTCATGTCTACATTGGTGTTTTGGCCAACTTTAACGGAGTTTGAATGATCAACTCTAATTTGTTTTTCAATTTTTTTATCCATCATTTGTTCTTTCAATAATTTATACCCTCAATGTGATAATTTATGAGGGCATACATTTTTGTATTGGATATTATAATGAGATATTATTAGTTTCTATAAATTAAGGATAAATTAATCATTACTAATAAAAAACTTCTAAAATATAACATTGCACTTATTAAAAATGAATCTCATCATCTACTTTCAATAAAAATATTCCTTGTATCTTCCTATATAAATGGATATATATCACATGGATTTTAATTTTTTATTTTCTCAAAAAATGAAATTTGATGTTAGGGTTGATTTAAAATCACTCTATCCCTCAACATCTAAAGATAAGATTACTTCTAGACTTATCTTGTCTTAGGTATATCATATTATATCAGATAATAAGTGAAAAACAATTTTTGAAAAAATATGTATTGATAAATAAAATTATAAAAAACAAACTTACTAAAATTATCTCCCATAATTGAGAAACTTTTGGTTTTTTGATACTTTTCCAATCAAAAATTAAAATGACAACTTTAGTTTGATATTTCACTACAACAATTCTTTTTTGAATTTGGATTGCTAGAATTATCATTATCATCAAACAAAACATATATCCTACAATTATGGATATGAGAAAATGATAATTTTGGTAAATATATACTACCACACTTACCAATAATGGAATCCTTTTATACCCTAGGGAAGTATGTGGTTGCTTTATAAAAGGATATGGTGGATACTTAGAAGAAGTATGCTTTAAATCCCCCCCAAAAGATCGAAGTGACTCAAATATTTGATGTAATATTATCCAAGAAATATAATGAACAAAAAATTAGTACATAAATATACAAATAAAATTTATATATATAAAAATAAATAAATAATAAAAAATTATCTATCAAAAAATCAAACTAACTTAAAACATTTTTATTCAAATTTTTTATAACAGGTAACTAAAAATATAACAACAATAATAAGAGTTTAAATATCATAATAAAGATAAAAAATTATGTAAAAGAGTATAAAATTCAACTTTTATATAAAAATTTGAAAAATAATTTTGAAAATGATACAAAAAAATACAAAACAAACCACTCTCGATCATATTAATTTGACTAATTAATAAAAAATTTAAAAAGAACACTAACAATATTATTTATCTTATTCCTTATTAGTTTAATATTTTTTAATAATACTAAAAATATTTATGAAACATTAAATTGTATTAACAAAATAAGACAAATATTAAGTAAAAATTTATACAAATAAAATATATATATATAAAACTGAATAATTGAAAAATTATTAAAATAAAAAACAAACTAATGTTAAAACAAATTTATAATATTTTTTAAAATATGTGTTTTTAGTAAAAAAATTAAAACTAACACATCTTACATTTTATGAAATTTGAAAAGTTAAAAAGAAATAAATATATGTTATTTGTAAGATTAGGAAGTTACTAAATGATTTTTCCCGTATTCCTTCCACATGATTATTTTTTATGGCACAAACCGTGTCTATGAAGTGGTCATAAATATTCTCTAATAATATTTCCGTGGAAATCAGGATGTCACATAAATCAACATTAGCATTAATTTATTCTACACCAAAATAGTATTTTTCCTTTTAATATGAAATAAAACCATACATTTGATGTATCAAGAAAATATAAAATTAGTTTTTCATGTGTTTCCATGATAAAATGATTATCCATGTATTCTAATATATTCAAATCAACTAGTTTGATACCAAATTCAACATTTCTGACACTGTTATTTCAAATATCACATTTACAATTAAAAAATGGAACTCACAATTTAATGTTATAAATCTACCATATTTCTTAAATAACCCCATAATATGCACTTGATTTTGATATGGGTTTTTGAATTTGACACTTGAAGAATGTATTGCCTATAAGAACACCAATACATTACTATTAATGACTTCACTCTTATTGTCCTAATATTTAATATAAAATGTATATAAATTAATGTTATACCTAAATCATGTTATCAAAATTAAACTTGGGAAAGTTTTTAATCATCTAAATGTTTTTTATTCATCTCATATACCATACACGATCTCTTTAAACCGTGGAAAAAATGTTTTGTTTTTCTCATTCAATAACCACATATCTTTCTTCTTTAGATAAATTTGTTTTATCACATTAACATAAAATTTTATATATATATGAGTATAATATAGGTTATTAATGATATATAAATGTAATTTCTTCATCTGTTCCCCTATCGACGACTTTAATTTCAATCCATGGATCTCTATTCCCCCAAAAAATGTCTTGTTTATTGTGAGATATAAGCAAATCAATATTCTGCAATGCATAAAAGTAGTTTGTAAAAAAAATACATATCCCCTTTAGAAATATACTTATAAACAATGGTGGATTGAGGTCGATATGTTTTCTTAACATATCCCTTCAATATCTTCATATAAATTTCCAAATTATATATTCAACAAAGATATAATAGTTGATGAATATTTATTCATCACACCAAATGAACCATTAAATAGACTATGATATAAAAAAATGATAGAGGAATTTACTTTTCAAGTTGACCAATTATATAAATTGCTTCATTTTCTAAAATTATCAATGATTTCAGATCAATCACTTTCTAAGAGATTGAATTGAAAAAATAGAACACATTCATGATAGTTATTATAACAGAGATGGGAAGTATTACACACAATGTAACTGGTGGAATAAATTATATCATAACTTTACATGTAAAGACCCGAAGCTTAACGTATGTGGACATTACATTACTTTTGCGGAATACTTAATACATAACAAAAACAGACACACAAGGACCGTAATAGTTTAGTGTCTTTGGAAACTTGGAACGTAATCTTCTAGTCGTGGTGAAAGATCTTCAAAATCTCCCATAAAGATCTTCCACTTTTTGTTTCCTTACCTAAAACCTTTATTTATATCCTGGGGAAAAGAAAACATAAATGGGTGAGCTCAAATGCTCAGTAAGGGTAAACAAAAGAAATATCAATCACATCATATTCATAAGAACATAACAATTTGGAAATCTTACCCTGCAAAAGAGATCATAATTTCATAACATGGGATAAATCATGGTAGTGAAATGTAATCCCAATAATAATAACATAAAACATGAAACTTTATGGCATGCACACATAATCATAGAGAATCATATCTTATAAGTCAAGACTCATTTCCAGGACTATCTTAGTGGAAAAAGTCCCTTTCTGAACTGAGTTCACTCCTCGTTTCAGTCCTGTTTCACTGAACCGGTATAACCTACCATTCCAGCCATGTCTATCTCATGAGATATAAAATCTTTATCCAATGCATTGGAGGGAGATATAGGCCCCACCCATCTCATAATGATACCATTCTTATGTGTGCCACAAAATCATAAACCATACATCATAGCATAACCCATGTAATAAAAATGGGAATCTTAAACACCGTGACATCATAAAACAATTAATATAAGATAAATGAATTCATAAAAATAATTCCATCACAACATAATAAAATCAATGTAATAATAGGGATAGAAACATAACCCTATATTATCTTATATGGAAAATAATTTTGATAAAACACTTGAACTCCTTTCTTGAGGAAAATATCCTTTCTACTTCAAAAACATTTTCCTTTTTTTAACATGTCTTACAATTTTAAACTAAAAGAATTTGATTAAAAATAAACTTGAAAACTTGTAAAGGAAGCTTCTTAGAAATAATTTTTTAAAAATAAATTCATGCCGTATAAGTTAAAAAAACATTCTTCTCGTACTTTTGTCGGAAAAGTCAAAAAGTACCTCGTACGAAAAATGACAAAAGATTCCTTTCATATCTTTTACTAAAAACCCACCGAAGGGTAAAATTGGATTTAAACAGTTGTAGGTGGATGGAAACAATATTACATATTGAGGAAACATGGATTTGGATTATAAAATACACCCCAGTAAATACCAAAGTATAAACAATCTCGGATAAAAATGAGATTTTGATATTTTCCCTTACCTTAGGTCCGATTCACTTCGTAAGTGTCCGAACCTCATGTATAATGATTTAAATAATGTCATTTACTTATTACAGAATCATATTCATTTTTATTATATCATATATGGTTCACTTATGACATTATATTACCCGTTCTTTTGTAAATTCATGTTAAAGTAGCGTTTTGGGTAAAATCGTCTCATTTGTCGTCTGTGTTTTGACTTGTAATTATTCATATGATTAATTAGATCATGATTAATTAATTCCAGAATATAAAACTTGATTTATATATAATATATATTCAGAATATACATATATATAATAAATCAGTAAATGGAAAGAAATACACCGTTCATGGAGATGGTAGGCAGTACGTATGCATGAACGCTATTTTCGTTTCATTATTGAGTTGAATGGAATTAAGTAGATGACATACATATATATACAAATAAATCCAGTATCATTATTATGTCATATATTTCATGATTAATTATTATATATACTTTATAATCATTCATGAATGGTTAACGTGGAGAATGAATCTCATCGCGTCGTGGAGACGGTAGTCCGTACATATTCACGAGCGATGATATCTTTATCATGATCGTGGGACTGTATTGGAGTGTATGTATACTATTTCAGAATCAATATCAATTTAAAATAATCATATATAGTTATTATTTACACCATTATACCCATCCAAGTAAGGTGGTGGTGGAAAATAGATTACACCACAGCGTGGAGACGGTATTTCGTACGTACGCACGCGCAATGATTTCGTTTTCTGTAGGATGGATAGATGGTGAAATAGGGTTGTTTCATACTTATAATAACATATCAGTATATGAGTGATACTGATGTTATTACTTCATAATGAAAAAACCTAAGAAGAATAAGTGGAAGAAGAAATAAAGTTGAAATAATCGGTAACAGACATTACCTCTTCTTTGAAGCGGCTCTTTGAGTCCTCTTCTTAGGGCACTAAAATTGGTATTTTAAGAATACCAGGACCTCTATGATGTTTCTAGGGAAGTTGGGAAGTTTAATGGGCAGGGGTTGGCCGAGCTTGAAGGCTCAAAGTGGTGCGAGGAAGAGGGGGAGGAGGTGCCCTTCTATAAGGGAGGAGAGGGGCACCTTTGGAATAACTAAATATATTATTTTATTATAAAGCCAAATTCGGTTTTAAATAGATAAAAATTGATTTATTTCAAATATAAGGTGGGGATGGGTCAAAATAATCTCATACAATAGAATTTAGACAAGTTTAGGTCATTATACTAACCTTATCTTTTAGTTTTAACTCTTAGTTAATTAGATTGACATTTACCATGACACTTTGTATTTTTATATTATATAGTTAATAAACTTAACATATACATCCAACCGACCCCAAAGTGGTCCATTAATGATACAACTATCATGATATAAGTATCTTGGCCGAACCTTAGATTTTTAGGAATAAAATAACAATCAATAATATAATATTTGTTTTAAAAATTATTTTATGTTAATTTTGACAATATTCAATAGTTGATTTTTGTGAAACTCATAACAGAATGATTACTTCGACCAATGTTAATTAAATCAATCCTAACATGCCATATTAACCTATAAAATTATTTTAATTCATAAAAGTCTGAAATTATATTTATTTGGGTAATTATAATATCAATTATTCTAATTTTTCACTATTATGGTAATTACTGCATCATCATTATGTCATAAATAAATTAATTTATTTAATGTATAAAAATTATAAATAAAATATTATTATGTATGAAATCTTATTATCTTTCTAATGAATATTTACAATCTAATTAACTTATGTATAACCCTATATAAAAAATGTTTTAGTAAATAAACTTTGATTTTAACTCTTTTAACTCTTCTTTGAATTAACTAATAATAAATGTCCTAATCTAATCCAAGTGGGCCTAAATGGTCATATTTTATTCCTAAGGTTTTTTTGGTCGAATTAATCTTATCCAATAGAATTATAACATGTGTTAGGGTAATAATAATATCATTTTTACCCTTAATTACCCTATTTACTTTTAACCGTGGTAAAAAAAGTAAAAAGTTACCATTCACCAAAAATTATTTTCATCTCATTGAACCACATTTTACTTACTGACATCAACCGTGTCTCTCGGATTTTTGAAATTTCACTCACAGAAGCAGTAAAATTAAGGTGTATGAAAAATTCATTTTTTTAACTACCACTTAGTGGTTTCTCTATTCATCAAAAAAATGAAAGTTTCCAGAAAAATACCAAAAATTAGGCCTAAGATATATTTGATTTTATGAACTCAAAAATGATGTCTATTTTACCAAATTCAAAACATATCAGTTTCATTAATTAATTTAAAAATTAATTCCTGTCGTCAACACAAATAGCGTGTTCTTAAGAGATAATAACTATCAAAAGATTGACACTTGTTTATGTCTGGTTTAAATGTGAAATTACATCCAATGATCAACATTGTATTAAATTGTAAAAATATATTCTAAATATAGTTTAAAACCACTAAAATTAATAATTTATCACTATTAATTATTTCGATTAAAAAAGTTGTTTTTAATTAAAATTTAGTAATTTTCACTATTCATCAGAATATGAAAGTTATCCAAAAAGTACCGAAATTTCACCCTAAGATAATTTCGATATTCCGAATCCAAAAATGAATTCCATTTTGGAAGGTAAAATTTATAAAATTTCAAAAAGTGTTTATTACTATTCATAACGGCTAGTTTTAATAATATTTTAATAGCATATCGTTGTTTAGTGAAACTCGGTATTGCGTACAACACACGCTATCGAGGAAGGTCGCGATTGCGTGTAATGCAATCCAAGTCAGGGATGCGTATAGTGCAAGCTCCTTTTGGTGTAGCGTACAACACAAGACATCAATAAAATTAAAAATAATATTTTTCATAAAATATCGGGGTGTTACATTACAATCATAATAATTCACATCTATTATCTTAAAATATTTTAGTGATACAATTTTTTTTATATTTGACCAATAAACCTCTGAAACTTTTATTCCATGATGGCATTGAATTTTTTTATCTAACTTGGATAATTTATGATAACCTGAGGGAAGGTATGTTCATATTCCATTTTGAGTGGTCGCTAATTACAAATTTATTCCAATTGAGAGTGAGTCCAATCTTGCATTTAACCAATCTCTAGTCTTTCATTCAATATCAAAAAATGTTCAAATCAAACTATTATAAATATTCTTCTATACATGAATGTAATCAATGTTATGTTTAATGTCATGATATATCCAATATGAAATATTAAAGCATATTTATTGTTTATTTCAAATATTTCTATCATTACCCTATTTTTGCATCTTTCCGAACATGACATCAATGTTCTTCACCCTCTAAAAATAATGATCTTAAAAAATTTTTTTAGATAAATATAAAATTCATATTATCCATTTAAAGAATTTTTTAATCTTTAATATCATTTATCCATAAAAAAACATTAATAATCAATGTATAGTATTTTTATCCCATGTTTTAGTTTATAATATGAAGTATGTTCTTCCCAAAATGGATAATATTTATTCTCATTAATACTTGATCCACAAAAATTCCATATGTTGGGAATTAATTGATAGAAAACATAATAATTTCATGTAGTTGAAAATGTTCCATTTTATAAGTATCATTCACTCTAATACCTTCCTATAATAACAGTTTTAAATCGTCAATTAATAGTGACAAGGAAACATCAATATCATTTCTAGGATATTTTAGTCTAGAAATCATTAAACTTAACATGATTTATTTCTGCCTCATACAGAACATAGAATATAAGTCATAAATTACTAGCAAGATATTCCATGCATTATGTTTTCTACTAAGTAATTGATATGGTATCATTCCATCTATGAACAATTCAAGTGTGAGATTTCAACCTTTATTTCTAAATGTAGGAAACCTTTGATAAATTTTATTCCACTATGGATAATTAGTAGGATGTTGTGATTTTCCATCAAATATTCAATCATTTGTATACCATATTAACTATTTTTCAACATATTAATTTTTAAATAATTGTTTTATGTGAGGAATTATAGGAAGTTATGAAATTTCATTGTAAGGAGTATTTGTAATTAATAAATCAACCCGTGACTTTTCTTTCAACTTATACTACAATTTCTGACATTTAGGACACTCTGACAGGCCTTCATATTCTTTTCTATACAACACAAAATCATTCTTCCATACATGTATATTATTATATCTCAACCACATCGAGAATAATATTTTATATTCACTATAATTGGAATCTAGAAAATCATTGTATTTAGGAAGTATGTATTTCAATATTCGTGACAACTCCTTAAAATTCTTGTCACACCACCAATTTTTGGACATTAAGTTAATCAATATTAACACCATTGATAAAGCCATAAATTTCATATAACTTGGATATAATTGTTTTTTAGTATCACCATATATATTCTCAATTATTTATGCTTTACCATTTTCCTATAATTCAATATCACAAATAATTTCATCAATTTGATCAAACTTATCATCCAAAAAATCATCATCCCCAATTGATCTAGAATTTTTCCCAATTTTTGTTTTACAAATCCACATAATTTAACTTTTATTAAAACCATAACACATTAAATGATCTTTTATTTATATTCTTTTTAAAATTTTCATATTTAAAAATTTCAAGAATGGATACAAAAACTGTTCTTTGTTTGGAACATTACTATTTCAAAATTACATAAAAGTTTTAACATCTTCTGCATATTAATCACTTGTTCACAACACAATATTCCAACTTATACTCATTATTTTTTATAATAAATTTCAAGAATTAAAGATAATTTATAATATTTTGAATTTTAATTTCAATTTTACTTTTATAAAAAAATTCACATAAAATATTTAAAAAAGAAGATAATAATACATTTCTTAAACAAAAGTATGACTTTGAACATATTTAATTATTATCCTCTTAGAAAAAAATAAAAAATAGTATGGAAAAATTAACATTGATTTAAAAAGGTTGACCACACATAAAATATAATTATTCCATATTTTTTTATATATTTTCGTAATTATATATTTATTGTTTTCAAATTAATTTAAGAAATATCCTAATAGAAAGGGTCAAATATTATAGAGTGAAAAAATGAGGTTACAAAACATGATAAATAATATAAATAAATTCCTACACTTATACCAAAATTGACATGATTGGGTGACTATAACAACATACTCATTAGGTTCACAAAAACAGATCTATTAAAAATAAAATTTAAATGAAAATACAATCATTGTAACTTGATATTGTGAGAAAAAATCAAATATTAAAAAATGAGTCATATTATATAATAAAGAAAATAATTAAAAAGATTCAATTTATAAATTTTGTGGTATTTATGAAATTTTAAATATACAAAAATAACATATTAAAAACAATACAATATTCAATCAGAGTTAAGACCTATTCCGTTTAATAGGGTTTACTAAACAATTCATTAAAATAAAATTATATATGAATTTTAAATGCGATCATGAAATATTCATTGTATTACTGACATTATTAAGTAAAATTTAGAATTATTCTGATCAGAATATGATTATGTAATCAATATGGTCATCTAAATATATATTATCCATATTCTATATTCAAAATCCATAATGCACAATACCTTTAAAACACCCAATAAAAATATAGGAAAAAAAACACACATTGGACACCAATTAATTAGTAAATTTTAATGGCTCAGATCCATGAAGTACATTACTTTTTTGAAAATCTAGTGTTTGAGGAGTTACGTGAGGTAATGGTAGCTCATTTCAAGAGTTTTCCAAAATTATAGTTTTTCAATCGGTTACTCAGCGTCGGCAGCTCAACATCTGTAGCTCGCATCGGTAGGTCCTGGTGTCGGTAGCTTTCATTAGTAGGTCAGGGTGTTGGTACCTCGTGTCAGTGGGTTAGGGTTTTGGTGACTCAGGGCATCAGCAGGTTAGGGAAATGGTGAATCCGGGCATCAGTAGGTTAGGACTTTGGTGAATCAGGGCGTCGATAGGTCAGGGCATCGCTGACTCAGGGCGTCGGTAGGTTAAGGTGTCGGTGACTCCGAGCATTGGTAGGTTGGGAGTTGGTGAGTGGTGTTGGTGGGTAATGTTGGTGACTCATGTAGGTGAGTCAGGATTTGGTGAATCACTATTAGTGACATGTGTCGATGACTCAACCATCGGTGATTCATTTCCATATTTTTCCTGTGTTTCCAGTTTTTCCCCTCTTACATTTTATTTGATGTAAATCAAGTTTGACACCTATTTTGAGCATTTATAATTTTTTTTCAAAGGATGTTAATTATATATTTAATATATTAACACTCATGAGGATTTAAAATAGTAAAAAACACATGGTCTTGACCATGACCCCACCTTAATGGCCTTTGAAACCGTTTCAATTCTATTGATATAGGATCTGGCTTTCTAAAGACGAGATCCTCTCTTCGTTGAAACCTTCTATTGGTCAGAGTGGATACTCAAGAGGGGGGTGAATTGAGTTCCAATTAAAATTTCTTTTAAAATATTGTCTATTTAAAATCCCCCGATTTATAAAATAAGTTAAACTGTAGTGAATTTATACATATTGTAAATGTTCACTTAGCTTCTCAAAGATTTATTAGGTCTCAGTTAATTTAACCACAAGATCAAACTAACTTTTGAAACTAACCTACTAATTTTCAATAAGTGTAAACACTTGCTAATTTAACTATCAAAGTAGCTTTAAAATAGTTTTGTATATCAAAGTAATAGCAGCAGAATAAATAAGATATATGTAGTATACTTTGAACTTAAACTAAAGATGCACAACAGATATACCAAGAGGTTCAATCTCAAGATGAGACTTAGTCCTATCAAATTTATATAAATTTGATCCACACCCTGGATCGGGGTTAACAACAGTTTACAAAACTATCCAGGCCACACAAGGACCTCTTCCACAGTTGACGTGGGTAAACAAGAATTAAGAGATATGGAGTGAGGATTTGATATCCTCCAGTTCATTATAGGAGATAGTGTGTGTATAAGATATACAGATTACACCACACTGCTCGAAAGTTAATAAATGAATCACTTAGAGAAGACAAATAAGAGTTTAGAAAGCTCTAGTGATTATCAATGCAGCTCTGGACTCATTGGATTCAGCAGCAATGCTTCTGAGTCCTTCTTTGGTTTTTCTGTTTAAAAAAAGAGTTTTGTAGTTAATCTTGTGTTCTACAGGAGTGAGAATGATCTCTTGATTCGTTGTTTCTTCTTCAGTGGCTTTAGATTGAATTCATGAGAGTTCTTTGAAAGTCTTGTAATCTATTTCTTGTTCAGGATTGTTCTTCTTGTTGTATGGTCACACTTTTCTCCCTTTTACACTTCTCTTATGCTTGCACGTGTACTGCATCTCAATCTTCCTTATATTCCATGAGTTCTGGCAGTAGTAATTATTCACTTTTCATAGGTACGAGATACAGTTTCCTGATATGCCAACAACTATCATTAAATAACATTAATTGCCTTAAAAACATCAAATATGACTATTAGCATTATTTAAATAATATTGACAAATAGTTAAGAAACAATGTAACAGTGATTATGTAAATGGTTTCTTCTTCACAGTATATGGTTCACAGTTTGAGCTTCACGGTATGAGCTTCACAGTATGAAATTCACGGTATGTCCATGTCATGGTGTCTAGCTCACGGTGTATGGGTCACGGTTTGTCCTTCACGGTGAGTCCTTTACGGTGTTTGGGTCACAGTGAGTCCTTCACGGTGTCTGGGTCACGGTGTCTGGGTCACGGTGTCTGGGTCACGGTGAGTCCTTTACAGTGTGTCCATACTTATAAAAATATCTGTATTTGGACTTAGAAAGTAATGTGCAGATTATGGATTAAGTTTAATCATTAGAGAGTAAGAGAACTTGAATCATAAATATAAACGCGAGAAAATATATGTGAGATTTGTAATCATGCATAAGACTTGTAAATAATAAAGAGAGTAATTAACATCCATAAGATTTTTTATCATTAAAACATGATGTGTAGGTATTATTGAGATTAAAGAGCATTAGAAAGATGTGCAATGAAGATTGAGATTAATTAATAGTAATAGGATTTGTGATCATTAAAACATGATTAACACATGAGGAGTCCAACAATCCCCCCCTTTTTGATGATCACAAATCAAATATTGTCAAAGATATAAATGAAATGTAACATTAAAGAAACTAGCATATTAGAATAGCAGAAATCATTATAGTACCGGCACTTGCAGTTTTTCTCCCCCTTTTATACTTGTAGTTTTTCTCCCCCTTTTGGGATTATCAAAAAGTAGAGAAAATGAAAAGAAACAATGCAGTCTTCATTAAAAAGGGTTCAGAATAGAACATACATGAGAAGTAAAAATAGTAAACAAGAAATGAAATCCCATCAAAAAGAAAACAGTCCCTAGAATCTTCAGGGATCCATCTTTTCCTTGCCTTTATCTGCAGTAGGTGCTGGTGCTGAAGTAGAAGAAGGCATAGATGCGGTAGAAAAAGAGGGTAAGGGTAGACCTTCAAAAATAGATGGAGCCAAAGTTGGAGTAGTAGAAGATCTAGGCTGTGGTTGGTCAAGAATGACTGGTCAAATCTGAGAAAGAGCTTGGCTAACTATCATGCCAGTTGAGGATAAGGTAGGTAGACTAGATCTAAGGGGTGCAGTAGTTGGAGAAACTATAGCAGTACTCTGCACATGAAGATATGTCTTCAAAAGATTGATGAAATCAGTAATGATTGCACCACCATATTTCATAGCCTTTTCAAAATTGTCCTTATTCTCCATAAATCAGTCCAACAATATGGTGAATTCTATAAGTTTCTGAACTTGAGTTTTAAAAGCTTGAGTCACCAGAGGGATTCTCAAATTTTCTACAAGATATCTAAAGTGATATTTCATATCACTTTTAGAGAAAACCCGAGAGAGATACAAATCTATTTTCTTGGAGATCTCTTGTTGAGCATAATTGGATATCTTAGAATGAATCCTAACCAAGTCCAATGCTCTATCACTATTCTTAACCACTTCTGACAAAGAAGACAGATCCAAGCCACTGAAGTCACTCTGAAGTTCTTCCTTGATTATAGATCTCAGCATAGAATCATCCAAAGAAGGTGTATAGGTCTCACCAGAAGCAGGTGAAGCCTTGACAGATTCAGTTAGAACTTTGAGCTGTTTTAAAACTTTTTGCAGGCATCCAGTGTATTCATCTGTAAGATTATTCAGATTTTCTACAAGCTCCCTCATGCGTTCCAGCATTTTGGTGTGCATTTTTCCAATCTTCTCATCAATAGAAATTATATATGGATAAACTTGAGACACAATATCCCTTACAAGGAGGGAATCATATGTCTCAAGAGAAGCAGCAACAGGTGCAGGGGCAAAAAAAGGAGCATGCACTAATCTCAAAGACAACTCATTTTGCAAGGTTGCTACCATATTTTTCAGATTTGAAACATCAACACTTAGCAGCTTATTCTCTACTCTGACTTCTTGAATTTCTCGGATCATCCTTGGTTGAATATACAAGATAATATTTTCCAATATAATTGAAGCATCTTCTTGACTTAACTGAGTCACTGGATTAGTTTGAGTGGATAGGATCTTCTCAACTCCAGCTAACAGAGTCTCTCCAAAAACTTTCAGATCATATTTGGTGACAAAGGAGAGATTCTAGGGTAACGGTGTAGGTAAAGGTAGTGGTTTAGATTTTGGTTGATGTTTAGAGTCATCTTCAAAATCAGATTCTGATTCAGATTGAGGTTGGGGCTCTGGTTCTGGTTCTGGATGAGCTATAGACTTTAGTTGAAACAGAGAAGAAAGATCTATTCCAGTTGTAGAAACTTTCTCTGATTCATTTACATCATAAAAGCTTGGGAATTCACAACGAGTGTGCACAGAGTATGAGATAGAAGGTTGCGAAGCTTCAGCAGATCCAGCTTCTATAATCTCAAGGTTTTGAGGTTCCTCCCCCTCATATTGTGCTTCCATTTCAGAGACTATAGGCTCAGCATGATCAAGATCCAAAAGATAATCCCTAATATCTTCAGCAAACTCTTGCCTTTCTAGCTGAAAGGCAATTTCCATCCTTTCTTTAGTAGAGGGAATAATCTCAGGAACCGATTTTTCCACTGGTTGAGCTTCCAGACTTGCTTATTTCTCAACAGAAAGATCCTCTTCAACAGGATCTGACTCTAAGGTTTCTTGCTGTTCTGAATCAGGAAAAACCAATTTTCTTGCAGCATTAGGATGAGATTTTGGATTGACATATGCACTAGAAGTAGGAGCTTCCTCTTCTCTCAAACTAATAACAACTTCCTCTCCTTGAGGTATTTCAGAAGGGAAAACAGTCCTTTCTTTTTCAACAGGAGTTGTTTCCATTGGAGGTCTTCTAGCTTCTTCTCTAGGAGATACTTCAGCTGTTACTTCCTCTTGTTCTTCTTATGAATACTCAACCACTTCATATGGTTCCAAACCAGGATCAGATATATTTTTAGGCCTTCTTGGATAGTCAACATGATTAAACTTTTTATACAACTGATCATTATCCTCAACCCACTGCTTCTTCCAGGGGTTCCAGCTAATCTTAATCCTTCTGATGACAGTCATGGATAGGCAGAAAGAAAATTCCTATAACTTTTCTTCATTTGGTCCAACCATCCCTTTGGAAACTGACATAGCTGAGATCATCCTTGAGTAAAACGAGGAGGTGAATTTGGAAGTGACTTTGATCAGCTCACAGATATGGTTAATAACATACTTACAAAGGTTGATCTTATGGCCATTATTCAACAGGTGAACCAGGAACACATCCTAATACTTCATCACAACAAAATCTACTTTTCTCGGGCTAATCAAATTTTGAACAAACTTGAATAGAAATCTAGTCTCCCGATCTAATTCAGCAGCTATGGCCTTTCACTTGGTGCCATTTCAAGTCATAATTTCCAAAGCATTATCCAGGTCAAATATGTCGGTTGTTGGAGGAGGTTCTCTCTGGTAATCTTCACAAACTCCTTCATGTGGAATCCATAGGCATGTAGCCCACAACCTTGAAGATAAAGAGCACTTTTGTCCATTTATCCATCTTGTCACCATAAATCTTTCTCCAAACTCAAAAGAAAACTTCACATACTGATAGAATTGAGATACCAGCCTTGTGTAAATTAGTCTATTCTGTCCAGAGAACCATTCAATCCATCCTTGTTCTCTTAAAAGTTTCAAAACTAATGATTTTCTAGACATCATCCACTCTCGAAAAACTTCTTTTTCAGGTACAACAGTGTGGATTACCAGGTTTGGGTTTAGAGGTCCTTCGAGAGCTATCCTCAGTATCCTCTTCTATTTCTTAGAGAGGCGCTTCTCAGAAGAGGGTGAAGATGTACGCTTCATCCGTGGCATTCAATGAAGGTTCAGACGAGAGGGAAGAGAAGGTTCAGGAGAGAGTTCGGGTAAGGAATCGAATGAAACCCTTATGTTTTATCATTTGGGAATGTCAAACGTCATAAAAACAAAAACACATGAAATCAAATAGCGGTGAAATAAAAATTACCGCGATATGGATTAAACTAAGAATAAAAATAATCTTCGCGGTGAGACCTTGAGTAGGCATTACGGTGTGATGAAAACTAGTCATCACGGTGAGACAGTTGATAATCGTTACGGTGAGACAATGAGCATTCTGTATAGTCACGGAGAGATAGTGAGTTGACGGACCATGAGCATAAAGTAGTAACTTAGAAACAGTGAGTATGAAACTGTAAAGTAAAATACAGTAAATTATTAAACATTAAGATCCGTAAGATATTTACTTATGATTAATCATACCAAGATCATGTATGATGTAGTCTAATCTTTCTGAATTTAATGGTTTAGTGAATATGTCAGCAAGATGATATTCAGTACCAATGAATTCCAAAGTGATATCAGCGTTTTGATAATTATCCCTCAAAAAGTGATGTCTTACATCAATATGTTTTGTCCTAGAATGAGAAACAAGATTCTTAGAAATGTTAATAGCACTTGTGTTGTCACAATTTATTGGGACATGTATGAATTGATATCAATAGTCTAGTAATGTGTGTTTCATCCAAAAATATTTGTGCACAACAACTGCCAGTAGCTATGTATTTAGCATCTACATCAGATAATGAAACCGAATTTTGTTTCTTACTACATCATGATACTAGTGACTTGCCTAAAAGGTGACATGTTCCAGAGGTGCTTTTTCTCTCTAACTTACATCCAGCAAAATCAGCATCAGAATAACTAACTAATTCAAATGATTGTCCTTTGGGATATAACAGTCTTAAATTGGGAGTATGCTTGAGGTATTTGAAAATTATCTTTACATCATATAAATGTGACTCTTTAGGGTTTGCTTGAAAATGAGAACACATACACGCACTAAACATAATATCAGGACGACTAGTATTCAGGTAGAGTAGGCTTCCAATCATTCCTCTATTAGTGGTTTGATCAACAGATTTACCATCTTCATCAAGATCCATCTTATAGGTGGTACTCATGGGAGTGTCACTAATTTTTGTGTTATCTAATCCAAAACGTTTTAAAAGATCTCTAGTATATTTACTTTGAGTTATGATAATTCCATCATCATTTTGAAAGATTTTAAATCCAAGAAAGAATTTAAGTTCACCCATTAAACTCCTTTCAAATTCATTTTGCATCATTTTAGAAAAATCAGTACATAGTGTAGTTTTTGAAGATCCAAAAATAATATCATCTACATAAATTTGTACAACTAAAACATCTTTAGAAATTCGTTTTATAAACAGAGTAGTGTCAGCTATTCCTTTTGTAAAACTTTTAGAAATTAGAAAAGTATTTAATCTATCATACCAAGATCTTGTAGCTTGCCTTAAACAATATAAAGCTTCTGATAATTTGAAAATATGATTTGGAAAATGAGGGTTTGAAAATCCAGGTGGTTGTTCAACAAAAATATCCTCAGTAATATATCCATTCAAGAATGCACTCTTGAAATCCATTTGATATAGTTGGAAATTTAGATGTGCAACATAAGCAAGTAAAATAATAATGGCTTATAATATGGCTACTGGAGAAAAAGTCTCCTCATAGTCAATACCTTCTTCTTGACTATAGCCTTGTGCAACTATCCTAGCTTTATTTCTAACTATGCTTCCAGATTCATCTACTTTATTTCTAAAAACCCATTTAGTGCCTATGGTGAAAGTGTCCTTAGGTCTTTCAACAAGATTCCAAACTTTATTTCATTCAAATTGATTGAGTTATACTTGCATATAAATTACCCAAAATTCATCATTAATAGCATCATCAATGTTTTTAGGTACAAGCTGTGACAAGAGGGCGTGATGTTCAACCTGATTTCTAAGAGAAGCTCTAGTTTGTGTCCCTCTATCAAGATTTACTACAATACCATCTAAAGGATGATTCTTTAGAATTATAGTTGATCTAGTAAAGGTAGGGCTAGAAACTTCAGGTTCTTCTCTTGGTTCGGGTTCATTAAGAGCAGATTCTGGAATAAGTCCAGAACTGGTTGTCTTTATAGCAGGTTCACTGATTTTATCATTAAGGTCCAGAACAGATAAATATTCTTCAAGATTTTCAAGAGAGGTTTTAGGCTCATGTGGATTAGTTTCATCAAACTTGACGTGAACAGATTCTTCCACACACTCGGTTCTTTTGTTGAAAACTCTATAAGCTTTGCTGGTTAAAGAATATCCTAAAAAGATTCCTTTATCACTCTTAGAAGCAGACTTATCAAGATTATCTTTTGTATTGAGAATAAAAACTTTGCAGCCAAAGACTCTAAAGTTACTAACTTTATATTTTCTATTGTTCCACTACTCATAAGGGGTCCTCTTAAGAACTGGTCTAATTAAGACTCTATTAATAATATAACAAGCTGTATTCACAGCTTTAGCCCAAAAGTAAATAGGCATGTCATATTCATTAAGCATAGTTCTAGCAATTTCTTGCAGGGTTCTATTTCTTCTTTTTACTACACCATTTTTCTGAGGTGTCCTAGGAGCAGAAAAGTTATGACTATAGCCCTTGTGTGAGAAATAGGATTCAAATTCATGATTTTCAAACTCACGGTCATGATCACTTCTTAGAGTTTTAATCTTAAGTCCGCTAAGATTTTCTACAGATTTGGAGTATTTAACAAAGTAATAACAAGCTTCACTTTTGTGAGCTAAGAATTATACCCAAGTATATCTAGAAAATTCATCTACTAGGACATAAACATAGTGCTTCCCATTTAATCTAGAAACTGTAGATGGTCCAAACAAATCCATGTGAACCAACTCGAGAGGTTGATAAGTTGAAGCTTCTTTCTTTGATTTAAAAGAAAATTTATGTTGCTTTCCCTTTTAACAGGGATTACAAACTCTGTCATTTGGAAACTCAAGTTTAGGTAGGTCTCTAACTAAGTTCTTCCTAGTTAGATTTCTAAGTGAGTGTATATTGTAGTGTCTTAATCTTCTATGCCATAAAAAAGATTCTTTATGAAAATCATTTAAACAGGTAACATTTTGCTTGGCTAAGGAATTTAAATCAACAACATAAACATTTTCATTTCTTAGAGCAGAAAAGAATAAAAATTTTTTATAATTAAAAACATTACAAGAATCATTTCCAAATTTGACGTTAAAACCATCATCACATAATTGAGAAATACTTAACAGATTATATTTAAGTACATCAACAAATAAAACATTGGAAATTAAAACTGAATTAGTGTTACCAATTTGGACTAGGCTGATGATCTTTCCTTTAGAATTATCACCAAAGGTGACATGACCTCCATCTAAATTTATTAAACTCTTGAAGCATGAGTAATCCCCAGACATATGTCTTGAACATCCACTGTCCAAATACCATGTCTTCTTGTGGGAAATCTTCAAGCAGGTTTCCTACAAAACAGATTTAGATAGGAAATGATTTGGTACCCAGATCTTTTTAGGTCCAGACAGGTTAGCAATCAAAGCTTTTGGTACCCAAATTTGTCTTATGGGTCTCATATAATTTACAGAATCAAAATTTTTTGAATGATAAACTCTATTTGATTTATAACTATGTGAATAACTAGTTGAAGCATATAAATGTCCAGAACTAGAACTAGCAGTATTCTCTCCAGATTTAGGAATAAATCTATTCTTGGTAATCTGTCTCTGTCTAGGTTTGTAGCCTATTCCATAAGTGTATTTTGGCATAACTTGCTTTTCTATAATTTGAGTTAGTGTTTCTTTTCCATTTGTGAACTTCTCTAAGTCATTATTAAGTTTCTCATTTCACATTTTCAGTTTAGTGTTCTCCTTTAATAGTTGAGCATTTTTCTCTTTTTCAATAGTAAGTTCGATTTTAACAGTTGAAGTGGGAGCATGCTGTTTCTTTAATGATTTGTATTTATCCTTAAGTTCATTGCATGTCTCTTCCAGCATATTACAGTATTCAAACAATTCCTCTCTAGTCATGTTTTCAGAATCCGAATCAGAATCTGCATCTTCTCTAGAATAATAAGAATTTAAAACAGGAGTATCTGAGGTTACCTCAGATGTGTTTGTCATGAAACACATGTTGGCACGATTCTTTTCAGAATCAGACATTTCAGATTCACTTGTGTTATCTTCAGAATCACTCCAGGTAGCCTTCATATCCTTTTTGTACTTACTGTCCTTGTAATCATATTTCTTCTTGAATTTTAGCTTTGGCCAGTCTGCTTTAATGTGTCCTTTCCTTTTGCACTCATAGAAAACAACTTCATCACTTTTATCTGGATTTTTCCAATCCTTCTTCCAATGTCCATTATTGTCATAATTTCCTTTGTAATTTTATTTTCTAAAAAATTTCTTATTCCTATAAAATTTATTAAACCTTATGGCTATCTGAGCCATTTAAACATCACTATCAGAGTCTGAATTTTCACTGGTTGAACTGTTAGTTTGTATTTGAGCTTTATCTTTGTCCTTACTCTTTAAAGCAGTAGTCTTGAAAGCCACAAATTTTCTCTTAGGTTCATCATCTTCCCATTTATTCACCTTGAGTTCTTCCTCATCCATCATAAGATTACTAATGAGTTCTTTGACAGGTAGAGCAGCAATGTCACATGACTCTCTGATTGAAACAGATGTGCATCTCCATCGGTCTAGTAAACATCTCAAGATTCTCATAATTTGTTCCTTTGCTGGAACATCCTTTCTGAGTGAATTCATTGTATTGACTATCTCATTAAACCTGAGATACATATCATAAATAGGTTCATCAGTCTTTATTTTAAAATTATCATATTTAATAGTATAAGTATTTAATCTCATTTCTTTAACATCGGTTGTTCCTTTATGAGAAACACCCAAAGTATCCCAAATTTCAAAAGTGGTTTTGCAAGTAAAAATTCTATTAAACTCTTCATATCCTAAAGCACAGTACATGGAATTCATGGCTTTACAATTATTATTGTAGGAAATCTTTGTAGGTTCATCCCAAGTTGTTCTTTCAGTTACTGGAAGTTTATATTGAGATTCTATAGTAGTCCATATATCAAAACCCATACTTTCTAAATGAATTTTCATTTTAAGTTTCCACTTAGCATAGTTTATACCATTAAAGAAAGGTGTCCTGTTAGTAGCAACACCCTCTAGTCTATTGTCCATAGCTAGATTTTAGAAAGATAATTTAAAGAGATAAAATTTAGAACTAACAGAAATTTAAGATCTTTAAAGATGCAACTAAAATCACAGTTGAAAAACAGAGTATTTCAAAAATCCTCAAACAAAAACAAAACCTCTGATACCAAATGTTGGTCGGAGTGGATACTCAAGAGGGGGATGAATTGAGTTCCAATTAAAATTTCTGTTAAAATATTATTTATTTAAAATCCCCCGATTTATAAAATAAGTTAAACTGTTGTGAATTTATACAGATTGTAAATGTTCACTTATCTTATCAAAGATTGATTAGATCTCAGTTAATTTAACCACAAGATCAAACTAACTTTTGAAACTAACATACTGATTTACAATAAGTGTAAAAACTTGCTAATTTAACTATCAAAGTAGCTTTAAAATTGTTTTGTATTTCAATGTAATAGAAGCGGAATAAATAAGATATATGTAGTATACTTTGAACTTAAACTAAAGATGCACATCAGATATAACAAGAGGTTCAGTCTCGAGCTGAGACTTAGTCCTCTGAAATTTATATAAATTTGATCCACACCCTGGATCAGGGTTAACAAAAGTTTACAAAACTGTCCAAGCCACACAGGGACCTCTTACACAGTTCTACGTGGGAAATAAAACAATGACCAGGCCACACAAGGACCTCTTCCACAGTTGATGTGGGTAAACAAGAATTAAGAGATATGGAGTGAGGATTTGATATCCCCGAGTTCAGTATAGGAGATAGTGTGTGTAAAAGATATACATAGTTCACCACACTGCTCTAAAGTTAATAAATAAATCACTTAGAGAAGATAGATAAGAGTTTATAAAGCTTTAGTGATTATCAATGTAGCTCTAGACATGTTGGATTCAGCAGGAATGATTCTGAGTCCTTCTCTAGTTTTTCTTTTGAAAAACAGAGTGTCGTTGTTAAGCTTGTGTTCTACAGGAGTGAGAATGATATCTTTATTCATCGTGTGTTCTTTAGTGGCATTGGATTTCATTCATGAGAGTTCTTTGAAAGTCTTGAAATCTCCTTCTTGTTCAGGATTGTTCTTCTTGTTGTATCGTCACACTTTTCTTGCTTTTCCACTTCTCTTATACTTGCACGTGTACTGAATCTCAATCTTGATTATATTCCACAAGTTCTGGCAGTAGGAATGATTCACTTTTCATAGGTACGAGATACAGTTTCCTGACATGCCAACAACTCTCATTAAATAACATTAATTGCATTAAAAACATCAAATATGACCATTAACATTATTTAAATAATATTGAAAAAAAGTTAAGAAACGGTGTCATTGTGATTATGTAAATGGTTTCTTCTCCACGGTATATGGTTCACGGTATGAGCTTCATGGTATGAGCTTCATGATATGAACTTCACGGTATGTCCATGTCACGGTGTCTAGCTCATGGTGTCTGGGTCACGGTTTGTCCTTCACGGTGAGTCCTTGACGGTGTCTGGGTCATGGTGTCTGG
Organism: Viscum album; assembly: GCA_963277665.1. Classification (NCBI taxonomy): domain Eukaryota; kingdom Viridiplantae; phylum Streptophyta; class Magnoliopsida; order Santalales; family Viscaceae; genus Viscum; species Viscum album. The sequence continues at coordinate 1,266,409,772 of OY728160.1, forward strand.
GTCACGGTGAGTCCTTCTCGGTGTATCCATACTTAGAAAAATATCTGTATTTGGACTTAGATAGTAATATGCAGATTATGGATTAAGTTTAATCATTTGAGAGAAAGAGATCTTGAATCATAAATATAAACGCGTGATAATATATGTGAGATTTGTAATCATGCATAAGACTTGTAAATAATAAAGAGAGTAATTAACATCCATAATATTTGTTATCATTAAAACATAATGTGTAGGTATTATTGATATTGAAGAGCATTAGAAAGATGTGCAATGAAGATTGAGATTAATTAACAGTAATAGGATTTGTGATCATTAAAACATGATTAACACATGAAGAGTCTAACACCTTCCATTTTCTCTTGGTGCACCCAAAACCATTCTTCCCCGAGGAGTCGTGTGCCTGTGCTGTTGTATTTTGTTTTGTTATACCTTGGAGTCTTTATTTCTACTCGCACAACCCCTTGTTTTGGTGCAAGTATGAATCGTTGGTCACCATTTGTTCCAAGTAGGGATTCCTTTGTCTCTCTTTCTTTTATAAATCATGTAGGGTGGGTGTACTCATGTCCCCTTGTGAATATTGTTGGAAAAAAATTTAATGAAGATAATAATATGTAAAAAATGAGGGTCTAGAAAGATGACAACGATGATGGATTTGTTTTATATGTTATCCTAGATATATATTGTGAATTGTGTGGGTTATATTCTTCTAAAAATCCTGGCCATTGGTGGTCTCTATTTGTGAATTTATATGATTTTTTAATCACTACTATAAAATTATGAAATTTGTTAACCATGTAAACCTAGTTAAATATATGGATTCCCCAGAATCAATTTTTTTCTGTGATCACGCTTAAATTATCAAAGTGGAATTAAAGAATGAGTGTGGTTAAATTTGAATACATATTTATGGTTGGTGTGGCTGTATGTTGTGTGTGGTTCTATCGACCTTGTGTTTTGTGATTTTCATGCGGCTATGAGTATGGGGTGGTAGGGGTCATGTAATGAAATCTCAGTTTGAGAGATTGGTTGATTGTGGAATGGATGAACTTGTTATGTAGTGGGACTACATCTAGAAAGTGGTTGGGAAACAGGGATGTTAGTTTGTTTTGTGTCATTTTTATGCTATTTGGTGAGCTGGGTGTGGTGTTGTTATGCGGTGTGGCTATAGAGTGTGGTTGTGATGAGGTGTTGGGGGGGGGGGGTTACTTATTGAGAATAAGTAAATGTGTATTACTTATGGTGTGTTGTGTCTGGTAGTATCCCAAGTAGGGAATGGAATAACTAGTAAATGTGTATTAATGTAAAAAATAATTGGGTGTCATGAGGATTTATTTTGATTTATAAATGCACCCCACTCGTGTTGAGCACTACGTGTAGATTACCCCCATTGTTATATGGGAGGGTGGTCTTTCCCAACATCTCTGTTGGAGGATGGATGGTTGGTTATTGACTATTCTATGCTCCCTCTTCTAGGTATTGGTAGCCTAAGACTCTTTGGGTAGGTTTTTGTACAGTTGTGAGGCCCAGGTATCTGTGGGTGATGTGTGCTTTCCCAGGTGTCTTAGGGATAAGGCCCAAGCGTTTGAGAGTGTGATGTGACATGGTTGTGGTCTAGCAATTTGTGGGCATGATATCGTATGTGGCCTTAGTGTGTGCGAGCTGGTTGTGATATTGGGGCTTGTGGAAGATTAGGGTAGCATCTTGACATTTTTCGTTAGGGATGAGTAGTTAACTAGTTGGAAGTGGTGCGAGGTACCCAAATATTGATTTACTTATTATATTACATTACTTGATTTGTGTTATTTGGTGACTGTTACTTGGGGAGGCTAGGTGGTTAGTATTCCTTGATAGGTCTTGTAGGTTTATACTATTTTATCACAGGGAAATTAATACGCTTCTACCACTTATGCGTGAGTGGAATTGGTTTTTCCTAATGAGTATACTTGTGTGATCACCCTATGTATATAAAACTGATTTTAGGTTTCCATGAGGACTATGTGAACCATTTTGGGAATTATTATCTCGTGTTTTGGGGATAGTTACCATGTCTCTAGTTAGATTTTCTTTTGGTATTTATTTTAGAGACTCTTGCTTTCATTTTTCTTCTAGAAGTATTACTTTAAACATGCATGTGGTATAGATTTTGGAATCTTTTAAATGTATATATATGTCTTGGAGTTGTTTTGGGGTTGATAAATATTATTTCCTGATCTTGGTTACTATAAAAGGGTAATTCCACCCATTTCATGAGATTAAATACCCTTGGTACTGGTTTCCACCTAGGGGCCTATTGGAGGTGGGAATCAGGGGTCATTATCTCTTTTTCATCTTGAATCAGAAAGGTTATGACACTTTTCCATCCCTTACCTCATATTGAAGAAGGAGGGTCATGACATAAATTAACATTATTTATAATAAAAATTCATCGAATAATAATTTAATCAAACCTTAATCTCAAAACATGCAGTAATGGATTCAAAAATACCTTATATGCATGAATAATTAAAACTGAAAATATATACAATGAATAGATTTCAAAGGAAAGTGGCACTAGAGACCATTCGAGCAAAAAATATTCCCAAAACAACATTCATCAAATTAAATTTACCTTAGATGCATATAGAGTTAAAAAAATAAATACAAACCAGAAAGAGATATCAAAGAGAAGATATAATATAGTATGACGAGGATTGAATAGGTGATGATGAGAACAATGATAGTGGAACAAATTAAGGATTGGTTTGTGAGGAAGAATGAGAGAAAACATCCCAACCTAGAGTTTGGGGGAAGAAAATGAGGGTCTGAAGGAGAGTAAATGAATACGTGAAACATAATATGATGGTTTTTTTGAAAAAACTGTGTCATTTTTTAAAAACTGCCCCTATAAGTTAATTTTCTTAATTTTATTAATTTTAAATTGATTCAAAAAATACATATTGCACATCGGTTATGTAATAACTGATGTGAAAGATAAGTTGAAAATATTTTTTACATTAGTTAAAAATCAACCATCATAAAAAATAATTTGAAATACTGATTTTTAAAAACCAACGTTTTAACCCCATTGTAAAAAATAAATTTTTTACAAGAGAGTGATGATCATAGGTCAACATTCTCTATCCATTCAAAAAGAACGAAGATGTATAAAAATCTTAGAGAGCATCACTAGTGGAAAAATATGAAGAAGAAGATTGGTATATATACATCATAATTTTTGGTCTTATAATTGGTGAAATAATCAATGGAAAATTCCAAGGGGATGATGTAACCATTACCCATAATCTAACACCTTGATATTTCATGATATATTTCTTTTTAAATAAATTTAATTTTATCGATAGCTTGTGATACAACAATCCTAAGTGTAAACAAACTACGATATAAGATAATGTTATAACCATGATGTTAAATTTTTGTTATGAATAGGAATAACCACAATTTAAAAATATATATAATGGGTTTTTATAAACCAAATAAATTGATAAATAAGTATTATATATTTTGTAATGTGTTGACATGCTTTAAAAGAAATATTTTTCCCTCAAAAATGGTTTTATTTATTTTGGAGAGAAAATATTATAATTAATTATTTCCACTTTTAAAAAATTTAATTGTAAAAATTAACTTCATTTTTAAAATCCAAATATTAAAATTAACATGCAATTAATTTTGAGAATTTCCTAAAATGATTATTTTTTCGATGAATAGTGAAAAATACCATTTTAATTGAAACTTTTATTTTCATTTAAAGAATTTAAAAAGTTATTTTTTTATTAAATTAGTTTTAGAAGTAAAATTATTTTAGTTATATTATTAATAATTTAATTATGGTCATTTGAATAAATTTTATGTTTATTTTGGTATAAAAAGTTTGTATACTTAAGAAAATATTTTCTTGAAATATTTTTTTCATCACGTTTTGTGAGTTTATTTTAAAAGTAATTTATTACACTTTTAGAGATTAAATTTGAAAAAGTGGAATTCATTTTTGGAATCATAATTTATAAATTTTTTACTGATTTTAATTTAATTTTTGTTCATAATGATTTGTAAAAATAGTAAAATTTTATCACCATGGTTAAAGTTAAAATGTGTTTTTGGGGGGTTAAACCGAGAGATAAGAATAAATTTTTCAATAAAATTTTTCTAAATACTATTTAATGGACCCATTTTTAATTCATGATATCCCACATTTGAATATATGGCCTTTTAGAAGCATTTTTCTTGAAAATGACTTTATTATATTTTAATCATTTAATAAATTCTAAGTGAGTCTAGTCCCCGACATATAAAATAACACCAGTCCTTTCTCAAATTTACTCAATTTTTATCCTTATAGATCAATAAAAATGTAATAGAGTCTCTTATAAACTACCCTAAATATGTTTTATGGTTCTTTTTTCTTAAAATTTCAATCCAAGGGTCCTATTTAAAGTATCTAGAGAAAGCTAACCGAAGGAGATGTAATCGTCTTACCTGACATATTTCAATTTTTTAACCTCCTAAAAATATGTTGAATTTATGAAAAAATAATTAATTTATTATGCTAAATATATTCAATTTTTATTATTATCATATAATCATCAATATTTACCCTCTGTTCAATTAAATGGGATGTGAAAATATCCCTCCTACGTTTGTGTGGACTACCATTTCCACTTTGCAACACAATTTATTTTCCATCACCATTTGTCATGGATGGTCATTATGACGGGTTTAATGATTATATATGATATTTATGACAAAGTTTTTCTTCCATAATTCTAATATCTTTTCAAACTTCTAACCTTATAATCCGTTGGGAAATGATATGGACCATCATGCTTATATGTGGACTATGACCTCCATGAATCGATGTGATATATTTTTCATTTCTTATTTACATAGATAGTAATAAGGATATTTTTAATGAATATATATTATATATATGATATAATAATTATTATGTAAAGGTGAATTATTATTTACCTTTATTTTCATTCCATCCATCAAAAAGTGAAAACAACGTTCATCTATACGTATGACCTACCGTATCTGGCATAATTTGTTTTTCTATTTACATCCTTTATGGCTGAAAATAAAATCAAAATATATAATTAATAAATATTATATTTATATCATGGTTAAAAATTCTAACATTATGTAACCATGATCAATGTATAAGGACCATAACCATTAAATAAAAATTCCCACCAAAAATGAAACATTTAACACTCGGTAATGATGATTTTAATATGGAATTATTAATAAATGAGTGTTTAAATTTTATAAGTGGATAATATATGATATTATAAGTATTTTAATTAATGTTTTATATAATTATAATAATTATTTATTTAGTATACATCAAGTTAAAGTTATTTTAAATAAATTTAAACCCAAGTTAAGGGATTTGTGTTACAATCTCATTATTTTCCAGGTTTATTTATGATCAAGTTTATGATGATGAAATTTTATGGTATAACTCTGAAGAAACTCATGAATTTTATTATACAATATTTATTTTAAGATATTACCAATTTTCATTTATTTTACTCTATTTAAGAACCCAAGAGGCCAAAATATTTTTTAAGGAAAGCTGACTTTATTTTCACTCTTGAGATAAAAATCCATTTTCTTCCATATCAATGTTTTATAAAAGATGTACTCAATGATGTTTTTTGTGTTCCAATATGATTTTTAAAGTTATTTTTATCAATTATTTAACTTTTAAAAATGATTTAAAAATAATCTTCTATTCATTTTCTGAATGAGTTACTTTTTACTTTTTAAGAAAAATATGAAAGGAATATTTGTTTAAATGTAGACGACGTGAAGATAATTTCCCGTCATTATGAATACTAATTGATTTGAAGATTAATTTAAAATCTTCCAAGGTTTCTTTTAAAGAATTTTTTCCTTAATATTTTTTAAATGTTTATATTTTTATGATTTTATTCCAAAATGTAAAGGGTATTTTCCTCCGAGAATATTCCAAGTTTCATTTTAAAGGAAATTTCATTTATGATAACATATTTTGATGTTACTTATTATTTTCTGGGGATATGATTAGAGGATACCATCCTTATTATTTCAATATATGGTTTAAGATTATCATGATGATATATTTATGGAACCCATTTATTTTCCACATGACATGCTATGATGAATTATTGAAATATTTATGAAACCCACTTATTTTCCACATATTATGATATATGGTGAATGTTTTATGATATTATGGCACATATTTTAAGGTATTATGTTTATATAATGGGTGTAAAATAATTATATATCCCACTAACATATTGGGTAATGATGGATATTTGATGGGATAATAATGACTATAAGGGGGAGTGAACTTTTTTCAGTAAGAGACTTTATACACAATGATATTCTTGGGAGTGAACCATGACTAATGATATGTTGGAATAGAGAGTGAACCCAATCCACTATGATAGTCTTGGTAGTTAAATGTGACTAAATTGTAGATTTTATATGATTATGTGTATGACAATAACTTAGGTATTATGAAAATTTTATGCTTTCATGGCTCATATACTTTGATTAATTTACGATTCAAGTATTTAGAAATTCCAAGATTTATGCTATGACTAAATATAATGATCCATGATATATAGGATATGGTTTTAAAATGTTATTCTCATGTTTTTATACCCTTATTATCATTTCATGTTTAAGTGACCATTGATATATCCGTTTTTTACCCTTACTGAGCATCAGATCTCACCTTTTCTTATGTTTCCTTTCCATAGGTTATGAAGAAATGTTTTATGTATGATATGTTTAAGTGTAATTATAGTTATGAATATATTTTTGGTTGATGATGTAGATATATTATGATCAATTTTTTTATGTATCCAAGTTTAGAAAGGCACTATATCTTTATGATTTCAACATGGATTATAATTTTATGTATTGAATATTCATCAAATAAGGTGTAATATTTATGTATTAAAATATGAATCACTATAGTTTATATCATATAAAGGTTTAGTTACCTTTGGAAACTTGGATGATAAAACTTTAGTGATAACTTAAGTATTTTCCTATATATATGATAGGGTCCTAAGTTATGGTAAACAAAGGAGTTTGGGTTTTCTAGAAAACTTCCCTATCTGGATATAATAACTAGACATGGTTTTTGGCATAGATACATCTAGGGGTAATATTTAAAAAAAGTTTTGGTTGAGTATATACCATCTATAATTCTGGTTCATGTTGAGTGTTCCCTAACTATACACATGGTTTAACAGTACTGAGGGATATTCTTAAATAAATAACCTTTTCTTTATGGACCATTATGAAGGATTTTAATAGATGATGACCATGAATAACATATATTAAATGTAATGTTACATATATTGAAATGATTGTGTGATTATTTAGTTATTCAATATTTTTTTTCATTATTATATCATTTTCTTGAATGGTTATTGTTCCCTACACAATTATTTTTGGGTTTAGTAAATGGATTAAATCCAAATGAATCACATTAATAATTAATGTGATGGAAAATGAAATGATTTTCCTCTTGAGAAACCAAATTTTATGGCATATAGAATAAAATATCTTGTTTCCATGCTTATATAACTTTCTCAAGGCATGAATCATTATGAACTTCCAAATGAGCAATTGGGGAACAATATTTTGTTGAGAACTTCATGAGGTAACATCCACATTATTTTTGTGGGTCTGCTATCCACTAGTTATTGAGGAATGAATCAGTACCACTGAAAAGATAATTTCTATTCCATGGTGTTTGAAACATGAAAAATTTATTTTAGATATTTATTATTTGGAATGTGAATTAGATCAATGGTGGAATCTTTTCAAGAACACATGGGAATGAGAATAAGTTGACTTCATAGAGTGGGAAGAGTTTTTGAGATTATTTTTCTTATAAATACTTTACTCATTTTATTCATATGAAAATGGGGAAGGAATTAATTGGGATAAAATATAAGGATGATAAATTCATCAGTTCATATGAGTAAAATTTTACAAGACTTATGAGTCATGATTATGGTGTAGTCATCCAACCTGATATTATGGATGATCGATTCCTCAGTGGATTAATGACAAGTCTCTAAAGGTGTTATCATATGGCACTTCAATAGATATGAATAAATAATTTGATGTGTTATCTAGGTGTATATGGATATCAAAATTTCCTAACAATCTCATGGTTTTGATAAGAAAATATAGATGTAATTTCGAAGAAATTATAAAAACCATGGAGATAAGAAGATGATATTTCATTTATGATAAGTGTTTCTAAAGAAACATAGAGGAAATTTTATTAAGGGGATTGGTAAATGTTGTAATTGAGGAATGGAAGGTCACCGATCAACCAAATTATAATGTGATGGGAAGAAAAAGTTAGTTAATGATGGAGAAAAAGCACCAAAGAATGCACCTCCCATACTCCAGTGCTTCAAATGCAACTATTATGGGAATTATGATAACCAGTGCCCAAATACATAGTTTAATGATGATGATCGACATCAGAAACCTATTAATCCTAGAGACAAAGGGAAATCTTATGTGACTACTATTCCTGATGAGGGGTATGATAACGACATGGTGATTGGTAAACTTACCATCCACTATAGACCTACTAATGTCTTATTTGATTATGAATCTACCCACTTTTTTATATATAATGAATTTTATAAGGGTATCCCAACACATCATTTATGATTATATGTAACACCCCAAGATTTCATAGTGTGTTATTTCTTCAAAATAATTTAATAACTTGAACTACATGAAACAATGAGTTCAATCGCACCATAACTTACCAACAAGCCTTTCAAAAGAGGTTATGAATATTATTAACTAAATTTTAAACTAATATATCCTTATAATTTTAGAATCCATATTACGAGTTTCTTAGACATAATGTAAGAACCAATTCATTTTCAGTATTGCACTTTTAATAGTGAAACATTTTTAAATACAATATTTTAAACTTTTTGACTAAATGGGGACATCAAAAATTTAAAATGAAACATCCCAAGCTTCCACGGTACGCTTTCCTTTTAATAACACAGTAGCGTGTGTTGTACGCAACTTCGAGTTTTAACACACACCACAAACAATCAAACTAGCCGTTATGAATAGTAATACCAACTTTTTGAAATTTTATAAATTTTATCTCTCAAAATGGACTTCATTTTTGGATTCAGAATATCAGATTTAGCCTAAGGTGAAATTTTGGTACTTTTCGGATAACTTTAATATTTTGATGAATAGTGAAAATTACTAAATTTTAATTAAAAACAACTTTTTTAATCAAAATAATTAAAAGTGATAAATAATGAATTTTAGTGGTTTTAAAGTATATTTATAATATATTTTTACAATTTAATACAATGTTGGTCATTGGACATAATTTCACAATTAAACCGAACATAAACAAGTATCAATCTTTTTCTAGTTATTATCTCTTAAAAACACGCTTTTTGTTCTAACAACGAGAATTAATTTTAAATTAATTTCTGCCACTTCTGTGTTTTGAATTTGGAAAAATGGATTCCATATTTGGAATCAGGATGTTCAAATTGTGTAAATAGGTCACTTTTATTTTTAGACATTTTGAATAATTACTTCAGTAAATATTTTATTTACCATGGTTAAGGGTAAATCCAATAAATAAGGGTTAAAAAATAATATTATAATAATACTAAATTACCCTAAAACATATCCTAGCTTTATTGGTTGATACATGTTCGACCATAGGCATCTTTGGGTCGATTTGGGGACCCCATGGAGCCACTTGTAGGTGATAGGGACACTTTTTTTAATTAAGTTAAAATGAATACAAAAATGACACAAGCATATATCTTTTAGAAAAACAATTTTTACATAGGGTTATATATGTTGGATTTTCGAATATAAATATTAATTAGAAAGATAAAACGATTTGATACATAATGATATTTTATTTATAATTTTTAGACATTAGATAATATAATTTATTTATGACACAATGATGATGCAGTAATTCCCATAATAGTGAAAATTTAAAATAATTGATATTATAAATACCAAAATAAATATAATTTTAGACTTTTTATGAATTAAAATAATTTTATAAGTTAATATGACATTTTAGGATTGATTTAATTAAATTATTTAGAAGTAATCATTCTGTTATGAGTTTCACAAAAATCAACTATTGAATAGTGTCAAAATTGATATAAAAGAGTTTTTAAAACAAATATTATATTATTAATTGATATTAAATTCCTAAAAATATAAGGATCGGCCAAAAGACTTATATCATGATATTTATATCATTAATGGACCACTTTGGGGTCTCTTGGGTGTATATGGTAAGTTTATTAACCATATAAAATAAAAATACAAAGAGACATTGTAAAAGTGAAACTAATTAACTTAGAGTTAATACTTAAATATAAGGTTAATAAAAGTACCCAAACCTGTATAAATTCTATTGGTTGAGTTTTTTTCAACCCATCCCCACCTTAAAATTTAAATAATCAACTTTGGAGCAATTAGAAACTGAATATGAATTTATTATAAATTAATATTTCTAGCTTTTCCAAAGGTGCCCCTCACCCCTCTTATAAAAAGGCACTCCCCTTCTCATTTCCTCACACCTTCAAAGCCTTTTGGTTCGGCCAAACTCTACCCAAATACTCTCCCAAATTCCATCAATACAACCTAGAGGCCTTAGTTTGATCAGAAAGTCAACCTAAGGAGCCCTTTTGATCAAATCAAAAGGAAGAACTCGAAGAAGAGGTAATGATTTCACCACCCTTTTCCAAGTTCCTTTCTTCTTCCACTTATTCTTTCTTTGTTATTACCATTCTAAAATAACAACTCCAGTATCTTATATATACTGTGATGTTATTATAAATATGGTACAACCATATTCAGTATTCTATCCACCCTTTGAATAACATGTCACCATACATGCGTACGTACGGCTTACCGTCTCCACGTCGTGGTGTAATTGTTATTCAATATATTATTGTTTGGATGGGTATAATAATGATGTGTAACTCATGTAAATAATAAATATAACATTTTAATGATTCTGTATATATTATATACCATCCATTTATATATTATTTTAATATCAAAAGAATGATATTGTCGCTCGTGCGTACGTACGGACTACCGTCTCCACGAACGCGATGAGATTCATTCTCCATCGTATCCATTGAAGTATAATTATCATTTGATGATTTAAAAATGATGTTTAGGGACTTTATATCATTCTGGAAATGATTAAGATACAACCTATCCATAACAAACATGATTTATGTAACCAAACATATGAAAGAAAATGAGTAAGTTAACACCCGAAATGACGATAATACTAAGATATTATTAACAAAGCAATGTTAAAAGATCATATATAATATCATATTAATATATATGATTCTTTTATAATTTAATAACAATTATTTCACCATTATATAGGAGGTTAACTTACCCTCAACCAAGGAAAAGTACAAGGTAAGGGGTTTTCATCTCACTCCTTATTCCCGTGAGATTCATGCCATATTGCCACCATTACCTTTTGTGTAGTGTATGTACTGCCCATAATTATATTCTTTGTATAATACACTTTAATTTATGTGTATTTACATATTCATTGTATGATACCTCTTTCATGGGTTGTATATTTCGTAAGTTACCAAATTGGTAAGGGTTTATTTCGCAATCTCTTCATTATCGGAGGTTGTTTATACGTAATAATCTACTGGGATTTCTTTATCATCTACATCCATGTTTCATCGAAATGAATTTAAAAACATTATTACTATTTAAAAATAATATGGGTTAATTTAATTTATACCCTTATGTGTTTTTAAGGGAATATTTCCGTCGTTTTCCAAACAAGGCACTTTTTACCTTTCGACAAATTTAAGGTAAGAATGTTTTTTTAACTTATACGGCGGGTGCAGCTATTTACCGTCGTTATAAAATCGTCAAAGCTTCCATTATAAGCTTATAAGAATATTTTCAAAGTAAATGTTTTATTTTATAATTATGTGACTTTTAAATGATTTCAAAATGAATATTTTAAGAATTTTTGAAAGGTACTCTTTATCAAGATCATAATTTTAAATGTTTTAAAGATTTTTAATTAATGTCCATGTTTTCAGAATGATTTTAAGGACTTATTTATATGGACTTGAAGGTTTTGAAATGATATTTATTTTCAAAAGTTTCAAAGTGGTATGGGACACTTTGATTCAAAAATCTCTTTTAAATTACTTCATTTATAAATGTGTTAATTTTCAATGATTTCGAGAAAAGAGATATTTCTCTCAAATAGTTTTGATTTCATCTATGTCAACATCCTTTGATGGATTTTAAGCTTATTTGAAGTTGATTTATTATGATACAAAACTTCTATATTGTATTGAAGTTTTTGTGATATGTTTGACTGTGGATGTGCTATTTTTATACCAATCATGGTTTATGGTGAAAGTATTGACATTTCGTATGCTAGTTATAATACGAATGTTTATGTTATGTTTAAACCATTTCATATGGGAATGCATTAGACTTAATATGTGACGGGTGGAGCCCACTATAGCTCCTCGATGCATCGGTAGGTCTCATGAGACAAACTAGTGTCTTGGAAGAAGGCCTTGGGAAAATCTTATTTGTAGTCTTGGCACGATACCCTAGCTATGTGGTTATGATTGTCTGGCATTATGCATTCCATCATTATGAAAGTGGTTATTGATATTTCATGTGATTATTCTATTAGTAGAATATCTATGTGAATAAGTAAATGGAATTATATCATTTTACTTTTTCCATACTATGTTGAAGTTCAAGTTTAAAAAGCTTTTGTTTTAGTTATACATTGCCTTAAATGTTTATGCTTATTTTGGAAAGTTTCCACTATATTGTTATCCTTACTGGGCATTTGCACTCACCCCTTTTCTATGTTTTATTTTTCCCAGAATGTGAAGAAGTAAGTTATGAATGACCTGCAGGGATATTATGATGGGATAATAGTGTGGACTATGGAAACATTATGTTGTTGTAGTAGTTTTTCACTTTATAATGTAATGTAAAACTTTATGAATATATCTAGTGCTTCCAAGGCTACTAAACCAATCGGTCTTTCGAGATTTGATCTTTCTTATGATCATGCCAATGTTATGTAATAATGAACCGACTCTGGGTAACTGGGGTCGGGGCGTTACATTATATGTTTAATTATATGTGAAAACTCTTAATGTTATGATGCTAACATATCAAGTCTATGATTCTTCTCCAATTGAAGTTTGCGAGAATGTGCTTCCTGAAAGTAATATTATTCTACCTCTAGTTGAATTTTATATTTTCTTAGGCATGGATGGACTTTCTTTATATAATTACCTCATCAATTGTAATGGTAGGGAATTCAAGTTTGATATTATGATCCAAACTATCATCGTCTATTAGTGTGATGATAAATATTAACATCTGATGGAAGAAACATTCATGTCCATTATATGGTTCTTGATTAATATTAAAAAGCGTTTTTGTTTGTGATGGTTGGGAATAAACTCAACATCAAGGATATTACTATTGTGTGGGTGTTTTTTGATGTATTTACAAAAAGAGTTTCCAAGTATTCCATTGAAATGTGAAGATTATTCTTCTATAGAACTCTTACCAAGTTCTATACCTATTTCAAAGACTCTATATAGAATGGCCATGATTGAGTTACATTAATTAAAGAAGAGACACCAATAGAATCTTGTCAAGGGATTAATTCAGTCAATTTTTTACCTTGGGTTACACCTATTATTTTTCTTTCAAAAGAAATATGGATTAATGAAACATTTTATTGATTATCAGGAACTTAACAAGATCTCAATAATGAACAATTATCTTCTACCCTATATTAATGACATGTTTTATCAAATACATGGATATAAATAATATTACAATATTGAACTTTGTTCTAGATATCATCCATTGAGGGTCAAGAAGGATGTTATACCCAAGAAAAAATTCCATACAAGGTATGAACACTATGAATTTATAGTGATTCCATTTAGTCTTATTAATTCCCCTACAATCTTTAAAGATTTAATTAAAAGTGTATTTACATATTACCTTGATCAGTTCATGGTAGTCTTTATAGACTATAATATTATATATTTAAAGAGAAAGGAAGAGCATCAAGATCACTTGAAGATTGTACTGAATACCTTAATAAAGGATAATCTGTATTAAAAATTTACCAAGTGTGAATTTTGGAAAAAAAGTTTCATTTTTTGGGTAATGTACTCTCTAAATAGGGAATGCCTATGGATACATATAATAAAAAAGTTATTGAGTGTAGGACCAGATAAACCATAGTGTCTAATTCTGTAATTTTTTTAGATGGATATTATCAAATCATTATGGAGAATTTGTCACTTCTGTCTAACCCACTCACCATGTTAACTCATAAATAATCCATGTTCCTTTGGATGGTTAAATTTTAGGAAAGTTTTATAGAATTGAATAAATGGTTATTTAGTTAACTTTTTCTTACACTAACATATAGTTGAGAAGTGTTTTCGATCTATAGTGATGCATTGAATAATGGGTTGAAATGAATCCTCAGGCATAATTATATGGTGATAACTTATGTCTCACAAAAATTGATGGTTCATGAGAAAAATTAGTTAACCCATGACTAGAGTTGGTTATGGTATTTTTTTCATTAAATATAAAGAGACATTATATTTGCATAGAAAAGTGTTATATATATTCTGATAATAAAATTTTGAAGCATATATTAACTCAAAAGTAGATGAATATGAACCATATAAGATAGATGGAGTTGATTAAATATTATGGCTTCTTAATACCTTACCACCTTGGGAAAGTGAACAAGGTGGTTGATTCATTGAGTCAAAAGGATCACGATAGATTATCTATGATGAGGATTATAAAAATATAATATTCATCTATGTAGAAGGAAGATGAAAAATTGTATAAGATGGTAAATAATGTTCCTTATATCAACCTTGATTATGATGAAATGATAGGTTTTAGGAACCTTATATGCATCCCATCAACACCAGACTCGAAGAAGGAGTTATTTGATGAAACTAATAGTTTATTATTCTCTATTTATCCTAGAAGTACGAAGATGTATAAAATTATAAAAATTATTTATGGTAGATAAAATGAAGTGAGATGTTATAGAATATATATCTCGGATTTTGGTATGTTATAAAGTTATGGCTAAGAGATAGAAGACTAATTGGATGTTTCAACTATTACCCATACCAAAACATAAATGAGAAAACTTCACCTTGTGTTGTGTTATCAAAGTAGACAAAACATCCAGGGGCATAATTTTATTTGGATTTTTTGATCACTTTAAAAAGTCAACACACTTTATTTCTATATGAGAATACTTTTCTATTGGTCAGATTTCTAAAATATACATTAAGGAATTGGTAAGGTTTCATGGAATATCACATTCTATTGTATTTGATTCTGATATGAGGTCAACCTCAAAGTTCTAGTGAAGTATTAAATAGGATCTTAATTCAAAGTTATTTTTTAGTACTTCTTATCATCCTCAAATAGATAGTCAATATAAGAGAACCATTCAAACCCTGGAGGATATGATACGGTCTTGTTATATGGATTTCAATGGTGGTTGTGATAAAAACCATCCTCTGGTTGAGTTTTATTACAATAAAATATTTTTGTCAAGTATTTAGATGGATCTTTATGAATCCCTCTATGGAAATAAGTATATAACTCCAATGTGTTGTGATGAATTTGGAGAAAGAAATATATTGGGACTTGAGATACTTAAAGAAATGGTATAAAAAGAAAAATCCATTCAGAATCACATTAAGGTAGCTTAAAGTCAAAAGAAATGTTATGATGAAAATCCTCGCTGAAATATGGAATTAAAATTTGATGATAATGTATTACTATGAAATCTGTGAATTTTTCCATCCTGTGGAGATGGTATATTATCTCTTAGAACATTCATTGAAACTCTATCAAGTTCATGATGTTTTCTATGTATCTATCTTAAGGAAGTTCATAATTGATCCTTCACATGTACTGAACTCAGAGGTCAAACTTTTGGATCGTGAACTTTCCTATGAATAACAACAAGTATAAATATTGGAATGTAGGGATATAGTGTTATGAAACAAGAATATTCACGTGGTTAAAGTTATCTAGAGTAATAGAAAGTTGGATGATGCTACATAATAACCTAATGATGTGATGAAATAGATATATCCTATTTTTTTTATTATCATGACATAATTTGAGGGAAAAATTTATTTTAGGGGGGGTAGAATGTAACACTCCAAAATTTTATTATATATTTATTTTTAAAAAAATTTATTTTCTTTGGTAGATTTATATACACTAAATACCATGTTAAAATGAAGTATAATATATTATACTATTATAATGTACCTCCAATTCATTTTTTTATTTTCCTAAAAACCACATTTAGGGTTAGTGTGGGAACCCCCACAAAGACCAATTCACATATTATAGTAGGATAACTAGTCACATGTTTGAAATTAAAAAACCAAAACCTAAAACACACATTTCATAAGGAAATGTGGTCATAGATTCTAAATTCAAAAAACCCAAAAGTAGAAAAATACATGGGCCACGTCAATGGAGGCCCCAAAAATGGCGTGAGCCACTGGAGAAATCCTTATCTAAAGTTGTCAAGATGAGACCACTGCATCGACCACTACATCACCATCACTCTCACATCACCATCCTCACCAACCTGTCATTAATGTATACTCCAAACCTAATCGTCAGCACCATTTCCTCACATCGCCACTAACACATAGTTACCGATAGGAATACATGATGACATTAGAGCCTCTAGAGCATTTTTGTCACCATTGCTAGTGATAACCCACCATCGATCGTCCCTCCACAACATCAAAACACTATCTCCAAACTCTTTCCAACTAACCATTATCATAACACCTTCAAAGGGGAGAAGAAAATTAAATATAAACATCCTTCTAAATAAAATCCCAACGATACAATCACCTAGAACAAATATGAAACAAATAAATCCATCGTCGATGGCTGCTGCATCCGTTGTAAGACATCACATCATAATCATCATTGCTAAAAAAACCAACCATCATCGTCATCGATGACAGAAACCATAAACAAAATATATACCATAGTAAAACCAAACAATAAACCCCAAAAAAATCCATCTGAACAACACCAAAAAAGGAAAAATAAGCCAAATAAAAACTGAAAGACATCACTAGAAGAAACACCACCTCAGCTAAAGAAGAAAGAAAGCAAACCGATGAGAAAGAAACCAATTACAGTGAAAAAAAACTAAGACCACTGCCACCCACATAAAAAACCATACTATGATGTACCAAAACCCTCATCATGCCTAAACAATATGGGGTTGATCATGATGAGTTGGAAAACAAGGGTATATGAGAAGAGGAACACCGAACTCCACCACCATCGATGGCCCAAATTGTTTGAAGTATAGACACAAAGATCCAAATTGGAGGTCTAATGCATAGGGTAAGGAAGAAAGAGGGATGTGGAGAGGGGAATACAATCCCAATAGTGAACAAAATATTTCAATAAATATAGTAGGACATGATAAAGGTATGATAAAATAAGGAAGATCTAAGTGAAGATCACCTTCACCACCGAATGGAACCGCAAAAAACCAAAGAGAAAGGGGGAAGAAGAGGGGTAGGAGAGAGTGATAGGAATGCAGGGAGAAAGAGGAGACCAGGGAGAAGTATATAGGGTAAGGGTTTGGGAATAGGGAAGGGTGAGACGAAGCTAAAAGTGGAAAACAATTCCCCCCTCTGAATCACCGCCTAAGGAAGCCCTAACATGGGGATATGAGAGAGTGAAGCCACTCATATGAAGATGTCGTATAATATTATAAAATAACTAAAAAAATTTAGTTATGAAAATGAATATTTTTTTTAAATTATGTATAAAATTTTCAGATATGGAAAATATATTGATAAATAAGTACTCAATTTATAGTAATGTCTTTATATGATTAAAAAATACTTTTTCGAGAAAAGTGGTTTTTATTTCTTTTCATGAGAAATTGATATAATTAATTTTTAAACATTTAGAAAATATATTTGGAAAAATTATCTTCATTTTATAAATTATCATTTTAAAATTAACTTAGAGTGATTTTTTTGGGAATTTTCAAAAATGATTAATTTTTTCTGTGAAAAGTGACCATTGTGATTTTTAATTAAGACTATATTTTATTTTAAAGAATTTAAAAAGTTAAATTTTGTTTTAAAATGGTTTTAAAAGTAAAATTAGTTCATATTTATTATTAATAATATAATTGTGATAATTTAAATTAATTTTATTTTTAGTTTGGCGTAAAAATTTTGTATACACGATAAATGTTTTTTCTTTAAAACTATTTTTCATCACGTTTTGGAAGTTTACATTGAATGTAATTTATACCAATTTTAGATATTGAATATGATAAAATGGATTAAATATTTTTTATAATAATTTAAATATTTTAAAGTGAGGTGAATTTCAATTTTTTTTACTAATTAATAGTAAAAAAAGGAAATTTTGTTACTACGATTATGGTTAAAAAGTGTTTTCTGGAGGTTCAACAAAGAGATAAGGAAACTTTTTCCAAATAAACAAGTCTTGATATTATTTTATGGCCATATTAAAACCTCATAATATCCCAAACTCAAATATTTGTCCATTTTGAAGCATTTTTCTTGAGCATTAATTTATTATATTATAATCCTTTAATAAATTCTTGGTGTGTCCTCTCCCTCACTTATAAAAGGAAACCACGTCATTCCCTTATTTTCACCATTTTCCTCCTTTTATATTGAAAAAAAATACCCAAATATCTTTTAGAATTAACTATATATGAAATTAATTTTCTGGTATTCTGAAAATACCATTCCAAGGGTCCTTAATGATGGATCTAAAGGAGGCTAACTGAAGGAGAGGTAATCATCTTACCCGACCTCTTTGAATTTATTTCTTCTTCTACCTCATAAAAATACTGAGTATTTATCATGAAATAATAAATTCTGTATCCTAAATATACTTAATTATTATTATTATTATTATGGAACCACCAATATACACCCTCTATTTCATCAATTGGGAAGTGAAAGTATCACTCATGCAAACGTGTGGACTACCACCTCTATGTAGTGATACAATTCATTTTCCATCACCAAATTTCACATATGGTTATTATGATGTATTTAAAGTTTTTATATATAAATATACGATATTTATGAAATAATTATGCATTTTTAATTATAATATCATATCAACCTTCTTATCTTCCTATTCGTTTAAAAATGATAACATCTCTTGTGCGTACGTGTGTACTACCACCTCCATGAAGTGATGTGATTCGTTTTTTAATTTTTGATTTACATATATTGTAATAAATAAATATTTAATAAATAAATATATATATATGATTTATATTATATAATAATGATTATATAAATTTGAATTATTATTTACCTTTCTTTTCATTCCATTCGTCAAAAAGTGAAAATAACGTTCATGCGTACGTATGACTTACCATCTCTAAGAGCTTTAAAATTCATTTTTCTATCACTATTATTTATGGATGACTATAAATATATATATAATGAATATATATGATATTAATATCACAATTAATATTGTTGATATAATTTAACTATGATTAAATTAAAAGGATCAGAACTACTGAAGAGAAATTCTCATGAAAAACAAAATAGTTAACACCTGGAAATAGCGATTTTAATACAAAATTATTAATAAATTATTGTTAAATTATAATAAATGGATCATATGTGTTATTATAAATATTTAAATAAATATTTTAAATAATTATAATAAATTTTAATCTATTATACATGAGGTTAAATCACTTTTGAAGCAATTCGAACTCTAGGTAAGGGATTTAAGTTACAATATCAATTTTAAAAAGGATTGTTTATGATCATGTTTTCAGAGATGTAAATTTTATATCTACCTCCCAAGAAACTCATGAATTTTTTTATATTATGGTTATTTATATAGGTTATATTTTTTCTTTTAATTTACCCCTCTGTAAGGACTCCATATATAGAAACAATATTTTAAGGAAAACCAACTTTATTTATCTCTTCGACAAAAAATAAATTTTCTTTTATGTCCAAGTTTTCTTAAAAATCTATTCAAGTAATTTTTTTATTCTACTTTTATTTTTTAAAGTTATTTTTACCCCTGATTTTATTTTATATTTTTTTTTAAAAATAATATTCTTTTCATTTTCTGAGTGAGTTACATTGGACTTGTTACTGAAAATATAGAAGGAATATTTGTTTTAAATCATAATAAATTTTCTAATTTCCCACTGTGATGATCAATCAATGCTTTGAATATTAATTTACAAATTTAAAAGTTTATTTTAAATTATTTTCCCCATAATATTTTATAAATTTTTGTATTTTAATGAATTGATTCCAAAATCCAAAGGGTATTTTTATTAGGAAATATTCCAAGTAATATTTTAATGATATTTTAATTTATGATAACATACTTTGATGTTACATATGATTTAATGGGGACATTTTATAATGGAACCATCCTTAATCTTTCCTTCCTTGGTTTATTATTATGGTGATTAGATGTTTATAAGGTCTATTTATTTTCTATGGGTTATGATATGAATTTTTTTTTGAAATTTTTATGAAATACATTTCCTTTATATGGGTTATGATATATCATGAATGTTTTATGATATAATAGGACACATATGAATTGTAACATCCCACCCATCAACCATTGGATTAATAAGAGGCGGTGAGATGTTACTAGACCTTTGGTTACATCTCAAAGACACCAAAGACTAGAAATAAAAGCCTAGGGCCTTAAGAAATTTGGGGGATGATTTTAACTTTAATAGATAAACGTCAAAACCCCAATGAAAATAATAAAAAAACCTCTATATGATATATGAGTAAAAATCATAACTCGGTGTAAAACCAAATCAACCAACAATATCAGAGTACTGGGGGAAACCAAGTGACATAACCAAAGGAATAAAAATAGATCAAAACTGAAATACATGAAATATATCAACCAATGTCTCCAAACTAGCTCTAAGATCCAAGTAGAAAATCCATTCCAACGATATCAAGATGTATTACTATTAAACTGATATAACTTCCCTTTACCTATTTATTTATATATGACATCTAAAAATTCACAATAGTTCCCTGGTTGAGAGTGATTCCAAACTCAGTATGATTTTCACAATTACTTCCCAAATCATTCCACTAGGACAAAACTTGTTATCACATTTATAAAAAACAAATTAAAATAGTTTATGTCGAAGAGAAAATAGTTTTATTTGGATGGAAATAAAAAAATTATCTTTAAAAAAATTATCTATTTTATTTGGACTACCCATTCTATTATTCCACACATCCACACATTAACACATCCACACATGAATACCCAGGTGATAGTTCCATATTCATGGGAAGTCTCTCATTGATCTACTAATTTATTAAAAGGTAACAGATACTTTGTTCCCCACTAGCACAAAAGCCTTCCACGTGGTCAATTATAATGAAAATGAACCCACACCAACAATATAGTCCAAAATACATTCCAAGAAATTTCATATTAAACCTTTAATTTTTTTAAAATATTTCAATAAACATTTTCCATTTTTCAAATCAATACCATAATTTTTGAATTTTCCAACTTAAAATTATCATCAAATATGATTTTTTACAAACCCTCCAATTTCAAAAATTTCTCAAAACCATCACTAAATTGGTTTCAATCTAGAATAACATAAGGATTTAACAATCATTTCAAGAAAAAAATTATTTCAATCTAAGACTTAATGTTTTAATCTAGTAGAGTCGAGAGATAATCCAACCTTCTCACAAATGTTGGATAAAGTGAAGAAAAGAACTAATATTCTCTATATCAAATCATTAACCACCTTTACTTCCCTTTATCGAACCGCAAAACATAAGGATTCCTATAAAGTAACAATGATTTATACACAATGGATTAGATCTCTAAGGTTTTGAGAAAGAGAAGGAGAAGATATCTATTAAGAATAGCCAAGAATAGAGAATTACCAGAAAATATGGATCTCCAATAGGATTTGAATAACCTAAAACATACTACCAGATCATAATAAACCACCTCTCATGACTTAGGAGGAAAAATAATTAGAGTTATGGAATAATTAGTAGAAAATAAAGTTTTAAGGGATTAAATCAAATTAGATCCACTAGATTTTGAGGACCTAGTTTATTCTAGATGGTTTGGCCACATGGTTTTTCATACTATATGCCAACCATGTGGTCTTACTACCTTATGACAACCCCTCACATAGTTTTGTTCACATGTTTAGACAAACTATACAACAACTATGCATCTCCAAATATTTTTAGGTGCATGGTTTCTCTTTGGTATCCATATGATTTGGACAAATTGCACACCAACTTTGTGCCTACACAGAGACCACGGTCTTGCCTTGCACAAATTATTGGAGTTTCAACATGGTTTCTACTAACCATTCTCAAACTTCATGCCTCCATAAAATCCTCCAAAGTGTTCCAAAACTCCTATAAACATCCCAAAACTTAACTCGATAATTAAATACTTAAAATAAATACATAAAATGTTATGTACTTGAAAATATGGGTGTTATATTCACCCCACCATTGGTATTTCCATACCCACAGAGTAGAAGACTGGTGTTTTCATAGAAGAGTTTAAGAAACTGCTACTACATTTCATTTTCATGCTCCTAGATTTATTCTAGAATCCAATAATGTTGCTATAAAACCCACACTATAATGAAATATATTCTGTACTAAATTGAACTTTGGTAGAAAATCCAACCAACAGGTCACCTCACAAATTGGTTCAAATATCTCAAAATGGACATTGTATTAAGGAGAAATATCGACCTTCTTACCAAAGAAATGATGCCCGTGCCTTTGAGAGATTCCCAATAATATAGGATCACTCACCTCAAATGAAAATGGTTATTGACGATGATCCATATACAATTTATGATGAAACCATGTCATCTACGTCATATTTTTGATCAACTAAATATTCTCTCTTGTCTATTGGAGAAGGCATGGAACAACCTACGAATTCCCACCCGTTTCTATATAAAAAAGTGGAGAACAAAAAGGATGCCTATAAAATGATTCAAGAGGATCCATATGTATCATGTCCTGATAAATATTGTTTTATGTGAACACTACTAATGGAATGTGATCCTCCTTGAAGGTAACAACATCTATTACACAACCAAAAATCATTTCCTACAGTGTTTGGATTTTCTGTTTAGATTGTCTATCCATTTGAGGATAATAATCCATACTTATAGTCAACAGATTCCCTAGGAATTATTTTAAGTATTTCAAAAAATGAGACAAAAAATAGGGGACTCATTCAGATACATTGAAAACTAGATTTCCATGAATCTTTACAACTTATTGGATATAGATTATAGATAAGTCCCCCCTGTATTGGATTAATGAATTGGGATAAAATGATCTGACAGAATTATCTAATCCAAAATTACCCTTATGGAATCAAGTTTCCTAACTATTTTTGGTAAGCTCGTCACAACATACATGGATATCTTCTCCCATTTCCACTTGAGAATCGGAAAAGGCTACAATGTAACAATTGGTTATTGGTATTCCAGATTGACCTACTAACACGTGAGGCATCTCAAAAAATACTCCGCCACTTCCATTTTTTTCTTACCGACCAAAAATGTTCTTTCATTTTTCTAAACATATGAAGAACTATTTGATGAACATCCCATTTAAAATGGTGGTAAGCATTAATAATTTGTTCCTAAAAAACTAAAGGAACCAAGATCCAATCTCTAAAATGAAAAAATAAACTCCAATACATCTTCCAAACCTCAATAGTCGCAACACCATTTAGTTTTTACCTCATATAAACACATTAATGATTAGATATACAAGTCTACTTAACATGATAAACCAAATCAAGAACAAATGAATATGGGAATAAAACCACAACGTTACACTGGTCGGTAAAATCCAGGTGAATGTTTGATATAACTAAAATCATATAACACTTATTCAAAAATTCTTTATCCAAATGATTATATATCATTATACTTAATTCCTAAACCACCTAATTACCTTTTCATGGTGTATACATCAAGTTAAATTAGAACATTTGAGGGTATTCCATCCCTATTATTTTTCTCATATTCAAATATATTTGTAGAAAACTGCGTTTCAAATTATTATGATTCATAAAAACTATAAATTTTTTACAAAATATATTTTAATTCTAACCTTAAGCTCTTGGAAGGATTTATGATAATCCTTATTCTATTGGAACATAACACATTTCCTTGTCAAAGGTTTCATTAGTTATTCCCAATGTGAAAAATCTCATAAAAAATGTCTGTAATATCCCACCAATCCAATGAAAATTTTCATCTCAATGACATTCATATGCTATTTCAAAGACATATTAGCTTCATTATTTTCAGGATCTATATAAGTGACTTTTTCAGAAATTAAATTTCAAAGGAAATGAATCTATTATATCCAAAAATAACACTTTGATAATTTTGAATAAAAACAATTTCATATCAATATACCCAAAACTATAGAGAAGTGTGGATTATGAACCAAATTTGATGTAGGATACACCAATTTATCACCCCAAAACACCACAAAAAAGGAATCTAGATGCCTTTTAAAAATATGATTCAATAATGCGATAAAGATTACTGGTTCATCTATAAGACCAAAATCCATAACAAAATAATCTTACCAAACATATCTACTTATAAAAGTTGTCTTCAAAATATCCTCCTTTTAAACTTGAAATTGGATATATCCTGAATTTAATTCAATTTTAGATAACCACTAAGATCCCATATATTGATCAAATAGGTCATCAATTCATAGAACAGGATAAAAATTCTTTATAATAACTTGATTATGATTATGATAATCTACAAAAAGCATAATAGTTCTATCCAACTTCATTACAAAAGAACCAGTGCTTCCTATGGAGACATTCTCGGTCAGATGAACCCTTTACTTTACAACTCCTCCAACAGGTCCTTAAATTCCTTTAATTATGTTAGTTCCATCTGATAATATGGAAGGGAAATAGGACTGTTCTCTTGTCAGAGAATAGTCATAAAATCAACCTATATTTTTGGGTGGCAACCATGAGAAATATTTAGGAAAAAATCAAGTAACTAGTCCGATAGAGTTAGAAAATCTCTATTTTTTATGTTACCTAATGATTCCAAAGAAACTGCTATCAATTGGTAAGATATAGTTCCAAAAACCATTACAATGGGTCTTGCTCTACTTGAATCCACTATTAAATATCCTTTAAAGAGATAACTAAAAACATTTGATGATTTTAGAGTCACATAGAATTCAAAAAATCAAATTGGGCCTCAAATCACATCAACCATTCTATTCCCAGAATGATGTCATAGAAATACATCACCATTATATGATAAATCCCATAACAACTCAGTCTGATCAATTATTATTAAACACATTTAACATTTCAAAGCTAGAAAATCTCATTATGCCAAAGATTTTTGTATTTTAAAAATATAAAGAATCATCAAAATATGTAAACAATGAATATGAATGATATGAGAAGTAATAAATGAATGAGATGTGCTCGTATCAAATAAATATATCAAAAGTATAGAAATCAAAATAATAAAACCTCTCACTATCAAAGGTCCCAATTGATCATCCATGATCATTTTCTCAGATCCATACAATTTCTTACTCTCTGTACTTTTCTATTTGACACCTTATTAAAATTGAATATGTTGAGAAGTCACGGTGTTCCTCAAATCACCATAGATTGCTTGGTTTTTTCTATGAGAGTTGTTCTACTACACTCATCCCATTGAATAATATGATATATATATACCATGGGATGTTTCCCTAAAACCTATACTTAGAGAACTATGACAATAACACTAAATATGTCCCATATGATTGAAATTGTTACACGATTCTTGGCGGTTCCAAACAATCTCACTTCATATTCTCAAAAGAACCACATTGAAAACATTCCAGATTACTCTTTTATAACGAACCATACTTTACATACATTTTTAATACTTTAAAATTTAAGCATACTTATTACAACATATAAAAAAACCATGAAAGGACCGTATAGGTATAGTGTCTTTAGAAACTGGGAAACATGAACAACTGGTTCATAAATCATCTACACTGTCTCCCATTTATTTCCTCATATCTATAGTCCCTTTTGGCATATCTTACTTAATAACCTTTTCCTGACCTAGGGAAATAAAACATAAAAAAGGGTGAGCTCAAATGCTCAGTAAGGGTAAACAAAAGAAATATCAATCACATCATATTCATAAGAACATAACTTTTGGAAATCTTAACCTGCAAAAGAGAGCATAATTTCATAACATGGGATAAATCATAGTAGTGAAATGGAATCCCAATAATCATAACATAAAACATGAAAACTTGTGGCATACACACATAATCATAGAGAATCATTTCTTATTAGTCAAGACTCATTGCCAAGACTATCTTAGTGGACAAAGTCCATTTCTGAACTGAGTTCACTCCTCGTTTCAGTGCTGTTTCACTAAACCGGTATAACCTACCGTTCTAGACATGTCTATCTCATGAGATATAAAATATTTACCCAATGCATTGGAGGGAGATATAGGTCCCACCCATCTCATAATTATACCATTCTTATGTGTGCCACAAAATCATAAATCATACATCATTGCATAACCCATGTAATAAAAAAGGGAATCTTAAACATCGGGACATCATAAAACAATTCATATAAGATAAAGTAATTCATAAAAAAATTTCCATCACAACATAATCAAATCAATGTAATAATAGGGATAGAGACAGAACCCTTTATTATCTTATATGGAAAATGATTTTGATAAAACTCTTGAACTCCATTCTTGAGGAAAATATCCTTTTTACTTCAAAAACATTTTTCCTTTCTTAACATGTCATACAATATTAAACTAAAAGAAGTTGATTAAAAATAAACTTAAAAACATGTAAAGGAAGATTCTTGGAAATATTTTTTTTTAAAATCCATTCATGCCGTATAAGTTAAAAAAACATTCTTCTCGTACTTTTGTCGGAAAAGTCAAAAAGTACCTCGTACGAAAAATGAAAAAAGATTCCTTTCATATCTTTTACTAAAAACTCACCGAAGGGTAAAATTGGATATAAACTATTTTAGAAGGATATAAATATTACATATTGAGGAAACATGGATGTGGATGATAAAATACGCCCCAGTAAACACCAAAGTATAAACAATCTCGGATAAAATGAGATTGTGATTTTCTCCCTTACCTTAGGTCCGATTTGCTTCATAAGTGTCCGAACCTCCTGTATAATGATTTAAATAATGTTATTGACTTATTCCAGAATCATAATAATTGTTATGATATCATATATGGTCATATTCTTATCTTCTTATTAGTAATATTTCATTACTACTTGTTATTCGGGTGTTTATTACTTTTTGTTCTTATGCGTGTTTTGTCGAATAAATTCTTATTCTTATCTTTAGGTTATAGATACCTAATTTTCAGAATGTTATTAGTGTAATATATATCATATTCATTGATTAAATTAATTTATATAATCATTATGAAATGAAGATCATGTAGAACGAGTCACATCACATCGTGGAGACGGTATTCCGTACGTACGCACGAGTGATGATATCGTTTCTATGATCATGGAATTGTATTGGAGTGTATGTATACTATTTCAGAATCAATATCACTTTATAATAGTCATATATAGTCATTATTTACACCATTATACCCATTCAAGTAAGGTGGTGGTTGAAAATAGATTACACCACGACGTAGAGACGGTATTCCGTACGTACGTACGCGCGATGATTTCTTTTTTCGTAGGATGGATAGATGGTGAAATAGGGTTTTTTCATACTTATAATAATATATCATTATATTAGTGATACTGATGTTATTACTTCATAATGAAACAACTAAAGAATAATAAGTGGAAGAAGAAATAAAGATGAAATAATTGGTAACAGACATTACCTCTTCTTTGAAGTGCTTCTTTGAGACCTCCTTTTAGGGCACTAAAATAGGTCTTTGAAGAAGACCAGAACCTCTAGGATGTTTCTAGGGAAGTGGAGAGAAGAAATTGGCAGGGGTTGGCCGAGCATGAAGGCTCAAAGGGGTGCGAGGAAGAGGGGGAGGAGGTGCCCTTTTATAAGGGAGGAGAGGGGTACCTTTGGATATTATTTTATTATAAAGTCAAATTCGGTTTTTAATTGCTCCAAATTGATATATTTCGAAGATAAGGTGGGTAGGGTTCGAAATACTCTCATCCAATAGAATTTATACAATTTTAGGTGTCAATTTTAACCTTATCATTTAGATTTAACTTTAAGTTATATAATTTAACTTTTACCGTGCTTCTTGTTTTCTTACACTATAAGGTTAATAAACTTACTATATCAAGCCAAACGAACCCCAAGTTGTTTATTATTAAAATATATAACCTCATCTCAGTCATTTTGCCGAACCTTAGATTTTTAGGAATAAAATAACAATTAATAATATTATATTTTTTTTAAAAACTATTTTATGTCAATTTTGACACTATTTAGTAATTGATTTTTGTGAAAATCATAACAGAATGATTAGTTCGAAACAAGTTACTTATATCAATAATAACATGTCAAATTAACCTATAAAATTAGTGTAATTCATAAAAAGTCTCAAATTACATTTATTCGGGCATTTATAACATCAATTATGTCAATATTTCATTAATAAGATAATTACTGCATCATCATTGTGCCATAAATAAATTAAATTATTTAATGTTTAAAAATTAAAAATAAAATACCATTATATAGGAAATATT
The DNA here is from genome assembly GCA_963277665.1 of Viscum album. Classification (NCBI taxonomy): domain Eukaryota; kingdom Viridiplantae; phylum Streptophyta; class Magnoliopsida; order Santalales; family Viscaceae; genus Viscum; species Viscum album. Next base: position 1,266,438,769 of record OY728160.1, read on the forward strand.
TTTAGCTTTCTAATGAATATTTATAGTCAAATATATCTTTTTTATAACCACATATTAAAAATGATTTACTTATTAAACTTTGATTTTAACTATTTTATCCCTTCTTTAAATAAATTAATAATAAATGTCCTAATCTAATCCAAGTGAGACTAAATGGTCATATTTTATTCCTAAGGTTGTTTTTGGTCTAATTACACTGGTCAAATAGAATTAGGACATGTGTTAGGGTAATAATAATTTCATTTTTACCCTTAATTACCCTGTTTACTTTTAACTGTGGTAAAAAAAGTAAAAAGTTACTTTCACCAAAAAATATTTTCATCTCATTGAACCACATTTTACTTACTGAAAATAACTGTGTCTCTCGGATTTTTGAAATTCCACTCATAGAAGTGGTAAAATTAAATTTTATGAAAAATTCAATTTTTTAACTACCACTTAGTGGTTTCACTATTCATCAAAAATTTAAAGTTTTCAGAAAAATACCAAAATTTCACCCTAGGCTAATTTCGATATTCAGAATCCAAAAATGAATTACATTTTGAAAAATAAAATTTATAAAATTTCAAAAAGTTGTTATTACTATTCATAACGGCTAGTTTTAATAATATTTTAATAGCATATCCTTGTTTAGTGAAACTCGGTATTGCATACGACACAAGCTATCGAGGAAAGCCGCAGTTGCGTGTAAAGCAACCCAAGCTAGTGTTGTGTGTAGTGAAATATTCATTTGATGATTTATATAACATAAAAACAAAATATTTCACATAAAAGTCTCGGGTGTTACATTCTACCCACCTTAAAATGAATTTCGCCCTCGAAATTTGTCATTTTGTAACAAACAGATGAGGGTACCTCTCCCTCATCATATCCTCAAGCTCCCATGTAGCTTCTTCTAATTGGTGGTTCCTCCATAAAACTTTCACCAAGCGAGTGGTCTTGTTTCGTAGGACTTTTTCGCTACGATCCAGAATCTATATCGGCTGTTCTTCATAAGAAAGATCTTGCTCCAGCGGTACAACTTCTGAGCTGAGTACATGTGAAGGATCAGGTATGTACTTTCTCAGGAGAGATACATGGAACACATCGTGTACTTGAGAGAGATTCGGTGGAAGCGCCAATCGGTAAGCTACCTTCCCGACACGATCCAGTATTTCGAAAGGACCGATATATCTAGGGCTCAACTTCCCCTTCTTTCCAAATCTCATGACTCTTTTCCAGGGAGATATTCGTAAGAACACTTTATCACCCACTTCAAACTCTAGGTCTTTTCTTCGGTTGTCGGCATAACTTTTCTGTCGACTCTGAGCTACTCTTATGTGTTGTTGAATAGATCTGACCTTTTCTGCCATTTCATCAACGAGATCAGGTCCTAATAGCTTTCTTTCCCCAACTTCATCCCAGCAAGTTGGAGTCCTGCATTTCTTTCCATAGAGAGCCTCATAAGGAGACATCTGAATACAGGAGTGAAAGCTATTATTATAAGAAAATTACACCAATGGTAGGTGTTGATCCCAACCACCTTTGAAATCCATAGACCAAGCTCTCAACATATCTTCTAGAGTTTGAATTGTTCTCTCAGACTGACCATCTGTCTGAGGATGATAAGCAGTGCTGAAACTCAACTCTATATCCAGAGTATACTGAAGACTTCGCCAGAACTTTGAGGTAAATCTCGAATCCCGATCAGATATAATAGAAAATGGTACTCCATGCAATCTTACCACTTCCTTTATATATATCCTGGAAAGCTGATCCAGAGATAAATCCTCTCTAATAGCAATGAAGTGTGCAGACTTGGTAAGATGATCAACAATGACCCAGATAGCATTATTGCCTTTGGATGTTTTAGGAATTCCTATGACAAAGTCCATAGTGATGTTTTCCCATTTCCATTCGGGTATGGGTAATGGTTGTAACATCCCCTTAGACTTCTGTCTCTCAGCTTTAACTTGATGACAAACCAAGCATCGAGAGACATATTCAGCAACATCTCTTTTCATGCCATCCCACTAGAAGTACTCTTTTAGGTCCCTATACATCTTCGTGCTTCCAGGATGAATAGAGAATGAAGAACTATGAGCCTCATCCAGTAGCTCCTTCTTTAATTCCGGGATGGGAGGAACACAAACCCGATTCCTGAACTTTATTATCCCATCACAATCAAGGTTGAATTCAGGAACCTTTCTCACCTTCTTTTGTAACTCGACATCTTCTTTATGTGCCTCTTTAATCTTCACATGTATAGATGGTCGAACATTCATTTGAGAAAGATAAGATTTTTCCCCTTCCATTATAATTCCAAGATCCATCCTTTGTAAATCCATAAATATTGGATCTTTTGTGATCCTCATCATGGATAAACTGGCATGGTCTTGTCGACTTAATGCATCTGCCACCTTGTTTGCTTTCCCAGGGTGGTAATGGATTGAGCATTAATAATCCTTAATAAGCTCCAACCATATTCTTTGACGCATATTCAGCTCCTGTTGTGTGAAAATATACTTTAAACTTTTATGATCAGTATAAATGTCACACCTTTCTCCATAAAGATAATGCCTTCAAATATTTAATGCAAAGATTACCACAGCTAACTCCAAATCATGTGTTGGGTAATTTTGCTCTTGGATTTTCAACTGTCGTGAGGCATAAGCTATCACCATATCATTGTGCATAAGAACACACCCCAATCCCTTCTTGGATGCATCTCTATAGATCACAAACCTTTCTCCACTACAAGGCAGTCTGAGCATAGGTGCACTGGATAACCTTCTTTTCAACTCCTTGAAACTCTCTTCACATTCTTCCATCCAAACAAACTTAACTCCTTTCCGAGTCAACTTGGTGAGTGGATTAGATAATCGTGAAAAATCTTTCACAAAAAGTCGATAATATCCACCAAACCAAGAAAACTTCAGATCTCAGTTACTGTTGTTGGTCTCGACCATCCTTCGATAACCTCTGTTTTTGCTGGATCCACAGATATCCCCTCTTTTGAGATTATGTGACCCAAAAATGAAACTTTTTGAAGCCAAAATTCACACTTGGTAGATTTGGCATAAATCTTCTCTTTTCTCAGGGTCTTCAATATAATTCTCAAGTGATCTTCATGTTCTTCCTTGATCTTTGAATAGACAAGAATATCGTCTATAAAGACTACCACAAATTGATCAAGATAGTCTCTAAAGACTCTATTCATCAGATCCATGAAGATAGCAGGGGCATTAGTAAGACCAAATGGCATCACTATAAATTCATAGTGTCCATACCTTGTACGGAAATCAGTCTTTGGTATATCCTCCCTTTTGACCCTTAATTGATGATACCCTGAACGAAGATCAATCTTGGAAAAGTATTGAGCTCCCCGTAGTTGGTCAAATAAGTCATTAATGCGTGGGAGAGGATATTTGTTCTTGATAGTGATCTTGTTAAGTTCTCAATAATCAATGCAGAGTCTCATTGATCTATCTTTCTTCTTAACAAATAGAACATGTGCTCCCCAAGGTGACGCACTAGGGCGTATGAATCCTTTATCAAGATTCTCTTGGAGTTGCCTCTTCAATTCCTGCAACTCAATTGGGGCCATTCTATAAGGTGTCTCTGAAATAGGCAAAGCACCCGGTACGAGTTCTATTGAAAACTCAACTTCACAATTTGGTGGAAGACCCGGTAATTCCTTCGGAAAGACATCATCAAACTACCGTACAATGGGCATATTCTTAATCGTGATTTTCTCACCAACCATTTGAGATAAATAACCTTCTTTTCAGTGTGATCTTTAGATTTTCCTTTGAATTCCATTTTCCTATTCTTATCAAACCCATATGACTGATGGGTTACTCCAATCTCCATCTCAACTTTGAGAGCACATCGAACGATTTCCTCGTAGCTATTGAAGTCCCTTATGGCTAAGGCCCTTCGAAGACTTGGTTTTAATCCACTAAAGAATCGATCAATCTTACTCTCAGGTTAAATAATAATACCAAAAGCGTACCTTGCATGTCTTGTAAAATTTGCTTCATAGATACCAACAGATTCAACATCCTTTTGCTTCAGTTCTAGAAACTCTTTCTCCATCTTGTTTGGAGAATACGAGGGAAGTACTTATTGAAAAATAAGTTCTTGGACTCGTCCCATTCCATGGAATCAACTTCATCCCTTTTCCTCGTATTCTTAATAAGATTCCACCATTGATCAACATAACCTTCCAAACGATACACTACTAAGATGACTTTATCATGCTCAGAACATTATAGAACTGAAAATATCTTTTCAGTAGTACTAATCCATTGTTCAGCAACTAATGGATCAGTAGACCCACTGAATGAAGGTGGACGCTGTCTCATGAAGGATTCAACAGAATGTTGCTCCTTCCTTTGCTCGTTTGGAAGTCCTGCATGATTCATAGCTTGAGAAAGTTGTGTGAGCATGGCTACAAGATTTTTCATTCCAAATCCCATAATGTTTGGTTGCTCAGGCGGACAATCATTGCATTACCCATCGCATTCCGCATTAACACGGTTCCTTCAGGTTCCATCCATTGACTAAAACCAAGAAGAATAGTGTGAGAAACACTAATTATACTAGGAAAACCACATAATCAAGAATAAAATTTCACACTTAAGGTCTTATCCTAGGTTATTCATGGCCATTTATAAAACACTAATATTGTGTTCTATGCTTAGACTTATCCTTATGGTTCTTACTAAGGCTTTCACATCCTAGTTTCCAAAGGTTGACTATAACTTTCCTCTGATACCAACTATAACGACCCATACTTTACATACATTGATAATACTTCAAAATTGAAGCATACGTATTACAACATATAACAAAACCATGAAAGGACCATATAGGTATAGTGTCTTTAGAAACTGGGAAACATAAACAATTGGTTCATAAAGCATCTACACTGTCTCCCATTTATTTCGTCATATCTATAGTCCCTTTTGGAATATCTTACTTAATAACCTTCTTCCTGACCTGGGGAAATAAAACATACAAAAGGGTGAGCTCAAATGCTCAGTAAGGGTAAACAAAAGAAATATCAATCACATCATATTCATAAGAACATAAATTTTGGAAATCTTAACCTGCAAAAGAGAGCATAATTTCATAACATGGGATAAATAATAGTAGTGAAATGGAATACCAATAATCATAACATAAAACATGAAAATTTGTGGCATACACGCATAATCATAGAGAACCATTTCTTATTAGTCAAGACTCATTTCCAAGACTATCTTAGTGGACAAATTCCATTTCTGAACCGAGTTCACTCCTCGTTTCAGTCCTGTTTCACTGAACCTGTATAACCTACCGTTCCAGCCATGTCTATCTCATGAGATATAAAATCTTTACCCAATGCATTGGAGGGATATATAGTTCCCACCCATCTCATAATGATACCATTCTTATGTGTGCCACAAAATCAAAAATCATACATCCTTGCATAACCCTTGTAATAAAAATGGGAATCTTAAACATCGGGACATCATAAAACAATTCATATAAGACAAAGGAATTCATAAAAATATTTCCATCACAATATAATCAAATCAATGTAATAATAGGGATAAGTACAGAAACCTTTATTATCTTAGATGGAAAATGATTTTGATAAAACTCTTGAATTCCATTCTTGAGGAAAATATCCTTTTTACTTCAAAAACATTTTCCCCTCTTAACATGTCATACAATTTTAAACTAAAAGAAGCTGATTAAAAATAAACTTGAAAGCTTGTAAAGGAAGATTCTTGGAAATATTTTTTTTAAAATCCATTCATGCCGTATAAGTTAAAAAAACATTCTTCTCGTACTTTTGTCGGAAAAGTCAAAAAGTAACTCGTACGAAAAACGACAAAAGATTCCTTTCATATCTTTTACTAAAAACTCACCGAAGGGTAAAATTGGATATAAACTATTGTAGAAGGATATAAATATTACATATTGAGGAAACATGGATGTGGATGATAAAATACACCCAGTAAATACCAAAGTATAAACAATCTCAGATAAAATGAGATTGTGATATTTTCCCTTACCTTAGGTCCGATTTGCTTCGTAAGTGTCCAAACCTCCTGTATAATGTTTTAAATAATGTTATTGAATTATTCCAGAATCATAATTATTGTTATGATGTCATATATGGTCATATTTTTAGCTTCTTATTAGTTATATTTCATTACTACTTGTTATTCAGGTGTTTATTACTTTTTGTTCTTATGCATGTTTTGTCGAATAAATTCTTATTCTTCTCTTTAGGTTATAGATACCTAATTTCAAGAATGTTATTAGTGTAATATATATCATATTCATTCATTAAATTAATTTATATAATCATTATGAAATGAAGATCATGTAGAACGAGTCGCATCACATCGTGGAGACGGTATTCCGTACGTACGCACGAGTGATGATATCATTCCTATGATCGTGGAATTGTATTGGAGTGTATGTATACTATTTCAGAATCAATATCAATTTATAATAGTAATATATAGTCATTATTTACACCATTATACCCATTCAAGTAAGGTGGTGGTGGAAAATAGATTACACCACGGCGTGGAGACGATATTCCGTATGTACGCACGCGCGGTGATTTCTTTTTCCGTAGGATGGATAGATGGTGAAATAGGGTTGTTTCATAATTATAATAACATATCAGTATATTAGTGATACTGATGTTATTACTTCATAATGAAACAAATAAAGAAGAAGAAGTGGAAGAAGAAATAAAGATGAAAGAATCGGTAACGGACATTACCTCTTCTTTGAAGTGCTTCTTTGAGACCTCCTTTTAGGGCACTAAAATAGGTCTTTGAAGAAGACCAGAACCTCTAGGATGTTTCTAGGGAAGTCTAGAGGAGAAATTGGCAGGGGTTGGCCGAGATTGAAGGCTCAATGTGGTGTGAGGAAGAGGGGGAGGAGGTTCCCTTTTATAAGGGAGCAGAGGGGCACCTTTGGAATAACAAAAAATATTATTTTATTATAAAGTCAAAATCGGTTTTTAATAGCTCCAAATTGATATATTTAGAATATAAGGTTGGTAGGGGTATAAATCCTCTCATCAAATATAATTTAGACAAGTTTAGGTATCAATTTTAACCTTATCATTTAGATTTAACTTTAAGTTAGATAACTTAACTTTTACCGTGTCTTCTTGTTTTCTTACACTATAAGGTTAATAAACTTACTATATCAAGCCAAACGAACCCCAAGTTGTTAATTATTAAAATATATAACCTTATCTAAGTCATTTGGCTGAACCTTAGATTTTTAGAAATAAAATAACAATTAATAATATAATATTTGTTTTAAAAACTATTTTATGTCAATTTTGACACTATTTAGTAATTGATTTTTGTGAAAATCATAACAGAATTATTAGTTCAATACAAGTTACTTAAATAAATAATAACATGTCATATTAACCTAAAAAATTAGTTTAATTCATAAAAAGTCTCTAATTACATTTATTTGGGTATTTATAACATCAATTATGTCAATATTTCATTAATAAGATAATTACTGCATCATCATTGTGTCATAAATAAATTAAATTATTTAATGTCTAAAAATTAAAAATAAAATACCATTATGTAGGAAATATTTTTAGCTTTCTAATTAATATTTATAGTCTAATTTATCTTATGTATTACCCCATATTAAAAATTATTTACTTATTAAACTTTGATTTTAACTATTTTAACCCTTCTTTAAATAAATTAATAATAAATGTCCTAATCTAATCCAAGTAGGACTAAATGGTCATATTTTATTCCTAAGGTTGTTTTTGGTCGAATTACACTTGTCCAATAGGCTTAGGACATGTGTTAGGGTAATAATAATATCATTTTTACCCTTAATTACCCGATTTACTTTTAACCGTGGTAAAAAAACGTAAAAAGTTACTATTCACCAAAAAATTATTTTCATCTCATTGAACCAAATTTTACTTACAGACATCAACCGTGTCTCTCGGATTTTCGAAATTCCACTCATAGAAGCGGTAAAATTAAGTTTTATGAAAAATTCTGCTTTTTAACTACCACTTAGTGGTTTCACTATTCATCAAAAATTGAAAGTTTTCAGGAAAATACCAAAATTTCACCCTAGGCTAATTTCGATATTTCGAATCCAAAAATGAAGTCCATTTTGAAAAATAAAATTTATAAAATTTCAAAAAGTGGTTATTACTATTCATAACGGCTAGTTTTAATAATATTTTAATAGCATATCATTGTTTAGTGAAACTCGGTATTGCGTATGACACAAGCTATCGAGGAAGGTCACGATTGCGTGTAAAGAAAGAAAAGCTAGTGTTGTGTGTAGTGAAAGATTCCTTTGATTATTTATATAACATAAAAACAAAATATTTCACATAAAAGTCTTGGGTGTTACATCTTTGGTCAAAGAGGTTTGTTGACAAATACTAGGGTATGATTCTTAGATACCCCATCCCCTTGGGAATAAGTGTCCCTCCTCCACTTGTTTCGAGAATTTGAGTTCCCACTAGTTCCTGTAGTAATATACATGCTTCCTCTGACCATATTTCTTTAGATGTATCTTTCTGCAACTCTCTCTATATTGACCATTTCATTATAATTCATTATAAAAAGAACAATAATATTTGGGAATTTTTTTTTGTTTCAACCTTGACTCAATAATGAATTCCTTCAAGGATGTACTTTCAAAAATTATAGGGAAACGAGTAATAAATTTATAATTTTAACTGCAAGCTCTATTACCAAGAGATTCTAATACTTCAAATTCAATAAGTTCTTCGTTTTAGAAATTATGGACATGTGAGGATAGAACTGTTTGATGCAAAATTCCTATAAATCCTCCCATGAAATGTCTTGCTCCAATTTATCTAGAACTTATAAATCCGACCATTGGCATGCTATATCCTCGAATATATATGTTTCCAACTTCACTTTCGGCTCTAATGGTGTCCCAAGAACATTAGAGATTTAATCTATACAATTCAACTAGAATTATCATTTTAATGACTCTAAATAAACTTGAAATATTGATGGATTCATCTTTTGGAACTAAACCGAATGATCCACTTGCCTGGGTTCATCCTTTATATTCATTCCGTCCATGACATAAAAATCCTATAGAATACTATATACTGTCTATTGGTTCACTAATGGATTAGGTGAAATATCATTCTCAAAAGATTATTTTAATTGGTTCTTATGAATCCTACCCAGTAATATTGACTATAACAAAAAAAAAACAACTTTCGTCTCACTATTTAGAAACAAAAGGCTTAACTATTTCCAATTACCATTTCAAGAAGTTCTAGAATCATGTTTTATCCACATTAAATCATTTTATCCATTTTCAAAATACTATCATAAATACTTTAAAAATAATTACTTACTATCTTTTCCATAAATCATTAACTTAGTAAATAACAATATATTCTTAGTGGGATGCCATATGGATAATTCATTTCATGTAACTCTCATTGGATAAACCCATGATGATGTGGTGAAAACTCACCTAGAAATGTCTTAAAACTATCATAGAACCAACTCTATAGTATCGAGAAGTTGAACATAAATAGGTTAGCAACATTTATTTATGATCTACATTTCGTGTTCTGAAAATCTGATCTCATTTCTAACATCCCAAGAAATAGATGAACTTATCAAGACTGATACAATTTCCAACTCCATAACTGAACAAAACTGATACCCAAGTATTAAAAAATTGATAACATTTCTACAAAAAAATGGCCTAATCAAGTTAGATACCATTTATGAAATCCCTCTTCTGGGTTTAGGATTTTTTTTTGTTCGGTTTTGGGGTTTCATTTTATGATTTTAGGTTGAGGGTTTATGTTTTAGGTTTAGGGTTTAGAATTTTGAGATTAGGGTACGTGGAAGATGTTTTTAGGTTCGGTTGGAAGGATAAGAGGTGGTGGGACGTTACTAGGCCTTAAGGAACATCCCTATGACACCAATGGATAGAAATAAATGTAAGGGACCTAAATACATTTGGGGGATGATTTTACCATTAAAAGAAAAACATCCAAACCAGAAGGACAACAACCAAAAAAACTTCTATATGATTCATGAGTATAAAATAAAACTTTGTGTAAAACCAAGACAACCAATTATATCAGAGTACATGTGAAAAAATTACATAACCCAAGGAATTAAAAGATAAGAAAACCTAGAGACACTAAAGATATCAACTAGAAACTCCCAACCAGTTTAAAGCTCCAGCTCAACAAGCCACATGCACAGTTTCAAGAAGCGTCACTAAAGAACTAAGATACATTTTATCTAACTATTTCTTGATAGATGAAATTTTAAAACAAAATATAGTGGCTAAGAAGGGGGCTATACTGAACTCATCAGTATTTCCCAAATGAATTCCCAACTCACACTACTAGAAAAAAATTTATTATAAAATTCATACAAAACAATTTTAAATAGTTGAAAAGAGTTTATCTTATATCCAAAATAGTTATCCATGGAAAGAAATAAAAAAACCTTTAAAAACAATTCTCAATTTCATTTTTAATACCCATTACATTATTTAACACATACACACATCCACACATCCATACTTGTATGGAAAGCTTATAATTTCATACTCATTAGGAGGTCCCTCAGAAATATACGAAGTCATTATAAAGTAACCAATACTAGGTCACCCAATGCAACAAAACTATTCCATATCTTCACTTGTAATGAAAATGAACCCAAACCAACCAAGTTTTCCAAAAATTCATTCCAAGAAATTTCCCATAAAAACATTATTTCATTAAAAAAATTTAACAACCATTTTTTATGTATCAAATTGATACCATAATTTTAAAAATTTCCAATTTAAAATTATCATAAAAGAGGATATTCCATAGACCATACAGTTTCCATAATTTCTCAAAACCATATCTAAAGAGAAAGAGATGAGATCTAAGAAGAATAAACAAGAATGAAAACTTACCAGAGAACCTAGATCTCCAATAGGATTTGAATCAAGAAAATGTGCACCTGAATCAAAGGGAATAAGCTATGAATCCTTGGGAGGAAATGGAATCTATGTAATGAGAGAATTACGGGAAAACCAAGGCTTAACGAGATTAAATTGAATTAGATCCACTAAATTCAGAGGGACAAATATATACCACATAATTTAGAAATCTATTCACCAATAATGTGAAGAAAATGACTTAATCCTACCCCTCTCACAGTTTTATTTCATGGTTAGACAATGTATATACCAACCATGCATTTACCACCACTTAAAGGTTCTTGATTTCTCCTGGGCATCTACATGGTTTTCCCAAACCGTGCACTAACCATCACTTACCTAGTTCCCTATGTCTTTACTTGGACAGTTTACTTGTGGTTCTGTGTGGTTCTATTAACCATTCTCAAGCCTTACACCTCCATAATATCCATCAAGGCATGAAAAAACTCCTCCGAACCTCCAAATACATTACCTGGTGATTACATACTTAAAATATATTAATAAAGGGTTGATTAACTGAAACCCTGGGTGATACATGAATGAATTTTGATTATGTGACTGGTGGGCCTAGAATTATATATACCTCTAATGAATTGGGTAAATAGGGATATCTCATGATATAATAAGAATGGGAATGGACTATGAAATCGATTTATCATGGGAATTTTTTCACTATTATATTTTTGGATGTGAACCTTGACTAATGATATGATATAATGGGGAGTGAACCCAATCCACTATGATAGTCTTGGCAGTGAGTCCTGACTAAGGAAATAATTTTTCTAGGATTATGTGTATTCTATGAACTTATGTCTTATTCCAATTTCATGATTTCATCACTTATGTTCTTTGATACCTTTATGATTCATGTCTTGTGAATTGTTTAGATTTATGTAGTGACTTAATATTATGATCTATAATATGAAGGGTATGATTTTAAAATTTTATTCTCATGTTATTATACCATTATATGCATTCTATGTTTCAGTGATCATTGATATCTGTCTTTTCTACACTTAATAAGCATCAGATACCACCCTTTCTTATATTTACTTTCCCGAGGTTATAATGAAAGGTTTTAAGTATTATATGTCTAAGAATGGTTCTAGTTATGTAGATCATTGTTGAATTTGGTGTATATCTCTTAATAAAAAGTTATTTATGTATCTATTCAGGAGGAATTATCACTCAAACTACTTTCAAAGATAAACATTAGAGAAGTTGTGTGGCTTCATGGAACACCACTATCAATTGAATTGGATTGATACCAAAGGTTCATATTTGAGTTCTGGAAATGTCTTGAATATACCGTGAATATAGAGTGGAACTTTAGTATGACTTATCACCCTCATACTGATGGAAAATATAAATAGAATATTTAGAAACTTGAGAATTTTTCAATATCTTGCATTGTGAATTTTATAGGAAGATGGAATCAATATATTCCCTCGATTGAGTTCTATTACAATAATAACTTACACTCATGAATTTATATGGCTCCTTATGAATACCAATATGGGATGAAATCTAGAAATCCAACATGTTGTAATGAAGTTATTGAACATAAGATTTTGGGCCCAAATGTTTTTGATGAAATGGTAGAGTAGTTCAAACCCATTAAAAAAGACACCGTGACAACATTAAGTTGAAAAAAGAGTTATACTATTAATAATTGAAGAGAACTATAGTTTTAAGTTATAGAAAAAGTGTTCCTTTATATATCTCCATAGAATAGAGTCATGTGGTTTGGGAAGAAAGGAAATCTATGTCTTAGATACATTGGATCCTTTGATATTCATGATCTCATATGAGCTTTGGCCTGTCGATAAGCACTCCTACTAAAATTATCTCAAGTGAATTATTTGTTCCATGTAAATATATTTATGAAATTCATACATGACCACTAACATATGTTAAACATATAGGTGTTATAATTGGAGCATGATATCTCTTACGAGGAGTAGCCGGTGAATATATTGGACCGTATAAACAACGTAATATGAAACAAGATACCTCACATTTTCAAAGTATTTAGTGTAACAATATATATAAAGTGGAATTATTATAGAATGATGAAATAGATAAACTAGGGTACCCTAATTTATTTTCATCAAATTGTGTGAAATTAAATTTGGAAGACAAAATTTCTAAATGGGGATGTATGTAATGACCCATACTTTTGTTTAAGGAATTATCCATTTGATTTAACATGTTTTTATGTATTAATATAATATAATAGAAATAATATTTTAATATATTAAATTTATAGAGTAAAAATATAATATATAAAATTCCTAATACAATTAAATAAAAGTTCTAGATATGATAAAATAAAAGTTTGATTAAAATAAATTATATTTTTATTTTCACGAAAACATAAATATTTTTTATATAAGTATATTCATGAAAAAATTATAAATATAGAATAAAAATTTTGTTAATAAATTGTTTTTATAAAACATTTCTTGTTTTTATATAGATGATAATATAATTTTATAAAATCAAAAGTAATTTTTCTAAGTGTAAAAAATTTATTCATTTCATAAAAAATTAATATTTCTCTATTAATAAGGAATTTATTTAAAAAATAAAATTTGTTAGAGTTAGAAATTATTTTTATAGAATGAATTTTATTTTTGGAATCAATACGGTGAAGTTATCTTACAGTTAAATTATGATATTCTTCTAAAAAGGTTAATTTGTGATGAATAGTTAAAAATAATGTTTTTGTAAATATCGTATCTTTTATAAAATCATAATGATATAAGAATGACTTAAATTTTTTTGAAACATTTTAATACACTAAATAAGTTTTTAAGGTTTAAAATATTTATTTAAAAATAATATTTTGAATTTATAAACCAATTTTTTTCATTTTAGAGAGTATATTAAATCGTATTGTACTAATTTTTTTTGATCCATTTCCTTTGATTAAGTATTCATGTGATTTCATTTTCTTTTAGATTGGTTTTAAAATATAATAAATTCATTTTTAATAAAAAACTAATATCTATCATAAATATCAATATAGTTTATAAAATGTTTCCTAAATAAGTAATTTTATGCTTAAAAATATGTTTTTTATAATTTTTTATTTCATTATGCTTACTTATATTAAAGTTAGTTTCTAGTACATTTATAAAAAAATTAATTAAAATGAATATATTATTTAGAATTATCATAATAAAAATTAGTAAATAAGGTTAATTTAATTTTAGATCACAAAAATTGGTTACTGAGGTAAATATTTTTCCCCAAGGTAAAGAAAAAATGAGGTAAAAGTGTTAAAAAAAGAGGTTAAGTAACAAAATTTCATAAAACCTCATCTATAAATGGGTGTATGAGGTCTTTCACAACCTTATATCACCATATTATCACTAATTATAAATTTTTTGATACACTTTTCTTAAATTTGGAATTCTTTTATATATTAAGAAATTAATATTTAAAAATATTTCACCCATATTAGTTAAAAAAGAACCCCTTCAGCACTCCACTTCTCTTCAAACTAATGTTCTTATATTTACTTAGCTCTACAATTTTTTTTTCTAATACTCTTATAAAAAAATATAGAGGTTTTTTTAGAGTTATTCCCACCTTCTTAGGTCTTTATTATCACACACAGTATTTGAAGTGTTTAATGATTTCATTTGATTTGTTTGTAGTTAAATATTTCCTTTGTTAATCTTGGTTATCAAATGATCATGATGAAATTTTATTATAATCTTTAAATAGTATTAAATAATACTTGTTGAAGTGTTTATGGAATTTTATAAATCATATATTGAAGTTACCAAATCTTATAGAGACATTTATGGAAGGTTGATAGGCCATGGTGTGTTTGGGATGAAGTAGACAAAACCAAATAATTGGTCAAGGTAACAAACTAACTCATGACATGTGGAAATAGCCACTATTGCGACAAAATTCCCCAAGTTAGTAGGTTGAGGAGCACCGACTATCAGATGTTGATCTAAAGATCCTCCATTGGAGGATTTTTTCACTAACTAACCGATGGGATCTCTCCATCCATCCTGTGGATTCTAAAAGTTTCTTGAGAGGTTACGAAGGTATATCAGTGAGCTGGTGGATGATAATGTGTATCAAGCAGTTTTCGGAAAAACCTATTATACATTCATTTATTATTCTTCAAGATGCATTAAATTTGTCCCATGTGATTTCCTTTACCATGGTTCAATTACATAATGTTCCCAAAGCTTTGGGAAGCTATAAATAGACCCCATTGGGTGACTTGGAAACTCCCCATCTCAATGATTCTCTAATTTCAGAGCTCTACAATTTCTAAATTTATCTATTTAACCAAATAGACCCTAATTCAAAAATTCTGGTTACCGTGGGAAATTATTTTCTCTCTAATATTTTTATTTTTATCACTTATTGCATGTTATTTTTTTTATTTCAGAGAATTGAGACCATTCTAAAATGAAATTGATTCTAGAAATCCTCTCGTTCATCCTATCATTTTTCTATTTCAGTTTTACCTACATTTTAAAGTGAGGGGATCAGGTTTTTTTTATAAAATAACTAAGAGGAAATGGATTACTTCTGTTTGAGGTTTCTATCTACAACTATTAAATATCTATGTTCTATTTTATTCTAGTTTCGTAATATAAAAAATTAAAAAGAAATGGAGTTTTGGTATCTTTGATGCCATTGAATCCAAGGGTCTAATAAAATAAAACCTCAAGAAATTTGGGTAGGAGATATAGGGGTTAATCAAGGAACTTTATCCTAAATAATTTATCAAATCACGTACTTTATTTTATTCATTCTTGATTTATCTCATTATTAAAATCAATATTATACTTTCATACATCAGTATGCTTAATCGTTATTTTTACTGATTACTTATTTTTATGTACTTCTTCTTTTATAAGCATATATTGTTATTCCATTAGAATTTATCTTTTATATTTATTATATCATTTTTTATTTCTAAAGTCTTAAAAAGTTTTAAATTTTCATTAATCTTTCAAAAACCGGATTTAAGTCTTTTAGACATTAATTTTTTCTTTGCTTATGAAGTGAAATTCACCCTATATATTTCTATTTTACCCTAATCTTACTTAAATTTTATATAAAAAAGTATTGAATTGTTTTAAATAGTTTCCACTTTATGTTCTTATCTTTTAAATATTATTTTTTTTCGAAACATTAACCATTTTTTTAAGAAAAATTATTTTTATAAATGGATTTTTCAAACACCCATGGTGATTTCAATGTACTCTCTAGGGGTCGTGCACCATTTGTTTGTTGGTAAAAATTAGGGTTATTAGAAAAATCATCTATATAAATTTATTAGATCTATTGGTTATCCCGCATGGAAGATAGTTATTCCTGGTTATACTCCTACTATTGAAAAATAAGAAATATGGGCTCCAGATTATAATTCTAATTTTGAATTATATGGAAATACAGTGAATTAATTTAATGGTGGTTTATACCAAAATTAATTAAATTGAATATCTCTATGAAAAATCTCATGAAATATGAAAAAAATTAGAAGTAACACATGGAGGAATAATATAATTTAAATATACTATATTAGTTTTGTTTGGACAAGAGTTTGAGAGTTTTTATACATCATAAAGAGTAAATTACGGAAATTATTACATGACTCAATAAATTTTGTTATATGATACTCTTTCAACATTGAATTTACTAAAGAAAATAATTGGGTTGTTAACAAGAAATTGGAATCCAAAGTCACCACAATTTAATAATCCAAATATTTAAACAACATTTCTGTTATGGAGATCATCAAATCACTCCTAACATATGAGATAACATTGAAAAGACATGCTAAAAAAGAGGCAAATGAGGTCAAATAAATTGAAAGGACAATTTATATCAAGTTAATCACTGAAAAAACATCTATAAATGAAACCAAAATTTCTCATCCTTCTAAGAATATGAACAAGTGAATAGAAAAGGAAATGTATTTTCAATGATTCAAAAAGGAAAATCAAGAAATGGAATTTGCGTGCTTCTATTTTTAAAGGAATGGTCACATCAAGCCATATTATCCCTTGAAAAAGGAAATGTTTAAATATAAGATTCAAAGTAATAAATCACTAATAGTTTCCACTTGTAGTTCTAGGAAAGACTCATTTTAATCACCTAAATTAATTGGAAAAAGTCCAAAGTTTCTAATGGATGATATCAAGGAACGTAACATAGTAAATTCTTTATGTTATACTTATTCTTATTCTACTTATTCAATATCTTTTTTAATCTATTATATTCTTCTTTATCCAAACTATCAACTTAAAAATGGTATTTTTTTTAACTTTTTTCATAATTTATATATATTAAAAATAATTTTTTTTTGTTTTTTAAAATACTATCTTTTAAAAGAAAAAGATGATTTAGTTTTAACACTTATAGAAAAACCTAATGTTGAGAATTTGGAATCTAAAATTAAAGATCTAATAAATAATATTTATAAATTACTGCATGGTGATAAATATCTAAATGTTATTTTGGGATCTGAAGGTGTTGTTAAAATTTACTATGGAATTTATTTTTCAAAACAATACTGTTTTCCTAAAAATTATTAATTAGATACTTTTATTATGTTGAAAGTCTAAAATAAATATTATAATTATATTCAGAAACTTAGTAATATTATCGATGAATGAAATTAGAAATGTTATAGATATGGTATACCAAATATCATTCATCTCTCTTCTCATATTCCTAATGGATTTTTTTTAAGAAAGTATGGATTCTAAATTCTTTATTAGCTAACTAAAGTGGACACAAGATATGGGTACCAAAAGAATCAGTCTCTTAATATTTTTAAGGAAAAGTGTATCAAGTGAAAAACTTGTAAAGATACTTGGTATATGGATATTGGGTTCTTGAGGAACATGTGTGCTTTTCCTTCTAAATTCAATTATCATAAAGATTTTGATAATGGATATGTCATGTTTTCTAGTGATTCAAAAAGAAAAAACCATTGTATTGGCATTATCAGTTTCTCCAAAACTACTGTAATTAAATTTATCCTATATTTAATGTATTAAATAATAATTAAATAATTATTACTCAATTAATTGATATATGTTTTAAAATTAATTTTTGTACATTTTTCTATTCTAATAGAAACACTTATTTACCTCATTTCATTTTAGAAGTGTGTATATTATAGATTTAAAATATCTTCAATACCAAAATTTTACGTGTAATAGATAATAAATCATGACTTTAGCATCATACCCATGGTTATTGTGACATTAAATATATTTTTAATCTCAAATTAATTGAATATTATAATATTTAAATTTTTTTATAAATATAACTAAGTTTGTGAAGCTTTCCAACTTTTTTAGAAACAAAAATCATTCTTTAAATATAAAAGAAGTTTCTATCTCTAAATCCCTAAAACTAGTTTTCCTTGAACTTTTTGGAATATCTAAAGTTGATTTCTTCAGAGGTAAATCTTATACCTTAGTGATTATTTCTGATTATATTGTATTTACACGGGTTTTGTTATTATCTTATAAAAACAAATATCATAATGTCTTTACCAAAATTTCCAAGAAAGTTGAAAATTAAAGGGATAAAAAATATTATCCCTTATAAGTGAGCCGAGTGGAGAATTTTACGAACAATTAATTTTATGATATTTGGGGGTCTTAGGGTTATCATCATTCCTTCTCTGCTCAAATAACACCTTATCAAAAATTAGGTATTCCAAAGATATAATAAGACCCTCCAATAAATGTATAGTACTCTATTGAATAAGTCTAATCTACATATATTATTTTTTTAGGTGGTAAATACCTATTTTGATATCATTATGTATGTTATCATAATACCTATCTTTTTAAAAACCCTTTATGATCTAAATAAAAGAAAAAGTCCTAAATTTGGCTTCTTTAAAATTTTCATTTTTAAACGCTTAATCCTTAACAGCTAGAGTAATCTTGGAAATTTTGACTCCATATACAACAAATGTGTCTTTTATTGGTATTAAAACATAATTAAATCATATAAAGTATTCAATTAGAGGTACAAGACCATAGAAGAGTCAATTCAAATCAAAATTGATTAGAATCTCCCTAAACCTTAACCTCAAATTGATGGTGATATTAACCAAGATAGTTAGATCTTACCTAAAAATATATGGTCTAAATAAATTTAATATGATCATTAAAAAACTTTAATGATTTTCCCAAGGAATTGGTTGAATCTAAATTCCACCCCCTTGAGAATTCTATTGGTGAATACAATCCAGAACTCATACTAGAATGTTGATCTTAAATGAGGTTGAAAATAATGATTTTTTCTATCACAATGAACTTAAATCCCTTGGTGACACTATTAATGATGATAATTGGATTATTTATATGGAAAAGTAGTTAAAGAAATTTCAATGAATTTTTTTTGGACTATCACGGAATAATTCAATAATCGTCCAATTATTGGCACCAAGTGGGTTTTTTTGAAACAAGTTTGATGAAAAAGGAAATATAACCCAGAACAAGGCTAGACTTATTTATAAATCCTCTATTAAATAAGAAGGTATTTATTATGGTGAAAAAAATTCATCCATTTAAAGGATAGAATCCATTAGAATATTGTTGGCATTAACTTATTATCTTAGTTTTAAACTATTTCAAATAGATGTCAAAAATTATTTTCTGAATGATTTTATTTATAAAAATATTTTTTTGGTTCAACCACCTAGTTTTTAAAACTATAAATTTTTAAGTCATGTATTAAAGCTAAAAAACTATTTATGGTTCAAAAAAATCCATTCAAGATTGGTATAAAAGTATAATAAAATGAATTTTATCAAACAATTTAAAATGGTAAAAATTGATTTTACTCTTCCTCCGAAATTTTTTTTGAATGATTTATTAATTATTAAAATTTATATTTATGATGTTATTTTTTTTATCGGCAAGATAATATCTTTGTAATGAATTTTAAAATTTAATGAATAAAGAGTTTCAAATGAGTTATATGGGAGAACTCAAATTATTCTTGGTTTTAAAATTTCCCAAAATTGTGATGAAACTTTTCTAAACCACAATAAATATAGTAATTAAAGTATAAATAAGTTTGAAATGGATCATACTAGGGTAATGATAAAACCCATGAGTACAAATTTCAATCTAACATTATCAGAAACCAGTAAAATAGTTGACAAAAATCTATATAGATGTATGAATGAAATTCTAATTTTACATATCATGAATCAAAGAGACATAATGTTTAGTGCATTCATTTTTTAAATTTTTTAATAAAATCACAAGGAATCTCTTTGAAAACATATCAAAATATTTTTTTGATATTTGAAAGGAACTAAAAATCTTGGATAATATAATCCAAAGGAATCTTTTTTTTTGAAATTAATTTCTTTTTGATGTTGATTTTGGGGGATTACAACTGGATATAAAAAATATTAGTGGTAATTTATTCCAAATTAGAAAATAACTTATCTCATGGAGTATTAAGAAGTAAAACTACATTACTCTTTCTGTAGTTGAAATAATATATATATCCTCTGGGAGTTGTTGTTCCCAAAATTTATGGATGAAACATACTCTATTAGACTTTTGGATTACTTATAATCATGTACCTATAATGTGTAACAATATAAATGAAATTAGTATCTCTAAATAACCTATCCAATACTATCGTACTAATAAATTAATTTGAGACACCACTTTATTCAAGATCAATTTAAAAAGGGTGATATAATTATTTAATTTGTTTTCACCTTCTTTTAACTTTAAAATATCTACTCTAAAATGCTTTCTATTGATATTTTTGACTTTATTAAAGTTAATATTGTTATGATTTTATTAATATAGTTATTTATTAACCATTTAGAGATTAATAATCTCTCAATTTGTTTTAAATTTTTTTTTTTTCAAATAAAATATTTTATTTATTTATTTTTTCCCTATTTTTTTTTGTAATTTTGGTAAATTTAAGTGAGTGTGACACTCCAAAGGAAAACATTCAAGGCTGGATATAAACGACAGATGTTTTTCGAGCATAGATTCACCAAGATTTAATTACTTAAAAAAGATATGGTTGGATTTTTTAATTTAATCATCACCCTGATCACGAGTAGTATGCCTTTACTTAAAATTTGGTTTGACACTACCAGGGAATTTTATATGATTTATTTACACAATCATTCATAAAACTTGATTCTGTAATTTTTTTCATTGGTAAAATATTATTTTTACGAGTTTTATTATTTTTAAAACGTTTTCATTATTAATATTTTAAAAGAGAACTTTTTTCCTTCAAAATTGTTTAAAAAATTTTAATTAACTTTTTTGAAAAAATCTTTATTAAAATTTTATTTTTAATTTTATTTTTAAAAAATAATATTTTTTATTATCTTGAGTTTAACTCGATATATATAAATAAATAAAAATTTTCGTTTTTCAAAATTTTAAGCTTTTTTTGTCTCTATCGAAAGATCATTGATGATGATAAATATAGTTTGAAATTTTATTTCTCTTTTTTTCTTTAACACTATCAGTAAATTATTTTTGATAGTATAAAAGGGGGAGAAATATATTGATCACAAGTAATTATAGAAATCTATAGCATTATATTTTTCTCTATGGTAATGTTATATATTGCTTGTTATACAGGGAAATGAATAATATTATGATGAGGAGATGATGTTGTATTACTTTGTATAAAATAAATTCTATAAAAATTATCCTATAATAATATTTTTATATTTTATTTTTATAGAAGTGATTTGTGATCATAAAAGGGGGGAAATTATTGTTCATCTCATCTTCTTAAGTTTTAATGATAACAAACACTATTTAAATTTTCGAATGAGTTCATTTGAGTTTTTAGTAGTTAAATATTTCACATGCTTATCTTGTTTATTAGATCAAGATTCCATCTTGTTAAAATCATTAAATACCACTTAAGAATCATTATTAGTGTATTGATGGACTTGTTGAACTCCTAGTGTGAAGTTATTGAATCTATTTGCGGAATTTAAGGAAGGTTGATAGGACACGGAGTGTTTAGGAAGTAGCAGGAAACACTACGTAGTCAGTTGAGGGAACTGACTAGCCGCTACCATGAAGTTATAACCATAATTACAATAGAATTCCACTAGTTGGAAGGTGGAAGAGCACTGATTGGTCAGTGGTGATGGATTGAATCTCCCTTATATTATTTTTATACTAGCCATCCAACGGGTTATATGGGTTTCTGGATAGGTGCAACAGCTACATCGGTGGTTTCTGGATAGGTGCAACAGCTACATCGGTTAACCTATAGAGGCTACTGGGTACTCGGTGGTGTGAGGACATTCCTAATAAAATATATGTTTATTATGGTTCAAGATGTTT
This sequence comes from Viscum album, assembly GCA_963277665.1. Taxonomy (NCBI): domain Eukaryota; kingdom Viridiplantae; phylum Streptophyta; class Magnoliopsida; order Santalales; family Viscaceae; genus Viscum; species Viscum album. Next base: position 1,266,461,145 of record OY728160.1, read on the forward strand.
GAAATCAGTCCCCCATGGCTTACTTAACCATAATTAGATTATAGAATGATCTTGAATATTATAGAAGCTATAAATAGGCCCATTGGGTGGGTTGGAAACTCATCTTATCAATTATTCCCAAACATCCAATCTCTATGATCTCAAAATTTATCTATTTTAAAAAAGTTCACTCCATTTTAAAACTGTGCTTACCTTTTAAAATTATTTACTATCTAATATATTTCTCTTTCTATGAAAGTGATTATTCATTTCTATTTGAGATAATCGAGGCTGTTATTAAATGATATTTCTTTTAAAAATACTATCCTTCTTCTGATATTTCTTCTATTTTGATTCTCATTATCATTTAATTTTAAAGAATTTGGTTTCATTCCAAAACCATTAAAAGGAAATATATTAATTTCATTTGATGTTTCTAGCTAAAATAATTAAACAGATAGGGTTGATTGTATTTTAGTTTATTTATATAACCAATTAAAAATAAAGGGAGTTTTTGTGTCTTGGATACTATTAAATCCATGAGACTAATATAATAAACACTCAAGTAATTGGGGTAGGATACTTAGTGGCTCATAAAATAATTTTAGCTGAACTACTTTATCAAATCATGGTTTTTATTTTATGGTTTCTTACTTTATCTTTTTATTAATGTTGCACTTATAATTTCATACATTAATAAACTTAATTTATCTTTTTATTAATTAATTACTATTATTTGACTACTCTTTTGTAAACAAATATTATTATTATATTATTTATTCTCTTCTGTTTTAATAATACTAATTATTATTTTTAATGTCTTTAAAAGTTTCTAATTGACATCAATTTTCAAAAATAGGTTTTTTTATTTGACAATTTATTTAATTCTTTTTTCAAAAGGTAATTCAGCACCCCATCTTTCCATTATACCTAGATCTGACCTAAATTAGAGTCATAAAAAAACCACCTTTCAAATGGTTAATCGAATTACCAAAGGAGTCATCCTAAGGAGTAAGGTAATAATTCTTAATCACATTCTCATTTATATTCCTTTAAATTTTCTTCCTCTACCCCCTCAAAGTCTATTATACCAATCCTAATATAATAAAATCAATATCATTAATATACAGAAATATTTTTATGTTAATGTAATAACCCTCATTTAACTTACTCCCATCCATTAAAAATACAATAATGTTTCCCTTATTATAACTGGTTGAAAACCACCATTGATGGAATAATTCATATTTCCTTACCATTTTACATGGATGGTTCTAAAAATGGATTCGATGAATAAATATTATATTTATGAAATGATTAATATTATGTAAAGATAAATTGATTATTTTATTAAATATATTGATAATAAATATCCATAGTGATTTCAACTACCCAAAATGAAAGTACTGATACATCTTTTAGTATTTAAATCTATTTTGTAAAATCATGTGATATGTAAAACCTTTTTACTACTCGAATAAAAATAATGTATAACTCTATAATTCTAGATATTATTGACCTATTTTATAACATATTTACCATGCTCAATATACTAAAGTGGTTTTAGAGAAATTAACTAAATAACTACAAGTAACCGATGTGATAAATTTTTTTCAATAAATAAATGATATAATTTATTATTTTTAAATTTAAATGTAAATTATTTTACATGGGTTATATATGTTATTCAATTTTTCTTATAAAATTTTCTCTAAAAGAGACCTATTTAAATGGTAATGTCTTATATATTATTCATTTTTAATAACAATATCTTAAAGGTTGTAATATTTCATGATTAATATTAAACAAGAGTTATTTTATGGAAAATAGTTATGGTTTATTTCTAGTTTTATTATAAACACCAGGTTCTCATATTCTCTAAAGGTTCTTTACTCATTTATTGAAACATTAAAAATGAAGTTCAATTTTATACTTACTTCTCCAACAATTTTTAGGGTTTTTAGTTAAATTTAACTCCATAATCATGAAACATGTTTATTATTAAATTATGAAAATCTAAAAAACATCGCTCCCTTGTTTTCATGGAGTTTTTTTGATATGACCATTAGTTATTCTTTGAGACAAGATTATGTTACCCATCTATTTATTAATGTTTTTTATCATGAGTTTGTATTTTTTATGGTTTATTTTACTTATGTGTAATAAATATGCATGTATATTTTATGATGTGATGGATGGTATTATAATTATACATCTTTCGAATGCATTGTGTAATTTTTTCATCTCATGAGATACCATATGTAGTGCACTGGTAGTTAGCCTAACAATTTTTTTTATGTTGTCTTAGTAGTGGGACTTTACGTATTCTTATGATATTTAGTTTTATGTTGTTTCCATATTATTGTGATGTTATAAACATTTGATGTCTACTCTTTTATGACATGCTTCTATCATATGACATACGACCAACCACTTTTATGACATCTTGTTATGCCTCTTGACTATTATGTTACACTTCACGTTTATTACCTTATTGAGATTTATAAGTCACCCTTTTCATTTATTTATTTCCTAGAGACTCATTATGTAGTAATAGTAGTTCAATGCGACTTAGGGAAACATTTTTAAGATCAAAATAACTATGATGTATCATATGATTAAGTTGTTGTTTTATGTATCTAATCTCCCAAATACACCAAACCTCTATATTTATTGGCTTTGTTTTAAGGTATTTTATGTTAAAAATCATATAGTAATATGTATATTGGACTTGAGTTTCTATATAATAACCATTAGGTAGTGTTATATATATAGATATAATGGGATAATCATCACTTTAAAAAAATCATTAAAACCATTAATGTTATAATAAATGTCCATTTTCATTGAAAATAACCTTCTTAAAACATTTCTAATAATGATTTAGAAAACCCACTATCACTATAAAAATACATTGGGTGTGATGTCATGAATAAGCAATATAAACAGGAAAGAGCCACATATACAACCCATATTATTCAAATAGGTATAAAAATTATATTTAAATAATCCCCATTATCAAACCACCAATAAATTTAAAGGTTTAATTGGATATACCCATGGTTATAAATCGAAGAAGTCTTAAACTTTACCAAACATGGACCAACAACTTCCTTACCTTGCATCCTCACACAATCCACCAGAAAAGACTATACCTTTCTTCATTAGTGGAACTACCCATATTGTCCTATATCACACTTTAGGGGAGAATATTAGTATAAAACTATCTATTATAGTGTAAATATGAACTCCACTTATCCAATCGTGTTCCAATGACAAAAAAAAGTGAAGGTGAGAATACATCCTAGATAAGTGTCAATAACCCTGAAAAATCAGCCACCCTCACATCCAATTACCTCATAAGAAATATACAACATTTATCATTCAATTTATTACCATATAAATCTGATATAACCCAAAAATGTTAATAAACAATGGGGTGTATGGAGGGTCTCACACACTCACACACACATTTAAACCCTTCGAATGATCCAAATATATCTTCTTTCAAAACTGACTTAGGATTCCGAGTATTTTAAAACCATTTTAAATCCCTTTATAAATAATTCCTTGGAATAAATTACTTAAACCAAACTTAAATCCATTTTTTGAAATAATTCACCTATTAATAAAACTCTTAAAAATAAAAAATATCCCCTTTATCAATTTTATATACCAAATAGTGTAAGATACATTTAAATAACCAACCCTTTTATTAATAAATATTTTAAAACATTTCTATGGAACATGGAATTCAAAAACAACTTGAAAATATTAAAAAAAATATTATGTAACCTTTTATTACAAGTGATAAGTATCTTTGAGACTGTTTTTGAGCCTAATAATGTTATCATATTTAGAATAATTTAAAAATTAAAATATTTAAAATGATCAGCACAAAATGACATTCCATGGAAAGGAAGTTCAAAAAAAAAACCTCAAGTAACAAAAATCAAGTCACGCTGAATTCAAAACATGTATCATTCGACAGAGAAGACCCAAACAAGGAAGAAAGAAACCCAAATGATCCCTAAAAATCAAAACCCATATTTATAACAACCATGAACTCTATTTTTAGCCATTAAACTCCCCTATGGTTTTAAGAAGGAAGTGAAATTGTAAATAAATGGAAGAAAGTATATATAAAAGAAGGAAATATGGGTTTACATCAATAAATCCACTAGAAAGAAAATTTAAGGAGATGGGGTTCATGAGGGATGAGTGGGAGATCTATTTTTTATGGTTATTGATGCTTGTATGTATTTTATTCTAAATTTAACTTTGGTTCTATTCATTGGAAATTGAGTAAGTATGTGAGGGGTTAAGATTTAGGCTACACTATATAGTTTCATGCTATAAGTATCCCTTATAGTGTGAGTTATTCCTAGATTAAGAGTTATCATTACATGTCCATGTGTAGGCATGTTGGGTGGATTGTATTATGACACAATGTAGGTTGGTAGTTAGTCTATTTTTAGTAAAATCTAGGGAAATCTCACTTTAATACCTATGTTAAATCCCATAAAACCTTTTTCTTAGTGGCTTGTTTGATAAAGGAGATTCATTGACTTTCCTTTTTATCCAAGTTTGAATGATATGTGTGTCACCCATGGCTCTTACTTATTGATTTTTCTTATTGTTGAAATTATTCCCTCTTTATTTGTGAAGTGTGAATGGATTTTCTGAATCATTATTGGAAATTTTTTAAGAAGGATTTTTTTAATGAAAAGGGAAATTTTTATGACTTTTGATGGTTTTAAAAATTGTTATCAATTCTATAGTTTTCATTTAAAAGAAAATTAATTTCATTTATTAGTTAAAAAGATATTGTTACAACTTTGTTTTCTTAAAGTATTTATATAGTTTTATAAAACCATAATTGATTATTATTTGTCTTGCTAGATCTATTCTAAAGAAAACAATATTGTCTTACAAAATTTGAAAATTATATAAATGAATTGAATTTTTAAGCAAAATGCCCAAAATATGTTGTGAAATCTTAGTGGGATCATTTTTGTCACACCCTCCATGTACTAGTTGGTATATAAATCCATTATTATTTTCTATCATTTTCACAGGCTCTGGTTTTGTGGGGTATAATTAATAAAACTCAGGTAATGGTAGTGATATTTGGTTTGTGATGACAAGGAACATAGAGATACTTGGTAGTATTTAGTATTTTTATGATATTTTCAGATATATTGGTTGTATGATATTATTATTATTTATTATTGTTTTATTTTTTTTATTTTTCACTAGTATATTGTACTCTGATTTGATATAGTTATTTTATATCAAGGGTGAAATCATTCCCACATGGTCATGATATGTGAACTAGTCACTATTTCCCATCCCAAGATGATAAGGAATATGCCTTTGGTATTTTCTTGGTGTTCTCAGGTACCTGAATCCAAGGAGGCCTAGTTGGGTTTGGAAAAATGGCCTCAGAGTACATCATCTATACATGATTCTCTGTATGAAGTTACTATAGTTTCTTTAGGTTCTCTAGTTTTTCATTGGCTTTATAGATGGGTTGGTATGTGGAGTGTGATCAAGGTTCACATAAATATGATAGTTCTTTTTTATTGGGTTTTATATTATTTTTTCCTAGTATGCTTATGTACCTATTGGTTACATTTTATATTTCCCATTTATTATATGTATGATGTTGGATATGCTTTTTATGTTCAGTGAATATGATTTATTATTTATTTTTACTACATACTCTATTTTCATGAGTTTATTTATCTGGAGTGAAATCATTCCCACTTTATTCTTTGTTGATACCCTGGCTGTTGTCACAAACCTTGGGCAGTCAATAATGCACCTTAGGTATGTTATGGATTGGATTGGGTGTCTATTAAAGGGTGAACCAAGTTGGCTTATGGAAACATAGATAAAAAAATAAATTAAGAATTAATGGAGAAGGTGTAGAGAATGCAATTTAATTATAGATTTTCCAAGGAGATTTTAGTGAAAGTGTTCAACTGTGCAGCATACTTAGTTAGTCAGATTCTGTCCGTAGCAATAGGGAAGGAAATACCCAATGTTATATAGTATGATAATGAATTGGAACTCAACTATTTTAAAATTTTAAAGTCATTCAAGCGTCCATGTGAATAATAAGGAATGATAAAAACTTGAGGAAAAATCCACGGTATCTTTTTATTAGATACAAAGATAATAAATTTTTGATTTTGAATTTGGGATGAGGACAGGTACTAATTTTTCAAATGATATAATGTTATCTTCAATGAGTCGATCTTATACAAAGATCATATCTTTAAGGAGAAATAAGTTAAAGGAAAAGGTTCAACTGATCATATTGAAGTTGATTTTAATGGGAACTATGTATAGGAACAAGATCTATTAAATTCAGGTTGTAGCATTGGAAGTCAAGATAGTAGGATAGTGGAAGATGTTCCACAGAGCTATAGGGATACTGAGTCTTTAATGAGAGAATTGGGAGACATGGATCTAGAATTATGAGTATCAGAAGAAGAAATATTAGATAAAGAAAAACCATTGGTCAAGTTTTAGATTTCTTCCAGAGTTAAAAAACCAATTTAGAGGTATGATCATGAATAAAATTATTTACTTATAACATATTGAGGGGAAACTAAAAGGCTTAAAGAAGTAACTAATGTTTTTTATTCCTGTTAGTGGAAGTTACCTATGAAGGATGAGTTTAATTCACTAAATTTGAATAGAACCTGGGATATAATTGTCCTACTATAAGTTGACAAAGTAGTTAATAAGAGATAGTTTTTTTTCTAGAGGAATAATTTAATGAAATAACATGTCACAAAAAAGTTTGATGATGAAGGGGTTTTAATAAAAATAAGGGATAGTCTTTATTAAAATATTTTCATTGGAAGTAAAACATTCTTCCAAATTTATAATTCTTAGCATGGTTGTGTTGGATGATTTTTATTTTTGAGAAAATGGATATAAAAATATTATTTTTCTATTTATATTTATAGGAGGAAATTTATATATGAAAACTGGTGGGTTTCATAGATTAGTATATTGATGACTATTCATGAAAGATAAATTAGGGTCTCTATGGATTGAAACAAATACCAAGTCATTGGATTCGTAAATTTGATTAATTTATAGTGGAAAAAGATTTAATGTAGAGATGTTTGGATAATTTTTTCTTCAAAAAATTATTTGAAAATGGAAGATTAATTTTTAATTTCTTGTATTCAGATGAAATGATTTTTATGGGACTAGATATTCAATGGATTTAGGAGCTAAATAAAAATCTGTCTAGTAGATTTGAAATTAAAGATTTTAGAGAAGCCAATAAAATCATAGGGATGAAAATTGAGAAATAGAGGAAAGATGAAATATTGGTTTTTTATATAGGTATTCCAATGAGAATATTTTTAAGTAGCTCATTATGTTTATATCCAAGGTTATTTTAACCCCACTTTTCCGGAATTTAAAAATTCCAAAGATAATTCATTGAAAACATATGATGAGACAAAGTGCATAGAGAAGGTTCTATTTGAATTAGTGGTTGTAATCGTGATCTATATCATGGGTTGAACTCATTTTTACATTATATATGCAGTGGTAATTGTTATCCTTTTATTTCTCAATCTAGGTAAAGAACATTGGGAAACTCCTAAATGGATCATTCAGTTTCTCAAAGCATTAATAGATTTAACTCTATCCTTTGGAATAAATGATTTTTTGTAGGGGTATGTTGATGAAGAATTTAAGATTTATTTTGACACCCAAAAGAGTACAAATAATTTTGTGTTTATATTATAAGGAATGAAGGAAATCATGATGTTAATATTGAAACCATTAGTTGTATTCCCCAAAACAAAAGTAGATTATATGGCATGAATCATAACACCTGGAGATTTTAGAATATATTTCTCATTAAAAACTTATATGTGTTGGATTTCTTGTTATGTACACATCACCAAAATTAAGGGAAGAATTACTTATTAAAAATGGAAAAAATCCATTAACAAATAGTTAATTCAAATTGGTAAAATAATTTTTTTTAAAACTTTTTCAAATTCTCTTAAGAAAAAAATTATTTCTTAAGAGACTTTTTAAATAGTTTTTGTATAATTTTTATTTTTTTTAAATTTAATAATTTTTAGTAATGATATCAACAAAATTTATTGGTAAAATTTATGTAATGTTTAATAAAATAAATTAAGTACATCCATGAAATAGTTAAGTAACGATATGAAATATTGGACTAATAATTGTTTCCTAAATGGAAATGATTTGTTTACAAACATTAATGTATTATATTTTTTTTATTTAAAAGTTATTTTCTCTTATTTAGGGTATTAAAATTATATAAAATTACTTTTCAATAATTTAAAAAAGATATTAATAATTTTTACATTGATTACAAAATAGTTAAAAATAAATATAAAATAATTTGGCGGTAAAAAGAGATAATTTTTAGAAAAATGGAATTTATTATAAAAAATACTTATTCCACGACTCATTATTTATGGTATATGAATTATTGGATATATTTTCACAATTTATAGTCGTTCTATCATACACTTATACTTAAATTATTCTCACGTATGATATTTTATTGATGTCTCTCATGTTTACCATTACTAAGAAAATTTTCTCACCATTATATTTCCATTTTGAATAGGTTTTGAATAAAGAAATTAACTATGAAACATATAATAAGGGTACTGCATGAGAATAATTTATTTGGGAGATTTTGAAGACTATTTATAAAATAAGTAGATTATGAATATAGACCCTAAATTCATTAAACCTTTACAGTTTTGGGGAATGAATTATTTTTCAATATATTAGTGTTAATATAAAATATTGTAATATGTAAGTACATTATGATTATATACCCTCAGTTGGTATCTGAGAAGTTTTTAGTTATTTTTAGTGAATATTTTATAAATAATATAAGGAAAGAATTTAAGAAAAGCTATTATGAACTGAATGTGACATATTATGGACCTAAAGTGTCATAGGTTGATATGAAAGTTTCATAATTTAGGCCATCTTATGATTTATTTTACTTCTTATAGGATTGATCACTAGAACTATTAATTATTGATTATATCACTATCCATTTTTGTTTCAGTGAGGGATGAAAGATAGAATGATGTAGTTGGGGTGGTGTAAATTACAATAAATATTTAAAATATCTTATTTGATAATTTTATGCATTCCTTTAAATTTTTAAAGGAATTTGAAACATTTAATTCATAAACTCAACTATTAGATGTTTAATTACTGGTGAAAATTACTAATGGTGTGATGATTGCATTTCAATTATATAGGTCCTCTCAGATATAAGTTTGAGGTAATGTACTCATGTAATTTTTTTTATTCAACCACTAATTGAATTATTTGTGATTTTGGGCCAAGATTAGATATCTGTACGTAAACCTCATATTAATTTTTGAGGAGGGGAATATATATTTGATATTTTTAATTGACCTATGATTTTCCATATTTGTGAGGATGAATGTGATCATATAATGGATGTTAGTTAAATAATATGGGTCTTACTACCTATTCATGAGGGGTATATATCTCAAATGGTCATGAAAAAAATAATATTAAAGATATGAATATTTTATAAAAATATACCTGTATATTTCTTAAAGAGTTTCCTAGTCTTCCCCTAAATCATGAAGTTAAGTTTCTAATATAAATCATAGATGGAGATACACCTATTTCAAAGTCTCTTTATTGAATGTTTCTGATTGAGTTGGAGGAATTAAGGAATAAAATATAGGAGAATCTAGATATGGGATTCATTCATAAAAGTGATTTTCAATGGGCCACACCTATCTTTTTTTAATAATAAATATGGTTCAAGGTGTATTTTCATTCATTATCTTGAACTTAACAAGCTCAAAATAAAGAACAAGTATCCTCTATCGTGTATGGATGACTTGTTTTATTAGCCATGAGGGGATCAATATATTTAAAATATTGGACTTTGGTATGGATATCATCAATTAAGGGTCAATAAAAGAAGACAGAACCAAAACAACATTTCGTATGAGGTATGGGAGCCATGAATTTATAATTATTCTATTTGTAATTACCAATTTCCCCACTACCTTCATTGATGTGATGAATAATATGTCTAGAAATTACTTTAATCAATTTTTTTTAATAATTAAATATTATATTTTTATATATTCTATGATCGAGGAATATAATTAATATTAGTTAAGGATTGTTTCAAAGACCTTGATAAAGGTGAATATGAATGATTTTTTTTTCAATTGTATATTATGGATATAAAATTTATCATTCATAAGTCATATAATTACAAGAAAGGGTATATCAATGGATGCTTTAAAGAAAAAATTTATCTAATATTGGTCTGGACTAACCATATGAACTAAGCTTTTTAGTTTTCTTGGATTGGATAGATTCTATCAAAACGTAGTGAGAAATATTTCATTGATATAAAAGCCACTAAGTTTACATGGAATAGATTCAAATTCGTTTAAACTGATGAGCATGAATATAATTTGAAGTAAATTAAGAGAAAGTGAAATTATTAAAACATTATCCTATAGTGGAGATGAGTTTTTGATATATGGTGATGCATCAAACAAGGGAATGGGATGTGTTCTCTTTTATTATGACATGGTGGTAGTGTATGCCTCAATATAATTTAAGGTATTTAAGAAAAAAAATACCCGACTCATTATTTGGATCTGGCAGTGATAAATTTTTCATTGAAAATATAGATTCATTATTTTTTGTTGAAAAGGGTGATATTTATAATTATCAGAAAATCTTGAAGTATATATTAAAAAACATATTTTAACATTCTCCAATAGAGATGGTTTTTAGAGGAAAAAATAATATTAATTCTAAATACATTACCACGCTCGGAACGAGAACAACGTGAAAAATGGTTTGAGTTAGAAGGGCCATGTTAGTTTGTGAATGATGAGGATTGAAAAGGATCAAATATTTATGTATTTGTATTATTTAGACCTTAAAATCCTATGTAAATGGGAGAGATCTAATCTTTCTCAAATGAATGTTGAACCATCCATTTATTTGAAGATTAAAGTGGTGAAAAATGGGGACATGGAGTAACAAAAGATGGTAATGGATTTTTTTGAGATAATTATTATGGAGATGGTATGATCAGGTTTAGGAACAGAGTATGGGTACCGTTAGTTCAATAATTGAAGAATTAGATATTGTATGAAGCACACACCACATCAATATTTATCTATCTTGGTATTCGAAAGATTTATGAAGATATCAAAGACAATTTATAGTGGGAAAACATGAAGAGTGATATTATAGAGTATGTATCTCAAGGCCCAGTATGTCTGTAAATTAAGGATAAATGTCTGAAGTATAACAGGATAATCCAACCATTACAGAAACCTATATTGAAATGTGAAATGTCAATGGATTTTATAATGGGACTCCCCAAGACTTTTTAATTACATAACACCATTTGATTTGTAGTATATTTTCTTATGAGGTAGTATATTTTATTTTTATCAGAGGATATTTCTCAGTTGACCAACTTACCAAGATATAAAATAAGTAATTGGTAAGGTTTCATTGAGTACCATAACCAATTATTTTTGATTGAGATGTGAAGATTAAATCGATTTTATAGAGAAGTCTCCAATAAAACATTGAATATGGAGTTTAAATTTATAACTGTATATCATCCTAAAGTAGATGGTCTATTTGAGAGAACCATTCATACCCTTGAAGATATGTCGAGAACTTGATCAATGTATTTTAAAGTTGGTTGGTATCAATACCGTTATCTATTAAATATTTCTTCAAGTAATAAATTTCAATCAATCATTATTGTGGCTCGTTATGAATCCATCTATGGAATGAAAAATTGAAGTCCAACATACTGGGATGAAGTTTGAGAATGAAAGATATTGAAACCTGATCTAGTTGAGGAAATGGTAGCAAAAGGTAAATCTATTCAATAACGCAACAAGGAAGTTCAAAGTTGATAGAAGAGTTATGTATAAAAATGATGATGGTATATATAGTTTGATGTTTGAGGGAAGGTAGTATTATATATAAATATTTGGCATAAGGTTTTGAGATTTGGAAGTAAGGGGACTCTGAGCCCTAGATACATTGGTGCCTTCAAGATTCTTGATCAAGTATAGATGATAAATTATCACATGAAGCTTCCACCGAGCCTTCCCAAATTCACGATGTCTTCCTTATATATATTTCAAGGAAGTACATGAATGATCCTTCATATGTACTTAAATTAGAGGTCATTACATTGGATCATGACATTTATTTTGAAGAAAAGCCATTATAAATCATGGATCATAGAGATCAAGTGCTATGAAACACGACCACTCAACCAGTTATAGTTTTTAAAAGGAATCATAAATTCAAGGAATATACAAGGAAATTCAAGGAGGTAATGAGGGATAGGTATCCTCATTTATTTTTATCAAAGTAATATAAGATTTAGCTCAAAATTATTATAAGGGGGTAGAATGTAACACCCCAATATTTCAGAATATATTTCCCGTTAATAAATTCAATGTGTTCGATTTCTTGTGATGTACACAACTCAAAATATACGTGAATAATTCATTATTGAAAAAATAAAATGAAAAAAATTAATAGACGGTTAAATGAAATTTATAAAATAAATTATTTTTTAAAATGTGTCAAATTCACTAAAGAAAATACAGTAGATTTTAAAGAGAATTTTTAACTATTTTTTGAATTGTGAATTTTAATTAAATTTAAAATTTTTTATACATAATATCAATAAAACTTATTGATAAAGTTAAATTAATTATTAATAAAATCTATTAATCAAATCCATGAAATGGTTCTTTAATGATATGGAATATCAATCTAATAATTCTTGGCCGAATGTAAATGTTTTTGTATGTAATCAATTTTTCAATTTGTATGTTTTAAATGTTAATTTATATTATTTAGATTATTATAATTATGTTAAATTATTATTTATAAATTTTTTAAAAATTAATAATCATTATTATATTCATTATCAAATATTAAAAAACAAGTTAAAATCATTTAATGGTAAAAAGGTTTTTTTCTTCAGAAAACTATTTTTATGCGTAGAATGTATTTTATTTTAATAAATTAACATAGTCTCTACTTATCAATGGTTTAATAACATATATAGATAATATATTCAATAAAATTAATTAACATTCATATTATTTATTTAATATCCCAATAATGAGAATGAAATTATTTCTTTGCTTGAAAAATACTTTTTTCTAAAAATTGGTTTTATGTGTTTTGTGTGAAAATATTAGAATTAATTTATGATACTTATAGAAATTTAACATTATAAAACAGATTCAATTTTGGAATTATAATAATAAATACTAGGTAATATGTTCAACTTATTTTTTATCCATAATAAATATTTACCATGGTAAATATGTTTCCACCATTGTAAGTGTTAAAGGGGTTAACGAAGGGGTTAAACTAAGAGATAAGATTTAAAATATCTCTAAAACTTGTCTAAATATTATTGTATGAGTGTATTTTAAACTAAATTTTTCCTATTATAAAATTAATACTAAATTTTATCCACTTTTCATGAGTATGAGATTTATTATATTTTAATTTTATTAATATTTACAAGGGTACCACTCCCCAAACTTGTAAAAGGGAACCCACCTTATCACTAATTCATAAAATTTGAGAAATTTATTTAATCCAAGACCTTCAAAAAATCATTAAACGTTTCCTGGACATATCATATATGTTTTTTTCTCACAAAAATACAATCCCAAGAAGGCGTAAAGTGTAATCCGAAGGAAAATACTCAAAGAAGATGCAATTAACATAACCAATTTCTTTCATGATTATTTCGTCATTCACATAGATAAAATATAATTTATCCATACCAATAAAATAACATAATTATATTTACTATACAAATTTTTTTTATGTTTATTTCATAATATTTTTTTATCTCCTTTACATCCAATGGAAAATGAGATCATTACTCATGCGTATGTCCGAACTACAACCTCAATGAAGGGCATTTCATTTTTCAACACTGTATCTCATTAACAATTACATAGATATATTTAATGATTATTTATGATATTTATAAAATAATTATAATTAAATTAATATAAACTATAATCTAATTTCCTTGCCTCCCATTTTTTGGAAAAAGGAAGCATCGCTTTTGTGTATATACAGACTACTGTCTCCGTGAAGCAACACAATTTATTTTTCATTATCAACTAACACAGATTTTTATAAAAGTTTGAATAATACATATATATATATATAAATATATTATTTATGAAATTATTAATATTATAGATATTATTAAATCACAATCAAGGTACATGGACTAAAATCTCCAAACTATAACATGTATGAAAAAATAAACAGTTAACACCTAGAATATTGATTTTAGTGGAGAATTATTAATTAATGGATGATTAGAAATTGTGAATGAATCATATATGGTAAGATAATTCTGTATTTGGTTATTATATTGACTTAAAATAAATGAAAAATTATGATACATGAGTTTATATCATATACGAAGTATGTTGCGACTTGAGGGGAGAGTTTATGTTGCAATCTCATTTTCAAATCGGTCTGTTCATGTTTAAATATCCATTGGGGAAATTATATACTATATCTCTATCAAAACCCCTATATTTTATTTTAAACTAGTAATTTCTAGTTTTTTCAATTATTATTTCCATTTCCCTCTCTTTGGTGCTCAAAATATGAAAATAGTCTTTTTTTATCAAAGCTAACCACATTTATTCTTTTAAGCCGAGAAAATTTTCCTTCTACGTACAAATTATTTAAAATATTTTAGGAAATTTGTTTCTAACATTATATTGATTTTCAAAATTATTTTTCAGACATATTTAAATTTATTTAATTTTTTTAAAGAGTAATATTTATAATGGTTTCTCTACTGGTTATATTTTCTTTTTTTCAAAGGTGTGAAAAAATAATTTTCTAATGTTTATTGATTAAATATTTTTTTCACAAACAAGATCATTATTATTTATTGATATTACGTTAAAAGTTTCCCTCATTTAATAAAGAAATTACTCTTCCCATTTTTTTTTATAATTTGTTGTTTTTAAAGGCTTCCAAAATAAAAGAATTATTATTTTTCTTGTTTTTCAAATAACATTTCAAATGATTTTACCAAAGTTGTTTTAATATTTTTGAATAAAATCTGTGGAATATTATTTTTCAGCATGGATATTATATAATGGGAACATAAATTTTCTTTCGTTGAATGGTATATTATTATGTGATAAAGAAATATTTGTGAAACCTATTTCTTTTCCCTGAGTTATGCTATGATGAAATTATTAATGTTTTTTTGATATTTTAGAACTCTTAAATATGGTTTTCATTATGTGATGAGTGGTACCATAATTATATATCCCTATAATTGATAGGGTAAATATTGATATCTTTTGAGATAATATGATAGGGATTAGGTAATGAACCCTATAACATCCTTGACCCCAGTAGCCCATTATAGATGGTAATTTTATTATAATGATATAGATACAAGAGATCACATCACCAAGGATCATTAAATATTGTAGAATTGAAGAACTGGATACATACATGGTTCCACTGTTACATTTATAATTAAACATAAAACATAGCAAAGGAAAATAAACTGATTCTATGACACTTATTCAAAAGGTCCGTCTTCATAACTTGGGGAAGGAAAAAAAATAAAAGGGTGAGATCAAACTCTCTCCAAAGGTTACACTAATCAATAAGAAGTGAATAAAATTCAATAAGGAATAATTATTTTTGTCAGGTAAATAGCTGAAAAACACATGCCATCAATAAATTGATAATGAAAATACCTCCATAATTTTTTTCATAGAGAAAATATCATGGAAAGTAAAAAATAAATACTGAATGAAGAAAATTCTTATTTGTTAAATATAATGTATCTGAAACTTGAACCATTATCCATTAAGAAAATTTAATTATGTGGGTAAAAACCTATCTGATTCTACCGGGAAACAAACCTGAAGGGTTTTTCACCAGCTATTTGGTCTCATGAGACATTTCGATGCATCAAGGGGCTATATAATACTATTCCCAACCTATCACTACAATTTTGAAGAATTATTTATAAATATATTTATTTGTGAACATTATGAATTCTCAAAATATCCATATTGAGTGGAAAATATGGATTTATCAATATTTACCTAATTAAAAACATTCAAATAAAACACCATATGTAAAAATTGTATATGTATAAGGAAATAATTATATACATGACATAAGAAATAGGTATATTTAATAATATTTTCAATGAATGATGATCATAAATAAAATGGAATCATACATACACCACAAACAAGAAGTAAGTATGAATAAGGACTAACAAAAGAGAATATCATAATGGTGTCCATGAGAGAATAAATATAAGTCATAATGGGACACTCCTAAGGGAAAAAATAATAAATCATTATAAATTAAGTATAAATTAATTGAAAATATGTAAAAATAGTGTTTAAGAAACTTCTTAAAAGAGCCTCTTTAGTGCGGTTTAAGGGATATATTAAAGATTATTTAAAAAGGAAAAATGAATAACTATTTGTATAAAACTAGAAATTAAAAAAGATAGTTTTTTCAAGATAAAATGAGAATTTTTAGAAAAATAATGGTGATTTCAAATAGATTATGGATTGTTATAGAAGATGGGTAGGAAATTGGAAAGTTCCCTTTAACCAGGCTTGCTTATCAGGAATAATCAAGAAAGAACCTTATAAAAAAGCATGTATTTCTAAATAAAATAAGGATTAATTGATATGGATAGATAAGATTGGTATTTATACACATAATGTATCTTATACTGTAAATTACCATATATAATTATTCATAAAAAATTCAAAAATTTAAAAAAATCTCAAAAAATAACCCTGTAACATCCCAGACCCGGCCAGCCACCCGAACGGTGCAGAACGGGTCGGGTGCCACTACCTTAGGCACACCTCCCCAAACGCCAAAGGATGTCGAATAGAAGAGAGGGTCTATTAGGTATAGTGGGGAGGCAATACCCTCTCAGAGGATCATAATAAGGGTACTCGTCCAAGTAAAACAGTAAAGATGCAACAAAAAGAAAGACTCAGAAGACTCGAAATAGACCCGCAGAGCAGAAGCATAATCAATATAGGTAACATCGGAAGTATTAAATATAACAACAACAGTGGAAATAAATAGAAAATCATGCTAAGAACATGTAACTACAACAACACAGTAAAACATGTATCCAGAGAAGGTCATACACAACTGAATATAAAAAGGGCGCCAATGGCTAACCAACAGCAGCTACAACAAGAATGCTGAGACAAAAAAGTAAGTAAAGAAAAGTAAACCCAGCTAGGCATGGCCTCAAGTTCCATACCATCTCCATGAAAAAACTAACGCAGCCCAGCTCCTGATGCTAGCCTCTTTCCTGCACGTAAATCCATAAAGTCTGCATGCGTCCCGAAGGGCCCGTGCAGGGTGTGAGACAAATCTCAGTAGGATACCACCCAACAGTGCGTACCAAATATATGTGTTTGAGCAATCATGAAATTACAAGGGAAGTAATAAACAGTACAATGCACAATTAAACACAACCTCCACTGGTGCTCAACAACCACCATGGAGCGTCACTTGATTCAGCCAATGCCGGAATCTCTATCGTGTAACACGACACCACGTTCCACCTGACACCTCATGTCTCAAGTACCGACATCCCAAAGGCATGCCCAAGAATAGTAACCCGGCACCACGTGCCACCTAACACCTCATGTCTCAAGTACCGACATCCCAAAGGCACACCCATGAATAGTAACCCGACACCACGTGCCACCTGACACCTCGTGTCTCAAGTACCGTCGTCACAAAGGCATGCACATTCCCGGAAGACTCCTCACCTCCCCCATGGATTTCTATGACAAGCACCCCCAACCAGAAAACCTAACCGCAATTACGGGGGACTCTACCCACACGAGTGGTCAAAACCACCTCATAACGGAGTATCTCTGTGTGCACATTACTCAAAGTCCCGGTGAGCGGTAATCACCCAAAATAATCCTAAGCCACGAAAATATCTGACACCTCGTGTCCTTGTGACCATGTCGCTCAAGTTTAATGGCCTTGCCATCCAAGTAACCTGGGCCATGCCCTAACCTGACAGTTGTACTACCTCAAGCCGATGTCCATGACACCCAATTCCATGGTCAAAACCACCCAAAGTAACCCGAGGAAAGCCCCAACCTGTAATTCGCATCACTCAAGCGTAACCGTGCCAATCCAAACACAACCCAAGGGGTCCAGAAGATGCAATTCAGTAATTGAATATATAACTTATGTAAACAGTAAACATAACTAGGCAAACAAACTAAATAGTTGAATTTCACCCTACAAGGTGCTTTCCCATACCAGCACTGAGGTCTTAAATGCCTCTAACAATTTATAACAGACTTTAACATATTAAACTAAACAGTTTATAACAATCATATTTTAATTAAAACCATTTTGGTGCTCCCCAGCCAAAATGCCCCGATGAGCAACGACCCCTCACCCGGCCCTGCTCACACAAACCGTTAACCGGGCATACCCAAAAGCACCCATAGGTCCCATAAGCAATACATTAGAAAAAAAGAAGATAAAATGGGTCTCGCTCAAATACCCAAAAATGCGCCATTGGCCATGTCACCCAAAAAACCGCGAAAACACAAAATGAAGTATGCACCACCTACCTGAGACTCTCACGATGATAGTCCTCCGGTAACACCCTCCAATTTGGTCTAAAACACGGTAAATATACAAAAGATTCAAACCCGCTCAAACGCCTATAACTCATTCTAGAACAAAAAACAAACAAAATGGCGAAAATATTGAGGTTCTGCATCCAACAGGGATCCGATCGGAGTTCGGACGAAGGACTAGGAAGAAAATGAAATCCGACCGACTTGGTTCTCTAAAACCAGCCAAAATATTGAGGTTCTGCCTCAATACGAAGCTACTGCCCATTTTAAGCGAAAAAAAGAAAGTACACGGCATGTACTTTGGAACTACACGCCGTGTATGGTTCATTTAACTATTCATAAGACAGAAATATTCCACCGACTTACTTTCCGAGCCTACGGACATGAGTACACGGCGTGTACCTAGGGGTACACGGCGTGTACTTGGTTCCTCTTCCTTTCCTCGCCGACATAATCACATGCCATGTGTATCCCTTATACACGGCTAGACTACACGGTGTGTCCAAGGGGAACACAGCATGTCCTCAGTTCTACCCGGACAACAGGTCTACATGCTATTTATGGCTCCACACGGTCGGGGGTATACACTGCGTGTTCAAAAATACACACCGTGTAGTAAGAAAATTCTACACGGTCACTGCACGGCATGTACTCGGTGAGCACACGACCAGTCACTCGCCTACACATACACAACGTGTACTTAAAGTACACTGTGTGTAGTCTGGAAATTTTTAGAAACTGCCCATTTAATCCAGTTTCCTCGGAAACAAGTCAAAAATTTAAACAGGGTCGGGATTTTGACCCGTTCCAAAAACTCGGGTTCTTACAAACTCCCCACCTTAATGTAGCTCGTTCCCGAGCTACCAAAAGAAACCCGGAGATGCCAACGAACACGACCATCATAGTTAAACAACCTGGAATACAACGGTCCCAAGGTTCTGGCTAAATTCCTCAAGGGGCTCCCCACCTTAGGAATTGCCTACTCGGTCTCAACCAAACAAAATTTAAAGCAAACAATGTTTACTAACCTCTTTTCCGGATTCATAGTCCTTCCATGACGCATCATCATCCACACAACTTACTGGCGCTCACGTGTCGCTCCCAACACCCAACGTATCTCGCACAACATTGGTGTCCGCCTCCAAGTGGTCCTTGTGCCTAGATCCTCAAGTAACCTGCATCCACGATGCCCCGATGCCCACGACACCTCATGTAACCCGCATCCTCGATGCCCCAATGCCCTCGACATCTCAAGTAAACCGCATCCTCGATGCCCCTATGCTACGCATCTCATACATATATATAGAAAATATCATGCACCCGATATGGTGCCAATCCCACTAAATAGCATCTAGTCAGTCCACATAGATCATGTGCACCACGTGAACTTAAAACAAACATGCCTCTAGAGGTCATGCCAAAAATGAAACATGGAGATCATGACCACACCATGGTGTACCTCTAACCATCGGCGACTCACTAGCCTGCTCAGCCTCTGGAAGCTCCACGGCGTGAACCTGTCCTGAAACACGGCTACCTGATTCCTAACCTCCCTGCGATGGTGCTCCAGTCACCGGCCACTGACCCCTCAGCTGGGTCCCACCGTCTCTGTCACGGCCTCCGCACACAGCTGAACCTCGAATACTCTCACCGCATACCGAACCTGAACCAACTCCAGATGCTAAAATCTGTCCTGGTCCCTGCCTACCGGCTATCTAAGAAGGCTACCTACAAAACCTCTCCAGATGTCCGTCCTATCCACAAGCCCGGCACTCCTTCGGAGGCCTATCACACTGCACCCGAACATGTCCCGGCTATCCACAATGGAAGAAAATCACTGAAGAACTCCCACGAGGTGGTCTAGCTAAATCCCTGGCCTTACTGCCCTGCTGAAACCCATCCCGCCCACCCTTCCTACTGTCCGAACCATCACATGAAGCTGTCTCCCTGCCCAAGTGAGACTTATCTCTCTCGTTTCCCTCGGCTTTGAGCGCCTGGTTCGTCACCTCAGAGAAGTAAACCAGCTGGAAGATATTCACCTGGACCCGAATGGTGTGTCATAATCCGTCCTTAAAGCACCTTACCCTAGCTGTGTCATCGCTTACCATACTAGGTGAAAAACGAGATAGCTCAGTGAAAGTAGCTGCGTAGTCCATGACAGACATATCTCCCTGCTGAAGACTCAAAAACTCCCAAGCTCTCTCTGTCCTCAGTTTCTCTAGATAGAAGTGCTCGAAGAACCTGTCCTCGAAGTCCTCCCATTATAGTCCCTCGTGCCTACGAGCCTGTACCTATACATACCACCAACACTTCGCCGGTCCTCTCAGCATGTACGTCGCCATCTTGACCCTCCGTGCTGGAGGCGTCTCGAGCTGCTCGAAAAGCATCTGCATGCTCTCTATCCAGTTCTCAGCCGCCTGCGAACCACCCTCTCCCTGAAAAAGCAGTGGGTGCTGCGACTGGAACTCCCACATCAGATATTCCATTGAAGGCTTTGTACCCTGAGCACCTCCATGAATCCCCTGCAAGACACGTACCAGGCTAGCTCGGAGCTGCTCGTCAAGCCACGACCCAAACGATGCCAAACCCGGCTGTTGTCCTACCTGCACTGAATCCTGAACCTGATCCTGTCCCTGATCTTGTACCTACGACTCGTGCTCTGCCTGTACCGAATTCTGTCCCTAATCCTGTGGCACTGTATCATCTCCTGCCTGTCGCTCCATCGAACCATGAAGGAGTAACCTGGTGAATACCATAAACGGTCAGACAACCCATATATATAACAATATATTCTTTGCAGATAAGGAAAGCAGTAAAAGTCAGTGCATAACAACTACCCTTACTCCCCTTCACCGCAACCCATGCCCACGGAATCCTGGCCTCATGGCCTCCTTACCCGCCCTCAACAGAGCCAAGTATCAAAATTACCTCGGTCCATGCCCGTCCTGACAACTCCCGTTGCCTCAAACGGATGACCGAGTCACCCAATCCTGATAGTTACACTGACTCACCCATAGTACCTGGCTCTTCTCATAAGAGTCAGACCCAAATATCCTACAGCATGAAATTCTACAAAATATAAAGCATGGAATACACATTTTCACAACTAGAAGTTCTATCAGGAATTTCACCAATTCACATTTTAAAGCATATAAAGCATGGCAATTGATATTTAATTCACATGGAATTATCACTTCACAAAGCATATGTGCAATTATGAAATTGAAATACCCTAAAAATGTTCCTATCAAAAGCCATGCAACCAAGCCTTGCCATACCAGGCCAAGGTCCAATTCTCCCTTACCATACCGAGTCAAGGGTTACATATCACAATCACTAACATCACACATCAAGTGAGCCACCGAGGTTGAAATCATATCAACTGTAATCTGAGAAAAAGCGAACAACAATTCCCACCAAGGACAACTAGGACCATCTCTCGTACCTGGGGCTGCAGGCACCCAAGCATAAGCTAGTAACCCAGTCCCTGTAACAAACTATCTCCAGTCTACCATATCCCCAAATAGTAAAACTAGTAGAATGAAACGAGAAGCCTCCAAGTCTTTAGTATCCTGTAAAACACGGCTATTAAATCCCTGTTAAGAACTCCTCTGATACCACTTTGTAACATCCCGGACCCGGCCATACACTCGAACGGTGCCGAACGGGTCGGGTGTCACTACCTTAGGCGCACCTCCCCGAACGCCAAAGGCTTTCGACTAGCAGTGAGCGTATATTAGGTATAGTGGGGAGGCTATAACCTCTCAGAGGATCATAATAAGGGTACTGGTCCAAGTATAACAGTAAAGATGCAGCGGAAAGAAAGACTCAGCAGACTCGAACCAGACCCGCAGAGTGGAAGTATAATCAATATAGGTAACAACGGAAGTAGTAAATATAACAACAGCAGCGGAAATAAACAGAAAAACACGCTAAGAACATGTAACTACAACTTCATAGTAAAACATGCATCCAGAGCATGTCATACACAACTGAATATAAAAAGGGTGCCAATGGCTAACCAACAGTAGCTACAACAAGAATGACGATACATAAGAGTAAATAAAGAAAAGTAAACCCAGCTAGGAATGACCTCAAAGTCGATACCATCTCCATGCAAAAACTAACATAGCCCAGCTCCTGAAGCTGGCCTCTTTCCTGCACGTAAATCCATAAAGTCTGCACGCGTCCCAAAGGGCCCATGTAGGGTGTGAGTCAAATGTCAGTAGGATACCGCCCAATGGTGCGTACCAAATATATGTGTTTGAGCAGTCATGAAATTACAAGGGAAGTAGTAAACAGTACAATGCACAATTAAACACAGCCTCCACTGGTGCCCAACAACCACCATGGAGAATCACCTCCTTCGGCCAACACCAAAATCTCTATCGTGTAACCCGACACCACGTGCCACCTGACACCTCGTGTCTCAAGTACCGACGTCCCAAATGCATGCCCAAGAACAGTAACCTGACACCACGTGCCACCTGACACCTCGTGTCTCAAGTACCGACATCCCGAAGACACGCCCAAGAATAGTAACCCGACACCACGTGCCACCTGACACCTCGTGTCTCAAGTACCAACGTCCCGAAGGTACGCCCATTCCTGGAAGGCTCCTCACCTCCCCCGTGGGTTTCTACGGCAAGCACCCCCAACCAGAAAACGTAACCGCAACTACGGGGACCTCTACCCACACAAGTGGTCAAAACCACCTCATCACGGAGTATCTCTGTGTGAACACTACTCAAAGTCATGGTGAGCGGTAATCACCCTAAATAGTCCTAAGACACCAAAATATCTGACACCTCGTGTCCCTACGACCACGTCGCTCAAGTCCGATGGCCTCACCATCCAAGTATCCCGGGACATGGCCAAACCTGATAGTCGTACTACCTCGAGCTGACGTCCATGACACACAATCCCATGGTCAAAACCACCCAAAGTAACCCAGGCAAAGCCCCAACCTGTAATTCGCATCACTTAAGCGTAACTAGACCAAGCCCAACACAACCCAAGGGGTCCAGCAGATGCAATTTAGAAATTGCATATAAAATATATGTAAACAGTAAACATAACCAGGAAAACAAACTAAACAGTTGAATTGCACCCTACCAGGTGCTGTCCCATACTAGCACCGAGGTCTTAAATGCCTCAAAAAATTTATATCAATCTTTAACAAATTAAACTAAATAGTTTATAACAACCATATTTCAATTAAAACCATTTTGGAACTCCCCGGCCAAAATGCCCCGATGAGAAACAACCCCTCACCCGACCCTGCTCATGGAAACTGTTAACCGGACATACCCAAAAGAATCCCATAGGTCCCATAAGCAATACAGTAGGAAAAAGTAGATAAAAAAGGTCTCGCTCAAAATACCCGAAAACGCTCCGTAGGCCACATCACCCAAACAACCGTGAAAACAAAAAATGAAGTGTGCACCACCTACCTGAGACTCACACGATTCTACTCCTCTGGTAACACCCGCTAATTCGGTCTAAAACACGGTAAATCTACAAAAGATTCAAACCCGATAAAATTCCTATAACTCATTCTAGAACAAAAATCAAACAAAACCGACAAATTGGAATCGAGGCCTTACCGAGGGGGTTCCAACGCATCCAGCCGGGATCGGATCGGAGTTCGGACGATGAACCGGGAAGCAACTGAAGATCCGGCCGAGTTAGTTCACTAAACCCGACAAAAATATTGAGGTTCTGCTTCAGTACGAGGCTACTGCCTGTTTTAAGTGAAAAAAGAAAGTACACGGCATGTACTTTGGGACTACACTCCGTGTATGGTTCATTTAACTGTTCATAAGACGGAAAGATTCCACCGACTTACTTTCCGAGCCAACCGACATGAGTACACGGTGTGTACCTAGGGGTACACGATGTGTACTTGGTTCCTCTTCCTTTTCCTCACCTAATTACTCACATGCCACGTGTATCCCTTATACACAACTAGAATACACGGAGTGTCCAAGGGGAACCCAGTGTGTCCTCGATTCTACCAAGCCAACAAGCCTACATGCAATGTATGGCTTCATATGGTCGGGGGTATAGACGGCGTGGTCAAAACTACACACCGTGTAGTAAGAAAATTCTACACGGTCAATGCACAACATGTACTCGGCCAGTACACGACCGATCACTCACCTACACATACAAGGCGTGTACTTAAATTGCACGGTGTGTAGTATGAAAATTTCCCAAAACAGCCCATTTAATCCAGTTTCCTCGGAAACAAGTCAAAAATTTAAACAGGGTCGGGATTTTGACCCATTCCAAAAACCTGGGTTCTTACACACCCTAACAATTTTTTGATGTGTAGAATTCAAAAAAACACTCAATTTTATGAAAATAATTTTATTAATATGATAAATTAAATTTTAATTAAAACCATGATTTATTCAAAAAATACCAAATTTAAAATTATAACTGATTTTATTACACTTTGAACAATTAATTAAGGTCTCATAAAATAAACCTAAACTCCTAAGACACCATAATATAAATTTATGAACATATTTTTTGAAATTAAATTTTCTATGAGATAGTTATATTAATTATAAAAATGTAAATAAACATTTAACTTTTACAAAAAATATCAACCCTTAATTCGTCATTTTTAAAACATTTAATTACTTATTATATGATATAAATGTATTATATTTTAATTTTTGAGATACGTAAATTTTATTTATAATTTCATTGGCAAGGTTATTATTTTAATGATCACATTACTCTTCTAAGGGTCATATTACTCTTTCTAATGGTTATGTTAATATTTAATATTTTACCATGATTCATTTGTGCGAAAAAAACTATTGAATAAATTTTATTTTATTTAAGAAGATATAATCCATCAAATATTGGAGTGTTATGTTCTTTCCTAATTTGAAAATTTCACCCATTAAAATTTTCATGATTATTACCTTATAAACAGATGAATTTGGTTCTTCTTCATAACATCTTCTGGGTTCACATTTTCTTTTCCATTTTATTGTTTCTCCATAGAACATTTACTATTCGAGTCATATGATTTTTCAATAATTGCTCTCTTGTTCCATGAATCCAGATATGCTCTTTGCAGTTAGTAAAATCATGTTCTATTTATTTTTCTTCATTAGTGAGTACATGCGTTGGGTATGGAATGTACGTCTATAACAATGATATTTGGAACACATCATGAACTTTGAGACACTTGAAGATATTATGAATAAGAAATCTACAAATCCAATTCTTTCTATTATTTCAAATGGTCCGATGAACCTGAGGCTTAGTTTCCATTTCTTACCAAACCTTAAGATATACTTCCATGGAGATAAATTTAGAAAGACATGATCTCCCCCTTTAGATTCTAAATACTTTGTCCAATTTTCAATATAATACTTTTACCTACTTTGGGATACTTTTATATGAGCCTGAATAGTCTTTAACTTTATTTTTGTCTCATCAATTAGTTATGGCCCTATACATTTCCTCTCATAAACTTCATCCCATCATGTTTTAGTACAACATCACATTCCATATAATTCTTCATATGGAACCATTTTCACACTAGAATGGAAACTATTATTGTAGTAAAATTAAAACAAAGGTAAATTATGATACCACATACCTTGACAGTCAGGTGAGCATGATATGAACATGTCTTCCAATTTTTGAATATTCATTTCAGACTATCGTTCTGTTTGAGGGTGATTTTTTGCACCCATATGAACTTAGTATCTAAAGCCTTCTGAATACTCTTCTAGAATTTTGATGTGAAATAGGGATCTTTATTAGAAAAAAATCAAAGGAGGTGCACCATGATGTTTTAAAATTTCATTAATATAAAGTCTTTCTAGGTGTACCAGTGTAAAATACTCCCTTGTAGTGAGTAAATATTCAGATTTGTTTTGTCGATCAACAATTACCGATATTGAATAATTATTTCTTAGTGTATTTTGTAGTCCAATGAAGAATTACATAGTAATGACATCTCACTTCCATATAGGAATATCTAAACATTTCATGAATCCTCTAGTATCCCTTATCTTAGCCTTAATTTTTAAAAAAACTAGGAATCTTGACACATAGTCAACTATTTCCCACTTCATATTATCCCACCAAAAATGTTCCTTTAAATCTATATGCATCTTGGTACTACCTTGGTGCCTTGAGAAATTTGATCTATGAGCATCATCTAATAGTTCAATTTTTAGTCTAGGTATTTATGTAACACATTACCACTTTACAAATTTCATAATTCGATCCTCATACATGAATTATGCCAATATTATATTCTTAATAGTTTTAATTTTCTTGTGAAAATCATCATCATCAGATTGAGAGATTTTTATCTTCTCCTATAACGATAGATCAAAAATCATTTGAAAAATCAATGATTTTTCCCCTTCCTCAAATATCACCATATAAAAATTTACTAAATCCATGAATATATGAACTTTCTTAACCGTCATTTGGGTCAGAATTCTATGATATTTCCTTTTTAACGTATCTACTAACTTATTTTATTTTCCTGGGTGGTAGTGTATTGAGAAATAATAATCTTTATGTAACTTGAATCATCATATTTTCCTCATGTTATGTTCTTTCTATGTAATGATGTATTTTAAACTCTTGTGATCTACATATATCTGAATTCTTTCACCATAGAGATAGTATCTTGATATCTTCAGAGAAAATATTACTACTGCTAACTCAAGATCATGATATAGATCAATTTGTTCATGGGTCTTCAACGGGATTGATTCGTATGTAATAACTGCATGATTTTTCACAAGGGAACAAACAGGTCCTTTCTTTGATGCATCACTATATATTACAAACACATCACTTTTTGACGGTAATGTCAAAATTAGATCATTGGATAATTTTCTCTTCAATTCATCAAAACATTCTTCCCATTATTTTGTCCATATGAACATAACCCCTTTATCTGCGAGTTTGGTTAATGGGTTATCCAATAGTGAAAAATTCTAACTGAAACACTGAAAGTAACCCACTAAACCAATAAAACTATGTACCTTGGTTATGTTTGTTTGAATATTCCATTATTGGATTGCCTTTGTATTCACAAGATCGTCTAATATTACATCCTTAGAGATAATATAGAAAAGAAAATAAATTTCTTGAAGCTAGAATTCACAATTTCATAATTTAGCATATAACCCTTTTCTTTTGAGAGTTTCAAAAAAGCATCAAGATATTCCTTGATTATAATTTTCATCAGATCCATAAAAATAGAGGGTGAATTACTCAAAACAAATGAAATTACTATAAACTCATAATTTCCATACCATGTCTAAAAAGTTGTCTTAAAAAATCTTCATTATTTACTTATAATTGATGATACACAGAACGAAGGTCAATCTTAGATAAAAACTAAGCCCCATTAATTTGATCAAATAAATCCTCAATTCCAGGTAGAGGATACCAATTCTATATTTTAATAGTATTTATTTCTCTATAGTCAATTCACTTCCTCAAGGATCCATCTTTATTATTGAAAAATAGAATTGGGGCTCCCTATGGGGAAACACTAGGGAGAATAAATCCCTTAATAATCAACTCCTCAAGTTTTTTATTCAGCTCCACTAATTCCACAACGTCTATTCTATAAAAAGGATTTGATATTGTTCTTGGATAATTGAATAAATAAATAATAAACTCAACTTCTCACTCTGGGGGGTGTCTAGGTAACTCCTTTGGAAATACATAAATAAATTACCGAACTATTGGTACATCTTCAAGTTTAAGATTAATTTCCTCATCTGTAGAATATGTTTGATCTTATTCCCCTATAATTTAATTTAGAAGAGCTAATTTGGATGGATCACGATAAGAATCATAGGATGAAGTTTCTTCTCTAAAGATATGGGATTCTACATCTTCCTTACAAATCAAAATTTCCTTATTCTCACAATAAATTCTCACATAATATTTTCGAATCAGGTCCAGACTAGGGAATATATAAAATTCAACCACATGTATAATTATAAGATCCCAAAGTAAAACATATTTATATGCCATAATGGGAAGTTCCTGAAACATTTTTCTTGCATTGAGACTTACTTTATGAGTTTTGACTGAAAACTCACTTATTAAAAGAAAAGTGAAATATATAATTTTCTTAAGAAATTGGGTAGATATAAAATAGTTTGTTGATTCAAAATCAAATACAACATTGGATAAATTTTAGGATAGTATTAATGTACTTACCACCATATCATTAATAAATTCTACATTATTTTTGGTGATTTCATAAGCTTGGCTATGTTCCCTTGGCCTCTTCTATAGTAGATTACTTTGACATTTGGGAAATTATTTTGAATAATTCCCAACTTCATTTTAGCTGGATCATTGAAAATCATTTATTTGTTTCTTTCCTTGCATTAAATGGATTGATTATCCTTTTATCCACACTAATAAAAAACTCCCAAGCATTTCAAGAATTTCCCAGGACGATTTTCCATAATTTTAACATAATATATATTTCATCATTACCCTCTTCTTATTTAATGCTTACCCTTTTCCGAAGTTATCATAATACCCCCTCTTATCTTTATTTCCCTTAAACATATAAGATCTCGAAAATTGCTACTTCATTTTTATGGAACCTAATACTATTTCATCATATGATGAATTTTTTTGAGAAACTACTTCCTTTCAAAGGCTTGTCTTAAGAAATTCAAATAAATGATCAAAATTTTCTTTCAAATCATTTATGTAATATATTGCATACTTTTCTAGTCTTTTGATGGTAACCTCACACTCTACAAGACCCTATTCTTACCTTTTCTTTAAGCTAAGGAATCTTCTTTTCATTTCATTGCTCATGAAGGAAATATTTGTCAAATAATAATTCTTTAAAAGTTATCCTTTACATTTCTTCTATTTTTTTATTCCCCCTTAGTATTATATATCAAATACCAACATTTATCAACACATCCCTTAAGAAAATATAATTCTTCTACTACTATTTCCCTTTCATCACATCTCAATTCCAGAAATATCTTTTCATGGGACTAGATCCACTGCTAAGATACCACTGGATTAGTAGTCCCACTAAAACATGGGGTGTTATTCCACATGAAACAATCCGGCAAAGGTGTATTATGGTTATTATTAATAACCTGAGTAATATTTCCTATTATATTCATGATCTTCTTAGCTCCCACACTAACTATGTTGAATTTCTCAAAATGGAAATTCCAACATTGTCTAAGGGTTTTTATTCCTTTCCTTCCATTACGTTCCATCACTAAATAATGGAACCCACTAAGATAGATAATAATCATCCTGATTATTTATCCAAAAATTAAATACAAGGAGTTATTATAATTCTCATGTTTATTTGACCTATAGTTCCCAAGGTTTCTACTAAAATTTATCTAAGGTCTAATATAACAACCCCGAACCAAGTATCCCAGAATCAATTTACATTTTATTGAAATGTAATATTTCAAAGAGATCACATATTTATGTATTGATTAGTTTATTTGTCTTGAAGAAATATATACATAAACGTTTCCATTATTACAGTAGTAATCAAACAAAGAACATAACAAAATAAAATAAAGTACTTACATGAAACTAATTCAAAAATTCCGTCTCTATAACCTGGGGAAGGAAAATAAGAAAAAGGGTGAACTCAAACACCGAGTAAGGGTTACATGAATCAATAATAATTGAAGAAAATTCAATAAGTCATAATCATTATGGAAATTTAAATAACTAAAATACATATGGCATCAACAAATTGAGAATGGAAATGTATCCATTGATTTTTTCCTTGTGAAAATAATATGGAAATTAATAAATGAATACTGAATGAAGAAATTGATTATTTGTTACACATCATATATATGGAAGAAGAAGCATTATACCATGAGGACCCTGAAAGTCTGTAGGTAAAATTTTTTCTGATTCTAGTTGGAAACAAACACGGAGGATTTTTCACTAACTGTTTTGTCACAAGAGATCTTTCAATGCATAGAGGGGCTATATAATACCGGTTTCCACTTTTCACTTCAAGTATAAAGCATTATTCATTCAAATATCTAATTCATGAACAATATTACTTATCAAAATACATGTATTGAGTATAAAATATGCATTTATAAATATTTACCATGTTAAATAACATTCAGATAAAAGACTGTATATAAAAATATTACATGGATAAGAAAATAATCATATCCATGATATAACAAATATGTATATTTAATGAAATTTTCAATTAACTGATCATAAATAAAAGGTAAGTAAACTTACACCACACACAAGGAGAAAGTGTGAATAAGGCATAACCAAAGGGAATATAATAATAGTGTCCACAGAAGAATGGATTTAAATCATACTTGGACATTCATAAGGGAAACAAAGAATATATAATGATAAATTATGTTCAAATGAATTGAAAACTTGAAAAAATAGAATTTAATAAACTTTAGAAATAGTTTTATTTATTGTGGTTGTAGGGAAAATATTAAAGAGTCTTTAAAAAGGTGAAAGGAATATTTGTTTATATAAAACCAAAAATGAAAAAATATAATGCCCCACACTTAAACATTACATAATATTGTGTTAAATCAAGAATTCACAAGGATTATCTTTTTTAGGTTTATAGTTTTATAGAATTAGGATATAACCCATGCATACAAAACCATGAGAAAACAAAGTGGAAACTTCCAACTAGTATCAATTTTGTTTACAAAAAAACTTTTAAAAATAAAACCTGATTTCTTTTCAAGACATATCTTTGATACATTCATCAAAATATACTTTTTGTCCTTAACAATATTAAGACACATGATTTTTTTAAAACATGGTATGAGCACAAAAAGATCAGTAAGGGATATAAAATAAGGAATTAAATAGTTTTTCCATGAATATTTTAAAATCATGAAAACATTTTTATAAAATCATACTTTTCACCCATAAAACATAAACTCTTTAGATTACCTCCTGAAATAATCAGATTCCTATAAAACATAATAGAAATAATAAAACCTAAAGCTAACTTGTTACATTTATATAATAATTATATTTTAGCTTTATAAGACACATGGGGAGTATCCTTCATCATTATGTTTGGAATACTCATCATAATATATTCCCTAAATATCTTAGGGGAAACCTTATCGTTTAACTTTGTCACATTACCCAATGTATTAGAGATATATCATGGGATCACCCACCCTCAATTTATCATGGAATCACCCATCTTCGGTTTATCACATAACCACTCATCTTAGTTTATCACTTAACCACCCTTCAAAAGCCTAAGTACCATTATATAATCATAGAACCTAAAATGTTGAAATTATCAACATGTTACTCATAAAATTTCATTTGCAATCAAAATAAATAATTTCAAGATATTGAAACGATTAATCCATTTTCAAAACCATTTTCAACTCCCAAATAACCATAAAATTAATAATGGAAAAAACATTAAGTCTTGTAGAGGAATCCAAATATAAATTAATGGTCATGATATTAGTTAAGTCGTTGTTGTCGTATATGTTAAAAAAATTTCTTTTGTCATTTGTTAAGAAAGTAAAACACTTCATATAAAAAGATTCATTTTGAAAATTCTTAATGAAATTAAAAATATATATAAAATGTCATGTATAATCCTTTTATATCCATATAAATTAATATGTATATTAATATCATGAATTAAAAGATTCGATAATTAAATCTTTAAACGTTCAAGGTGTCCCATACAAATTTAAACATTTAAATATTAAATTACATGAATTAATACATTTAAAAAAACAATAAAAATGACATTAATATAGATAAAATAAGTATATGAAATATCATAGTGTGTTTATATATAATTTATAAATTAATAAAGGTTCATATTAACAAGAAATACCTCAATGAAAGGAGATTGAGATGAAATTCCTTACCATGAGACTGAATCGTCACATAAAATATTTATAGTCCTGAATAATAAACTTATGTTAATTTATATTTTATCGAAAGCCTTTTTTATTTTTAATATCCCATTAATATCACTAATTACCATGTTATCACAATTACATATTTAATTAAGTTCATATCGGATGTTTTTTCATTATTCGGTACTTGATTCGAAATGAACATGGTATGATGTCAATAGTCCATGTGGTCATAATTCCATTATATCCAGAATAATATTCATGACATAAGGATCAATTTTATACATCCATTATACTTTTAAATCAAACCGATAAACATGGTTATGAAAAATGAACATCGTTATAATCATGGAGACAGTAGGCTGTACGTACACATGACTAATGTCTTCATTTTTTCGTTGATCATTATGAAAAGAAGGTAAGTAATTTTTTGTCTTTAAAAAATATAATAAAATAATTAATATAATATTAATAATTTAAATATACTTATATATATATATCATACAAGTGATGTAGGGAATAAAAATAAATCACATTTCTTCGTGGAGGTGATAGTTCACACATAAGCATGAACGAAATTATCATTTTTATGTGCCCAGAAAGTAAGAACATAATTGATATATTATAAAATTATAATGATTAATATGTCATGAATATAAAATTGGAATTGGAATTAAATTATTTTATCCATTCATGATAGATTATTATGGAAAACGAATTAGATCAATTTGTGGAGGTGATATTCCACTCGTACACACAAACGATTAATTCCTTACCCATTTAATAGAAGTGAAGATTTATTTAGGTGATGATATTATCATAATAAAATCTCATTATATTGATAATAATGGAGTTATTATTTCATAATGTTTTGATGACAATTGAAGGATGTGTAAGAAGAAATAAAATAGAAATACTTATAGAAAATTATACCTCTTCTTCAATTGATCACCTTTAAAGAAGACCTTAATACCTATAATAAGGGTGTTATACCTACTCTATGGCCTAAAAAATGTGGGGAGGGATTATTGGAAGGGTTCTTTTGGAAGATACAGGCTGAACCAAGTTGTATTTGAAGTGTGATTAATAGAGAGTAATGAGTAACTTGTTATAGGAGAGGGGCGGGTACCCTTGGAATTATTAAAAGTATTAAATCAAAAGAAATTATATTTCATTTCTGGATGGTCCAAAACATATTTAGTTAGAATAAAGGATGATTTTGGGTAAAATAATCATCATTAAGTTTAAATTAGACAAGTTTTGATTATTTTTAAATCTTTATCTTTTTGTTTTAACCACTTTTAACTCTTACCGATTTATCAAGTAATTGACACTTTGAGAGTTAAAATAATTATCCAATCATGATAAAAAAAATGAATGAGTTATTAATGAAAATTTTAGATTTATAAATTTTTTTGGATGAATATTATACTTTTTTAAATTTTATAACATTTAAATAAATACTTTATATTTTAAAATATGAATTATGTCAATTTTGACACTATTCATACTTGACTTTTTTAAAAATTAATAAAAACAAGATTCCTATGAAAAAACTAAATTAACTCATTAATAAAATGTCATAGTAGTCCATAAAATTTGTGTATGACATAAAATATCTCAAATAATATTTATTTTAACATTATTAATATCATTTATTTTATTCTTTTTTTAATAAATCTATCAGTGCATCAAATTTTGTCACAATTAAATTTAATTATTTAATTCCTAAAAAATATTAAAAAATTACCATGATGTAGGTAATATTTGTATGTTTCTAAAGACTGATTATATTCTAAGATATCCCCTATATAAATTCATATTAAAATACTTTATTTTTTTTAAAACAAACATGTATCAAAAATGACTATTTAATGAATATAATATTATAAATGGATTAAATTCATCCAGTCAGCTCCAAGTGGTCCTCAAATCGACCCAAGGATTCTCATGGTAGGGTAAAAATCATCTAATAAAATTAGGACAAGTGTTAGGGAAGTTTTAAATTATTATAATATTATTTTTATCTTTAATTACTCATTTTACCCTTAACAATGGTAATTAAAATAATTACTAATGTTACTATTTATAATGTCCAAAAAATAAAAGGAAAATATTTAAATAATTTTGAAATAATTATTCCAAATATGGAATATATTTTTTCAAATTAAAAAATTAAATATTCAGTAATTAATTGAAAATTAATCCCCTTTGTTAAAACAAGAAAATAGGTTTTGAAAAGTAAAAACCATCAAAATATTGACATAAATTTATATCTAATTTCAATGTGAAATTACTTTCAAAGATCAAAATTGTATTATATGATAAAAAATTAATATAATTATACTTTAAAACCAATTAAAATGATAATCAAATAATATAAATAAATTATACGAAATGTTAGTTTTAAATTAAAATTCAGTATTTTTCACTATTCATTAAAATATAATTTTTATTAGGAAAAACAAAAATTTCAAAAAAGTAAAAGTTTATGTCCCTATTAAAAATAAGAAGTTTATTTGGTCAAATAAAACATGTAATAGTGTCAAAAAAATATTTTCAAAATGGGTTCCCCACCAAAAGGCGGTAAAACTGCATTTTTAGAAAAACACTCATTTTATCCGTCAAATTATATTTGTTCATATATAATGTTTATAAAACATATAATGTGAATTTTAAACATAATAATTAATTTATATTTCATTAATAAAATCTAAAAAGGGTGATTTTATTTTTTTATAAACACAATTATTCACATTTAAATAGTTTTTCATAAAAACACATCCTTTATATTCAATTGGTATTTAGTTTAATTTCAAGTTCATTTAGTAACCAATGGATAAATATATAAAAATTTGTAATTTTTTTTCATAATTTAGTTTACACTGTTCATTCCCTCCAATATAATGTCTATGTGATAACTACCATGTTAAATAATAATATTTAGTTGTTCGTTTAAGCTTGATGTGGGTATCATGTACACTATTGAACATTGTGTTTACTTTTAAAAAATCAGGATGTTAAAAAAAATATTTTTTTACAAAAATAATATGGGTTTAAAATGGATTATGGAGTGTACTTGAAAATGGTTAGGAAATTGGGAAATTACCTTTAATTAGGCTTGCTTATCGAGAGGAATTGAGAAGGAACCCTATAAAAACATGTATTTTCCAATAAAATAAGGATGAATTGATCTAGAAACATAAGTTTGGAAAATATTAACATACTTTTGAATAATTTTATAAAAATAAATAATCATTACCTTGGAGTAAAGAGAGAGAAAACGAAACCCAAAGGGGAAAATGGGGGTTCAGAGAGAATCCCTTACCTTATGCCTAAAAGTGTCCGAAACTTGTACTTAATATCCTAGATAATAAAATTAGATTCATTAAAAATATAATTCAGAATCTATTAAAAATTTATTTTATTTAGTATAATTTTATTATGTTCATTTATGACCTTATTGATGAGTTATAAGATACATTTTTGTCGTTTGAGAGTGTTTGTTTTCTTAGTTTTCACAATTGGTTCACTTGTATACATGTATGAAAATCATGTAGATTGGAAAAGTTATTAAAAATTGAAATTATATGTTATTAATGAACTTAAAAATTATTTAATGGTCTTATATATCATTTTTCCATTTTCAGGATGTTTTATTAGATAAAATGTTAATGATAACAATTTATATTATTTTGTTGTTTTTCAATCATCACGCACTGGTTTTGTTTTATTAATTAATATTATGTATATATATTAATTCCAAAAAACTAAATAAGTTGTAATATAAATTTTAAAATCTGAGTTAACCATTATAATGGTTTTATGACCATATTTGAAGGCAGCAATTGAAAAAGAAAACTCATCATCCATTGTGGCGATAAATCGACACATCATGAATGATGTCTTTATTTTTAGAATAAAAGTGTGATGATAAGGGGTTTGATGTTGAATATTACATTAACATAAAAAATTATAATCTATATAATATATTTGATTTATCATGCATGTTTGTATAGAGGAGGTACAGAATAGATAATAAAGGAAAAGGAATTGAAAGAAAACTAAAAGAATGAAAGGGGATTTTATGTCTTGAATTTCTCTCCTTGAGAACCTTCTTATGAATCTTTGAAATGGTATTTTGGGTGAGAAAAAAAAGAAAAAAAAGTGGGAGATGTTTTGTAGAGCTATTAGGATGAAATTGGGAAAAATTAATGGCTTTGGTGGTATGTGGATAAGAGGCGGTGTTTATAGTGGAAGAGAGGGGTGTTTATTTATTTATTTTATTAACTTTTTTATTTTGGATCAAGACTATGAATAATTTCTATTCTTTTGACTAAATACAGTAACTAGTGCATGTTAGTTAGAACCAATGTTTCTTACATTAACAGTACATAATGCATGAATCAATAATTCATTTATTTAGCTTATTGATTGTGACTAAATATAGTAACTATTGCATGTTAGTTACAACCAATGGTGCTCACATCGACCATAAAAAATACATCACTCAATAATTCATGTGTTTACCTTTACCATAAATTACTACATTTCACTATTCACTAATAATTCAACTATTTTATAAAAATACCAAAAATTAACCCTGACCATTTTTCAATGTGTATAATTAAAATAATGAAATCCATTTTTTGAGAAGAATGTTACAAATATTGTTAATTTAATTTTTAATTAAAATCACCATTTATTCAAAAGATACTAATTTCAAAATTATAACTGATTTTATAACATTTTAAAAAATTAGTTAGGTTCTCATAAAATTATCCTTTAATCATAAGCGAGCAAAATATATATTTATGAATCTATTTTATTAAAATACGTTTTCTTTTAATTTTTTTTATTAATTTTAAAATTGTAAATAAACATTTACCATTTATAAAATTACCAATAGTTAATTAATCCTATTTAATAATTTTATTTACTTATTCTATGATATAAATGTATCATATTTTCATTTATAAGATACCTAAATTTTATTTATAATTTCATAGGTGATGTTATTATTCTAATGGTCACATTACTATTATAAGTCACATTACTATTCCATTGGTCCGGTTAATATTAAATAGTACATAAAGGTTTGTTTTTTGCAACATAAACTACAGAATAAATTGAATTTATTTAAGAAGATTCATACCATAAAATCTTGGGGTGTTATGAACCCAATAAAATGTGGGACTCCATCCATCACGAATGAAAATAGAATGGAGAGTGCACCGAATTAACTATGGGACTCTATCCACTATGTTATGATGGACTTGGAAGTGATCCTTGTCTAATGAAATGAGTTTTCATCCTTAATTTTTTTTTCAAACTCCTATTATTACTTCTTACACTTATGATGTGCTCTCATATATCATGATTTATTATCTATAATTGTTTATGATTATGACTCATGTATTTTTTTATGAAAAATACTTGTGCCATGAATAATGATTTATAATCTATGGATTGTTACATATATTTTCATAAGTTATGATCATTCTCTCACACCCATATGATTTTATTATTCCCACTTATGATATTCTATTGATGTCTCCCATTTTTACCCTGAATGAGCATATGAGATAACCTTTTCTTATGTTCCCATCTTTTACATGTTATGAAGAACGTGTTTAAGTTGGATTTATCTTGGATGAGTGTATTGGGAGATGAAATTTGTGGGATATATTGATGATATTTGAATAAATAAGATGATTATGTATTAAGTCTCTAAATACAAAAACATTTATGGTTTTGTAGAGTGATATATTATATAATATATTATTTTTCATCTAAAATGATAAAATATGCATGTACGTTAATCTCAGATAGACATAAAAATAGGATTTGGGAAAGTGATGATATTATTGATGAATTTTATAGAGGAACTCAAATAGATTCAATAGGAAGGATTACTCTACTATGTTATCTAGAGTTCAGTTCATTTAGTTTATAATCTATTCTTTCATGCACGGAGGTAGCACACCAACTTGAAATATGAAATCTTCTAAGAGTATTTAGAGGAAAAGAAGCTCAAGAAATTAAAGATTAATGGGGTGAAATGTTCATTTGTAATTTTTACCTAGGATTTAGTTAAATAAATTCCGAAGCAATACCATTCCATAGAGGGACTTTGACGAATTAATGAAGGGGTAGAGAAACTTCCAAAAGAGTGGATGATTATGAAATGTGTTTATGAGTTATCATGAAATCATTGAATTAATATTATAGTGGAATAATGTTAGTATTATTAATTATATTTAATTTCACCATACTTAGTTTATAGTAAGGCTGAACTCTGGCTAATGGTTTGACCGACTTTTTAGTGTAGAGACAATAAAGATCTTTAGTAGTTGGAGGGTTAGTCATAATCAGTTTTTGTTTGATTAATGTTTACTGTGTAGTGGTCAATTTATTATATATTTCAAGTGAGATTTATAATTTCATTGTAACTTGTATGCTTACCAGCTTCAGTGGACAAATGCTAAATGCTATAGGAGGTCATCAATTGTTGAGGTTCAATGACGGGTCTTCCATGAATCTCAAATTGCGGTGGAATCTAGATGACCATCTAGAACTCACTATAAACGTGGGGTGGGACCACTTTTATATATGTGCATGTGATTTTTATGTGAAAACCATTTCTATCTGTTATTTGACATTTTTACTGATTGAGAGTATGAATCTTTTTTTAATATTAATGAAAATGGAAGTTGGGTTTTCCTATGGATATAAGACATAAATTTTTACACCATGTTAAATTAAAGTGTTTTTTTTTACCTTTATGTCCTAAATTTATTTTATTTCTTAATTTTATTTTGGTAGAGTGTGTATATTCCATGTGCAACTTGGTGTCGTGAGTTAGGTTTGTGAATATTCAATCTTTCAGTATATCTGGTTCAAGGGGTTTCATTCGAACACTAGAGAATCCAACACTTTTTCAATCCATTGAACATTGTGTGAGGTGGTTGTTCATTTAGAAGATTGGTGGTTCATTTATATCTGAATAAAGTAACATAAATCATGATTTTTATATGAAATTTTTTCTTAACATGTTTTGACCATATTTAGTTGCTTAAATGAATAAGATTCAGAAACTAAATCATAGAAATATGCATACATATAGGTATTTTATGAGATATATGGAATTCATGAGAAGAAAAAGTTACACATGATATGCATAGGATACATAAAAATGGTAAGTATAAAAACACCAATAAATATTAATTGTGATATTTATTCTTATGTGAACACATTTCAAGACCTCGATAATTCAAATGGGTAGGTTCATACTAAATATGGGTATCCATGGATAATATTATGCAAGTAATATTGGATATGTCCAACCCTAAGAGTTAGGTAATAATGTCACATCAAAAT
The DNA here is from genome assembly GCA_963277665.1 of Viscum album. Taxonomy (NCBI): domain Eukaryota; kingdom Viridiplantae; phylum Streptophyta; class Magnoliopsida; order Santalales; family Viscaceae; genus Viscum; species Viscum album. Next base: position 1,266,501,214 of record OY728160.1, read on the forward strand.
CTCTGAGTTACACTTAGTTAGGAAACCCTAAATTTTAGGATACCATAGGGATTGATTTGAGTTTATTCATATTTTTGATTTGGAAAAAGGAATGTTTATTTGATTATCCTAGAATCATATATGGTATGATTGGAATGATGCCCTATTTAAATAGATAATTTCTAAGTGGAACACTAAAGTGGGCTCATATATATGTTAAATATGGATATTGAATCCCTAATACATATGTCAAATGTGCTCATCAGTATTAGTCAGAGTATTTTTAATAAAAATACCTATTGAATTGGTATAAATAATAATACTCACCCAAATATATGCCCTTATATAGATTATGTCACGAATAATGAAAATAATATTGAGATATATTATTGGATAAATATATAATTTATTTTATTTTTGTAAGAACCCGGTTTTTTCTATAAAAGACTTTGGAAAGTTCTTGATGTTATTTCATAGCAGGGCGTTCAGACGGCATGTGATTCTGAGCCCCGGTGTGGCCGGAATTAAATTTTTGGTGCGTTCACACTAGGTATGCCAAATAAATAGAATAACTCCTAAATGGTTGTTCAGATGGGAAAACCGAGGGCACCATTGAGTCTAAAACATGCCTTTTACACTAGGAGGGGTATAATTGTTGCGGGTGGGTGCCAACTGTGAAAAACACCCCCAAGGGGCATTTTTGTAAATTAGCGGCCTTGGGCGTTGAATTTATAACTTTCGAACGAGAGCTCAGAAAAAAACTCTGAGGCCGCCGTTGTGCTCGGGAGGTGGTGTTTATCCTAGGTGAGGCTTAACCTTGTCCATGTTGAGAGTTTCAGATACGGGTTAATTTGGGGGTTTAAATTTATTAAACTTTTTAATTAATTTTCTTTACTTAAGAAAACTTCCCCACCCTTCTTCCCCCTTGATTTTCTCTCGCGAAAGAACTCCCCGCAAGGAAGCCCTCCCTCTCCTCAAGCACCCCTCCTCTCCTCAATAAGGCATTGTAGATCCAAAAACGGAAAAATAATGATGAAGCGTCGGGCTACTCCCAAAGAGGTAGGATCTTTTCATTTCCTTTTTATTTTCCCACATACTTTGAGATCAATTTGTAGCGTCTAATTGTTGTCAAATCATAGAGAGAAGCCCATATTCCAGTAGGACTCATTCTAGGATTTCCAATAGATGTTTTGGTATGAATTTTGGAGTCCCAGGGTTCCCGGGGTGGCCCCAAAAATTTTTTCGGCCAAACACCATTTTCCGGCAGCTTTTAGGGAGGACCGACGGTCTCTGGGCGGCGTTCCGAAGTGGCAGCGGCGGCGGCGCTCTCTAGTGGCGGTCGGTGCGAGCTGTGGGCGGCGGGGCTTCTCAGGAGTGGAGGAGGGCATCAGCCCAAGAAGGGAGCGAAAAGCATCCATGGGCGTCAGTCGGCGGTCGAGCGACGACCGACTGTGCGAGGGGTCAGCGGAGCGGGCGCCAGTTGGGGCTCGGAACCCGGGGGACCGGCCTTTGGCCGGTTGATGTGGCAAACCTGGGGTCCTCGTGACCCTGGTCTCCAGACAGGACCCACACCTCATAGGTCAATTTATGATACCAGACCAGCCGAGCGAGTCCGAATGGGTTTGGGCGGTCCGCGCGGTGAACCGCGGACCGACGGTTCAGGGTTTGGGTGGGCCGGCTGAACCGGCCCGGCCCACCCTGTTTTTGTCCACCGTCACTGAACCCCGATATTTTGCAAACCGTAAATTGGATTCGCGTGCCATCTACGGTGACACGTTCCTTGGATCGAGAAGAACATTTTCAGAAAGTCTCAGGGATTTTTTTAATTCCTGAGATGGGGGCCTTGGTGGCATGACACGCCCATTAAGCGTATTGGCGTTTTTCTGGGGGTTCTTGTTTTGGACAGTGCGGACACATCTAATTTCTGGTTTGAGTGTAGTCAGCGACTTTCTGACCCTGGAGTCGAGTCGGAGTTTCCCTGTATGGTTTCAGGCGTTGAAACCAGAGTTGAGTCATGGGCCCCACGACCCATATTTTAAGCTGCGAGCAGCGTTTCAGAACTTTCTTATCAGACGTCCATTCGGGGTGTGCGAGTAGATGATTCAGAGTTTTTTCTGAGGGCATTTCAATGGCACAATCTTCCCGTTTTAATTCTGCACGATGCTATGGGCCCCACGAGGGCCATTTTTGGAGTTGGGGGTGATTTCCATCTTTATCACCGTGTGTCCATTTTGGATAAGTGGATAGTCAATCTTGTGTACTTTTTTGAGAAGATCGCAACTGTGCGATCCGTTCGTGGTGCTTCTAGACCAGAATACGGGTTCAACACAGCACGGCTCGTGTGCTGCATGGAAAGATGCATCTTTTTTCTCCGGATATATGTTCCACTCAAGTGAGCCGTCAATTTGACGTGTTTTCCTGAGGGGATCGAAATAGTGCGATGCGCCCGACTGTTTTCAGGGCCGAGGCTCAGGACCACGGGATTCCGTTTAGGCTTAAAGTAGTGTTGAACAACTTTTACATCAGATGTCTATTGGAGGCAAGTAAATAGTCAATATCGCATGTTTTAGTGTGAGGATTACAATGGTGTGATCCGTTTGGATGTGTGGAGTCTCATTCAAGATATCATTAAATGTGGTCGCATGAAAGGTTCTCCGGTGGCCGTTCTTCTTTCTGTGTTTGGAAGCGAACCCTTGGCGTGTGATCGCGTTCACTCCCATGTGAGTGAAGTTGATGTTTTAAGAGACATGGTTGCCCGTGATAGGGTCATGGAGGAAGGAGGTTGGAAAAATTATGTTTTCTCCCTTCGTGCTGATGTTGGGTGTCGTGTGCACGATAGCCTTTGGGCTATAGATGGGGTATACTCTGTGAGTATACGGGGATTCTTGGAGGTACATGATGTAGTTTGTACTCGATAATGTTTGTGTACATGTCTTGGAGATGAGATTGGGCCACACATCGTGTGGGCCCCTTATGCGTGCGGTGTTCTGCTTTACGTATTGTTGATCTCTCGCGACGTAGAGAGTCCCTCTGTTCATAATGGTTTAGACCAGCTGGGTTGAGTGGTTTCCCTGGTTCTGTTCTCGACGGTGTGATCGGCGGAGTTTTTTGGGTTCCCGTTTTTCCTTTATCCATGTGGGATTTCAGTATCACGTCCCTTCGTGTTCCCTGTTAGAGTTTTTGTAGATTCTGTGTGACCAATACATTATGTGCGCACCGATTCTCTACCCAGGAGGTTTTTTCCATTAGGGTACAGAGCCCAATGGAGCCTGGGCGCAGATTCCCTAGCCGAGTATCGAGATCATACCCTCCTTCCACGATCTACCATGACGTGTTTCCCTAGGCAGAGCTCTAGGTATCGGTGTGACCCACACTACACGGGTGCAGAACCTCTACTAGGTGAATTGTTCTGTAGTTGGGTGGTTGCACGATACCAACTCCATGTTCTATTGGCCAGTGTTGTACCATCCAATAGGGATGGCCAGAGTAGTTCCAGGTTTACCCTCCAGCGGGGCTGGGCAGTGGGCTGCTCATCGACGTTTTTAGGTTTACCCTCCAGCGGGGCAGGGCAGTGGGTTGCTCATTGACTTCTTAAGGTTTACCCTCCAGCAGAGACTGGGTAGTGGGTTACCTGACGGCTTCTTAGGGTTTACCCTCTAGAAATTACTGAGTAGTGGGTTACCCAATGACTTATTAGGATTTACCCTCCAGCAAAAACTGGACTGTGGGTTAGCTGACGACTTCTTAGGGTTTACCCGCCAGCAGAAACTGGGCAGTGGGTTACCCGATGACTTCTTAGAGTTTACCCTCCAGTAGAGACTGGGCTGTATGTTACCTGATGACTTCTTAGGGTTTACCCTCTACTAGATACTGGGAAGTGGGTTACCCGATGACTTCTTTCAGACTCAGTACTTTCTACTAGTCTAGTCTTTGGCTTTTCTCTATGACTACCAGAGCTGGACCCTTGGTTGTACGGGATGGTGATGTGACAACTTTGACTTTGAGAAGACCTATCTACTGTGTGATAGTGATGAGGTGTGGTTTGAATGTCCTCAAAACTCTCAAGAAAAATGGGTTCTTTCCCCACTGATACACGTCCTTATGACACGACCTAAAACCGTGCGGGTGATTCAGTGCCACCCAAAGTAGATAGTGTCGAGGTGTAGTGATTTGAGCCCCTTAACTTGCAGTTCGGGGCACACGTGTGGGATACTGGTCATCGATGGTGTTTACTTTTGAGATTGTTGGAGACTCACTTTCTTGGGCTGAGCTATGAGATGGAGATCCTCTTACGATCTTTCTCGGGTTTCTTGTTGAGAATATGGTTAGGAATATACCTTGTTCCAGTACCCACTTCTTGGGTTTTGGTTACTGTCCTTCCAGGAGAGGGGAAGATGCATGGGGTATGCCATGTGCTTTCTGTAACTTGCTTATCTTTGTTGGATGAGTCTACTCTCCTGCTATAGGTAGCGAAGGATCGATGGGAAGTTCATCTTCTCACCATTTCTATCTCCTTGTGTTAGTCCGAGTCTACTTCCTTCCTCTTATTGGGTTGAGCTATACTCTTTACTGCACACTCTTTTGTACTCCTTTAATATTCCCTATATGATCTACTGCTCACTCTTTGGTACTTCCTTTGTTGCTCCCTCGAGCCTTTGGGGTATCCTAATGAGTATTTTTATACTCACCCCTGCTTGGGATTTGCCTCTACTTGGTGTGCCCTTGTAGACGACGGATAGGTTTCTCGTGAATACAGAGGAGCTTAAGAGTTCGGGATCATGGACTACATGCAGTAGTTGTAGTCAGGTTCCAGGTGTGGGACTCTCCCAGCTATTTTACTTTTGTTTACCTGTTTCTAGGTTGTGTCACTTTTCTGACTGGGTGTGTGTTTTTCCCTTTTCTTTTAAGTTTACCTTCATCACTCACTTCATACTTTTTAGAGGTTGATGAACCTTTTGGTTTGTTTATATCAGTTGGTACTTTACTTTTCCTTGTACTTTGCACTTCTGCATTTAGTGGGTTGTGTGTGTGTGTATAGGTACTTAAGGAAAGACCTCCCTGATTTGTTTATCCTTCAGCACTTGTCGCTAGCCCCTGGCCTATGGAGGCGGGCTTGGGGTAGTTGCGGCTCGAGCCCGGGTAGGGTCGGGTCATGAAAATGTGGTATCAAAGGTGGTTCGTTCCTTGGGACATTGTTCGGACGTCCCTAAAAAAGAATTGGTTGGGATCTCGTTCAACAGTGTCAACGTGTCTCGAGAGCGGCTCTCTGGCTAGGGAGTCTAGTGATGGTGCCCCGACTGACGTATCCATTTACCCGGACCTTGATAGCCCGCTTGTCGACTCGACATGTTGAGACACCCGTTGCAAGGAAAATTGGGTTGTGCATCACATAGAATTGAGTCTTTGACTGTACTTCTTGAGTCAGCTATCCATTGTTGTTACTATCATATACATATATGCTCATCTGATCACGGTGCTCCTTGATAAAATTCCGGATGCCACCACAAAGATAGCCAGCCTGGATACCAGCTTTTGTTCGTGACGAAGACCCTGTGAGAGATGAGTCCATAATCCAGGACCCATCATGCGAGTCCCCTTCTCCAAGTGGGACGATTGTGGTTCCCCCGCATGCTGAGAAAAAGAAAACGTCGGCAGAGCAGAATGAGTTTGAGCTTGGGTTGAGCGCGCACCGTGAGTTCCAACGGCAGAGATCGCTAAGGTTCAGTGGTGATTCAGACCCTCAGGCAGAAGAGGTTTGGCTACATATAGTGGTTCGCCACTTCGGGCTTGTGCAGACACCGACAGATCTTATGGTGGCTCTGGCCGCCAGCCTTTTCCACAGAGCAGCTAGGCTTTGGTGGAGTCTAGTGACTCAGTTACTTGATGAGTCGTCACTTTCATGGGATGACTTTCAGATACTGTTTCGTTAGGAGTTTTACCTCTCCTGCTTATGCTCCATTCGGATCCAGGAGCTCTTGTAGTTTTAGCAGGGAGGGATGATGGTGACTGAATACATGACTAGGTTCGTGGATCATGCACGCTTTTACCCGGACTTGGTCCATGAAAGCAACTTCCCAACGCTGAAGTTTGAGAAGGGTCACTATGGAGAGATTCATGCCATCATCGTAACCTTGTTCATCCCGACTTATGACGAGGTGCTAGAGCATGTGCTGGTGACAGAGAGCTTCCTGTCACGTTTTACAGTTTGTGGTGGTAATAGGCACGACAGAGCAGAGACGTCTGCCATAGATAGAAGGCATCGGATGAAAGACCCTCGATGCAGGTGGCCTTCCCGCTGTCGGTTTTGGATACATGGTTGTGCACCACTGTGGTGGCCAAGCGTAGGGCCTCAGCTTAGGAGACCCTTTTGTGAGTGGACTCCGGGCCGTGGTCGTACACCACAGTGGCACCAGAGGGGACCAGGGTAGCCCAGAGAGTGCCGGTTCTATGCTTGTGATGGGTGAGGTCACCTGGAATGGGACTGCTGACCAGGTATACTAGGAATTTCGGGCAGGCAGTAGGTGCACCACCATGATAGAGGCAGCACCGTGATTGGAGTAGTGCCCAGAGAGGTGGTGCTAGCAGAGGAGTGGGAGGATATAGAAGTGGGAAACGACATTACAAGGTCTTCCCATCACCACTAGGTGGTCCACATTAGGCTCCGGGAGCTGACAGTTGGGACCACAGACAACCACGAGATTTGGATGTCTATGATCCTGTTGAGCATGAGGTGATAAGAGGTTCTCTCTACAGCTCTTCTACTTTTTATAGTAGAATTGTTAGACTCTGTATGTGTAATTCTTTTCTCCATGCTCCTTGTTTTAGGTGTTACCTGGGAGACGTGGGGGTGTCAGTGTAACCATGTTTCATAGAGTAGAAGACATGGAACCTTTTCTTTAGTCGATGGTATCGACTACTTCGCTTTCCGAGCGTGTAAGAGAGTCTTGGTCATGGGACATCGACTGTGAAACCTTGCGTGACTGGATATCCTTGGTTATTTCACCATATGGATATTATAAATTAGGGAATCACTGGGCTTTGTCCCAGGTCCAAACGGTGATTCCAGTCGTGGCGTGCGACATGGGGGGTTCAACCGTGGAGGTGACCCACCCTTGAGGGCCTTCGGGCCGTTTGAGGCCGTGCGAAAGGATGGTGAGGTTGTCTACCTCCCTGCCCTAACCCCCCAAAGTATGGAGTGGGTGCATGATGCCGCCCACATGATATACCTTAGGACATGTGTTCGTGGTCCTATACATGTCATCGGTGAGGTAAGACCTCGCATGAACGGATCAAATCCTTTGTGTGCGGTGATGCAGAACTCTGAAAACGTTTTATTGGGTTTGGGAGAGACAGGTGTGCGCTTAGTACCCTATGTTGTTCCCTAGTTTTTCTTTTCAAGGATGAAAATATTGAAGTAGGAAATGATTTAAGAACCCAGTTTTTTCTATAAAATACTTTGGAATATTCATGAAGTAATTCTAGAGTAGGGCGTTCAGATGGCGTGTGATTCCGAGTCCCGATGTGGCCGGAATTAAATTTTTGGTGTGTTAACACTAGGCATGAAAAATAAACAGAATCTCTTCTAATAGATTGCTCGAATGGGAAAACGGATGGCACCGTTGAGTCTGAAATGTTCCGTTTACCCTAGGAGGGGTATAATTTTCGCGGGTGAGGGCCAACTGTGAAAAACGCCCCCTGGGGGAATTTTTGTAATTTAGTGGCCTAGGGCATTGAATTTATAACTATCGAATGGGAGCTCAGAATAAAATTATGAGACCGCCGTTGTGATCAGGAGGTGGTGTTTACCCTAGGGGAGGCTTAACCTTGACCTCATTGAGAGTTTCAGATGCGGGTTAATTTGGGGGTTTAAATTAATTAAACTTTTTAATTAATTTTCTTTAATTAAGAAAACATCCCCACCCTTATTCCCCCTTGATTTTATCTGGCAGAATAACTCCCAACAAGGAAGCCCTCCCTCTCCTCAAGAACCCCTCCTCTCCTCAACAAGGCAATGTAGATCTAACTACGATGGATCGACGATGAAGCATCGGGCTACGCCAAAACATGTAGGATCTTTTTGTTTCCTTTTTATTTTCCCGTATACTTTGAGCTCAATTTTTAGCATGTAATTGCTTTCAAATCATAGAGTGAATCCGATATTCGAGTAGCACCCGTTCTAGGATTTCCAAAGGATGTTTCTATTTGAATTTTGGAGTCCCGGGATGCCTGGGGTGGCCCTGGGAGGTTTTGCTGCCAAACACCCTTTTTCTGGTGGTTTTCGGGGTGGACCGGCGGTCTCCGGGCAGCGGTCCGAAGCAGCAGCGGTGGCGGGGCTCTCTAGCGGTGGTCGGCGGGGATTCTCGGCAGTGGAGGAGGGTGTCGGCCTGAACGGGGAGCGGCAGGCGGCCACAGGCATTGGTCGGCGGTCTAGCGGACGCCGACCGAGCGAGGGGTTAGCAGAGCGGTTGCCAGGAGGGGCGCAGAACACGGGGGACTGGCCTTTGGCCGGTTGACGCGGCAAACCTAGGGTCCTTGTGACCCCCCGGTCGGCAGATAGGACCAGCACCTCGCGGGTCCACTCAAGATATCGGACCGATCGAGCCGGTCCGGGCCGGTTGGGGCGGTCCATGCCGTGAATTGCGGCCGCCGGTTCAGGGTGTGGGGGGGGGGGGGGGGGGGGGGGGGCTGGCCGAACCGGCCCAGCCCACCCCGTTTCGGTCCGCTGTCACTAAACCCCCCTATTTTTCAAACCATACATCAGATTCGCATGTCGTCTATGGAGACACGTTCCTTGGATCGAGGCGAAAATTTTGAGAAGGTATCGGTGATTTTTTTAAAATTCCTGAGATGGGGGCCTCGGTGGCGCGACACTCCTGTTAATTGGATTGGCATTTTTCTGGGGGTTCTTGTTTTGGATGGCGGAGACACATCCAATGTCCGATTTGAGCACCGTTAGTGGCGTTTCAACCCTGGTGTCGAGCCAGAGTTTTCCTGTATAGTTTTGGGAGTTGAAACTGGAGTTGAGGCATGGGCCCCTTGACCCATCTTTTAAGCTGTGAGCAACATTTCACTACTTTCTCATTGGTCATCCATTCGGGGCATGGGAGCAGACGATTATGAGTGTTTTTCCAAGGGCATTGCAATGAAGCAATCCAATCGCTTTAATTCTGCATGATGGTAGGGTCCCTACGTGGTCCATTTTGGGAGTTGGAAGTGATTTCCATATTTATCACCAGGTGTCCGTTTTCAGATAAGTGGATAGTCAATATTTTGTACTTTTTTGAGAGGATCGCAACAATGCGATCCATTCGTAGAGCTTCAGGACTAGGATGCAGGTCCCACGTAGTACCGCTCATGTGCGACATGGATAGATGCATCTTTTTCTCCGGATATCCGTTCCACTCAAGTGAGGTGTCAATTTGACGTGTTTTCCTGAGTGGATCGAAATGGTGCGATGCGCCCGACTGCTTTTCGGGCCTAGGCTCGGGACCACGGGATTCCGTTCGGGTGTAAAGTAGTGTTGAACAACTTTTATGTTGGTTGTCTATTGGAGGAAATTAAATAGTATATCTCTCCTGTTTTCCTACGAGGATTACAACGATGCGATCCATTTGGATGTGCGGAGTCTCAGTCGAGATCTCATTAAAGGTGGAAGCATGAAAGGTGATCTGGTGGCAATTCTTCTTGATATATTTGGAAGCGATCCTTTGGGGTTTGATCTCGTTCACCCCTATGTGAGTGAAGTTGATGTTTGAAGAGGTATGGTTGGCCATGCTAGGGTCATGGAGGAAGCAGGTTGGAAAAATTATGTTTTTCCCTTCACACTGATGTTGGGTGTCATGTGCACGATAGACTTTGGGCTAGAGATGTGGTATAATCTGGGAGTATACATGGATGCTTGGAGGTACATGTTGAAGTTGGTACCTGGTAATGTTTTTGTACTTGTTTTGGAGATGAGATAGGGCCACAGTTCGTGTGGGCCCCTTGTGTGTGCTGTGTTCTACTTTACGTACCTTTGATCTCTTGTGACATAGAGGGTCCCTCTGTTCACGATGTTTTAGACCAGTAGGGTTGAGTGGTTTCCCCTGGTTCTATTCTCGACAGTGTGATCAGCGGAGTTGTTTGGGTTCCCCTTTTTCCTTTAGTGGTGTGGGATTTCAGTATCACATCCCTTCTTGTTCCATGGTAGAGTTTTTGTGGATTTGGTGTGACCAATACATTACTCGGGCACCGATCCTCTACCCAGGAGGCTGTTTCCAGTGGGGTACAGATCCCCAGCGAGCCTAGGCCCAGATTCCCTAGCCTTGTATCGAGACCATATCCTCCTTCTACAATCTACCGTGACATGTTTATCTAGGAAGAGCTCCAGGTCTCGGCGTGACCCACACTACACGGGCGCTGAACCTCTACTAGGTGAATTGTTCTGGAGTTGGGTGGTTGCGCGATACCCACTCCGTGTTTTGTTGTCCAGTGTTGTACCATCCAGTAGGGATGGACAGAGTAGTTTCGGGTTTACCCTCTAGCAGGGCTGGGCAGTGGGTTGCTCATCGATGTCTTCAGGTTTACCCTCCAGTGGGGCTGGGCAGTGGGTTGCTCATTGACTTCTTAGGCTTTAACCTCCAGTAGAGACTGGGCAGTCGGTTACCTGAAAACTTCTTTGGGTTTACCGTCTTGCAGAGAATGAGCAGTGGGTTACCCAACAACTTCTTAGGGTTTACCCTCTATCAGAGACTAGGCAGTGGGTTACCTAACGACTTCTTAGGGTTTACCCTCTAGTTGAGACTAGGCAGTGGGTTACCAGACGACTTCCTATGGTTTACCCTCCAATAGAGACTGTGTAGTGGGTTACCTGAAGACTTCTTAGGGTTTACCCTCCAACAGATATTGGGCAGTGGGTTACCCGACGACTTCTTAGGGTTTATCCTCCAGCAGAGACTAGGCAGTGGGTTACCCGACGACTTCTTTCAGACTCAGTCCTTTGTAATAGTAAATTCTATGGCTTTTATCCATGACTACCAGAGCGGAACCCTTGGTTGTACGGGTAAGTGATGTGACGACTTTGACTTTGAGAAGACCTCTCGAATGTGTGATAGTGACGAGGTGTGGTTTGACTTTCTCCAAAACTCTCAATAACAAGGGGTTCTTTCCCCACCGAGACACATTCTTATGATGAGACCTAAAACCATGTGGATGAGTTAGTGCCACCCAAAGTGGATAGTATCGAGGTGCAGTGTTTTTAGCCCCTTGACTTGCTGTTCAGGGCAGACGTGCGAGATACTGGGTATTGATGGTGTTTACTTATGAGACTGTTGGAGACTCACTTTCTTGGGATAATTTATGAGATGGAGATCTTCTTAAGATCTTGTTCTGGTCTCTTGTTGAGAATATGGATATGTATATATCCTGTTCCATTACCCACTTTTTGGGTTTTGGTTACTCTCCTTCCAAGAGAGGTGAAGACGCGCGAGGTAAGCCACGTGCTTTCCGTGTCTTGATTCTCATGGTTGGATGAGTCTAATCTCCTGCTATAGGTAGTGAAGGCTCAAAGAGAAGTTCATCTTCTCACCATTTCTAGCTCCTTATGTTAGGCTGAGTCTACTTCCTTCCTCTTGTTGGGTTGAGCTGCACTCTTTACTGCACACTCTGCTGTACTCCTTTACCATTCCCTATTCGATCTACTGTTCACTCTTCGGTACCTCCTTTGTTTCTCCCTTGAGACTTTAGGGAGTCCTACTGAGTATTTTTATACTCACCCATTCTTGGGGTTTTCCCGCACTTGCTGTTCCCTTGTAGAAGACAGACAGGTTTCTCGTGACTATGGAGGATTTTAGGAGTTCGGGAGCTTGGACCGCGTGCAGTGGTCGTAGTCGGGTTCCAGGTGTGGGACTCTCCCAGTTGATTTAATTTTTTTTACCTGTTGTTGGGTTGTGGAACTTTTCTAGTTGGGTGTGTGTTTTGCCCTTTTCTTTTTAGTTTACCTACAACACTCACTTTGTACTATTTAGAGGCTGATGCACCTTTGTGGTTAGTTTGAAGTAGTTGGTACATTAATTTTCCTTGTACTCTGCACTTCTGCATTGAGAGGGCTGCATGTGTGTGTATAGGTACTTAGGCCAAGGCCTCCCCGAGTTGTTTAGCCTTCGGCGCTTTTTGCCAACCCTTGGCTTATGGAGGCGGGCTTGTGGTAGTTGCGGTCAAGACCGGGTAGGTTCGGGTCAGGAAAAAGTGGTATCAAAGGTGGTTCATTCCTTGGGACATTGTTCGGACGTCCCAAAAACTGAATTGGTTGGGATCTAGGGCAACCGTGTCAACATGTCTCGAGAGCGGATCTCAGCCAGGGAGTCCAGTGATGGTACGGCAGCCGACGTATCCATTCACCCGGACCCTGATATCCTGATTGTAGACTCGGCATGCTGAGACACCCGTTGCAGGGAAAAGTGGTTTGCGAATCACATAGGATCGAGTCATTGACTTCCCTTCTTGAGTTATCTCCCCATTGTTGTTACTGTCATATACATATATGCTCATCTGATCATGGTGCTCCTTGATAACATTCACGATGCCTCCATGAAGACAGCCAGCCAGGATACCAGCTTTGGTTCATCACGAAAACCCTGTGAGTGATAAGGCCTCTATCTAGGACCCATCATGCGAGTAACTTTCTCTGGGTAGGCCGGTAATGACACCCCCACATGTTGAGAAACAGACAACGTCAGCAGAGCAAACTGAGCTTGAGCGCTTGTTGAGCGTGCTCCGTGAGTTCCAGCTACAGAGGCCACTGAGGTTTAGTGGTGAGCCAGACCCTCAGGCAGTAGAGGTTTGGCTAGAGATAGTGGTTCACCTCTTTAGGCTTGTGCATACGCCGTCAGATCTTAAGGTGGCTTTGGCCGCTATCCTTTTCCACGGAGCAGCTAGGCGTTGGTGGAGTCTGGTCACTCAGTTACTCGATGAGTCATCACTTTCGTGGGACCACTTTCAGCTACTGTTTCATGAGGAGTTTTACCCCTCCTGCTTACACTCCGTTTGGATCCAGGAGCTCTTGCAGTTTCAGTAGGGAGGGATGACAATGACTGAATATGCTACTAGGTTCGCGGACCGTGCATACTTTTACCCAGACTTTGTCCATGACCTCAACTTCCGAGCACGGATGTTCGAGCAGGGTCTTTGTAGAGAGATTCAAGCCATCATCGTACCCTTGTGCATCCCCACTTATGCCGAGGTGCTAGAGCAGGCACTGGTGATAGAGAGATTCCTGTCACGTTTTACAGTTGGTGCTGGTAGTAGGCACGATAGAGATGAGACCTCTGCCACAGCTAGCAGGCGCCGGATGACAGACCCTCGATGCAGGTGGCCTTCCCACACCCGGTTTTAGAGACGTGGTCGTGCACCACTGTGGCGGAAAAGTGTAGGGCCTCATCTAAGGAGACCCTTCTATGAGTGGACTCCATGCTTTTTTCATACACCATAGTGGCACCAGAGGGCATTAGGGCATCCCAGAGAGCGTCAATTCTATGCTTGTGATGGGCGAGGTCACCTGGCATGGGACTGCCCAACCGGGTATTCTGAGAATTTCAGGTAGGCAGCAGGCGGACCACCACAGCAGAGGCAGTACCGTGATCTGAGTAGTGCCCAGAGAGGTGGTGCTAGTAGAGGAGCAGGAGTAGATGGAAGTGGGGGACGACATTATGAGGTCTTCCAATAACCACCAGGTGGTCCACATCAGGCTCCGAGAGCTGACAATTGGGACCATGGACATCCGCATGCTTTGGATGTCTATGATCCTTCAGATCATGAGGTGATAAGATGTGTGCTCTACAGCTCTTCTACTTATTCTCCCTGATCATTGTTTGAGGTGTTACCAGGGTGACGTGGGGCATCGGTGTAACCCTGTGTCAGTAGAGTAGAAGATGTGGAACCTTTTCTTTAGTCTATGGTATCGACTCATTCGTTTTCTGAGCGTGTAAGAGAGTCTTGGTCATGGGACTTCAACTGTGAAACCTTACGTGACTGGATATCCTCGGGTGTTTCACCATATGGAAATTCTGAAGGAGTGAATCACCGAGCTTTGTTCCTAGTCCAAACGGTGATTCTAGTCATGGAGTGTGATGTGGGGGGTTCGACCGGGGATGTGAGCTACCCTCAAGGGCCTTTGGGCCTTTTGAGACCGTGCGAAAGAATGGAAAGGTTGTCTACCGCCTTTCCCTAACCCCCCAAAATCTGGAGTGGGTGCATGACGCCTCCCACGTGACATACCTAAGGAGATGTGTTCGTGCTCATATGCATTTCATCGGCAAGGGATGAACTCGCATGAATGGATAAAATCCTTTGTGTGCGGTGACACATAACTATGCAAGAGTTTTCTTGGGTACGAGAGAGCTAGGTGTGGGCTTAGTACCCTGTGTTGTTCCCTGGTTTTGATTTTTAGGGACGAGAAGCTTGAAGGAGGGAATGATGTAATAACCTGTTTTTTTCTATAAAAGACTTCGGGAATTTTTTGATGTTATTCCAGAGTAGGGCATTCAGATGGCGTGGGATTCCGAGCCCCGGTGTGGCTGGAATTAAATTTTTGGTGCGTTCACACTAGGCACGCCAAATAAATAGAATAACTCCAAAACGGTTGCTCGAATGGGAAACCTGAGGGCGCGGTTGAGTCCAGAACATTCCATTTACCCGAGGAGGCATATAATTTTCATGGGCGTGGGTCAACTGTGAAAAACGACCCCTGGGGGAATTTTAGTAATTTAGCGACCTCGGGCGTTGAATTTATAACTTTCAAACAAGAGATCAAAATAAAATTCAAAGGCCAACTTTTTTCTCTGAAGGTGGTGTTTACCTTATGGGAGGCTTAACCTCGACCCCGTCGAGAGTTTTGAATGCTGGTTAATTTGGGGGGTTAAATTAAGTAAACTTTTTAATTATATTTCTTTACTTAAGAAAACTTCCCCACCCTTCTCCCCCTTGATTCTCTCTGGTGGAAGAACTCCCAGCAAGGAATCCCTGCCTCTCCTCAAGCACCCCTCCTCTCCTCAACAAGGCGTTGCAGATCCGACTACGGTGGATCGACGACGAAGCATCAGGCTACGTCCAAAGAGGTATGATCTTTTCATTTCCTTTTTATTTTCCCGCATAATTTGAGCTCAATTTGTAGTGTCGAATTGCCGTAGAATCATCGAGAGAAGCCCATATTCGAGTAGGACTCGTTCTAGGCTTTCCAACAGATGTATCGGTTTGAATTTTAGAGTCTCGGGGTTCCTGGGGTGGCCCTGGGAAGTTTTTTGGCCAAACACCCTTTTTCCGGTGGTTTTCAGGGTGGACCAGTGGTCTCCGGGTGGCGGTCCGAAGCGGTAGCAGTGGGGGCGGGGGGATCTCCCGTGGCGGTCGGTGCGAGCCGCGTGCGGAGGGGCTTCTCAGCAGCGGAGGAGGGTGTCAGCCCAAGAGGGCAGTGGCAGGAGGCCGTGGGCGTCGGCCCAAGAGGGTAGAGGCAGGCGGCTGCGGGTGTCAGTTGGCAGTTGAGCAGAGGCTGGCCGGGCGAGGGGTTAGCGGAGTGGGCGCCAACTGGGGTGCGGAACACAGTGGACCGGCCTTTGTCCGGTTGCGTGGCAAACTAGGGGTCCTCATGATCCTGGTCGGCAGATAGGACCCGCACCTCACGGGTCAACTCAGGAGACCAGACTGGCCGAGCGGGTCTAGGAAGGTTGAGGTGGTCTCCGCGGTGAACTGAGGACCGCCGATTCAGGGTGTGGGTGGGCCGGCCGAACCGGCCCGACCCACCCCGTTTTGGTCCACCGTCACTAAACACCCCTATTTTGCAAACTGTAAATCAGATTCGCATGCCTTCTACAGCGACGCGTTCCTTGGATCGAGACGAACATTTTGAGAAGGTATCAGGGATTTTTTTAATTTCTAAGAAAGAGGCCTTGGTGGCGCGACATGCCCGTTAAGCGGAATGGTGTTTTTCCAGGGGTTCTTATTTTGGATGGCGCAGACACATATGATGTCTGATATGAGCTCCGTCAGTAGGGTTGCGACCCTAGTGTCAAGGAAGAGGTTTCTTGTACAGTTTCGGGCGTTGAAATAGGAGTTGAGGAGTGGGCCCCATGACTCATCTTTTAAGCTACGAGCAGCGTTTCACAACTATCTCATCGGAAGTCCATTCCTGGAGTGCGAGCAGACTATTCTGTGTGTTTTTCTGAGGGCATTACAATGGAGAAATCCACCCACTTTAATTATGCACAATGGTGCAGGCCCCACGAGGGCTGTTTTGGGAGTTGGCTGTGATTTCCATATTTTTCCCCGGGTGTCCATTTCAGATAAGTGGATAGTCAATCTTGTGTACTTTTTCAAGAGGATCGCAACGGTGTGATTTGTTCGTAGCACTTGGGGACTGGGATGCAGGTCCCACATATCACCACTCGTGTGTGGCATGGCGAGATGCATCATTTTCTCTGAATGTCTGTTCCACTCATGTGATCAGTCAATTTGACATGTTTTCCTAAGGGGATCGAAATGGTGCAAGCACCCGACTATTTTCGTGGCCGAGGCTTGGGACCATGGGATGCCGTTCGAGTGTAAAGTAGTGTTGAATGACTTTTACGTAGTTTTTCCATTGTAGGAGAGTAAATAGTTGATCTAGAATGTTTTTCTATGAAGATTACAACAGTATGATCTGTTTGGATGTGCGGCGTCTCATTCGAGATCTCATTAAATGTGGAAGCATGAAAGGTGCTTCGGTGGTAGTTCTTCTTGTTGTGTTTGGAAGCGAAACCTTGGCGTGTGATCGCGTTCACTCCTATGTGAGTTAAGTTAATTTTTGAAGAGATATGGTTGGCCGGGCTAGGGCCGTGGAGGAATCACGTTGAAAAAATTACGTTTTTTCCCTTTACGCTGACTTTGGGTGTCAAGTGCACGATAGCCTTTGGGGTAGAGATTAGGTATACCCTAGGAGTATAAGGGGATGCTTGGAGGTACATGTTGTATTTTGTACCCGATAATGTTTGTGTACTTGTTTTGGAGATGAGATAGGGCCACACGTCGTGTGGGCCCCTTGTGCGTGCCGTGTTCTACTTTATGTATGTTTGATCTCTCGCAACGTAGAGGTTCCCTCTGTTCATGATGGTTTAGACCAGCAGGGTTGAGTGGTTTCCCCTAGTTCTTTTATCGACGGTGTGATCAATGGAGTTGTTTGGGTTCCATTTTTTCTTTTAGCCATGTGGGATTTTAGTATCACGTCCCTTCATGTTCCCTGGTAGAGTTTTGTGGATTTGGTGTGACCAATACATTACGCGGACATCGATCCTCTACCCAGGAGGTTGTTTCCAGTGGGTACAGAGACCCAGTGAGCCTGGGCAGAGATTCCCTAGCCGATTATCGAGATCATATCCTCCTTCCGCGATCTACTGTGACGTGTTTCCCTAGGCAGAGCTCCAGGTATCAGCGTGACCCACCCGACACGGGTGCTGAACCTCTACTAGGTGAGTTGTTCTGGAGTTGGGTGGTTGCGTGATACCCACTCCATGTTCCGTTGTCTAGTGTTGTACCATCCAATAGGTATGGCTAGAGTAGTTCCGGGTTTACCCTCCAGTGGGGTTGGGAAGTGGGTTTCTCATCGACTTCTTCAGGTTTACCCTCTAGCGGGGCTGCACAGTGGGTTTCTCATTAAATTCATAGGGTTTACCCTCCAGTAGAGATTGGGCAGTGGGTTATCCGCTGACTTTATAGGGTATACCCTCCAGCAGAGACTGGGCAGTGGGTTACCCGACGACTTCTTAGGGTTTACCCTCCAGCATAGACTGGGCATTTGGTTACCCGACGACTTCTTAGGGTTTACCCTCCAGCAGAGACTGGGCTGTGGGTTACCCGATGACTTCTTAGAGTTTCCCCTCCAGCAGAGACTGGGTTGTGGATTACCTGAGGACTTCTTAGGGTTTACCCTCCAGTAGAGACTGGGTAGTGGGTTAACATATGACTTCTTTCAGACTCAGTCCTTTCTACTAGGCTAGTCTTTGGATTTTCTCTGTGACTACCGGATCGGGACCCCTGGTTGTACAGGCCAGTGATGTGACAAATTTGACTTTGAGAAGACCTCTTGACTGTGTGACAGTGACGATGTGTGGTTTGAATTTCCCAATAACTCTCAAGAATGAGGGGTTCTTTCCCTACCAAGATGCATCCTTGTGATGTGACATAAAACTGTGCAGGTGAGCCAGTGCCTCCAAAGAAGATAGTGTCGAGGTGCGGTGATTTGAGCCACTTGACTTGCAGTTCGGGACAGACGTGCAGGATAATGGGCATCAATGGTGTTTACTTCTGAGATTGTTGGTGACTCACTTTCTTGGGCTGAGATATGAGATTGAGATCCTATTACGATCTTGTTTGGGTTCCTTGTTGATCATATGGATATGTATATACCTTTTTCTAGTACCCACTTCATGGGTTTTGGTTACTGTCCTTCCTGGAGAGGTGGAGACGCGCGGGGTATGCCATGTGCTTTCTGTGTCTAGCTTCTCGTGGTTGGACGAGTCAACTCTCCTGCTATAGGTAGTGAAGGCTTGATAGGAAGTTCATATTCTCACCATTTCTAGATCTTTGTGTTAGGCCGAGTCTACTTCCTTCCTCTTGTTGGGATGAGCTGTACTCTTTACTGCACACTCTGTTATACTCCTTTACTATTCCCTGTTTGATCTACTACTCACTCTTCGGTACCTCCTTTGTTGCTCCCTCGAGCCTTCGGGGTATCCTACTGGGTACTTTTATACTCACCCCTGCTTGGGCTCTTCCCACACTTGGTGTGCCCTTGAAGATGACAACAAGGTTTCTCGTGACTACAATGGAGCTTAGGAGTTTGGGAGCTTGTACTGCATACTATGGCTGTAGTCGGGTTCCAAGTGTGGGACTCTCCTAGCTGTTTTACTTTTTTTACCTATTGCCAGGCTGTGGCACTTTTCTGGTTGGGCACATGTTTTTCTCTTTTCTTTTCAGTTTACCTTCAGCACTAACTTTGTACTGTTTAGAGGTCGATGCACCTTTTTGTTTAGTTTATAGTAGTTGGTACTTTACTTTTCCTTGTACTCTGCACTTCTGCATTGAGTGGGCTGTGTATATGTGTACAAGTACTTAGGTAAAGGTCTCCCTAAGTTGTTTTGCCTTCGACTCTTGTCGCCAGCCCTGGGCCTATGGAGGCGGTCTTGGGGTAGTTGCGGCTCGATCCTGGGTAGGTTCGGGTCGTGAAAATAGTCATATAAGGTTGAATTTTTTTTTCAAGGAAAATAATTTTGAGCATATAGATGTGAATATATTTATATCAATTTCTCAAATTCTTACTCAGGAATGTCATATACAATGTTTTAATCATGAATTATACTTAATAAACACAACATAAAAATAAAAGATAATCAATGCATTAAAATTTAGAACTTATGATATAAGATCACATAGTTTATTAATTCTAGAATTGTAAATTTTTTACTATTCTCCATACATAATGAAAAAATTGATTTATATATCTTTTTTTGATAGGAAATAATTTTAATTCGTGAATAATAAAAATATCTTATTCTATTTACATGAATGAAATGTTTTATGACATTGGGAATATGGTGAATGGTCTATAGATTCAATATTTGGTTAATTAGATATATAAAATAAAAAATAATAAGGATAATATAATTGATTTTATAACAACATATCATTTCCATTTCCTCTTTAGGTAAATAAAATAGAAACAAATTAAAAGATTTTATAGAAATGGATTGTCAAAATATGCCAATTATGAATTATTTAACAAATTTTAATCCTATTTGATAGGAATAATTATTAAATCACCTTTTTATGGAAAAGGTGATAAGTTTAGTGGGATATAAGACCTGATACCTAATGATGTGTGTGGACCAATTAGTACAAAATAATGTTATAGTTATAGGTACTGCATAACCTTTACTAATGACTTAAGTTATCATAGTTATTCTTTTATAATGGGATAATCTTTTAAAAACTTTTATGAGTTTACGGAATTATTAAGTGAACTAAATAATTTGTTAGGAAAATGTATTAAGATTCTGAAATTAGATTGGGGTGGTAAATACCTGAGCTATGAATTTTATAACCATTTTACAGATTGTGACATTGTTTCATAGATCACTCCTTTGGAAACACCATAGTGGAATGGTGTCTCTAATATGAGGAATAATACCATTTGTGGATATGGTTTGATTATTTATTGGTTGGTTTAAAATTCCTAAATCATTTTGGGGGTATGCTATAAAATTATCACCTTTAAAACTACAACATATTCAGTCTAACATAGTCAAAAATAAACCACAAAAATGTGAACTATGATGCATACTAATTTATATATTTTTAAGGATTTAGGGTTATTAAGAATAAATTTTTTTTTTGCATTTTTATATACCTTGTAACTCCCCGAAACATAATTATAATATTAACATTAATATTATTGTTATTTTTAATAAAAATTACAATTTCATGCAAAAAAAATTAATTTAATTCTGATATAAATCTATAAATAATAAAAATACGAGGAACATTTTATTTAATAAAACACCGATACATTACAAAATTACATGGAATATGGCTTTTACTACTCCAGGAAACTCATAAAAAGACCTAGTAAAATAACTGGTACTCCGCCGAGTAGCATAAAAAGAAATATTGAGTCGGAATATTCCTTTGGATCCACCATAGTTAGAATATAAGCAATAAGAATAATAATGGAGATGATGAGAATAAGTGGAATGTACAATAAAATTTTGAAACTGGAGAACACAGGTTATTTTGGTGTCTTTAATACCCATATACATTCATATTTATACTAATTTTATGTCCATTTTAAAATAAAGAGCCATTGGGATTTAATTTTAAGTGACCGTTGATATTTTTATGTTTCTGTTATAATTTTATAACCATGAAATAATTTAAGTGTTTAAAAAATTAAAGGTTTTAAATTATTATTTTTCAGTTAAATAACAATATAGTTTTAATTAAATATTTTTTTTAATACTTATATTTTAAAATTATAACATGGGTATTTATATTTGTGACCATAAGAATTATAACTATTGGGTGTTTCAATTTTTTTTAATTAATACAATTAATGGCATGAAATTTGTCGATTGGATAATATAATCTTAGAAGAAAATAAAAATGATGAAAGATATTTGTTTTAAATTCATCTTTCAAGGGATTCAATTTGTTTTTGTTTGATTTCTTCAATACTTATATATATATGTACATAAGTTTATTCACAATTGTATACATATATATACCTATTTAACTTAAGAATTGTTTATGATAAATATTTATTAAGCTTTTAAGTTTACATATTATTATAGAAAATATTATTTATATGTGCTTTAGAACTATAAGGGATCAAATTATTTATTTAATATGTTATACAATTTATGTTTTTTTCTTAAGGGTTTATATATATACATATATATTTATATCTATCCATCTAATCATGATATTTTCAAAATAATTAATCTATGTGTGTATATTTATTTTGTAAAAATTAAATTAAATTTGGAATAATGGGATACTAATTCTTAGAATGATTTCAAAACCATTATTCCACATATATATATGTATTTAACAAAGTTTATGCCTAAAATTTGATTTCAAATTAACTTTTCCAAAGTATATTCTCATTTATCAAAGTGTTTCTAAAGCCTGAATTTATTACCCAATGTTGAGTATCCTAAATTCAATTTAATATATATATATATGTGTGTATATATAAAATATTTATTTTCATGTTATAAGGGTTTTGAATTAAATGGTTATTTCTAAGATGTATGGTTTGTAAAGGATAACCTATTTTCAACCAATATGAATTTTAGACATTTATATGTGTATACACACACACACACACACACACACACACACACACACACACACACACACACACACACACATATATATATATATATATATGTATAGATTTATACCCATGTGAGTAGATGTAATCGTTTCTATGTATTTTATTTTTCAGAATTAAAAGTTAAGGATTTATGTTTTGTCCAACTATTTAGTTTCTACAAAGGAGTACATATAAATATGTACATATTTTACATACATATGTTGAAAATATAATTTTTAATTAAAAATCATGTTTTCCTAAGTTAATATAATCTCTTA
Source organism: Viscum album (assembly GCA_963277665.1). Classification (NCBI taxonomy): domain Eukaryota; kingdom Viridiplantae; phylum Streptophyta; class Magnoliopsida; order Santalales; family Viscaceae; genus Viscum; species Viscum album. Next base: position 1,266,523,345 of record OY728160.1, read on the forward strand.
TTTTTAATGGGAAATAGTAACAAAACCCTATTTTGTTGTAGTGTGCCTTAGCTTTTTTTAAGGGATTTTTATTTTTTATATTGTAGTTATTATTTTATTTATATATATATATGTGTAGGTATTTTTTTTATTAAAAATGGTTAATCTATTACTTCCAAATCCATATTAAAATTTATGATTTGTAAATTTATGTTATATGGTTATTAGTTAACTAGTTTTTAAATGAAAATAGTTGTCATTTTATGTGACTAGACTAAACAAGTCATTATTTTATGTTCATGAGATATCATTTCATATACAAAACTATATTCTCCCCCCATGGTATTTCATGCATAGTTAGTAATGGCCCATTTATACTTTATAAGTGTCATTCCATGCATTTAAAATGGCATGTATGTATTTATTTCATTATATTTATTATTGGTGCATTAAATGTATAGACATTTATTTTAGGTATGGGATTAATCTTTTTATGATATTATATGGATTAACATTTAAACTTCTGAAAGTGGTGTGGGACACTTTTCATTGTTTAAAGATTAGGTACCTTAAGAATTTATCAATGAAATTATTTTCATCTTTGATCAAGATTCAAATAAATCAAAGTGGTATAAGACAATTTGATTTTAAGACATATTTTTATTATAAATATGAGGAATTAATTTGACTTATTATGTGATGGTTGAGTCATGCTATAGCCTATCGATGCATTGGCAGGCCTCCTTATACAAACAGAATTGGGTAATGGTAGAGATCTTACCCTAGTTGTTTCAAAAATCTTGGACGAGGCCTCGAAAATATGTTTCAATTGTCTGATATTATGCATTACCACAAGAATTGTACTTGTTATGTGATGGGTGAGGCCTACTATTTCCTCTCGATGCGTCGATAGGTCTCATGAGAAAAAACAAATTTGGGTTTTGGCTGAGGCCTTACCATAGTATTTTTAGATGTCTTGGTCGAGGCCTTGACAGTATGTTTTCAGAATGTCGAACATTATGTATTCCCTTATTATGAAGTTAGTATTTTGACTTCCATGTGATTATTAGAATAAAAGAATAACCATGGATAAAAATATTTTTCTTATGAACATTTATATGTCTTTAGTTAATCAGATGCACGTGGTATAATGGTTTATATAAATATATATATACTAATATAGAAATTATATTCATCATCAATATTTAAATAGAGTTTAGAATCTAATCTATCATTTCATGGTTTGATTTTTTGTGTTAGATGATAATTGATATCATTTTATGTGAAAATTATAAACAAGTAATATTTCATTTGTAAATTTGTATCCACACCTTTGGCATGTCATACATAAGTAAGTATGGTAATTGTCAGACTTTTATGTTTATGTGCGTGCATATTTTATAGCGTATTTTATTTTTAACATTTAAATAAGAATAGGAATGATTAATCATGGGTTTTACCTTAAAATGATTTTTAGTAACTCTTTGAAAATGTTGATGACATGATATGAGAGATGCTATTTTTTAAAGAAAATGATTTAAGTATGTTTTTTAAAAGTATTTATTAATTATTTTCAAAAAATCTTACTGGGAATTTTCAATTCTCAACATATGTTTTAAATTCATTTTTACAGGATGAGTATATTTTTCAGTGGTATTCTTTACTTTGTGGAGGCAACTCTTTGAAGTTTATTTTCATTGTTTTGTGGAAATGTAACAACATTTCTAATTCTCTAAAACCAAGATCGATAAATATCTTAAATTCCCTAATGTGTCATGTAATTTTTAGTTCATTCTATAAAAAATTACACAAATAATTTATTATGGGATATGGTAAATTGGGGTCGGGGAATTATAGTTGGTATTAGAGGAACAATCTAAATAATTTTGGAAAATTAGAACAAATTAAAAACTTATGCAAGATTAATTTATGAAAAATTATTTTTTATTTTTAGATGGTAGAAAGGAGATCAAAAACTAACTGTTTGTCCGTTTAAGATGAAATAATTGGGAAGATAATTTTAAAGTCATGTTTGGTTGAATAAAAACCCTTTTAGAACCTTCTGTAATCTTGAAAACAACTCTATCAAATATTAAATACTAATGATATACTCTAGTACTTTCAAGGTTATGGATTTATTTTTCATGTCATCGTGTATGAAAAAATTCTTTTCTACACCTAAGAAAGATAAAATTTTAAAGGAATTTCTAAATGTTTCATTATATTTGAACAATATCAATCTTTAGTAGACTTTTTGGATGCTGTAAGAGTGGGTAACCTCCATGTAGCCTATTTGTGTAAAGTCTTGTGTTTCAGTTTACACTTGAGACTCAAGGACTTTGAGTCCTTAGAAGATGAATCAGTTAGGTAGTCTTATAAACATGAAGTCTACTCAGACATCCCCAAAGTTTATACCCTCATGCCTCTCTCTCAAGAACCTATCATTTTTTACACAATTTTGAACTTGATTCCTTGAGTTGCGTTTGGGTGAAAGAAACTAAGAAACTTGAGACTGCTCTGAGGATTAGTTTTATTGGAAGAAACCCACATTTTCATGAGATTCTCCAACACTGGAGATTCTGGTTAAGGTATCAATTAATTATTATAATTCATTTTCCATAATAATTAAAAATAATTAAATTATTTTTGTAAGAACATCAAGAATGAAGCCCGAAGAATTAAATTTTGGGATAATATGAACCAAATAATTGTGACGGAATAATTCCGTTAAGGGCATGATAATGTAACGCCCTGAACCAGAGTTGTAATATTAATATTAATATTATTGTTATTTTTAATAAAAATTACCTATTTATGAAAATAATTGAATTTAATGCTTACAGAAAAAAATAAATAAGAAGATTATGAGGAACAATTTATTTAATAAAACACTGATACATTACAACATTACACTGAAAAAGTCTTATACTACTCAAGAAAACTCATAAAAATACATAGTAAAAAAATTAACGCTCTACCAAGTAGCACAAGAAGAAATATTGAGTAGGCCTCTTCCTTTGGATATGAAATTTATAGAATAAAAACAACAAGAATAATAATGAAGATGATGATAATATGGGGAATATACAAAACCATTTTCGGAGAACCCTGGTGATTTTTTCTCTTTAATACCCATAAAAATGTGTATTTATACTAATTTTATTTCCTTTGTAAAATAAATAGAAGTTGGGATTTAATTTTAACTAACAATTGATATTTTTATATGACCATTATAATTTGGTAACCATTATGAATTTTAAGTGTTTAAAATTTTAATGGTTTTAAAGTATTATTTTCAGTTAAATAATAACATAGTTTTAATTGAAGATAATTTTTAATATTTAGACTTTAAAAATATAACATAGGTATTTATATTAGTGACCATATGTAATATAACTATTTTGTGTTTTAATTTTTTTTTGTAATTAATAAAGTTAACGACATGCAATTTATTTCTTGGATAATATAATATTAAAATATAATAAGAATGATTTTATACTTTGAGAAACTAATTTCAATGTATATATATATATACATACACATATATATTTATATATATACACATAGAAGAATATATATATTATTTTGTCTATATTATTCATTTAAGAATATATATATATATGATTATTATATTGTGAAAAATTTCACATTATATTTATGTTTTAAATAAAGATGTGATTTTATTTATTTATATAAAAATAAAAACGAATTATGTATATACATATTTAAAAACTCTAAAATGATATATATATATATATAATGTAATTTAAATAATAAAATAAAAAGAAGATAAAATGATATAATATATAATTTTGTATATAGAAAAACATGATTATATGTTTATGACTATAAATTTATCATTTTTATTATTATATGTGTTATTTTGTTTTATTATGAAATGATTTGTTTATTATTTAAAAAAATGAAGAATGATTCTAAATCAAAAGTAGCATGAATTATTAAAGTGGGTAATAGGGAAAAGTGGGAAATATGAATATTTGTTTATGGGAAATGTGAAACACAAAAGAAAGGTTAAGAAAAAAAAAACGATAAATGGTTAAAAAAATAAAAAAATATGAGGTGTAAAGAAAAAGTAAAGAAAACCAGTGTTGAGGGTATAGTGTCATGATGTGCTGAATGTGAACTATTCGATCTGGCCCCATTTTATTTTGGCCTTCCACCATTTTCCCTGCATGTCAAACCACTTGCGCATCACAGAAGGTCCACCATTGATTTATCCAAACCCTGGGATCAATCTAAGCTAATCCCAGCCCTCCATATAAGTCACACTATTCCCTCTTTGAGCCTGTTGTGCCGGACCAGTCTGCTGGTAAGCCACCAGTCATTGTACTACTTCGCTATTCTTCTTATACTCTATGAGTCAGTATGCTTAAACCCATGATGCACATTTCATTCTCTTTCATCCAAGTCTCAATCAGTATTCTATCTCAGTTCCACTCATGTCAGCGTATTTAACATGGTTTGATTATAATATATATATATATATATGTATTCAATTTTACATTATTTTACTCCCTTATTTTTTTATTTAATTTTTGAAAATTATCCCGATGTGTCCAAAACCCTTGTATAATTTGTAAAGGATGGTGATTTATCTTTGCAATCAAATTTTATTTAAACTCCCCTATAACCACTTGGAAATACCCGACTCACACCATCCCCAACTCTCCATTTCCTCATGCTCGAAAATCCAATTGCTCACATATCCTCAATTTGTTCAAACCAAGTGAGGGAAATTATTTGTGTTTCTCTCAAATGTTTATTTTATTTTCATATAAATTTATATATTTTAGCTTATAGTTATTTTCAATTTTATACTGATTCATACTTACATATATATAGTTCCACCGAAATGATATTTGTGTAAGGAATTTATTATTTTCAATTATAAGAGTTCGTTTAGTTTTGTGTTTGAAATTTAAAGGCTTATATGAATATGTATGCGTAGACACACACACACACACACACACACATATCAGGTTTGGTTTATGAATTTTTGATGAAAGATCTTTGTTTTAAATTCATGTTTCAATGGATTAAATTTATTTATGTTTGATTTCTTCAATACTTATATATATGTATATACATAAGTGTATACAAAATTGTACACAAACACACATATATATATACCTATTTCACATAAGAGTTATTGATGATAAATATTTAATAAGCTTAAACTTTATAAATGTTTCCAGCATATATTTTATGTATGTGCTACAGAAATATAAGGGATAAAATTATTTATTTACCAAGTTACACAATTTATATTTTATTCTTAAGGTTATATATATATATATATTTATATCTATCCAACTAAGCATAACATTTTCAGAACAATTAATGTGTGAGAATATATTCATTTTTTCAAAATGAAATTTATTTTGGAATAATGGGATAATAATTCTATGTACGATTCAAAAACCATTATTCCACACACACACACACATATATGTATGTATGTATTTAACAATTTTTATGTTTTAAATTTTATTTCAAATTAACTCTACCAAAATATATTCTCATTTATCAAAGTTTTTCTAAAAATTGAAATTATTCCGCAATGTTGAGTATCATAAATTCAATGTCATATATATATATACATAACTATGAAATCTTTATTATCATGTGATAATGGTTTTGAATTAAATGGTTATTTCTAGGATTTATGAATAGAAAAGGATAAAATCTTTTCAACGAATAATAATTGTATACATTTATATATGTATATATATATATGTACAGATTTATACAAAAGTGAGTAAATGAAATTGTTTCTATTTTTTTTTCAGAATTAAAACTTAAGGATTTAATTTTATTCAAATGATTTTGGTTCTAAAAAAGAGTACATACAAATATGTACATATTTTTCTTATACATGTTGATTTTTTTCAATTAAAATCCAATTTTATGAAGTGAATATAATCTTTGACTTTTAATAGAAAATAATAAAAAATCATGTTTTTTGTTATTGTGTGCCTTAAAATTTTAAAAGGGTTTATTATTTCTATATTATCGTTATTATTTGAATTATAAACATATATTTATTTTTTTTTGTTTATTAAAAATGGTTAGTCTCTTATTTCCAAATCCATATGAAAAGTTAGGATTTATCAATATGTGGTATATGGTTATGAGTAACCTAGTTTTTAAATGAAAATAGTTATCATTTTATACGACTAGAATAAAAAAGTTATTATCTTATTTGTACAATCTATAATTTAATGTAAGAAACTGCATTCACTCATTCTATGTCATGCATAGTTAGTTATATCCTAAGGCTACTTTATAAATGAAATTCCATGCATTTTAGAGGGAATGTATGTAATTATTTCATTATACTACTTGTTTGTGTATTACTAATTAAGACATTTATTTAAATTATGGGATTGATATTTTTATGATTTTATATGGATTTAGAATTAAACTTTTCAAATTGGTGTGGGACAGTTTGGATTGTTTAAATATTATGTACCTCAAGAATTTATCAATAAATATATTTTCATCTATGATTAAGATTAAAATAAGTAAAAGTGGGACATAAAACTTTGATTTAAATACATATTTTTTTAGACAAATGAGGATTGCATTGGACTTATCATGTGACATGTGTTGCCCACTATAGCCTCTCGGTGTGTCGATAGCTCTCATGCGATAAACAAAATTAGGTAATTACTGAGGCCTTGACCTGGTAGTTTCAGACGTCTTGGATGAGGCCTCAACAATATGTTTTATTTGTCTAGCTTCATAAATTCCCACATTCATTGGACATATTATATGATGGGTGAGGCCCACTATAGGCACTTGATGCATCTATAGGTCTCATGATACAAAAAAGAACTGGGTTTTGGGTAAGGCCTTATCTTAGTATTTTCAGATGTCTTAGTTGAGGCCTTGACAGTATGTTTGAGAATTTCCGACATTAGGCATTCCCTAATTATGAGGTTAGTATTTGGCCTTTCATGTGATTAATCAACAAGTGGAATATCCATGGAAAACAATCATTTTCTTATGAACATTAATATTTATTTAGTTAATCTAATGAACATGGTATAATATTTTATATTTATGTATATACTAATACAGAAATTCGTTTTGTTTTAATTCTATAAACAGTGATTAGAAGCTCATCTATCATTTCATGGTTTTATTTTTTGTGTTACATGATAATTTATATCATTTTATGTGAATATTATGAACAAGAATTATTTCATGTGTAAATTTTTATCCGTACCTCTGGTATGTAATTCATAAGTAAGTATGTTCATTATCTAACTTGTAAGTGTCCCTTCTTGCGTTTTTTAAGTTCATTAATAATTTATAAATTTTATTTGTAACTTTGAAATAAGAATAAAAAATCTTGATCATGGGTTTTCCCTAAATATTATTTTTAATAACTCTTTGAAAATGTTGATGACATGCTATGAGAGATGTTATTTTATTTTAAAGAAAATTATTTAAGTATGTTTTTTAAAATAATTTATTAATTGTTTTTAAAAATACTTACTAGGAATTTTAAATTCTCAGCCTATGTTTTAAATTCATTTTTATAGATTGACTTGATTTTTAGTGACATTCTTAACTTTGTGGAGTTATCTCTTCAATGATTAATTTTGTTCAATTTTGAGGAAATGTAATAGTGTATATAATTACCCAAAACCTAGTCTGATAAAGATCATTGATTATGTAATGTGTTGTGTAATTTTTTAGTTCCTTTTATCAAAAAAAAATCACACAACATATTTTTGCACTGGGTTTGGGAAACTAGGGTCATGGCATTACATAACTAACTGAAATAAGTTAAATGATTTTTTATTTTTTAACCCAAGGAAATGATTGATTATTATTTTCATAATAAATCATAAATAAAAGTGTTTTTATATTGATATGTAATTTTAACTGAGATGGATAACATGAATCAAGTAAGTGGGAGGAAAATTGAACATGAATAAATTCAAAACCAATATCTATGAGTGGTTTTTCAGATTTAAGGTGAGAATGTTCTAAAAGGGGTTATGGAAATAAAATCTACTTAGGTTCCCCAAGGACCATAAATGTTGGATTGGAATCATTAAGAGACTAAGTTATATGGGTTTCTTATGGAAGATAAAAAATTAGTAATGTTTTTATTTAATATTACTACATATTATCAAGTGAACATTGAGAGTTCTGTTTATGTGAACTGGTTATAATTCAATAGATATAAGATAAACTTCATGCACACTAATAAATTTTGAACTTTGTGAATGCACATGGAGGGAGGAGAACCATATAATGCAAGTGGGGTTATTTAAATAAAAATAACATCGATGGAATAATGTCTATCTATAAATATCACTTACTGGAAAAGGTTATAAACAAATTCATTGTATTTAATATGAAAAAACTTTTTACTAGTAGCAATTATAAAGTATATTCAGATATTTCTTATTAAAGTAAATTAATATTATTATGATATATAACAAGGTAACGTCCGAATTTTTTTTATAAATGTGAATTTATTCAACGATATATATATGGTATAACCCCAAGGATTTGATTTGATAAATGTTGTTTCCATGGTATCTAATTTTCAATGGTCCATTAATGGAATCACTCAAGATACTCACAATTGTAACATCCAATTTGATGATGTAATTCAAGAATTTCGTTTCGTAAAAATATTGGATGATTCATTTGTGTACAAGTATGTTAGTGAAAGTGTTTTGTTACTTGAGTTTTTTTGAATGTGGATGATATACTACTCATTAAAAATGATACAAAAAATTTACATTCCACAATGTTATGGTTTTGAAAATGATTCTCAACAAAGTACATGATTGGAACATCCTCGATATTGGCTTTGAATATCTAGATAGTTTTATCTAAAAGGATTCTTAGACTAAGTTAAAACAACTATATTGGAAAATTTATAAATATATTTAGAATAGAGATATCCTAGAAGGGGTATTATTAGAGTTTCATTTGATGATTCTTTTGAAGACTCAATGTCCTTTTAATGCCTTACAAAGGAGAAACATAAATATAATTCCATAGGTGTTCGTTATAGGATCTAGCATGTATTCCATATTGTTTATTCAAACTTGTGTCTCTTATTCTTTGAGTACAACTATTAGATACTTGTAAAATCTTGGAGAGAGACACTGGATTATTATAAAAAATATCCTAAATTACTTATGTAGAACTAAATTTTTTTCTTGGACTTTGGTGGTTAGTAATATACAGGATAAGCGGTTACACTAATTCTAGGTAAAAAACTAAGAAATATGATATACTATATTAGAATAAAAGATTCACCCATCAGTTTAAGGAGTTTCAAGCCACCCACTATGAAGGATTTGATAAAAAATATATTGTATATCACAACATCTTATTTAATGAAATAATATATTTAGATCAAGAAGTTCAACAATAAATTTGGGTGGTTTCCATATTTGTTTGGATCAATTAAGTTTTAACATGATAGAAATGCAGATATTTTTTAGAAAAAATAAGTCTTGTCTAACTTTGTGACCAAACAATAAACTTGAAAATACCATCCCATTAGATAAATCTTTTAGTGGGTTTATTCGAAGATCAATTGCGTTGTTATAGATAAGAATACACAGGATCTATTGAGAAAACCATTAATGAATAACAATCATGAGATTTGTGAAAAGTATCTAGGTATTAGAATCATTAAAGACTATATATAATGGTTATTTTCAATGTAAATGTATTGTGATTTTATAAAAAAAATGTCTCTATATTTTACATGATTTAAAGATGGTTGAAATTCATGAAGGGTGTGGTGAATTTAGAAAATATGAAAATTAATTAATAAATCATAAAACGGATGACCGTTTATTTTTTATAGTAGTTCACTCCAGAAATACCCTTGTATTACTCTTTACACCCCTCAATTCCTTTATAGGTATGTATAAAACTGTAAACATGACTTTTCATAGGGAGTCAAAACAAAATTATAATGTAGCATTTCTAATATAGGTATAAAATAACACACCATTCCTTTTGACAAGGTGGAAGAACTAGTTACAACATATTACATTTTTTTTGTCCCAATGGTTTTCACATATACTCAAGATGGGAATGAATTGAGTTTTTAAAATTTTTACTAACTCAAAACCACCCTCTTGAAAATATTTCAATACTTTATCACTCTTCTCAATATATTTATGTAGAATTAAGGGAGTTATATGATCATATAATATTAACATCCATTTACAATTCAGTCTCTTTCATTATTAAATAAAATTAATATAAACTTCTTATATTTATTACGCAATATGATGAATTCAATTATGAAGTGTGAAAATTCTGTTATGTTCAAAACATTGAGAATTAATAATACTATAAAATAAAAGAATTATCATCTCTTATAAAGTTATACTATCACTAACCATCAGGGTAGACCCCAGAACTGAGCACCTGAGTGAACCCGTGACATGGCATGAGGTAGTTCTCGATCACCCAGGATGGTAACTACTGCCATGGAATCAACAAACTTACCCTGGGAATTATTATTATTTAAATTAAAATAGATACAGATCATCCAACCAGAATTATTTCACGACTACTCCATTAATCATAGATTGATTTTCAACCCAAATAAATAGACTTTGAATAATAATTAATAATACAATACATAACTAGAATATATATCCAATCAACTCGAAATTTGATACAAAACCATAGTGGAAAAGATAATGATCTAGAATATAGATGGTTGATATGGAAAGTACCTAAATGATAAAAAAAGCTCCTGAAAAATTATCCTTTTATGTAGTGTCCGAAAATTTCCATGCTAATTTTTTTATACAGAATTATTTCGAGACTACAAAATTTGACAACATGTGATTCCAAGGAAAGGAGTGCCCAGAATGATCCATCGCAAATTGTTAAGCTTTAAATAGCACACTTGGGATGTTTTCTTGAAAAAGTGTAATAACTCTTTAACAGGTGCACAGATCAGAAACTTGAGGGCACTGTCACGTTCAGGACGGGGGGTATACCCTAGGAGTGACTTATGTTTAGTTGGCGTAGTCCTTCCGGGAGAAAACCCTAATATGTAATAACCATAAATAAAATAATTAAATAATAATATTTTATTTTTTAAATGCTTATAACTCATGATTGGTGACTTGGATTAAAAATAAAAGACCACCACTGAACTTGTGAGGGTATGATTTCGTTAGGCAAACCCTAATATTGGCTGGTGTAGGCCAAGAGTGGAAGTAAGTTTTAGGCCATGAATAAAATAATTAAGTAACAATTATTTTATTTCCAAATCCTTTTAAATCCTAAACTGTAACTCGTATTGAAAATATGAGAGTACCATTGAACTCATGGGGGATGTTCTCCTTAGGTGGATCCTAACCTTGACCGACGTGTTTTGAGGGTGAAGGTTAGTTTTTTTGAAATTTTTTTAAAGGTACGTTCAATAAACGTGCGAGAGAGATTTTCTATCTTATGAATCGGTGCTCAGATTAAAAATCCGAGGAAACTATTGAATTCAAAATACTGGGATTCACATAGAAATGACTTAACTTTGGCTTGTTAGGGCCAAAGAGAAAAGTTATTTTTCATAATTTTTGAGAAAAATAATAAAATAATTTAAGAGAATTATTTTTTTCAAAGTTGATTGGTGGGAGATGACACTGTGGGGCAGCGATAGAGTAAAGACGACGAAAATTAATTAGTCTCATTAATGGCTCGCTAACTCATAGTGTAATGGCATTTTAATAAATCAGAACAATGACACTGCTTCTTAAATAAAACAGTGACACAATGAGACGTCGCATCATAATGGAAAATCTGCGCGGTTCTCCTATTTATAGTTCGACACACTGGGGAAATAAGGATTAAAAATTTGGAGGATTTTATGGAAAATCTCTGACAAACTTCCACCCCAGCGAAGAATGGCGAACACCAACGAAACATCATCCTTTTGACACCTTTCAAAGATCGGATATGGGAAGCAATGTTGATGCCTTAATCCCCCGAGGACAAACACCGCTACATTGGAAGTCATAATAAGTAGGTGTTTTTGATTGGATGTTCTTACCCATCCATTTTCTAAAAACGACGAACACAGATCAACCTATGAATAGGTAGATCTGAAATTCACAAGTTATGAGCTATGGTGTTTTATTCTTGGGGTTTTTTTTATTTTTGGTACACATATTGGCAAGGAATGATTGAACGGAAACTCCCCAATCCTAACTCGTCTTTAAACCTCTAATGCGGAGGCCCCAGGTCAACATGAACAAGGCCCAAGCGCCTCCGCATGTGCATTCTTGGTGGCTGTACCCTCGAGATTATGGAAAGGAATGTTTGGGATCCTTACGGTGAAGAGGCCGCTCCCCAAAATACACAGACACCGATGGATTGAAGAACATACTATCATAGCACGTCTGGTGCCCGGCTAAATGCCCTACCGGTGCATTGATTCCTATGGTGGCCCGCCTTGCCAGCCATGTGGATGTGGCGGGCTGTGTTGACCTAAAAGCCACAACTCATTAGCTGCAGTGGTGTGCTGCAAGACGCAACACTAGGTGGGGTGCACATGGAGGGATGACTCGTGTCCAGGCTATACAGATGGCAGGTGAATCCGTGACCCATCGACTTCGACTGGTGGAAGGGCCCTATGCCCATAGGGCTAAGAGGTGAGCCGGACGCGGTATCAAGGCTCCGTCTTGGCTGGTCGGCACCACCGGCCGCACCGCACGGCTGGTCCCCAACTGGTGGGCTGAGCCCCCAGAACACTGAAGCCACACCCAGTGGGCCGAAACCACACTAGAAGGCTGGACTTGTGCCCCCTTCGGGCTTTTCCAGACTAGACCGAGTTGCTGGGCGACCCGGCGGGGTGGACACTCCACCAACCGGGCCGGGTCCAGGGAGGCCTATTGGGCCTAGCCCACTGGCCAAGTCAGACCATATCGGTATAACCCCACACTAGGTCAGGTCGAGTCCGTCTTAATGAATTGGGATATGTGGGACCCCCCAGCCGGGTTGGAAGGTTCAGTCTGACTGGGTCCCATTTCAACCAGCACCCTGGTTACCAAAACCCCTGTATCTTATAAACCATGCGTCTGATTGTGGAGCTGTTTGTGGAGTTGGGGCCCTATTTATGAGGAATATGTTTTGGAACACTCTATGGTGACTTTTGTGGGAGTGGAGATGTGACAAAGGGCTTGAGGATTAGTTCTACCAAGGGATCTATGTACAAAACCCTATGAATGGATGAGACATGAACAATACTCACTTTTGGCCTAGTGGGAAGCACCTCTCTATGAATTTATTGTCCCACAGTGGGAATCACTTCTCTATGAATTTGCAAGCCCATGGTACACGATTAGGAGGAGTATCTGAGTTTCCCATGACTAGTGAAAAGAACCTCTCTATGACTTTGCAGGCCCAAAGTACGCGATCGGGAGTGGTACCTAAGTAGTCCAAGGATAGTGGGAAGCACCTCTTCGTGACTTGGAAGACCCACTATACTATCTAGAGGAGGATTTCTCCAACATATTAGGTGTTTTACAATGTGACTAATGATGCTACTATTAGTACCCAAGAATATACCTGGTGCGAGATGTCTTGTGTTTCGTTCTTTACCTTGAAGAATTGTTGTGTGGTCTTTCATTTTTTGTTTTGGGGTCCCTTCTGAGTGCTGTGTTACTCACCCCTATATGGGATTCACCCACATGTGTTGTGATGGTGTAGATGACTGACGTTTTGACAGAGGTGCTCAGGGAGACGATACTGACAGATTCCACGACAGTGGGCTTGGTGACCCTGGACCAGGCGGGGCCTAGTAGAACTGGGTGGACATGACATACTACTTCAACTTCCAGTAGCTTCACTACTCTCATGATCCAGTGGTGTTTTCTATAGACGACCATCAGAGTTCCCTTTTTTATTTTGTTGTTTTTAGTTTTCTGTTGGGTTTTTATTCTGTCCCACTTACTTTCAGGTGTACATTCACTCAACATTGTTTTAGTGGTTTTCTTTTTCCCCCTTTTGGTGTGTTGGGATGTGGTTGGGAATGTGTGTGTGTACATGTACTCAGGAAAATGCCTCCTACTTGCAGGTTGGGGGCCTTTGGTCCTAGTATCCAGCCCCTAGTCTTCAGAAGGAGGGCTTGGGGAAGTCACAAGAAGGGTCCCAGGGGATGGGTCGTGACATTATTACCTCATGTTCACTAACCACCATCCAAACTATCTCACTACATGAGTGATCTAAAAACTAAATCTAAACCTTCATGAAAAACATTGGTCTATTAATGCCGAGTGGCACATCTATGGTGTGTGAATAAAAACATACAAGGAAATTACTTGAGAGTATATAAATTTAATTTACCAAAACAAACCCCTTATTATTGTTTTAAAATACAAATAGAAAATAAGATTCTATGTTTTAAAGTAAACAAACCATGATATCTTTTTAAAAATTGGTTTTAAAACTAAAATATAATTAAAAATAATATTTGAAACCTTCCTTTGAAATGACCCATTTTAAGACACACCATTGAAAATCCCCGTTTTATATTCTGTAATCAAATTTCACCAAATAGATTCCTTGAAGAAACTAGGATAAAATTAAACCAAATAAATCAATAGAACACATGATAAAAAATTTAAGATAGATATATAGTCTTGGTAAGGAGGTTAGTTTATTTCTGAGTCAAATAGTAAAAAATAATCCAAAGTCAACAAAGAACTAGAATAATAAAGTAAAATAAAAACATATAAATCATTTTATGATGTGATAATTGTAACGAAAAGTACATATGTGGTTTTTTGAGGAATAATAAACAAGGTTACAATAAGATATAAATAATCCTGGGAAATTCCTATACATCCCATCAGGAAATCATATAAGTACTTGAATGAATCATTTTCTTGGTCTATCAGTGCATTCCTAGTCTATAAGCAATCAACTACCTAACCTAGCGTCACCAACAGAACTCCCCCATTGCATTTAATACCAAGTGAGATCTAGTTAGTTTAATCCTGACTAGATAGAAATTTCCACTCAATCCCCCAATAATATTCCATATATCTCCATTGGTAATAGTAATAGGAGTTGGTGTAATAATTTTTAAATCTCAAGCATAATCAACACATAAAGTTACATCCTCATCCGGAATCCTAATACCCACTAATGAAAAGCCTCTATTTAGAACCCATAATAATAACATCAATGATATCAGTGATCAAGATCAAAAAATTTCCATGATTATAGGTGATTCCATTAAGAGTGCATGACATTATAAACAATTATTAAAAAGTTATAACATGGTATCGAGATTTAAAACTATCAATACCATTTTTTGTCCTCCGAAGAACCATTTCCAAACCAATTTTACTAGGAAACCTCTTTTTTTTAATGCTAAAGAAGAATGAATGTTTTATTGTGAAAAAAGAATTTGGAATCCATACATTTAAAAACCAAAATTAAAATCAACGATTATGTTAAACCCTCTTTCAAATAATGAAAAAAATTATATCAAAATAACACCTATATAGTACACATATCAATGACGAATAAATAAAAATCAATGAAGATACCACAAACCTATATCCCCCTTGAAACCATAAAATTATATATGAAAAATACATCAAAATATAAAATAACTTGAAATATAAGATAATGTACCTCCCAAATAACTCTTTCAAATCACTTGGAAACATAAAATGATCCAAATGATCCTTTAAATAACCAAAATCCCAAATGAAACCATTAAAAAATTTATCAAACACCTTACACTCATACTTTTCCATAAAAACTAAACCACGAGTCTATATATTTTATCAAAAACTAGTTAGGATCATTATAAACTTATAATAAAATAATAATTTTGGAGAAAAAATATTTGGAAATCCTAGCATTGCATGATATGTTTAGAAAATGAAAACACAAAGAACCACCTACCTGAAACCATGTACAGATAAGGTGAAACCATTAAGTAAGTGTGGGAAAAGGACTCGAGGACCAATCCACTCACTATAACATAAAAAATAAATTTTTTTAATACATCATCCTAGGGTTTTAAAAACATGGGACCATATCAAGAAATAAATATAAAAATATAAGAAGGAAAATGAGAGGTTGATGGAGCCTTAAAATATAGGAAAAACTAAGAAATTATGGTGAAAATCCCCAAAAAAAGGAGGGAGAGGCAAGGAGGTTAACATCAGGATATATTTGAATGTTCTAGAAGAATAGAGGATGGGGAGGCTAATTGGGGATTTATTTCTTTAGAGAGTGTAAATCCCCATGGTGAATTGACCACTGAAGGTGGGGGTCTGGTTGAATCCATGGTTTTGTTTTAGGAATTCTATTTCTATTGAATTCAACCTCTGAAACTTGTTATGGTTCTTGATGCACTCAATATTATCTATAAATCTACCCTCATGTGTAGTTTTAATAATAGATATAGTAGCACACAAAATTTAAAAGGATGGAAAAAATGATTAATATTTTTTCAAACAGTTATTCCGTCATAGTTTATATTCTTCAGTATAAAATAAGTAATTACATTATTTATAGTAATAACTAAAATAATTAATCACTAACTCTTGTATAAATAGAAATACTTATATCCATTTTACACACTCACTAAAATATACACTTTACTTATAGATCGGACTAGATGACTTATTTCATTCTTTAGGATTGATCCACCACTAGAGAGATCTTCAACCTTTTAGATGAAATTCTTCCTCAATGGGTTTACTGGATATGACCAGCTCATGTACACTTAAAGATCTTTTTCACCATAAGAATTAGACTTTCTGGTATTTCTCGAATAATTCCAATCACCTGTTTACGATCAGTTCCCTTGGTGAAAAAATTCCTAAGATCGAATTATTTCTTCTTTAGATGAAGTCCTAGCCTCAATTGGATGTATGGAATTAATGCACAGAACTTGTTAATGGAACATCATTCATGAATTGTATGAGTCTTAAGAAAATTGGTTTATTCTAATGCAAGGAAGGATAATTCATAATAATTTAATTAAAAATTCACATATGGATTCCATTTATTGTTATTTTATATGATGAAAAATGTATTTACCTGTTTCAGTTATTTTCTTAAGTTCCTATGAATTAATAGATTCTTTCACACAATATTCTCCCTAACTTGTAAACTTTACTCTTTTGGGAAAGTATATTTCAAAAAATAGAAATATTCATGGAACCCCACTATCACCGTCTCCCACTTCAGGAAATCGATTCCCCCTATCATAGTATTTTTCACAAATATGAGAAATCATGAGATCTCAAGATGTGGGAAATTCTAGAAACTTGTCATATACGAAGAAGTAGTGATTATTTTTTGCATTTTATCTAAGTAGTTTCATGTAATCTAATTATTTATGAAGCTATTAAGTGTCTCATTCAAAATTAAGGAGGTTATAGGTTCACTTGTTCCCCACACTAGTAGAATGATTTATGGAACTCTTCCTCACAAAACAAATGTTTCACCGAAACTCTATTTTTCTAGAAAGAAAATGCTTGCTCTAAAAAATATCTATTGGTCAAAGACTTATTTTAGATTAATGAATCGTTATATATAGAACTAGAGCACCTATTTCATTCCTCATATCAATCATTTTCAGGGATCCCATAAATTATTCCTTGTCATGGTTTTTATAAAAACCAAACATCTTAGCATTTCAAATATTCATTAAAAAGATGTTTTTTATTATTTGGTTCATATTAAAATAAAAAATAATGGTGAATTCACAATAAAAAATTCACTTTCATGCAGTGAAGATCAGATACATTAATATATGCACCAATACTTCCTCAAACAATCTTCATGTATGTATTTTAATTCGAATGTGGATCATTATTTGAATGAAATATTTCATGCACTTTGTGTCTTTTGTGAATGAAGGTACCATTATTATTCTTCTTAATATATAATGAAAGCAACAATATTATGCTCAACTCTGGTTATGAAATCTCTTAGAATACAGAACTCTCGTGAACTGAAACCCTCAAGCATTGAGAGGTTTAAGAATATGTACTATGTCAATTAGATTGTGAAGATCAAGATGAACAGGACACCAACATTATATGTGAAACATTTTTAATGCATGAAAAATATCGATTTCAATCCTGTCTGGTAATGCTCTGAAATGATAAATTAGGAACATTGTATTCGATAGTGCGTATGAAACACAACACCAAGCACGTAGGGGGATATAATATCCTATGAATTTATAAGATATTTACAATTTTAAATTAATTCAACTTATTTTATAGCTTTTAATACATGCACCACTTAGTTAACATAATTCAATCAAAAAATCTAGTTTCCTTAATGGCTTGTGCTATATGCAAGACCGAGTTTTACCGAACAATGATACATTATTAAAATATTATTATTTAATATAATAAGACTGAACCAATCCTTTAAATTAGTGGTTATAAATAATATTAATTAACAAATGGAAATATATAGTTTACAAAAATTTAAAATTAATTCATTAGTAACAACTTAATTGGAAATGAATATAAGAACCAATTTAATGTAAAGAGAATATTTTTTTAGAAAACTATTTTTTTATGATCATAAAGCTCTTTTATCCTAAAAAATTATATTAATTACAATTATTTAGTGTTATTACTGATATTTATATATATATATATATTATATTAAATCCAATATTATCAATATTTATCCAATTTATTTGATAAGAATAAGATAAGAACAAACACACTATTACATGTAAAATACTATATTTTTATAAAGGTAGTTTTGCCACCTTTTAAAAGAGAAACTATTTTAGTTCCAATTTTTCTAAGTTTTATAAATACTATATTTAAAAATTAATTTAATATTTTAATTCAGGAGATAAAAATTAGGTTAGATATAGTTTTTTTTATTTTTCCATGAAGTTTTATTTTTTGTTGAATAGTTTAAAAATACAGAATTTTAATTCAAAGATGCTTTTTTGTATAATTTATTTAAGATTAAATTATAATTTTAATTGATTTTAAAGTTTAATTATATTATAAATTTATTAATTAATTCAATTAAAGAAATTTTAATTAATTTCACTTTGAAATTGAATATAAAAACATAACAAGCTTTTGAATGCTTGTAATTTTAAAAACCCGCTCTTTCATGCTGTTTATGAGATTAAATTTAAATTAAGTTCTACCAATTTTGTGATTGGAATTTAGAAAACTGAATTGAATATTTGTAATCAAAATAATTTATAATTTATTATAATTTAAACTTAGTTTTTAAACAAAAATATTAGTGAATGGAATTAAAATTAAATACAATGATTAAAGTGAAATTAAGCTTAACAAGGGACTAAACCTTAAAATTAAGTGCGAAAATGACATATAAACTTTTTAAAAATCCATTGGATTTACATATTTATAACAAAAAGTCCTTTTTATATAATTTGGTAAATTATTGGATCCACTTTCAAAGATAGAAACATGGGTGGAATTCCTTTTTCCAAAATTTACAAGAGTGCCACTCCTCCTCCACTATAAAAAAGCATACTCTCCTCCCAATTAATCCCACATATCAACCCAATTTGGAACAAAAAATATCATCAAAAATATATCATAAACATCCACACCCTAATCCTATAATCCTACCCATTTCAGGAAATACATCGAAGGAATACCTTTGGTGCAAACCAAAATGAGTTACCGAAAAAAGAGGTAACATCTTCCCTCAAGCTCTTAAGTTTTATTTCCTTCTCCATAAACTCACCTATCCTTATTCAATGATTATATAAAAAAACCAATATCCTAAATACACTGGTATGTTTTTATTATAAGGTTTCAAACTAAACTTGCACACACTACCATCTAAGGGAAACAAATATATTGTTGATGTGTATGAAGAACTACCACCTAACGAAATGATGATTGTTAATTTTTATTTAACACATTTAATGGTTGGAAATTATTATAGAAACTATGTATATATATGATATATGTGATATTTATTATGTATTTAAGATTCTTTAATTCTTTTATAACACATAACCTTATACTTTCCATTTTTTGTAAATATGATAACATCATTTGTGGAAGTGTGGACTACCACCCCTTGAAAGTGATGTGATTCATTCACACTATACATGGAACATATAAAGGATGGTTTTTATAAAACTATGTAATAAATATTACATCTATATGATAACAGAATTATAATATACATATATATCATTTTCTTTTCTTTCTTTTATTAAGACAAAGAAGTGAAAATTGCATTCATGTTTATATACTGCCTATAGTCTTCATTAATGGTGCATTTCATTTGTTATAAAAAATATTATATATTATTATAAATACATATATAACAGATATATAATAAATTTAAATCATGTTTTATATTCCATATGTGAGGAAACCATGATATTAACAACAAGTAACAAGTCAAAACATACTAGAAAAACTAAACAATTAACACCTGAAATTGTGAAAATAATGAAATATTGTTATCAAAAGGGTAATAAGATATTATAAGAAGATAATATATGATATTTTAAATATTAATATGCTTCTCTAATAAGTTAGTAACACTCTCAATACAATTATATATGAGTTTAAAGTATATTCATCGAAAACGGAAATGCATGGTAAGGGATTTCGTCTCAATTTCATTTCATTGACACATTTTTTAAGGTTATGCATGTAGTTTATTTTACATGGTGTATATACTATCATTTGAAATGTTTTATCATTAATTTACTCATATTAATGTCATTATAATATTATTTTATCTTATTAATTAATGTGAATTATGATTCAAATGTTTCAAAGTGGGAAGAGACTCTTCGGAATGTTTAAATCTTATTTCCAAAACAAATGTTTTTCCGGGCTATTTCCATTAATCAATTTCAAAAGTCCTTATTTTTATTTATCATCCCCCAAGGAGTAATTTATAAATCCAAATTATTCATTAAATAAAATTATTTGACAAGGCATATTTTTTATTTTGATTCTTTGATATGAGGAATGATTTTGGCTGGTAGTGATAGGTGGGGACCCGAATTTATACAGCCCCTTGATGCATCGATAGGTTGTCATGAGACCAATATGTTGTGTAAATTAAATGGGTTTATATCTATAATTGTAAAATATCGTTTGAAATATTTTCATGGTATAGGTTTTCATGTGACTTAGACATGAGGTCAAATAATTATAAATTTAAGTTATTTTGATTTACTTATTTCTTATCCAGGAAATTTTTCATCGACATGTTTGTGTATACATTAGATTATATGTTTACTGATTAAATGGATTGTGTTTCAGTTTTAACATTGACATACTTATTTTTCCTTATCTATTTATTTTAATGGCATGTGTTATAAGTTATTTACCTTGTTATTTTTATTTATTCTCATTGATTCATTATTTCTTCCTTTTTATTTACCCTTAATAAGTAATTGAGCTCAAATTTATTGTGTTTTCTTTCACCAGGTTATGGAGAAGAATCCATTGGATGATTTTAAAGGATTTTTTATTACATTTTTTTGTATCATATTTGTGTTTTATATTTTCCAATTTATTAATGTAATAAAGTATATAATCCAGCTTTCCAAAACTGTGAAACTATACGGTTATTTGGAATTTGATTCCTTGTAATCTTACAAATGAAATAAAATAGTGAACCATCTCTGGGATTCTATTGTTGGGGAATTATAGTTTGTTCAAAGGAAGTTTAGCAGAAACTTTGGAGACAAGATTTAGAAAACATATATTAGAGAAAATATCTCTAAGGTAGTCTTTGAGGGTAAGTATTGAAGACCATCCTAAAATTTCAGTTATATAAAGATTATGTAGTTTTCCTAGCAACGCATCCCTGTCTGGACACTACAAGTGGACATGGTCCTCTCACATACGTACTTAGAGGTAACAAATCTTACAAGGTGTGTCTATATTTACTCTAAGTGACCTGGAACATGATAATGAACCTTACTGCACACTAGGTTTGACACTCTCATGGGATATGCTTAGGTTAAATCACATTTTCATTACAAACAATTATGAAGGATTTTGTAAATGAATGACCAAGGTGAAACATAATGTGTCTTATATTAAATATAAGGTGTTTTAATTTAGACATTCAAATAATGGTAATATGGATAAACCCTAGACCAATAAAGAACTTATGTGGAAATAAATGGATATAGTATTTATGTGTTAGGGTTGTATTGAAAACCTCAGTTAAAAAAATATTTAGTTATTAACCTTATTTCAAGGATGTCCATCAATTTTATTTTTGAAATTATATTAACTTGGTTTTAGAAAAGGATAGAATGTATGCTGTGTGATAACCAATAAAGTCCAAAAATTCCAAGGGTCTTGAACCTATGATGAAAGGAGGGTGAGGTTTTCACGCTAACCATTGATCTATGCAATGTAAACATTAATATTTCATTTTCTTAGTTGAAAAAATTGATTAATAAATGTTAATGATAAACCAATGGTATCAATTTTGAGGTTTAGAGATTAATTTATTAACCATATTGACCTTGTATAATAGTTTACTGCAAATAGTTGTAGTTTTCACTCTTTCATATGCCTTAATATCTGTTAAATGTTTGTTTTAGTAGTTTTTGCTTCAAATTTATTTTTTGGATATCCATTTCTTAAAGTAATGGGTGAAATATAATTTAAAGAAAGAACAAACAAAATATTAAATTGTTTGTATTAAATTGAAATGTTTTGAGTAAGAAAATTCATGTTCAATAAAAGGATTCTTCAAAATTTGGAAAATGACCCTTAAAGATAAAAACATTATACTAATACCTTAATTTTTGTTGAACCTATCATCTTCTAAATCATAAATGTTTTTTTTCTTTGAGGACCACAACATCCCATTGGCCATTATTTTTTATGATTATTGACCTCAATAAATCCCTATAAATATTTACTCTTTTCCTCCATGTACATATCTCTAAATTCGACTAATGATCTCATACTCAGAGACCTAATTATATGTTATTTCATGTGACCCGTGTACTTCCCAGTATCTCTTTTCTAAAGGATTTCTTACAAAACGTTACCATGATGTGGGATTTAAAACATAATAAATATCAAAAAATATATCACCAATATATTTTTTTAATTAAGTGAACATAATTTAATCAGGGAGGATAGAATGTAACGGCCCAAAAATATAATGTAGGAACATTGTATTCAATTGCGTGTATGACACATCACACCAATTTGTTTGGGAATATAATATCCTGTGAATTTATATTATATTTACTATTTTAAATTAATTCAATATATTTTATAAATTGAAATACAAGAGACACTGAGTTAGAATTTGTTCCTCATAATAATGAGTTTCTTCAATGGATTACGTTATACAGAAGACCAAATTTTAACGAACAATAATATATTCTTTAAATTCATATTATTCATTATTATAATACATAAACTATATTCCAAATTTGTGGTTATAAATAGTATTAACTAACTTATGAAATTATATAGTTTATAAAAATATAAAAATAATTCATTGGTTAAAACTTAATTGGAAATGAATATAAGAACCGATTGAATATAAAAAGAATATTGTTATATGAAACTATTTTTATGCTCACAAAAATGTTTTATCATAATAAATTAAATTAATTTTAATTATTGAGTGATATTAGTGTAATATGTATATTATATGTTTAATCTAATATTTTTTATATTCATCTAATAGATTTGATAAGAATAAGATAACAACAAACCCAATATTTCCAATAAAATACTATATTTTTATAAAGGTAGTTTTATAAGGACACGACCTTATAACATTACATGAGATTGAATTAAATGAATAATTCACATTGAGGATCTTTTCAGGTTTAGAGTTTCAAAGAATTAGGCCATAACTATTACCTAACAACTTGAATATTACATGTAGAAACTACTACTCAGTATCCATTTATTTTATAAAAAAACTCTTAAAAAGAAACATGTCTAGTTCCATATTTTAGATAGCATGGCTTTTTCTTGATCCCATACTTGACCATATTCATCTTTAAGTCCCGTGGAAAACATTTAAAAAACGTTGGATGAGCATAAATAGTTCAGTAAGGGTTATAAAATAAGGAAGGAAAACATTTGCCCATCAATAAATAAAAATCAATAAAACTATAAATTTCCATCATAACATACCTTATGAAATCATAAGATTTTTGAATAACACACAGAAATCATAAATCATAAAGGTTACTTATGGAATCCATATCAAACTTACATTGTAGCTATCACTAATACATAGGGAGTTACACTTGGAATACCCATCATAGTATATTCCTTAAATCTCTTTGGAGAAACATCACATTTACCTCCGTCACATTACCCAATGCATTAGAGATATATCTCGGGCTCACCCGCCCTAGGTTTATCATGAAACCACCCATATACGTAAACAATTCCCAATAACCATAACATAATCATAAAACATAACATAATCATAAATGAAATATAACATTTCCACATTCCAATATATCAAATCAAGATGTTGAAATAAATAATGCTTTATCAAATCATTTTCAAAACCATTTAAAAAGATATTTTTGAATCATAGTGTCCCATACCACTTTAAAGATTTTAAATTAATTATCATTTGAAAAAATTAATTTCCACATAAATAAATCCTATAACCCATTTAGAAAACATTGATATTAATGAGAAATATTTAGAAGAATAAATCTTTAAAACTTTTAAAATGATATTTTAGTTAAAGAGTTTTTTTAACAAAAAGTGAGATGCTTGAATACAAATAATTGAGGAATAAAATTTAATCACAACTTTATAATATCATGAGAATAAATGGATTCATGATATAATATGTCAAATGACAGTATATACACTATATAAGAGTGAATTGGTGTATAAGAACAATGAAGTCTCAGTGGAAATATAAATTGAGATGAAATCCTACATAAAGATGGTATCCTTAAATTAAGGATCAATCAATCACATAATTATGTGTGAAAAATATAAATACACCCAATATAAGTGGATATTACGTGTAAAAAAATCATAGGTCATTCACACATATTCATAGGATGACATATTTAAGAAGTACAAGTTGAACCCAAAGAATTGAAATTTGGTTAAGATGTTCCGTTGTAAAAATTCAACAGCCTAATAACGTCACATTAAAATTCAGAAAATGAGTTGATGAGATAAAAATGGCATCTCATCACTTGGAAATTATGTTTAAATAAATAAGGATATAGAAGAATATATCCCAATATAATAAAATGTGAATTAAAAGACCTAATAAAAAAAGTCTTTTAAAAAGAGGAGGGTGAAAGGTTCCCTTACAGATTGGGTAACATAAGAAAGATACACCACATCAAAGAAAGATAATTCCATGAAGATGTAAATACCGAAAAAAATTATAGTATATTACACAATTAATACAATCAGGGACAGTACATATGCCACACAAAAGGAAATAGTGGCCAACATAGCCTGAATCTCACGGGAATAAAAAGTGAGATGAAAAACCCTTACTTCGTTGTAATCGATCAAGTCGTATAACCAAAAGTTAACAACCACCAAATGAATCATAGAATAACTTGAATATAAAGATAATAATTATAATATATATCAAATGGAAGTACAAAATAGACCACATGCTATGAATAAGTGGTGAGCAATGGAAATCTCAGGGAATTGAAAATGAGATAAGAATTCCCTTACCTCTTGTCCGACTTGACTTGTTTGTTCCTTGTTATTCCTGAATAATAAAATAAAGTTAATTTATACTTTATTATGAACATTTTTAATGTTTTTTATTCATTTTATATCACTTATTACAATGTTATAGATATTATTCAATCATTTAAGTTAATAATGGTTGTTTTGTGGATATTTGGTACTTGAGTCAAAAAAATAGACTTCTTATAATTACAAGTTGTTCACATAGTCAAAAGCTAATTATATCCTGAATGATATTAATTATTTAGATATCATATATATCATATATATCCAGTATATAAATGTATTTATAATAGTACATAACATTTGGAGGTAAGAAATGAAATGCACTGTTCATGGAGACGGTAAGTCGTACGTACGCATGAACGCTACTTTCATTTTTATTTCTTATTTTAATGGAATAAAAACATAATGATACATATTTATATTATAATTACAGTATAATATCATATATAATATCATTAACTCAATCCTTTATACATTACACATATGGAATTAACGAGTCATATCATTCTGAGGGGGCGGTAGTCCGCACTTCCTCAAATGAAATTATCAAGTTTACCCATAATGGAAACCATAAAGGTAGGCTATAAATTTATAACACAGAAGCATAAAGAAAATATCAACAAAATATATATCATATATAAATACAGTTCCATCTTAATGTCTATCATGAGAGGCGGTAGGAGATAATCGAACAATCATCGTTTCGTGAGGCGTTAGTTTTTCCTTCCACAGAAATAGTATGTTCTTCACCCATTAGATGATGGTGTGTGTAATTGTAGTTAAACTACTTCTCATAAAAACATAATAGAATATTTAGGATACTGGTGTTGTTGTAAAGTAAGGTAATAAAAATATTTTAGGGTTTGGAAAAGTTAAATAAAAGAAAATAAGTTAGGAGGAACCACTATCTTTAATTTGGGTAACTTCCTTTTGTTTGAACCAAAAGGACTTCTGGAAGTGCCTTTTACCTAAGGTAATGATTCTATAAGGATGAGAGGGATGTAGGTAGGTTAATTTGGAAGAGTTTAGACGAGAAAAAAGGTTTTAGAGGTTTTAGGAATTGGTTATAAGTGGTGTCCTTTTATAAGGGGGAGGAGTGGCACTTTAAAAAATTGTGAAAATATTATTTTATTATAGAATGATATTCGGTTTCTAAAGGTCCAAAACTAATTAAATTCAAATATAAGATGACTTGTGGTCGAAATAAAATCATCCAATAATAATTGGATAGGTTTTGGATGTTATTTTATTATTTCTAATCTTATTTATTTAAATCATTTATTAATGAGGTACAGACTACATGATTATTCTGTCATATAAAATGTAATTTATTTGTTGTCTAAAAATTATAAAAAATACCATGATATAGGAAATAGTTTTATATTTCCAATGAATATTTATATTAGAAAAGATAAATTATATTACCCCTTGTAAAAATTAATTTACTAAAAGATATTTGTTTTTGTCATTTTTTCCATTATTTTAAATTAATTAATCTAAAGTGTCATTATCACTCCCAAGTGGCTCAATGGGGTCCCAAAATCGACCCAAATATGTCCATGGTCATAAATGACCTAAAAAATAAGGTTAGGACAAGTGTTAAGGTAATTTTATATTATTATAATTTTATTTTTTACCTTAAATTACTCTATTTTCCTTTAACCGCGGTAAATAAAAGTCAAAAGTTACTATTCCCAAAAAATTATTTTCATCTTATTGAACCACATTTTACTTATTAATAATAACCATGTATGTCGGATTTTTGAAATTCAATCCACAGAAGCGGTAAAATTTCATTTAAATAAAAAAGTCAGCTTTTTTAACTACTACTAAGTGGTTTCACTATTCATCAAAACATGATTTTTTTTATAAAAATACCAAAAAATTGTCCTAAGTTATATTTGATATTCCGAATTCAAAAATTATGCCTATTTTAAAAAATTCAAGACATAGAAGTTTCATTAATTAATTTAAAATTAATTCCTGTTGTCAAAACAAATAGTGTGTTTTTAAGAAATAATAACTATCAAAATATTTACACTTGTTTATGTCCAATTTCCAAAAGAAATTATTTCCAATGACTAAAAATATATTAAATGTTAAAAATAAATTCTAATTAAAATTTAAAACCAATTAAAATGATAATCTGACAATATACATAAATTAGATTAAAAGGTGCTTTGGAATTAAAATACAGTTTTTTTCACTATCCATTAAAAGATGAACTTTATCAGAAAAACTAAAAAAATTTTACCCAAAGTAAATTTTGATGTCCAGAATCTAAAGAATAATTTTATTTTGTCAAATAGAACATATAAAAATTACCAAAACAAGATTTAAAGAGGGTTTGCCATCAAAATGAGGTAAATCGACCTTTTACTGAATATTAGAGTATTCATGCTTAAAATTAGATTCATTCATATTTTAAGACCCTAACTTTTATTGGATAATTGTAAAAACATTTAACAAACATATATAATAATATTTTAGTTATTTTTATTCATTCCCACCAATAAAACGGCTAGGAATTAACTACCATATAAAATAATTATATTATATCATTAGTATGCAACATAAGATGTCAAACAAACCCATTGTTGTGTATCGGGTACACCATTGAACATAGAACCCCCTTTAATGTAAAATTAATATTTAATTCAAAATATTAATAAATATGAAACGTGTCTTATTCCTTATTTATCTAAGATGTTACAAGTTTGGCCGCATATTAATACAGAACCAATTTTAAATCATATTTTTGGAACTTTTTTAAATATTTTATGTAAAAATGATCTTAATAATTGAAGTAAGAACACAAAAATTAGTTTATTATGAATTTTTGGTATTTTTCTATGAAGGTTCATTTTTTGATGAAGAGTAAAATAATACAGAATTTTAATTCAAAACGGATTTTTCATTTATTTTTTGAAGGATAAATTATAAATTTAATTAGTTTTAAAGTTTAATTAGAATAAATTTTTATCAATTAATCCAATTAAGTTAATTGGAATAAATGTCTCTTGGAAATTGAATATAAAAATGTAGCAAAAGTTTCAACATTTTTACATTAAAAACCCGCCTTGTGGTCTCATCTGTGAGATTAAATTTATGTTACTTTCTGCAACTTATGGGACTGTAATTTTAAAAAAATGGATTATATATTTTTAATAGGAATAATTTATAATTTATAACAATATAAACTTAGTTTTTTTACAAAAATATTAGTGAAAAAATTAAAATTAATTACGATGAATAAGGTGAAATTAAGGTTAACAAGGGACTAAATCATAAACTTGAGGGCTAAAATGGCATAGAAACATTTCCAAAAGCTATTTTAGGGACATATTTATACCCTATACTCAATTTTATCTAATTTTTTCCATTATTGGATCTAATTTCAAGGGTATAAACGTGGGTGGAATTCCATTTTCCAAAATTTACAAGAGTGGCACTCCTCCACTATAAAAAGTCCTCCTCTCATCCCACTTTCACACACCTCTCAAGCCACGTTTTCTATACCAATAGCTCCTGAAAATAAATAACCTCGTCCTAAAATCCTCCCCTTGTAAATAAACTAATATGAGGAAGATATTTGGTTCAAACCAGAAGGAGTTACCCAAATTTGAGGTAACATCTTCCCCCAAGCTCTTTAGTTTTATTTCTTTCTCCACCCCATCAACTATACTTATTACATGATTATATAAAAACAATAGTATCCTAAATATAATCATATTTTTTATCCTAAGTTCTATACATACACTTATAAACACTTCTATCTAATCGATAACAAACATACTATTTACGTGTGCGGTGAACTACTGCCTCACGAAATAATGATTGTTCATATTTTTCTTTACCACCTGTCATGGTTAGACATTATGATAGAGAATCTATTTATATATGATATATATGATACTTATTATTTATTTAGTCTTATTTGATTATTTTATTATTCATACCTTTATATTTTCTATTTTGGGTAAATATGATGACATCATTTGTGGAAGTGTGGACTACCGCCCCCTCAAAGCGATTTGATTCGTTTTCACTATACATGGGCCGTATAAAATATGGTTTTAATAATACTATGGAATATATATGAAATAGATATTATAATATAATTATAATATATATATATATATACAGATATATCATTTTTTTCATTCTTTTAATACGACAAAAAAAAATTAATGTAGCCTTAATGCGTCCATACGACCTACTGTCTCCATGAACGGTGCATTTCATTTCTTATCATCAAATTTTATATATTTTTATATATACATATATAATGTACATAAATGATATTAAAATAATATTTTAAATTGTAGATATTATTGAACCATGATAGTGACAAAAAGTAACAAGTCAAAACACAATAGAAAAACTATACAATTAACACCCGAAATAGTGAAAAAAATGAATGGTTGTTGTCAATCTGGTAATAGGATATTACAAGAAGATAATAGAAGATATTATAAATGTGAATATGGTTATATAAATTTTATAAAAAATATAAAAACCATTATAAAGGAGGTTAAAGGATGTCCACCCAAAAATAAAATGCGAGCCAAGAGAATTCCTCTCAATTTCATTTCATTGAGACATTTTGTAAGGTAATGCACCTAGTTTCTTCTATATGGTGTATATAATTCCATTTTAAATGTTGTATTATGAATTTAACAATTCACTTGAAATTATAGTGTTATTTTTTAAGTAATTCATGGAAATTATGATCCAAATGTTTCAAAGTGGTATGGGAAACATTGGAATATTTAAAAATTATTTTCCTCAAGAATGTTTTTTTCAAAGGTATTTCCATTCATCAATGTAAAAAATACCTTTTATTTATTTATAATAGACTGAGGAATAATATATAAATCTATATAATCCATTCAATATGGTTATTTGATAATTCATATTATTTATTTTTATTATTCTATATGAGGAATGATTTGGACTAAAAATGATGGATGGAGACTAAACTTTATATAGCCCCTCAATACATCGACATATTCTCATGATATGAATAAGTTGGAGAAATTAAATGGGTTTATATCTTCATATTTAAACCATATTGTGAAAGGTATTGATGGTATTGATTTTCATGTCTCTCAGACATGACATCCAATAAATTTTCATTTTATTCATTTTGATTTTGATATTACTTATCCATGATATTTTTCATCGTCATATCTTTGGATGCATTCTATTCTCATTTTATTGAGTAAATGTAACGTGTTTAACTTTCTTACCTTTCCATATTTATTTTTCCTTATATAGTTTTTAAATGGAATGTGTAATTAATTATTTAATTTTTTGTGTTTATTTATTATCATTGATTAATTATTTCTTCCAGATTAATTTCCCATAATGTGAATTTGAGATCACACTTATTATGTTTCCTTTCCCCAGGTTATGAAGAGGAATGATTTGAATGAGTTTCAAGGATGGTGTTTATTAAATTTTTTATGCTTCAGGTTTTTATTTTCTATTTTGAAATGTATTATGGGTATCATTTATGTTATTTATATTTCCCAAAATTCTAAACTATTTGGTCCTTCATGATTTGATTCCCCATACTCATGCCCCTGTAAGAAAATAATGCACCGACTCTGGACTTCTGGGGTCAGGGTGTTACATGTCCCTCATAAACCCACTATTCGGTAGATATAACCTTTTTAAATCATTTCACTGTAGAATCTGATGAGGTTGGAACCAATTTTGAAACCTGGTTAAAAATGCACACACCACATGGGGCAGTCCACAACAATTTCCCCCTTATATACTACCCAATATGTCATGTGGGTGCTATGTGACCACTTTTCTTTCTAGGTTGTAAACGCTTCACCCATGTGCTCATCGTGGGTGATATTCATCCTCATTATCACTATGGATGGTTGAGTAGAACTATTTCCCAGATCATTGAACCCTAGGTTCTCACATGTGTGGTTTGAGTTGGGTCCTTCGGTGGTTATATATGGCCCTATTTTTATGAAAATCCCGTATAATGAGCTAACACAATTCTAATATAACTCAAAATAAAATTAAAATACCAAAACCAAAATAGCTAACTACTCATGATTGTTTTTTTATTTTATTTTGGAATTAAATTATAAATTCTACAACATTTAATTTTTTTATAATCTTATCATTTCAAATATTTTAAACTTTGGGAACACATATTAGTTTAATTGAAACATGTATTTGACTATAATTACAGTTCAAAGATCATCAAAATTACAAGGATAATTTCTCAACCATGGAATATAATGCCGTTACATGAATCCAAAACAAATATCTAATCATCACGACTTCATCCCAACTCACCAAACCCATACTTACACATTATTGAAAAAAATAAAAACACTTAAGCTCAAAAATATCCCCCATTATATTTTATTTTAAATATATATATATTCACATTTTTAAAGTAAATATGTGTGATAAAAAATGTCAACCCCTTATTGAAAATAAAATGAAACTGATAAGTAGGGATTTTCACATCTTTTCATCTGACTTTCAAGGAACTCACAATCACTTTCCCCTTTTTTAGAGACAGATGATACCTCTTGGTTATCTTACCAAAGAGCCTTTAGTTAGTGTACTCTAAGTATACATGGTCTATCCTTATGTAGAAAAAAGGGAGATTCAACCAAGGTTGTATAAATTTATCATAAACTACCATTCTTGTGATATCATTAATAGATTTTTTTCTCAAAATAGGGGTTTTTATGACAATAAATACATGATCCTACACACACAATAAAAAATACATCAGAAAATTCAGATTCATGAAAGAAATATCTCCCAATTTTTTATAATCCTGGAACTAACCAAGAAATACCCCATAATTGATATGATTAATATAATTAATGATGATGTATGAATGTGTGATTGAAATAACTCATCCTTTATATTTATAATCATTCCATTATTTCTTTATTCACTAGAATTTAGAAAAATTACAAATTCTTCTCAAGGTTTCTCCCCTTAAGGGATGAACTCTATTCTTAAATTATATGGAAGTTTGTAGAATCCATGAAGGAAAATATCTTCATATTGTAAAAAAGTGACATCCTAAAACATATCCTTAAATTCCCTACTGTTTTCTCAAGATAGATAAAATAATAGGTAATTTCTTATTCTTCAGGGGTAACAATCTAGATAAGATATGCCTCTCTACCTAGTATTTTTTTTATCCCAATATAAATTAACTTATTATCAATTTTGAGTGGAATAAATGATTAATCCTCAGTTTCTATAGCTACTTTCATTTATTTTTCTCTAGAAATAGTTGTTTAGTTTCCTCATATTACTTTTCCAAATTCAGTTGATTTGGAAAATCATCTGGGCAATATTTCGTAAGATTCTCTATATTCTGAGAATATTTACTTGAGTTTTCAATATTTTTTTTGAATCCACTTAGATTCCATATTTATTCTAAATGAAATTAATGGATGGATTTATTTTCACAACATTATTTATTTAAGAACTTATTTTCATATATTAATTTTTATTTCCCCTTGATTTATTCATGTTTCATTGTAATGAAATTTTAGAGAAAAAAGGGTAGGCATTATTACCATGCCTTTCAAAAAACCATCCAAAACCAGTGAACTTATATCTTTTACCTTGATGCGTATTATCTCCAGACACGAGTTGGTGTTGTACCTCTTCAAACATATTATTATTTTTCCTAGGGGAAATGATTTTCTTGACATATTAATTTCTCCCATCGATGTAGGATATGATGTATAAATTTAATTCTTAGTACAACCAGGTTTAGATTTATTTTTTTCACCTTAAACTTAGTTGACTTGGTGAAATATTATTTACTTCCCTTTTGTTTTATATTTTCTTTATCTTTTATCCTCGTTTGTTGTGGCCTTATATTATTTTCATGAATTTAAATGTTATAGAAGAATTGAAATTCCTTATGGATAAAATTAAGGCAACTAAAAAAATATCCTATGAATTATCTTTTATTATTTTCTTGTGTATTTAGTTTATGTTACATAGGATGGGTACCATTTTTTCGAGTGAATCCAACACTCTTTTGGAAAATAATGAGGGAATATGTCTTTATACATATTATCTCATCCACCCTTTATGTGGGGGGCGGGGTTATCATTCTATTTCACCATCCATACTTTCCTATAATTTTGTTTAAAAGTAGTTCTGAAAAATTAATCATCATTAGTATATAAGATAGTTTTTAGTTTATGGGATACCTTCTTCTTGGATGATATTTCAATCTGATTAGAGGATGATCTCATTCTTTTCTTGGATTCATGATCTCCAACACAAATATTTATGGAATAATTTATTTTTTTAGAAATTTTTGTATGTTTTAGATTGAGGTGATTCCTTATTATTCAATCTCACATACATATCTAAGATTCTAATGTTGAGGGAGTTCTTGTCATTATCAACTATTCTTAGTATGCCTTCCCAATGTTCGTTTATTTTCTTCATTTCTTATGAATATATATTTCTTGACTCTTGTAAATTATTTTTAATCTCATTGATATTGTTTTATTTGTATCATAGTTGAAAAGATTTGACATCCATTGAATCTTTGTTTAATTATTCAAGTGAAAGGAGAGATTGTATAAAAACATTCTCAATAATGTATTTCTCCCAAACATTTCTTTGTAGTTATTCAATAACTTTAGCATATATATATATTTGAAAAGATAATTTTTTTTTCCTTTTCATTTAATGGTTTTGTTAGAGTGTTGGTTTTGATAAAATTTATTGCCTATTTTTCTTCTACATCATTAGCCTATTTTTCTAGATGAAATTTTTCATTCTGAATTTCTTTGAAACCTATAAAAAATATAATTTACAACATCTTTGGGAATTTTTTTTCAGATTTTACTTGAGATTAAAATGAAGGTAACTAAGTGATACATCATAAACATAATTTGATAAAGATTCACAAGAGGAATCATAATAAATAGAATTATTTAAACATATACCACTTTTATTACATTCAATTATTGGTCTCTCTATATTTTTTGTAAAATTATTCTTCAGATTCCTTTTGTATATTTTCTTTATCTTTTTATTAGACTTTGTAAAAATCACAAGATATGTATCCTCAAGAGTGACAAACATTTTCTCTATATGAGGTAACTCACTCATTTCTTGGATTATACACATTATAATAACTCAATTGAATATTTAGAGGGAATAATGCTTTGATACCACTTGTAAATCTCCATCCTAGATTAACCATTGAGGGGGGTAGATCATTGGTTTATTTTTAAGAATAATTTTTGTGTTTCGAATTCATCATCATAAACTTTTTATAATTCTAAATTGACTCAATATTATATATTAATATGACATTGTGTGTATTTTTTTATAATGGGGATTGAAACACAAAATATATACAAGGTTCGACAAAAACCCACTCCTTGATGCAACCAATTATTAACCATAGTTATAGATTCTTCACTATCAAAAATTGACAACAGTTCTTCCAACACCAACTAAAAGACTTATTCACTACTTCAAATTCCAACTTAATGAATTCTTATAAAACCTTAGTATTTTTTGATTTTTTTTATTTCTAAGAAATTTAAAGTCTTTGATAATTTTCACTACATGCAACACAGAGTTCTAGTGGACTATAATATACTATTTTTATTACTATTTAATAAGGTTGTTATGACCTAGCTGTTAAAATTGGTTGTATTAATAGGAATTTTTAAAATATTATGTTTAATGTTTTTATATTAAGAAAACAATTTGATAAAAATGTATTTAAATTTTTGGTAAAGTGTTTATATTTTTCAAAAATTCATTTTTAAAATGATTTTATTACTTTTTTGAATAAAGATGTAAAAATTATCTTAGGGTTATTTTTTGAGGATTTTTCTAAAAAGATTAAATTTTCAATGAATAATGATTTTATTTGGTTTTTTTGTGAAAACTTCCTTTTCATTTAAGGAAATTATTATCTTAAATTTTATTTTAAAAATGTTTTCAAAGTAAAATTAGTTTAATTATAATATAATTTAACCAATATTGTTCATTTTAGTCACTTTAACATTGAATTTTTATATAATTGTTTTTAAAACTTTTGAAACTTTTATCTTTGGAAAACCGCTTTTTCATCACTTATATGGGTTTAATTTTAAATTAAATTCTACAATTTATATGAATTGAATTTGGAAATATAGATTAAATATTTAAAATAATAATAATTAATATTATATAATAAGTGAAACTTAATTTTTGATCATAATTAATAGTTAAAATAGAAAAAAAATTATTACTACAGTTAAGGTTAAAATAGGATTACCTGGGGGTAAAACTAAAACAAAAAGGGGTAAAATGATACAAAAACTTTTAAAAAACACATTTTATGACCATATTTAGACCTTATAACCTAGAAGGTTTTGTAATAGTTCATTTTGGACCCCATTGGCTTGTGGAAAACGTGGGTACACTTTATTCTTTCAAATAATCCATTTGCGTACTCTCCCCCACTTGTAAAATGCCACCCCTCTCCTCTCATATTAATATTTCAAAAAATCAATGGATTAGAAAATAACTAACAAAAATAATTAATTCCTTCCCTCCCCTAATCCTATATTATTTTTTTCTCATAAATATATATTATATAAATTATTTTCTTGCAAACCTAAATAAGTTTTTTGAAAAATAGGAAACATCCTTAAACGTGAATTTTATTTTATTTCTCTTTCCACATCCTTCAGATCATGTTAAATCATACTGATATAAAAATTAATTATATTACATATACTTATACGTTTTTATGTTAATATAATGACCTATCAACATCTCAACCTCCCTCAAATGGGAAACAGAAGCGCAGATCTTGTATACGGTGGACTACCACCTCGTGAACTAACCTAATTTGTTTTTCCCCACCACTTTATACAACTAGATATAATTATGTATATAATTATTATATATTATATTTGTGTTATTATTATTCTTATGGACTTATAAATTACATATATCTTCTTACTTTCCATTCTTTAGGGAATATGATAACGTCGCTCGTGTGTAGTTGAGACTAGAGTCTCATAAAGAAATATGATTCATTTTTGACTATATATTTACATGGAAGGTAATAAAGGATAAATTTAATGAATATATATGTTATATATTGCATAATAATGAATTTATAAAGGTTTTATATTATTTACCATTATTTATTTTAATCTATATAGAAAATGGAAATAACCTTCTGGTATACGTACAACTTACCATCTCCATGAATAGTGTAACTCATTTTCTATATATAACTTGAAGGATTCATATAAATACATTAATAATGAATATATTTTATATTTATATCATTATTAAAATTCTGGATATTATTTTATATTGATCAATGTAAAATGATCAAAAATACAAACCAAATCACACATGAAAAACGATGCTTTTATTTCCCAAAATGTGATTTTAACAAGGAATTATTGATAAATGGGTAATAAAAAGTCATTATAGAATAATATATGATATGATACATATGATTATATTTATTTTATTGGTTTATAATAAAAGTATATTTATTATAAAGGAGGTTATAATATGTAAAAAAAATATAGAATGAAAGTAAGAGATTTTGGTCACAAATTGCCTTCTTTGGGACATAAGATATGTTACGCACCTATCTTTTTATATGAGGTGTATATACTACCCCTTGAAACGTTATATCATTAATATACTTATTTTCATGATATTTAAAGTTTCATTTGATGTGGATCTTGAATTGTTCTTACGATTCAAAAGATACCAAAGCGATAATGATTTTATGTTACAGTCTCATCTTTTATCTGGATTGTTTATAGTTATGTTTCCAATAATGAAATATTATGATATATCTCTAAATAAACTTATGTATTTTATTAACCTCTAGTTATTTCTTGATAATACATTTTTTCATTACAATTTCTTCCTTTGAAGTACTCAGTGGATCAAAAATATTTTTTTATGAAAAATCAATTTTATTTATCTCTTTGATCGAATATGAATTTTTTCCTTACAGTTATTTAAAAAAATATTTTTAAAAAAATTTTAATATCATTTATATTCATTTATAACCTTGTTTTAATTTTCAAAATATTTTTTAAAAGGAATATTTTTTTTCATTTTTTGACTGAGGAGCTTTTGAATTTTATCAAAAATGTGAATGGAATATTTTTCTAAAGTGTACAACCTGAACAAAATTTTATGATGTCATGACTACTAATTTTTTTAAAGATTCTGTTATAAATTTCCTAGATTAATTTGCAAGACAATGTTTTAATTAATATTTGGGTTGTTTTTAGATTTCCAATATGTCTTTTAAAATGGACCGAATATTTTCCTCAGTAATGTTTTATAGAGTTTTTTTTTAAAATTTATATTCATCAATGATAAAAAAATTTGGTGTAAGGTATGATTTACTAGGGATATGATCCAATTGTACCATAGTTATTCTTTTTAAGGATTTTTTTTCTTATGATGTAGAAATTTTTATGAAGCCCATTTCTTTTCCATGAGTTATGTTATAATAAAATGTATCTCAAACCCAATTAATGTCCATTGGTTATGATATGATGTATGTTAGGTCCACAAGGCTGAATACCCTGAGAGGGGGTGAATCAGGGTATGAGTAATTTAAAATAAAAGCCCATTATAATATTTTTTCGCTCTTAAGAAAAACACACTTCTATCTTTTTCCTTTTGAGAAATATAAACAGAATGTAAAGCATGCACAAGACACAACTATTTTTACTTGGTTCACCCTCACTAGGCTACGTCCACGGAGCATACACCGACAAGTTTCCGGTTGTACCAAATTACACTAAACATCACTAGCTGTGGATTACAAGGTCTGGGCACAGTAACTCTATCCCAGGCTCACTGCCTTTACAATGTTTAGGGTCGGCTCACTGCTTTCCCAAGGGTCACTCCCTATTTCTCTCTCTCTGGATCACTGCCGGTGGAGAGGATCACCTTCTTCCTCTTCCTTTTCTCACTACGTCGGAAAGGACCCACTCACAGTTTATAGACCAGTAGGTCCCTTCATTTTCATGAATGAATGAATCTTCCTCTCTATGTAGATGTTCTGTTGAAGTTCAATCTTCACCCGTAGATGAATCTCTCTTTGCACTGAAGGAATCGGGCAATCTTCCAGATTTAACGCAGTCCTGAATTAATGTCAGAAATCAACCCTACTTGGAAACCTTCTCTAGGGCGGCGCACAAGTCTCGGCATGAAAGTCAACATGATCGTGAAAGTATTTATTAACACTTGCGCGACACAAGCTTAAGCTTATCCAAATATGCATGACACTCTTCCTTTGCTGCCAAAACCACCTTAGGCGCACAACAAAAAGATAGTGCGCAAATTCAACACTGGAGCACAAGTCCCTACTTGCGCGACCACACACCACTTGTGTAACTTCCACACCTGCGCGACGGGGGCTCTGAGTTTCCTAAGTATTGAACTCCATGAAAAATGAGAAGGGGTGGTCCAGTATTTTTAGGCATTTGATCCACCTGCGCGACGGCGCGCAAGTTCCCCTCCGGCGTGCAGCTCAACTGCCCTGGCCTCTGTCGTGCTACTCACTTGAGCGACCAAACCAATACTTGCACGACCCACCATACTTTTCCGTTTTTTAAAGTTCTAATACTGAAAAAAAACAGGCACACAAGTTCCCAAACCTCATAGGTATCGGCGTGCTAGTCTCTTCACGGCGCGCAAGTCACTTGCGCGGCCAACTCAATACTTGTGTGACCCTTTCCCTTTTTCCATATTTTGATGATCTGATCTTGAAAAACAAATGGCACACAAGTTTCCTATCATCCAAGACCTCGGTGTGTAAGTCTCTTTGCCAAAACTATTTTTCTTCATTTGTCGATTTTAAGGCCCAAAAATTTGGAAGACACTAGTAAACGACGCCACCTTGTATCTGTTCTTTTTGTACTGCCTCCAGATCATCCATTCCTTTGTCAACGTTCTTGAATCAAACATTGATTGTTTAATCAAATCTCTTGAACTCGAAATTCCACTATGAAAACCCCTTTGTCAACAAATTTGTATGTCTTCGTTTTATTTTTCAACAATCACAACACAGATGTCCACCTTGTCAATAAACACAATTTCCTCAAAAATGCTTCAATGATACCTTGAGGGATTTTTTCCCATCAATAATTCCCTTTGGGTTTGTTGAAAACTCTTCCATAAAAAGATACATCATTGATTCTTCATCCAACATTCACCTCATTGCGATTCTGATAGCGATCAAGGATTTACTCAACACATACTCTAAGCCCACATGAACAATGCTCGACGGGAGAAACAAGAGTAAATGAAAAGTTCATCAATGAATCACTTCATCTCTGAAATCAAATATTGACACCAAACTGATACCAATTTTTACCAAAATGATACCAGTTGTTGGAAAACTTCTTACCACTCTCCTAAACCACTCTTATGATTTTATCACAATCCTCAGCTGTCGTGTTATCTATTCATTGACCGATCACTTCTAGCGTCGTCAGATTTTAAACTCTCCCCCTTTCTCATTTCTCCCCCTATCTCACTGCTTCACTTGCCAGCTTCTCCCCATATCAATCATGATTTCTCAAATTTCCACACTGTCTCCCCCTTGAACAATCACTATTTTCTCCCCCTTTTTCAACGAACCCAAAGGTCACTCCTTTGCAGTCTGTAACAGATTACAAAACACATATCAGCACATTAGGGAAAAAAACATCATACGTCAGGGAGAGGGGGTTTCACATCCACACTCTTTCAAGTTAGGGGAGTTGAATGAACTCCCAGAGCCAGTCAATTTCTCTCAAAAGCATCCTTGGGTAAGGCCTTTGTCAGAATGTCTGCAACCTGTAGCTCTGTAGGCACATATTCCAACTTCACTATTCCCTACTCAACCTTCTCCTGGATAAAATGATACTTTATCTCAATGTGATTGGTCCTTGAGTGATGAACCATATTTTTTCTAAGATTTATAACGCTTGAGTTATCGCACTGGATTCCAATCGGAGACTTCACTTCAACTCCCATATCTTCAAGCTGATGCTTCATCCACAATAACTGTGTGCATGATTGAGTGGCTGCAATATACCCAGCTTCTGCAGTGCTTAATGAAATACTATCTTGCTTCTTTCTTAGCCATGAAATACACAATCCATCATGATATAATGCACCTCCTAATGTTGATTTTCTGTCATCTGCTGATCCAGCCCAATATGCATTTGTGTAACCCA
Source organism: Viscum album (assembly GCA_963277665.1). NCBI lineage: Eukaryota > Viridiplantae > Streptophyta > Magnoliopsida > Santalales > Viscaceae > Viscum > Viscum album. The sequence goes on from OY728160.1 coordinate 1,266,564,335, forward strand.
ATAACACTGACTGAGATTTGTCATTATACATCAGACCAAAATCCATAGTGCCTTTGATATATCGAAGTATTATTTTTAATGCAAGTATGTGGCTTTCCCTAGGATAAATCTGACATCTCACTGCTTGGCAGGTGGAGAAAATAATGTCAGACCTTGTTGCGGTCAAGTACAACAAAATTCCAATGATTTGCCTATATTCTGTGATATTAACTGCCTTGCCATACTTATATTTTGATAATTTCATTTGGGTAGCAACCGGAGTCTTCATCTCCTTGGAATTATCCATTACAAACCTTCTTAGAACCTCCTTGGCATATTTGGTTTGAGAAATGAATATTCCATTCCTTCCTTGAGTCACCTGTAGACCAATGAAAAACATTAGCTCTCCAATCATTGACATCTCAAACTCATTTTTCATGAATTCTGAAACTGTCTGCACAGAGCTTTATCTGATCCGCAAAAAATTATGTTGTCGACATAAACCAACACCATCATCCTTTTATTTCTGTCATTACTAAAATAGAGATTTTAATCAACTCCACCATGCTGGAAACCAAGATTCTTCAAATACTGGTGAAGCCTTGAGTACCATGCTCTTGGTGATTCTTTCAGCCGATACAACACCTTCTTCAGCCAAAAAACTTTAATCTCATATTCATGAATGAAAAAACCATCTAGACGCTAAATATACACTTCTTCTTCCAGAAACCCATTCAGGAATGCAGATTTTACGTCTATCTGGAATACTTTGAACTTTCGTTGCACTACAATGGCCAAAAATAATTTGATTGTCTCCAGCCTTGAAACCAGTGAAAATGTATCATCAACATCAATTCCCTCTATCTGGGAGTACCCATTACACATTAGGAGTGCTTTGTTTCGAACTACTGCACCACCTTCATTCATCTTGTTGCGATAGACCCATTTAGTTCTGATGACATTTTCATCTATAGGTCTCGAAACAATCTCCCACGTCTGATTCTTCTCAATCTAGTCTAATTCTTCATTCTTAGCTTGAACCCAGTACTCAACTTTAGTGACATCGGAAAAAAATTTCGGCTCCACCTGAGACAAAAACGATGTTTGCTGTGATGATTTCATTCTTCAAGTCTGGACTGGAGCTATCTGATCACCAATGATATTTTAACTATCAATTTCAGCTCGACTCTTTGGCTTCTTAGCAGATTCAAATTTTGTTTCCTCTTGCTCATCATTAGTATCTTCTTATGAGTCATCCTAAGCCACTTCTACTCCCCTTGTGTTGCTTACCTCATCATCACTTTCATCTAGAAACTGTTCAGTAAGCCATTGAGTATTCAGTTCATTTTCTACTATAGTGACATCATTGCTCTCAACAATTTTTCCCAGCCTCTTGTTGAAGAATTTATATGCTTTTCTTTTCCCTGAGTACCCAAGGAATATCCCCTTATCTCATCATGCCTCAAACTTCCTGTGATTTTCTTTGTTGAGAATGAAACACTTTCTTCCAAAGATTCGAAAGTATTTCAACATTGGATTATTTCTGTACCACAGTTCATACAGAGTCTTACCTTGCTTCAGACACAATAGAGACCTATTTGAAACATAGACCGATGTCAAAACAGCTTCCTTACAAAATTTATCTGGTAGGTCTTTATCAATAAGAATCATTCTGGACATGTTGTTGATGATCCGATTTCTCCATTAAACTACTCCATTCTGTTGGGGAGCTCTTACTAGTGAAACTTGATTCCTTATCCCATGTTTCTCGAGATAGTTTTCAACTTGACTGTTTGTCAATTCCGTACCATTATCAGTACAAAACATCAGAATTTTCTGCCCAAGCATCTTTTCTGATTCCCTCCTATACTGCTTTATGCAACTGAACACCTCTATCTTATGGGTAATGATGAATACCCAGGACATTCTACTATAATCATCAATGAAAAGGACATAGTACCTCTGACTATTAATAGCTCGTGGTGAAATAGGACCACATACATCAGCATGTACCAATTTGAGCACTCTGGATGATTTCTGTTCCTTTGTCCTATATGTTTTTCTGATGATATTTACTTGTTGACAAGCATCACATGTATGGGTACGATCACGTGATAGTTTGGAAAGGTCTCTAGCAGCATCAAACTTTAGCAGATCTCCCATAGATGGTTGGCATAGATGAGCAAGTCACTTATTCCATAGCTGGTTTTCATCCTCTTTGGATAAAAGACATGAATCTTCTTCCCCACCTACAAGGTAAATATTTCCCTTTTTCATTTTTCCTTGTATAACAACTGCTCCATCTTTTCCTTTCACAACACACATCTTCTTGGTAAATCGAATAGAGTTCCCAGAGTCACATAGTTGACTGACACTGAGCAAGTTATGACTAAGACCCTCTACTACCAAGACATCAACACGTCTCATTTCTTTGCACCCAAACTTGGATTTCCCTGAGCCAACAATCTTAGGGCCTTCATCGTTTCCAAATTTAACAACACCTTCTTTGTCATATTTTATGCCTGTAAGAAGATCCTCATTACCCGTCATATGTGATGTGAAACCACTATCAAGGATCCACACACCAGAGCGATGTGATGCTTTAAGGGAAATCTCTGCCACCACGACCTTCTCATTTTTCTTCTTCTTTGTCCATACTTTGTCCTTCACACTCGGCATGGATTGAGATTTCTGTTATTTCTCAGAGTATTGTGGACCAGCATTATATCGCAAAGCCGCAAATCTATTCTTCATTTTTAACTCACCTGTCAGTTTATTGATCTGCTGCTTGCGAACGTTTTGATTATGATTTGACACATTTCTCTGAATGGTTGAAATGCAGTACCTAGCCATGTGTCCAAATCCTCCACACCAAAAACAGTGTCCTTTGAAATATGTTCTGGAAAACCGTTCTCTGTCTGGCTTCCACCTCTGTTCTTGATCCCTTATATATCTCTTGGCTATGGAACACACATACTGTGAATGTCCCATCTTCCCACAACAATAACACGTGATATAAGGTGCACTTCTTCATGTTATTTCAACACTATGAGTTTTCCCTTGGGATCTTTGAATATTGTGATTCTGATTTGTGATCATATAAACTTTCAATCTCGGGATGGGTGCTTGTGGTATGACATCAACTACCACAGATTTTTGTTTCTTATCAAGCCCTGAATCAGCCTTAGCATTTGAGCTTTCTTGTTGCTTCACTCCTGCTAAACTATGAGCCTCCTCTTTTATCTTCTCTGTCTTCTGAATGGCCTTCTATTCTAATATCACATTGGGGGTCAAGAGTTTTTCTTTATCCTTCATTTTTCGTCACAGACTGGCCAATTTTTCTTCAAGATCTTTGATCTATCTGACCTGCTTATTTCCTGTGTTAGTCAAGAAATAAATTTCCTTCTTTTGTTCCTCAATTTTAAGCTTATTCTCAACAATATTTTCTGAGCTCTCAAGTGTTGAGGATTTTAGTCTTAAAATTTCTTCTAACAAATTATAATTTTCTTCATCCTGTTGTTGCATATAGAGTTTGGTATCACGAACCAATTTATTGGCTTTCTTCGTTTTGGCTCTCCAAACATCTATCTCCTCAAGAGTTTCTTCTAATTCAGCTTCCATTTTAACTCTCCCTTCAATTTATTCTTCTTCTTCAACGTTAGCTTCTTCCTTTTTCTGAGAACTACCAACAATCGCCACCAAGGAATTTACCCCCTGATCTCTGCAATTTTCTATCTCCTCAACTTCTTCATCCTTAGACTCATCTGGACATTCAAATTCTTGTGAAAGAAGATTCTTCTTCTTGAAGAAATTTCTCTTGAATTTTTTATTCCCTTTCACAAACACTGAAGTCTTCCTCTTGGGAATTTCAACTTCATCATCATCATTATCGTTATCTTGAAACTTCTTGGGGAATCTTACCACAAGATGACCAACCTTTCCACATAGAAAGCATGCTAGTGGAAGTGTCCCTTTAAAATTTCCTCTTCCTCTTTGCAGATTTGAAGAGAGGAATGACTTCACCTCATCTGTCTCTTCTTCTTCTTGAGAATATTCAATGGTGAGATTCTTAATGGCCTTGAATGACACTTCTTTGGATTTCCCCTTTTTCACAGCATCGTTATCATCATTTCTCATTTCATATGCAACAATAGTGCTATGCAGGTTATCCAATGTCATTTCTTTTGCGTCTTTATCTTCCAAAACAGAAACTTTCAGATTGAACAGAGGTGGAAGTTTTCTTAATATGAGCTTCAAAATATTTATGTCTTCGATAATTTCACCAAGACCTCGCATGTCTTTGACCACAGCATTCACCCGGTCAAAGAATGCATCAACAGACTCATTCGGGTTCATTCTCAGATCTTCATACTTGTTCCACAACACTTGCAGCTTTGCCTCTATGACCATAGTATCCCCTTCATATATATGAAAAGATTTTCCCACATGGAATGTGACGTTTTGCATGAAATCACCTTTGTATAGATGGGATTGGAAAGGGCTCCCCCTAAGGCATTGATCGCTTTGGAATCAGCATCCAACTCTCTATGCTTAGCTTCTGATAACGCACCACTATTAATATCAGTTGTGATACCATGCATAGCTATTGAAAGCACATCTATTACCAAGGATTAGAAATATTTTTGCATTAAATTCTTCCATATATGAAAATTACATTTGTAAAATATTGGAATCCCTTTATGATTAGTGACCTCCATTGAGAGAAGAAAAAATGTCAACCTTTACCTCTGATACCAATTGGTATGTCCACAAGGCTGAATACCCTGAGGGGGGGGGGGTGAATCAGGGTATGAGTAATTTAAAATAAAATCCCATTCTCATCCTTTTTTTTTGTTAATAAAAACACTCTTCTCACTTTTTCCTGTTGCACAATATAAACAGAAAGCTAATCATGCACAAGACACAACTATTTTTACTTGGTTCACCCTCACTGGGCTACATCCAAGGAGCATACACCGACAAGTTTCCGGTTGTACCAAATTCCACTAAACTTTACTAGATGTGGATTACATGGTTTGGGCACAATCACTCTATCCCAGGATCACTGCCTTTATAATGTTTAGGGCCAGCTCACTGATTTCTCAAGGGTCACTCCCTGTTTCTCTCTCTCTGGATCACTGCCGGTGGAGAGGACCACCTTCTTCATCTTCCTTTGCTCACTACATCGGAAAGGATCCACTCACAGTTTATAGACCTGTAGGTATCTTCATTTTCATGAATGAATGCATCTTCCTCTATTTGTAGATGCTCTGTTGAAGTTCAATCTTCACCCGTAGATGAATCTCTCTTTGCACCGAAGGAAGCAGGCAATCTTCAAGCTGTCATGTAGTCTTGAATTACTGCTGGAAATCAACCCTACTTGGTGCCCTTCTATAAGGTGGCATGAAAGTCTCGACATGCAAGTAAACAAGGGTGCACAAGTATTTCTTAATACTTGCGTGACTAAAGCTTAAGCTTCTCCAAACTTGCGCGACACACTTCCTTTGATTCCCAAACCACCTTAGGCGCACAACAAAAAGATGGCGCACAAGTCCCTACTTGCGCGACCACACACCACTTGCACAACTTCCAAACCTGCACGATGGGAGCTATGATTTTCCTAAGTATTGAACTCTGTGAAAAATGAGGAGGGGTGGTCCAGTATTTATAGGCATTTGATCCACCAGCGCTACGACGTGCAAGTTCCCCTCCGGCGCACAAGTGTCGGCGCCCAGCTCAACTGCCCTGGCCTCTGTCGTACTACTAACTTGCGCGACCTAACCAATACTTGCTCGACCCACCTTCCTTTGCCATATTTTGATGTTTTGATACTAAAAAACAACAGGCGCGCAAGTTCCCAAACCTCTTATGTATCGGCGTGCAAGTCTCTTCACAACGCGCAAGTCACTTGCATGACCAACTCAATACTTGCGTGAACCTTGGCCCTTTGCCATATTTCGATGATCTAATCTTGAAAAACATATGGCACGCAAGTTTCCTATCATCCAAGACCTCAGTGAAACCTTGTATCTATTCTTTTTGTACTTCCTCCAAATCATCCATTCCATTATCGATGTTCTTGAATCAAACACTTATCATTTAACCAAAGCTCTTTAACTCGACATTCCACCATGATAACCCCTTTGTAAATAAATTTGTATGTATTGGTTGGCTTTTTCAACAATCATAGCACATATTTCCACCTTGTCAATAAACACAATTACCTAAAAAATGCTTCAATGATACCTTGAGGGATTTTTTCCCAACAATGTAATACTTATAAAACCTAATTATTTTCATGGGTAATGAAATTATGAATATATTTTTATATTTCATAATAAATTTATATGATATTAATTATGTGAATGGTGGGATATTTATCTCTCTCCCTTGAATTGGATAAATATTGAAAAATAATGGTATAAAAAAGTCTGGAATAGGGTGTGAACCTTGTTTAGTAAGGGAAATATTCCACTATGATAGTCTTGGGAGTGAACCATAACTAATAATATAGTTTGGGGAATGAAACTATTAAACTATGATATCATTATTAATGATACATTACTCATTTAGAAATGATTTACTATACTTATTTTTATTCCTGAATTTCATTTCTTATATCAATGTTTTGAACTCATGGATCATGTTATTCAATTTTCATATGATTAAGGTCTTATAAACTTCCAATATTTATTCCATGACTCAATATTTATATATTTGATATTAATGGTATGGTTTTCAAAATTTTATGATCATGTTATCATATACTTATGCTCATATTATGTTAAGGTATTTCCCTTTTTTTACCAATACTGAGAATCTAAGATCACCCTTTCTTATATTTAATTACTCCAGGTTATGATGACAAGTATTATGTGTGATATTTTTAAAAAGGTTTCTATATATGAGGAACTATGTTGGATATGATGTATAATTCTTATGATCTAGTTTTTTATGTTTCTATGTTTCCAATGGCACTATACAATTACAATCCCCCAATGTGTGTTTGTGTAATTTAATGAATATTCATTAAAAAGATATGTAATATATATATATATATATATGAAAATATTAGGTAATTATAGTCGGTATTAGTGAACATATTTAGTTATAATTTTTAAAATAGGATGAGAACCATATAGTGAGAACCCTTAAGATAAGCCAAAGTATAGGGTAATATCCTAAAGTTTAGGTATGGATGAGATTATGTAGTTTAACTAGAAATACATACCTTTATGGATACTAATAGTGGACATAGTTCTAAAATTGATGTACATGGGGTTAATAAATCTGAAAAAGGCATGTGAGGCTTGGCTCTATTACTACATGGTAGATGACAATAAGCCTTACTGTGCAACTATTTTTACATTCCTGAGGGATAGGATTTGGGTAAATTATGTTTCTTTATAAACCATCATGAAATATTCTAATAGATGATGGCCATGAATAAATTAGTATAAACCTTAGGTTTCATAGATTTAAAAGAAGGTGTGTTTATTTAGACATACTATAAATGATTTTTCTTGAATTTTTGTTTTCCTACTATGATTATTATTGCCCACACTTTGCTTTTTTTGTTTTAGTCGATAGATTAAACCCAAATGAACCATCTTTGTGCTGAATGTAATATATAATGCAATGATTTTCGTATTATGTAGCCAAATTTTATGGGTGATAGGATGAAATATCTCATTTCTATTCTCACTTAGATTTCTCAAGATATGAATAATACTAGACATCCAAAAAATAAAAGAAGGGAACAAATTTCTGTTGATTCATTCATAAGGAAATTCCCATCATCTTTTAGTGGTTTTGATGATCCACTAGTTCTTGTGTAATGAATCAGTACCACTTGAAATATATTTTCCATTATCTAGTGTTTGAAACATGAAAAATAAATTTTGGGTGTATATTATTTACAAGGATAAGCTGATCAATGGTGTAATCTCATCAAGAATAAGAGGAGACAAGATAAATTTGTTTCTATGAAGTGGTGTGAGTTTAAGAGTTTATTTTTAATAAGTATTTCCATAAAATTCTTAATATGGAAATGAATAAGTAATTACTTGATATAAATAAGTAGTATGATGAATACATTGGTACATATGAGGATAATTTTACTAGAATTGTGAGGTATTCTTTTGGAATAAATTGTTATATGTTCCATCAAGGTGTAAATAAAGATTATATTTACCCTTTAATAATATGGTTTTGACAGGAAAATAGAGATGGATTTCAAGGGAAACACTATAAACCATAGAGAGAAGAATATGATCTTTCCTCTATGCTTGAAGTGTGGTCGGAAACAAGGATAAAACTATGTTACGAGGACTAGTAAATGAATTGAGCGTGGAAGAGAAGTTCCTTGGGAAATAACATGTCGATGTGATAGGAATAAGTTAACTAATGATGAAAATAGAGAGAAAGATCCACATAATGAAAAACCCATAGTCAAGTGTTTCAAATGCAAGGATTATGGGAAATATACTAACTTGTGACAAAATCCAAAGTTTAATGATGAGGATCAACTATAGTATCCTAATAATATGAGGTAAAAGGGTAAATATCATGATATCAATATTTATAATGAGGGTTAGATAATAATGTGTTGCGAGGTACACTTACCATCCCCTCTAGAACCTATAATGTCTTCCTTTACTCTAGATTGGCCCATTATTTTATGTTTGAAGAATTTTGTAAGGTTATCAAGATGAATCCACATGGTCTGATAAATAATTATCAATGAAAATCCCTAATACTATGTTGATTTCATCTTAAGTATTTTATTCCTCTCAGATTGAAGTTTGTGGGAATGTAATTTCAACAAATCTTGTAATTATTACCCCGGTTGAATTTGATGTTATCTTATGAGTGGATTGAATTTCTCTACATAAATCCCACATCGATTATCAATTTAGGGATGTCATGTTTGATATTACAAACTAACTTATGATCATCTATAAGTGTGAAGATAAATATGAACTTCTGATGGAAATTACATCGATTTTATGGGGTTTGATTCATATTCAAAAGGGAAATTTATATCAGATGGTAGGGGAGAAACTCAACATCAATGATAATCCAATTTTTTGGGAGTTTTTTTATGTATTTACTAAATATTTTCCAAGTATTCCACTGTATCACATAGTTATATATTTAATATAACTCATACATAGTTCCACACATATTTCAAATAATCCCAATAGAATGGCCCTGATTGAGTTATTGGAATTGAAGAAGAAACTCTAGGAGAATATTGAAAAAGGATTCATTCATCGAAGTGTGTCAACTTAGTGTTAACCCATTCTCTTACTCATTTTACCATTATCATTAAGGAATATATTCTTTAGAGATTATCTTGATCACTTCATAGTAGTATTTATAGACTATATTATTATATATTCTAAAGGAAAGGAAGAGCATGAAGATCACTTGATAATTGTATTGAAGACCCCGAGGAATGGGAAGTTGTATGAGAAATTTACAATGTGTGAATTTTGGATGGAAAAATTTACAATTTATAGCCATATAATATCAATATGGACATGTCAGTGGATCCATCAAATAAACAGTCTATTGAATTTTGGGCTATACCGACCAAAATTATTGAGATTTGAATATTTCTTAGTTTTGTTAGACATTATCACTAGTTTTGGAATAATTTCTCACAACAATCTAATCCACTAACCAAGAAAACTTGTAAGGGATATAAGTTCCATTGAAAAAATGAATGTGAGGAAATTTTCAAGGATCTAAAGAGAAGATTAGTTTTTACACCTAAACTTACTGTAAATACCCGGAAATTTCAAGGAATTTTTTTTTTAATTTTCTTTGGAATTTTACAAGAGCGCAGTTTCAGACGGCACCTGATTCCGAGGCCCGGAGTGCCCGGAATCATTTTCCGAAGTTTGGCTCGGGTACGTTCAGTGAACGAACGAGCGGGTTTTTCTAACTTTAGAACCGGTGCCCGGAATCGAATTCCGAGGGCACCGATGGAACCGTAGCGCCGGTTTACGCTTAGGAACTCCTGTTCTGGAGTTGCGTACTTGCGAGTGTTGATAATAAAAATTGTGGATGTTTACTTTGTAATTACACTACAATTTTTATTATTTTACTCTAAATGTTATCTCTTGTTGGAAGTTGGGTAACCACCCAACCTCCCATGGGAGGTTATGAGGGTGGTGGGGCCCACACGAACCCCACCCCTTCATATCCTCTAAAACCCCCTCAACTCCCACTTAAATTATGTTAACTTAAGTTATAAACCTATGACTTAAATGTAATGAGTTAATGAGGTGAGTTGTGTGTGGTTATTGAATTTCAAACCTTTGAAATTCAAAGAGGTTGGGTTTTGTGAATAAAATAAGAAAGAGTCTTATTTTTTTTGTTAGAATTTTATCTCCTTGAGAGAGTAGGGAAGTCTTCTTCATCTTCTTCAAACTCAACGAAGAACGCGAAGAACGCCGTTCTTCAACGAAGAACTTCTCCGCCGAAGAACACGGTCCATCCGCGACGCCGTATCCGCGACGCGACGTACTTCTTCCGCGTCATCTCTTTCGCGACGTGCTTTCCGCGGCGAACCTACGTCCGACGCCGCAATGCACTTTCCGCGACGTGCCTCTCGCGGCGAACCCACGTCCGTCTACCGCGACGCCATAACCGCGATGCCGACGACGTCTTCCTCCGTGACGTCCGACCTCCGCGACGCTCGTCCTTCGCGGATCGTTGACGAGCTCCGCGAGCTTCCTTCGAGGTAGGGGTTGTACCTTATTTACTAATTTAATTTACGCCTTCATAAATAAATTATTGGACCGCTTGTTATCTTTAACATGGGAGGGGATCGGACCGCACAAACACGGTCGATCCTCCTCCCAAACCTTGTTGTTGGATTTTTACTCGTGGTTCGAAGAAGAGGCGGAGCGGTGCCGTGACACCACGCTTGGACGCAAGGGGTTCATGGGAGTGCGCGAGATTGACGCGCCACTCCGGACGACGAGGGCCGTAGTGGTCTCCCACGGCCGGATTGACCAAGCCGCCGGAGCAATGAGGCGCGGCCCGTTGGCCGCGGCGGAGTAAAGGAAGTGCGACCGTTGGATGCAACGCCGCCGCGCCGCATCGGAGGAGAAAACAAAGGCGCCGCGGCCAGAGCGGGGCCGCGGCGAAGGCGCGCGGTGTCGTCGCACCGCGCCGGACGACGAAGGCCGCGGCCGGTTCCGGGCCGCGGCGGATTGAGAAGACCGGCGGCCAACCGGGCCGTCGGTGTCGGAAGAAGAAAGGGAACCGGCCGGCCAGGTCGGGCCGGCCGGAAGGAAGTCAAACCGGGGAAATTTATTTTCCCCGATTAGCCGTTAATGGCCCCCAATTAAATTGGGGGCCGGTTAATTTTAGAAGGGGGGGGGGGGCAGCGCCCCCCCGTGTCGTCCAGCAGGCCCCCTCATGTGAGGGGGCGGTTTAATTTTGAAACCGGCGCGGCCCGTGCCGCGCCGCCAGGGGGAAAAACGGGGGGGCGGGGGTCTCACCCGCGCGCCGCCTGCGCGCCCCGCGCGCCGCCGCGCCGCCTCAGCGCCCCGCCGCGCGCCGCCGGTCGAACCGGCCGGGCCGGTTCGGGCCGGGTCGGCCCAGACCCCTTCCTTCTCGAACCAGAACGGTTATTTGCCCGTAACTTGAGCTACGAGCCTCCGAATGACAAACCGTCTGCGGCTACGCGATCCTTGGATAGAAACGGTCGTTTCGGTATAACTCACTCAAAGTTTCAGATACTTTGGGTTCGGCCGGGTTGGTTCGTACACGGAACCAACCGGGCCCTCGGAGCGGAAACGCTCATATCTTGAGCTACGGACGTCCGAACGGCGTGCCGTCAGTTCTGATAAGTACCTCTTAGTGAGACGGATCTTTTCGTATACTCCGCCCGAGGTTTGGACGCAGGTGGAGTACATCCGGGTTGGTTCGTTCACGAAACCAACCGGGCCCTCGGAGCGGAAACACTCATGTCTTGAGTTCCGGACGTCCGATTGACGTGCCGTCGACTTTGATGGAATCCTCTAAGTGGGACGGAACTTTTGACATACTCCGCCCGAGTTTTGGATACAGTTGAGATATGGCCGGGTTTGGTTCGCTCACGAAACCAACCGGGCCCTCGGGACGAAAAGGCTAATAACTCACAGACCGGGCGTCTGATTGACGCGCCGTCTGTTGCATTGAGACTCCTTTGACGAAGCGGACGTATGTGGCACTTCTTCGTTGGACTTTGAGATACTTGGAGTATCGACCAGTAGCTCGTGGAGTGGACCCTCCCGGAGACGAGCGGGCAGGGGAGCGCTTGGGTGTAGCAGCGGACCCGTGGTACTTGACAGTGGTGGTGCGCTTGGATGCAGCAGCACACCCTTGGCGGTGGAGCGCTTGGTTGTAGCGGCGGACCCGCGATACTCTACGGAGTGTGTGCGCTTGGTTGTAGCAACAGACCCGCGACGGTGGAGACGTGCGTGCAGAGTACGGAGACCGTGTAGCCGACTGAGACCTGACGACTTCTTGACCGACTCGACTTGGAGTGAGTCGACTAGCCCAGTGGACGGAGCGCCCAGTAGTTGGCAGCAGACCCACGGCGGACGGAGCGCCTGGTAGTTGGCAGCAAACCCGCGGTACTCGACAGGAGGAGTACCTCAGTAGGCTATTTGGGTGAGCGCCCGGTATTTGGCGACAGACCCTCAGCGGACGGAGCGCCCGGTAGTTGGCCGCAAACCCGCAGTACTCGACAGGAGGAGTACCTCAGCAGTCTTATGGTTAGTGAGCAGTACCTCGGAGTCGTGACAGGACCACTGTTCACTCTAGAGACGGAGCTTTTCAGTAGTTACGGTTACGATAATAAAAATCCTGGTTTGAGCTGAGTCAATGATCTTTGTGTTTCCTCATGATTGAGATGGGTCGCTTGATAACTTAGGTATATGTATGGGCATATACCTGGGTAATGGTTATCCGTTGATTTCATAAACATGTTATAAACTGTGTGGAATTGTACTGTTATCCTGTGTGGATTTACTGTTTACTCTTCTTTGTGGATTGGGTTGTTCTTGGGCTCGGTGCTGGAGCCGAACGGAAATTGGTGACATAGGTATATGTATGGGCATATACCTAATCAATACTGGATGTTACTTCGTGATTGTATCTTTCATGTGGTTTATCCTTTGTGGATTTCAGGAGACCTTCGAGGGTCTCGGGGTCCCTACTGAGTATCTTATACTCACCCCTGCACGGGCTATGCCCGCACTTCGTTGTGTTGGTTGCAGACGACGGACAGCGCTGACTGCGGTTGAGGCTTACGGAGTAGGTCGGTTCCCGTAGGAGGACCACTGAGCGGAACGTGCTCGGAGCGGACAGTTGGACCCAAGGAGTTGTGGAGCTATCTGTACCTACCCTTCAGGTAGGATCCGTGGTGGACGATCCAGGAGCTGAGCCATCTGTACCTACCCTTCAGGTAGGAATCGAGGAGGATGTCCCAGGAGCCGCTTGTACTTTCAGTTGCTGTTTTCCCTTTCGAGTTGTACTTCACTTTACTGTTGGGCTTGTATTTCCGGCCCCTTTACTTCAGCACAGTTGCTCTAGTTTTGTGTACTGCTTTACTTCCGCTTGTTACTCTGAGGTTCTTGTTTACTTTATTAAGGCAATGCCTTCCCTTTTTACTAGGATTTTACGCCTTGGTGCTAGTCGCCAGCCCCTGGCCTATGGAAGGCGGGCTTGGGGTAGTCACGGCACGGGCCCCGAGGGTGGGTCGTGACAAATTGGTATCAGAGGCGGTCGGTTCTACCGCAGACTCTGATCTTTTTTCTATGTGAAGCAATAGTGTTTAGTGTATTGAGTGTGGTTATCAGTCCAAGGAGTCCAGTGTTGGTGCGGCGGCCGACGTATCCGTACATCAGGACCCTGACTTCTGATTTCCGACTTAATGCACGAAAACAATGATTGCGTGTGTGTTTCCCAAAAGGTTTAAAGTTAGCTCAAACCAGGTCATCTCACCAGGTATAAATCGTTGACCGTGACACAACTGTTCAGGATGTCACCATGAAGATAGTTAGCTGGAGTTCCGAGGGAGTTCTCGATGATGGCCCACCGAGCAGCGAGACTCCGGTGCAGGGCCCTTTTTCAGTGTTGGCACCTTCGGGTGGTGTACCAGCAGCACCACCACCCGTTAGGCAGCAGCTGCCACTAGCTGACAGTGCACGCTAGCAGAGCGAGATGAACGAGTTCCAGCAGTAGAGGCCTCTGAGGATACGAGGCGAGACAGATTTCCCAGGCAGCAGTGGACTGGATGGAGGCGATTGCTAGAGTTCTACGCCTAGCTTGGATACTAGTAGAGCGGATGATGATCTTAGCTCCTGGTGTTTCCAGTGAGTGACCATGAGGTTGGTCCTTATAGTAATGAGGCTTCGTTACACGAACCGATACCTGGGATAGTACCTACGGGTAGTGCGCCAGCTATGTCACTACCTGTTGGTCAGCAGACACTACCGGCGGTACCGGTAGCAGAGACTCACAGGCTTAGTGCCTTACATATATTTTAGCACCAGATATCCCTCAAGTTTCGAGGTGAGCCTGACTCGTAGGTGGCTGAGGACTGGCTTGAGGAGGTGGTTTTGAGTTTTCTGGAGCTAATACAGCTTCGACAGTACGACATGTCGGAAGCAGAGCACTCAACGTGGCTTACCAATCAATCTTGGTACTCGTTGGTTACGTTGTGATCAGTTTTTTAGACTCGAACTTCTGAGCGAAGTGTGTCTAAAGGACATCCGAACCATTACTTTTCCTCTATGCATTCCTACCTATGCTAGGATGCTAGAGAGAACCTTTGTGGTTGTGAGTTCTTGGGCTAGTCAGTTACAGCCTGTGAACGTTAGCAGTGAAAGGCAGGAAACTAGCGCCAGTCTCAGAGACTCGGGCGTGTAAAATGTTTCAGGAGGAGGAAGTGCTAAGGACAGATGAATCTGCAGGGTAGCAGACGTGGAAGCGGAGCTTGGAGAGCAACATGTGGTGGTGTACATTTCGACATGTTACGACCACCCGACTTAGTAGTCCCCGCCAGGCTCAGGGAGCAGGAGGGCTGGGGAGGGGAGTAGCTGAATTGCGGTCAAGGAGTGTGACCCAAGAGCTCTAAGAATGATTCGGGGTACGAATTATGTCTACTACGAGCTGCCATATCTATAGACATAGGAACCAATCATTCTACCCTTCCACGAATCATGTCCCAGACCTAGAGGTTCCGGGTAAGCCGTAGACTTGACCCTCACGTCTGGAGATACCTTTGGGAGGAGACTCGATAATCACACTTACGCCGACGATGTGATTTGACCTCGAGGTGAGAGTTTCGGATGGAATCTCTTGGTGGCAGCGTAGAGGCCTTACGACGTTGATCTGGGTATGGTTTTGATTCACAAATCATACCCCGGTTGACTGTTTTAGGAAAACGTCGGAATGGGTTTTCCTTGGTCGGCGAAAAGGAAACCCTGGGCAGCACATGTTAAACTCAGGCATAAGAGGGTGTGACCGATCACTCTTGAGTTGGTCAACCCTACCCTTGTGGCAGCAGGAGTTTTGAGTTTCAGTTCTAACCTAAAAAGGGAAACCTCTTGAGTTCGAGGGTGAAAAACACGTTCTTATACGGTCTCAACCCGATGAGGTTTCAGAGATGTGGCCGAGGCGGCATGTTATCTCCGAAGTTCGATGGACCCTTTTGATCTTCAGCAGGGTAGGCGAGGAGGTTTACCGCTTGACCCTACCACCTCAGTCGCACCGGGTGTATAATGTCCACCACGTGTCTCAGCTGTGGAGATACGTGTATGTTTCTTCACACGTCATCGACCTCGGGGAGTTGGACGTCGACGACAGGGCGACAAGCACAGAGGTTCTAGTAGAGAACGAGGATCGACAGGAGCAGGTTCTACGTGAACGGTTGCTTCCTCTGGGGTGCTTCACGGGTAGCACGAGATCTTCAGGTGAGCATATGGGAGCGTAAAGCTCAGTTGCGTGCTCAGTACTACTTTGTTTCCCTTAAGTGTGAGTTGAAGCTTTACGGGGACGTAAAGCCCTGAGGTGGGAGTAATGTAAAGACCCGGAAATTTCAAGGAAAATTTGTTGTTAATTTTCTTTGGAATTTTACAAGAGCGCAGTTTCAGACGGCACCTGATTCCGAGGCCCGGAGTGCCCGGAATCATTTTCCGAAGTTTGGCTCGGGTACGTTCAGTGAACGAACGAGCGGGTTTTTCTAACTTTAGAACCGGTGCCCGGAATCGAATTCCGAGGGAACCGATGGAACCGTAGCGCCGGTTTACGCTTAGGAACTCCTGTTCTGGAGTTTCGTAC
Organism: Viscum album; assembly: GCA_963277665.1. Lineage (NCBI taxonomy): Eukaryota > Viridiplantae > Streptophyta > Magnoliopsida > Santalales > Viscaceae > Viscum > Viscum album. Next base: position 1,266,580,664 of record OY728160.1, read on the forward strand.
TTGCGAGTGTTGATAATAAAAATTGTGGTTGTTTACTTTGTAATTACACTACAATTTTTATTATTTTACTCTAAATGTTATCTCTTGTTGGAAGTTGGGTAACCACCCAACCTCCCATGGGAGGTTATGAGGGTGGTGGGGCCCACACGAACCCCACCCCTTAATATCCTCTAAAACCCCCTCAACTCCCACTTAAATTATGTTAACTTAAGTTATAAACCTATGACTTAAATGTAATGAGTTAATGAGGTGAGTTGTGTGTGGTTATTGAATTTCAAACCTTTGAAATTCAAAGAGGTTGGGTTGTGTGAATAAAATAAGAAAGAGTCTTATTTTTTTTGTTAGAATTTTATCTCCTTGAGAGAGTAGGGAAGTCTTCTTCATCTTCTTCAAACTCAACGAAGAACGCGAAGAACGCCGTTCTTCAACGAAGAACTTCTCCGCCGAAGAACACGGTACATCCGCGACGCCGTATCCGCGACGCGACGTACTTCTTCCGCGTCATCTCTTCCGCGACGTGCTTTCCGCGGCGAACCTACGTCCGACGCCGCAACGCACTTTCCGCGACGTGCCTCTCGCGGCGAACCCACGTCCGTCTACCGCGACGCCATAACCGCGATGCCGACGACGTCTTCCTCCGTGACGTCCGACCTCCGCGACGCTCGTCCTTCGCGGATCGTTGACGAGCTCCGCGAGCTTCCTTCGAGGTAGGGGTTGTACCTTATTTCCTAATTTAATTTACGCCTTCGTAAATAAATTATTGGACCGCTTGTTATCTTTAACATGGGAGGGGATCGGACCGCACAAACACGTTCGATCCTCCTCCCAAACCTTGTTGTTGGATTTTTACTCGTGGTTCGAAGAAGAGGCGGAGCGGTGCCGTGACACCGTGCTTGGATGCAAGGGTTTCATGGGAGTGCGCGAGATTGACGCGCCACTCCGGACGACGAGGGCCGTAGTGGTCTTCCACGGCCGGATTGACCAAGCCGCCGGAGCAATGAGGTGCGGCCCGTTGGCCGCGGCGGAGTAAAGGAAGTGCGACCGTTGGATGCAACGCCGCCGCGCCGCATCGGAGGAGAAAACAAAGGCGCCGCGGCCGGAGCGGGGCTGCGGCGAAGGCGCGCGGTGCCGTCACACCGCGCCGGACGACGAAGGCCGCGGCCGGTTCCGGGCCGCGGCGGATTGAGAAGACCGGCGACCAACCGGGCCGCCGGTGTCGGAAGACGAAAGGGAACCGGCCGGCCAGGTCGGGCCGGCCGGAAGGAAGTCAAACTGGGGAAATTTATTTTCCCCGGTTAGCCGTTAATGGCCCCCAATTAAATTGGGGGCCGGTTTATTTTAGAAGGGGGGGGGGGCAGCGCCCCCCCGTGTCGTCCAGCAGGCCCCCACATGTGAGGGGGCGGTTTAATTTTGAAACCGGCGCGGCACGTGCCGCGCCGCCAGGGGGAAAAACGAGGGGGCGGGGGTCTCACCCGCGCGCCGCCGGCCGAACCGGCCGGGCCGGTTCGGGCCGGGTCAGCCCGGACCCCTTCCTTCTCGAACCAGAACGGTTATTTGACCGTAACTTGAGCTACGGGCCTCCGAATGATGAACCGTCTGCGGCTACGCGATCCTTGGATCGAAACGGTCGTTTAGGTATAACTCACTGAAAGTTTCGTATACTTTGGGTTCAGCCGGGTTGGTTCGTACACGGAACCAACCGGGCCCTCAGAGCGGAAACGCTCATATCTTGAGCTACGGACGTCCGAACGACGTGCCGTCAGTTCTGATAAGTACCTCTTAGTGAGACAGATCTTTTGGTATACTCCGCCCGAGGTTTGGACGCAGGTGGAGTATAGCCGGGTTGGTTCGTTCACGAAACCAACCAGGCCCTCGGAGCGGAAACACTCATGTCTTGAGTTCTGGACGTCCGATTGACGTGCCGTCGACTTTGATGGAATCCTCTAAGTGGGACGGAACTTTTGACATACTCCGCCCGAGTTTTGGATACAGTTGAGATATGGCCGGGTTTGGTTCGCTCACAAAACCAACCGGGCCCTCGGGACGAAAAGGCTAATAACTCGCAGACCGGGCGTCTGATTGACGCGCCGTCTGTTGCGTTGAGACTCCTTTGACGAAGCGGACGTATGTGGAACTTCTTCGTTGGACTTTGAGATACTTGGAGTATCGACCAGTAGCTCGTGGAGTGGACCCTCCCGGAGACGAGCGGGCGAGGGAGCGCTTGGGTGTAGCGGCGGACCCGTGGTACTTGACAGTGGTGGTGCGCTTGGATGCAGCAGCAGACCCTTGGCGTTGGAGCGCTTGGTTGTAGCGGCGGACCCGCGATACTCTACGGAGTGTGTGCACTTGGTTGTAGCGACAGACCCGCGACGGTGGAGACGTGCGTGCGGAGTACGGAGACCGTGTAGCCGACTGAGACCTGACGACTGCTTGACCGACTCGACTTGGAGTGAGTCGACTAGCCCAGTGGACGGAGCGCCCAGTAGTTGGCAGCAGACCCACAGCGGACGGAGCGCCTGGTAGTTGGCAGCAAACCCGCGGTACTCGACAGGAGGAGTACCTCAGTAGGCTATTTGGGTGAGCGCCCGGTATTTGGCGACAGACCCTCAACGGACGGAGCGCCCGGTAGTTGGCCGCAAACCCGCAGTACTCGACAGGAGGAGTACCTCAGCAGTCTTATGGTTAGTGAGCAGTACCTCGGAGTCGTGACAGGACCACTGTACACTCTAGAGATGGAGCTCTTCAGTAGTTACGGTTACGATAATAAAAATCCTGGTTTGAGCTGAGTCAATGATCTTTGTGTTTCCTCATGATTGAGATGGGTCTCTTGATAACTTAGGTATATGTATGGGCATATACCTGGGTAATGGTTATCCGTTGATTTCATAAACATGTTATAAACTGTGTGGACTTGTACTGTTATCCTGTGTGGATTTACTGTTTACTCTTCTTTGTGGATTGGGTTGTTCTTGGGCTCGGTGTTGGAGCCGAACGGAAATTGGTGACATAGGTATATGTATGGGCATATACCTAATCAATACTGGATGTTACTTCGTGATTGTATCTTTCATGTGGTTTATCCTTTGTGGATTTCGGGAGACCTTCGAGGGTCTCGGGGTCCCTACTGAGTATCTTATACTCACCCCTGCACGGGCTATGCCCGCACTTCGTTGTGTTGGTTGCAGATGAAGGACAGCGCTGACTGCGGTTGAGGCTTACGGAGTAGGTCGGTACCTGGAGGAGGACCACTGAGCGGAACGTGCTCGGAGCGGACAGTTGGACCCGAGGAGTTGTGGAGCTATCTGTACCTACCCTTCAGGTAGGATCCGTGGTGGACGATCCAGGAGCTGAGCCATCTGTACCTACCCTTCAGGTAGGAATCGAGGAGGACGTCCCAGGAGCCGCTTGTACTTTCAGTTGCTGTTTTCCCTTTCGAGTTGTACTTTACTTTACAGTTGGGCTTGTATTTCCGGCCCCTTTACTTCAGCACAGTTGCTCTAGTTTTTTGTACTGCTTTACTTCCGCTTGTTACTCTGAGGTGCTTGTTTACTTTACTAAGGCAATGCCTTCCCTTTTTACAGGGATTTTACGCCTTGGTGCTAGTCGCCAGCCCCTGGCCTATGGAAGGCGGGCTTGGGGTAGTCACGACACGGGCCCTGAGGGTGGGTCGTGACACTTACATTACCCTATAGTGGAGAAGAGTTTGAAATATTTATTGATACATCCATGAAGGTATTTGGATGCATTCATTTGTAGAATGGCATGGTTATAAAATATGCCTTATATAAATTGATGGTTCAGGAGAAAAATACCCAAATTATGATTTGAATTTAGTTGTTGTAATTTTTTCATTAAGGATATAAAGGTATTATATTTATGTGAAAAATTGTGATATATATATATATATATTGATATAAAATGTTTAAATTATATATTCACATAGATATAGTTGAACATGTAGCATATGAGATGGTTAGAGATTATTAGATATTATGACAGCTCAATACATTAAAACCCTAGGAAATAGAACAGGGTGGACAATTATTTGAGTTGATAGGATCATGATAGCTTATTCGTTATAACAATCCAAAAAGATAAAATATTTACAGATTTTAGAAGGTTGGATCTAGAAATCCTAAAGTAAGGGTAGAAATTATATCTTTCTAAGATGAATGTTCAACCATCTATCAAAGTGAAGATTAACGCAGAAAAAATGATGATATAGAGTTTTTGTAGAAGGTGAGTAATGTTCCTAAATTTAACCTTGATTGTGATGGAAATATAAGGTTCAAGAACCATATATGTGTTCAAAACATACCCGATTTGAAGGATTTATCATAGTAGGGTCATAATTATTCATTATCTATTAATAATGAAATTATAAAGATGTGGAGATATTTAAAAATATATTTATGCTGGGAAGTCATTAAGAGAGATAATGTAGAGTTTATATGTCGATTCTTGGTCTGTTGAAAAGTTAAGGCTGAGAGAAAAAAGTCTTAGGGTATTTTACATCTATTACTCAAGCTAGAATATAAATGGGAAAACATAACCATTTACTTTTTCATTGACCTCCCCGAAAATCTATAGGGAAAAATGTTATATGAGTCATTATTGACCACCTTAAAATTTAGCACACTCCCTCTCTGTATGAGAACAATTCAATTTCAATCAGTTTTCTAGGATAAATATTAATGAAGTGGTAAGGTTTTATGGAGTACCACATTCCATTGTGTTTGATTGGTATCTAAAGTTTACCTCAATGTTTTGGTTAATTATTCATCAAGATATTGATATAGAGTTGAGTTTCAAAACTAAACATCATACTCATATAGATGTTCAGTATGATAAGAGAATTCAAACCCTAGAGTAAATGTTGTGATCTTATTCTCGGGATTTCAAATTTTCTTGGAATCAATGCCTTCCCCTATATGGGACCCTAAGGAAATAATAAGGAAAAAGTATCCATTGTTGTTTGTATCAAAGTGATATAATTTATAGAAAGAAATTCACTTCAAGGGGGTTATAATGTATCACCATAAGATTTCATATAATATATATATTTTTAATAAATTTAATTTCATTTATAGCTTATGCCACATGCAACCCAGAGTTCTAATAAACCAAAATATAATATTTATATTACTATTAAAAATATTGGTATGAGATTTCCATTAAACATGGTGGAATGAATAGTAATTAACACATTTTGAATTTTATGTATAGTAGTTTTATATAGTGGAATCATATTGATAAAAAATTACTTAATTTTTTTGAAACTTATTCATTTGTTTCAAAAATTCTATTAAAAAAATGATTTTATTTCTTTATGTGAATAAATAATAAAAGTATTTTTAGAAAAGTTTATAATTTTTCTGAAAAAATTAAATCGTTTTTTAGAATCAATATTTCAAACTTATCTTAGGGTGAATTTTTTGATTTGTTTATGAAAAGATTAATTTTTTGATAAATAGTGAAAATATAGGGTTTTATTGAAAACTTTATTTTTCATTTAATTAATTTATAAGGTTAAATTGTGTTTTAAAATGGATTTAAAAGTGACAATAGTTATATTATAATATAATTAAACCAATAAAAGGTAATTTTAATCAATTTTATATTGAAATTTGATATAGTAATTTTTTTAACTTTTGAAAATTTTCTTGTTGGAAACCACTTTTTCACCGCATCCATGTGTTTAATTTTAAATTAGATTATGCCACTCTAGGGTATTGAATTTTGAAAAATTAATTCCATATTCAGAATTAGTTTAATTAATATTATCTAACATGGTCAACATTATTTGGAACCATATTGATCTGTGAAAACAATAATAAAAGGCCACCCCAATCCTCTCCGGTTCACACTTCCAAAACCCATTTTTTCAAAAAGAATATATGAAAATAAATTCATTAAGTCCCTCCCCTCTCACTATAATCCTTTTTTATCTCCAATACATCCTATAAAAGACTTTTTTGAAACCAAAATATGTTTTTGGAAGAATAGGAAGCGTCCTCAATCAAGTGTTTAATATTATTTATCATTACACATTATTCAAAATTTATTAAATCCCAATGATATAATAAACTCATTTTATTCACTATATATAGATTTTATCATGTTAAGGGAATAAAATACATCCATATCCTCTTCCCTTAAATGAGAATAAAATAGTGGATCATGTGTACGGTGTAGTACCACCTCTCAAACTGACGTAATTTATTTTCCATCACCACTTATTACAACAAGATATAATGATGTATATACTGATTATATATGATATTTATGATATATTTATTCTTATTTTATTATAATATCACATATATCATTTAAATTTCTATTCATTGTGGAATACCATGATGTCTCTCGTGTCTACGGAGGACTGCCGCCTCATGAAGCGATGTGATTTGTTTTCACTAATTATTTTCATGGAGTGTAATGAAGAACAAATTTATTGAATACAAAACACACATATATATATATGAAATAAAAATTCTATAATTTTGATATATTATGTACCTTCCTTTATTTTTATCGAATAATGAAATGAAAAAAGAATTATTACATATGTATGACTTACCATTTCCATGAACGGTGGACAACAATTTCTATATCCAACTTTAATGATGTACTATATAGACATGTACAATGAATATATATGATATTTATATCATGGTTAATATTATGGATATTATGTAACAATGATGAAATTAATAAGATGAAAAATACCAAATCAAAACATACATGAGAAAGAAGTAGTTATTACCTGAAATGTGATTTATTTAATGAATTATTGATAAATGGGTTATAAAAAAGCCTTACTAAATAATATTTGGTATGATAAATATTAGTATGGTTTTTAATATATGTATTATAAACTCATATTTATTATACAGTATGTTCAAACATGTACAGAGGATATCGAGACTTTGGGTAAGGGTTTTTATCTCATATTACCTTATCTAGGACATAAGATATGATGTGAACCTATCTTATTTTATGAGATTTTTATACCAAATTTTACATTTTATATAATGAATATAATTATTTTCACATTTTTTAAATTTTCATTTTATTTTGATACTTAATGGTGCCAATGATTCAAAAGAAACCAAAGTGGTAATGATTTTATCTTACAATCTCATCATTTATTGGGAATTTTTATGAATATGTTTAAAATGATGAAACCTTATGATATATCTATCAAGATACTAATGAATTTTATTCAAATTTGTTTATTTATTGAGAATAATGTTTTTCCTTTCATTTCCCTCTTTTTATGTACTCAAGCGATCACAAGTAGTTTTTAATAAAAATCGATTTTATGTCTCTCTACGGTCGAAAATGATTTTTATTGCATATCCATGTGTAAATAAAATATTTAAAGATGTTTTTATAAAAATAATAATACATTTCAAAGTCATTTAAAACCATTTTAAATGTTATTTTATTTAAAATGAATCTTCCTTTAATTTTCCAAGGGACATTATTTTGACTTGTACCAAAATTGTGAAAGGAAATGTTTATTTTAAAGTGTATGACATGGAATGAATTTTCATCCATTATAGACACTCATGGTTTTAAATATTTAATTATAATTTTACAATTTTATTTTCAAGTAAAAATTTTAATTTTATATTTGGGATGTTTTTTTTATTTTAAATAATTTTTTCAAAATTGAAAGGATATTTTCCCCAAGAACATTTTAATGATTTTTTTTGGAATTTCTAGTAATAGATGACAAAATATTAGCGTATCTTATGTTTTATAAGGGATATGATCTGTTTGTTCCATAATTGTTATTTATTTGGATGTTTTATTAGTACAATGAAGATATGTTTATGAAACACATTTATTTTTACGGGACATATTATAAAGAAATATATATGAAACCCATTTATTTTATGGGTTATGCTATGATATAATTCTTATGAACCCAATTTATTTTAATGTTTTCTAATATAATAAATGTCTTATGATCTAATGGCACACATTTTTATTATTTTCATTTTGTATTGGGTGGGACCTATATCTCCATCCAGTACATTGGGTAAAGATTTATATCTCATGAGATAAACATGACTGGAATGGGTTATGAACCTAGTCCTGTAAGGGAATTTTCCAATAAGATAGTCATCAGAGTGAACCTTTATTACTAATATATTTTGTGGAATGAAACCATATCACTATAATATTCCTAGAAATAACACTTTATAAATATGGATATTATTTCATATGCTTATGTATAGGCCACAATTCCATGTCTTATGTCAATGTTATTCTCTCTTGGATCATGATATTTAATTTAATTATGAATATTGTCTTATAAAATTCCAATATTTATGACATTAATCTAAATTTAAATCTTTTATATGAATATTATGGTTCTCATATGTTATGATCATGTTCTTATACCCTTATTATTATGTTTTTGTGTTTTATTTTTTACCATTACTGATCATCTGAGCTCACCCATTATTATGTTTTTCCCTATGTTTTGATGATGGGTGTTATGTGTGATATATATAAGAAGGGTTGTAGTTATGATTTAGTATGTGGGAGATAATGTAGAACTCTTATGAACCAGTTTTTTAGGTTTCAAGGTTTCTAAATGCACTATACTTTTACGATCTTTTGGCGTGTGTTTGCACAATATAATGAATTTCCAGAAAAAATGATGTAATATCAACGAATGAAAATCATGGTTCATTATATTTCTCCTAAATTTCATCACAAACTAAAAGGTACACTATTCTTACAGTACTAACCATAATATTTCTTCATTCTTTAGGGTTGATCCACAACTAGAATGATCTTAAACCTCCTAGATGAAATTCTTCCTCCATGAGCTTGCTGGATCTAACTAGCTCGTATACACTACAAGATATTTTTAAGCTAAAAATATTGAGTTTCTAGTCTTATTGAAATAATTTGGATCACCCATGTAGGATCAATTTCCATAGTGATGTCAATGCACAGGCTTGAATTATTCATTCTTTATATTATGTCCCGCCCTCACTTGGATGTGTGTAATTAAAGTACACAATTTCTCAATGGGGCATCATGAATTAATTTATTGAGTCTTCTCATACGTGGTTTATTCTAATTCAGAAAAGGACACTTCATAAGTATTGAATAAAACCTAGCACATTTTTGTTCATTTTATAATTATTTAATTTTCTTCTCAAGGTATTTATCTGTTTTAGTTAGTTTTTTATGTACCTATATATTCATGTATGAATGTATGCATTATTTTCCCTACTTTATGAACTTTAATACATCATTCAATTAGATCATGAAAGCCATAAGGATTCAGGGAACCTCACTTTTCTAATATTCTTATTCATGAAACTAAGTCTCAATATCTATATGCTTTATGAAATTAAGATCAATCATGGTATATCAAGTTGTGGGTGATTTGGGAAACCTATCATCTATGAATAAACTGTTCTTATTACTTTCTCGCTAGCTAAGAAGATTCACACAACCTATTTTTTCATAAAACTATTGAGTGTGAGATTCGAAAGTGCAAAGACTATGGGTTTTATTCTTCTCACACAAGTAGAAAGATTCAAAAACTATTCTTTATGAAATAAAGGTTTCATAAAGTTTTTATTTTTATAAAAAACAAGTGATCTCTCTCAAATTATCTATTAGTGGAAGAATTATTTTGGATCATGTTCTCAATATTTGTGGACCTCGTGAACCACCATCAACCCATGTTTCATCCCACACCAGGGATCCTAAAAAATATGTGAAGTGAAAAGAAACTCTTAGGTGTCTGGTTGTTGAAGATGACCTCCTATTTTGATTGGATGACACATATTAAAATGATCAGGTGGACATTATTATATGAGTAACATTTTTAATGTTTGAATAGTAGCCATCTGAATCTCATCCCTCACCGATCTGAACTTCAATTGAGCTTTCCTTTATAAATTATTATGTTCTACAATATACTAAATCTTGATTTGGGTCAAGAAATGAATACACATGAAAACCCCACATGGGGTGGGACACACCCCTTTCCCCCTTTCATTCCACCTTGTACGTGCTACGGGACCTATTCACCTACTACACTACCACAATGGTTGGCTGAGTAGACCTACTTCCCAAGTGGTATACCCTTAGGGTACAACATGTGTGGTTTTAGGTGGGTACTTAGTTGTATATGGATTTCTATGTTATTATTAACCTTCAATGAAATGTTTTAATTTAATTTCTCACATAACTCCTAATCAACTTTAAAGGCAAAAACCGAACTACCCAACTCCATGTCAATAAATTGTTTTTTTTATTTTAGAATTCAATGATAAATACCAAATATCTTCAACCTAAAATCAACTTCTCATTTAAGATGTTGTAAATAGTGTGCACATCTCTTAATGAAATGGGCACATGTATTTAAAATTAACAACCATTCAACAATCACAAAAATTACAAGGATAATTTCTCAATTAGGAAATAAAAACTGATCAAATGAATCCATAACAATAATCTAAGCAAAACCACTTCATCTCAACTCACAAAACACATGTTTACACATCATTGATAAAAAATGAAATACAGGGACAGAACAGAGATGTTTTTTTGAACTTCATGAGTATTGGATGAGTCACATGGTTTACCAAACCTTATGGGAATTGTGCAACGCTTAATGGAAACACTTGGTCATTAGTATGGTTTGAATTCACATTTGGAAAACTGTGAACCAAATGGTTTGTCTACATGATTGGAAACATTTAACACTAAGTATTATAAATAGAACTATACAAAACTAATGGCCACTCACATGATTTCTGAATGTCTAGTACTAACCATGTGCTAAACTATGTTTCATTTACTTAAATTTCAAAATTCACCAAAAAATTAAATTTATACCTGTAACAAAAGAATGAGATTAATAATAAATAAATTGAAAAAATAATAGTGAAATGTAAGGATGGGGTGTGACAGATTCGAAAAATATAAATGATAGGGATTAATAAAATAATATTTCCACAAAATAATAAGCACCAAACTAGTTTAATTAAAGTAAGAATTAAAGTAATAGATGAAGTGACTATAAAAAAAATATGAAATGGGAAAGATCCACTCAACAATCTCCCCATTTTGGAAATTACAAAATTGGAATTGATTTTAAGCAAAATATCCCCTGTTTTATGATGATCAAAAAGGTTAATATAGTAAAGGTTGGATTCTATAAAAATTTAAAAATAGTGTCAACCAAATATATTTTCCCTCTTTACTAATAAAATAAATTATTCCAATAAATAATCCTTAATTAAAACATGCATATTGTTAAGAACATTATTTAATTGAAATACAAAAAATAATAATGAAATTCACTCCTTGTAATGTTTAGTTACTTTCTTACAAGTACTTCTTGAACCTGTTTTTGACCATACTTTGGTTTGGTATTTTTTTGGGGTCACTTTGGGAGTTTTCTAAATTTTTTTGGAAGCACTTAGGGAAATGTACAGTTAGTGAATGGTGAGACAAAATTGTGTTGTTTAACCTAGGAATCTATGTGTAAAAGCATAGTCTACTAGAAGGGGGCACATGATTTTTCCAAACCATACGACTACCATTTCAAATAGCACACCCCTAGGAAGTGGGGTTGTTTAAAATTGGTGGATGGGTAAAGTAACCATGTAGAAAAACCATTCACCATTAATAAAATCTCTTTACAAGGGTCATGGTTATGGTTAATGATTACTTATAACCATATAAACTCTCGAGTAAATTGTGCAAGCAGAATTTTAATACTCTGAAATTTTAATTAAAAATTATCATTACCTATATTTAACCTATAATGAAAACAAAATATCATATTTTCTCCACCTAATCTGTAATATTTGGTTTAGATGTATCTATATTGGGATTCTATATGTATTTCCTTAGTTATTTATGGATCATCTCAATGCATGTTGCATTTTTTATTTGATTTTGACTTTTCTTTTTACATCCTATTTCGATATCTTCTCCTATAACCTTTTAGAACATGAAGGGGATTTGTATTATATATATAATTGGTTTTATAGGGCATTTATGTTTTTATTATGGATCTAGGATCATGAGGACCCGATCTACCCTTCCTCAATCACTATTGTTGACAGAGAATAGTTCTACCTTTGTTCTTCAGGTTGGTTTTTCTATAAAAAGGATTATTTAAAGTAATTTATTTTTTTTAGAAAATTTCATTTTTTATTCATTTAATGGAACTTATTTCTGGTTTAAAAGGGTTTATTGGGAAGATATATGTTTTTAATGGAATTTTACTTTAAAAATTGGGTTTTTACACGATGTGTTTGAATAAATTCTTCAATGGTGATTTTGATTAATAAATGAGTTTTCAATCCTCAAAGCAGATTGTCTTGGATTTTATTTTTTTTTATAAATTTTGATCATGGTTTTTAAATGGATTTTTAAAAACATGGCCTATTGGGAACATTTAGTGTGTTAGGAACTGAAATGTCACTTTTAGTGTGCATAATGTCACTAGAGGTTTTGGGATATCAATAGACCATTGAAGGAATCGATATCAGCTCTAATACATATTTCTAATTTTGGATTCATTTATGACTATTATGTATTCCCTTAAGCTAGGCCCCTATAAGGTGTGAGTTTTCATTTTTTATATTTTTATCACATGATATATGTTTTCATGGATAATTTCTCACAGGTTTTCACATAAGGTTGTATCAAATGGTTTAACAGGATAGATTATTTAATGGATATGTGCCTAATTTGTTTTACCTTATGGTGTGTGGATATTATTTCTCATACTATCACATATAATTTTCAGTTTCTTGTATTTTTTATATGAATGTATTTTATTAAAACAAAAGAAAATGTTTTATAAATGGTTTTGGATTGATGAAAAATATTTGTAAACATTATTTGTTTTAAAATTCATAACTGCTACATTATTGTTATCAAAACTATTATAAATTATGTGGTGGTATCCCTCAAGGATTTTTGTTCAAACCCCACTTTTTAACTTTGGGTGATTTTAGATTCTCTTTAGGAGGATTCCGGTAAAGGGAAGAAAATTACATAGTATACCAGCTTCTCTTCTTAATGTAACTTCCGTGGAGGTATGGTTTGTAGATGATGATTGGTTACAGTGAGACTTTTTGGTTCTATCTTTTCATAATTTTCTATTTTAGAAATTTTGGAATGGGTTGTATATATTTTCTATGTATCTCTTTCAACCTCTTTATACTGTAGTTTTTTTTCTTATTTTTTTATACTCAAGACTTATTTCCACTATCTATGTTGTAACTCACCATCGTGATAAACCTTCTCATGTGGATCGTCTAGTTGACTGGGGTTTGTTAATTATACTACCCCTTATGTAATGACCCAAACTGTTTAATAATTTTTGTTCCCTAATTTTGTGTGTTATTTTATTTTGTACTCAACACAACTATTTAATTTAATGAAATGAGTATAATTAAAATGAGACCATTGGATTTCACTGTTATATAACCATTGGTCAATATGACCGTTGGAAACTAAACTCTTAATGTTTTGATTATTTTCTATAAATACAAGTGATCTTGGTTAATTAATACAGAAAGGATGGCCTCATCCAGTAGTCTCAGGCCATTTATATCCCATCAGACAGAACATGGAAAGGTGGTCGCCCCACTAGGCTTTACTCTGGACCAAACCCAAGCCGAACTTCATCATTTGAAGCTGGAACAGAATTGCCTTCTGGAGAAGTTCAAGCTGAGAGAAATCACCAGTTGGGCAATGTTGGCCGAGCCACCCCTAGATTCTATCACTTTATCACACCATATACTTAGGTCTTATGATGGTTTTATAAGGGGCTATGTAACGATACATTATCTTCTTTATGTAATCCTTTGATATAAATAAAAATTGTTGTTTATTATTATGGTAATTTTTTTGAATTTTCAAATGTCTGGATAAATATAGGATGTATATTATTGATGAATTTCGAAAAAAAGGTTATTTTAAAATATTTATGTAAACCGTAAATAATAAATAATGTGTAATGATTTTCAAAAAATGGTCTTCCACAGTTGTGTTCAGTAAGAAATTTAGAGTTTAATAAGATCAACTTAATTTTTTGGTGAATAGTAAATTATGAATAGTGATTTTACTCTTATGAATAGTAATGTGACCAAATGGATTAGTAATCTCACTTAAGAAATTATTATTATAATTTAGATACCTTGATTAGGTAATGTGATACAACAAAATAAGTAAATAACTGTTTCAGAAATTATTAGTTAAGTGTTAGTTTTTTTCAGGTGAATATTGTTTTTATATAAAAATTAAATTAAAAATATTTAGAAAATTATTTACATAAAATGGAGTTCATTTTTGAATTCAGAGCTTCGATATTAGGTTAAGTTGAATTTTTAGTATTTTTCTGAAAGAGTTGAATTTTGGGTGAATAATGAAAATACAGTTTTGAGTTTTGGGTGATTAATGACATCATTAAGGATGTAATAATTATGTAATCATTCTGGTAACATTATAAATAGTGAGAGACACTATTAGGTGTCCCAAGTAGTCAATACCATGGGCAAGACCATGGTTTATGCAATACCACCGATGAGGTGTCCCTTGGAAATTAATGATTTGTTCCCTCACTTCTCCTATAAATACCAAGACCTTTCCTCATCCATTTCATTCCAAAATCCTCCTCAACGATGTTATGGTCTCTTTACCTCCCAAGTAGTCCTCCAAATGTTCTCTCAAGCCTTACAAGGTCCCATCCTTCAAGGTTTCAAAGTTACTCTTTAAGGTAAGGGATCCTTTCACCCTCTTCCTTTATTTCATGACTTCCTTTATATTGTATCTTCTAGTTTCCATCTCTTTATGTTGAGGGTATGTTCTTATATGTTCTCATTACTATCCATTTTATTTCTAATTGTTGAGACACCCATTCCGCTCTCATCAATTTTTTTTCTATATTTTTAAGTGTCGTCGTTAGTCTGCCGAATATCTTATAAAAGATATCCCATCTTCTCTTTCCTTTCAAGTTTTATTTTCTTGTGGTATGTCATTAAAATATCCATACCATGTTCTTATATCCATTTTATTCGGTATTTATATTGTAATATGAGTTCTTTATTAGTGTTTTACCCGTTTACACTCTCTTTTTATTATTTTCTAAAACCATGTTATATAGCTTTTATGCTGCAAAAATTTCATCTCAATATTTCTCACTCTTTATCCCAAGAAATTCTCTTGTTTTGTTTATGTGAATACCCAGACCTATTTGGTTTCTATGGTTGTTCATAAATACACAAAAAAGATATATTTTATTCTCTAATTGACACACATAAACCCCTCACTCCCTTTCCATGGGTTATAAACGACATAATGATCTTATTTTTAAGTACTTTTTAAAACCTCTTGATTTTGAAACGAACCACATTTCTTTTATTCTCTATGGGTTAATTATGAATTTTTTAATTATGATCTATGTGGCTCACATTAAAGTAAAGAAATATTAATTGTGCGCCCTGATAGCACTCCAATACATTGGGTAATGAATTAATCTCTTGAGATGACAAGTTTCATGATACCTTGGTGATGGACCTTGGTGATATGTTCATGAATGTCTAAATGAAATGTTGTAGCAAAATATTCAAGTTATGTTTCAAGTTCTTTTTATCATGATATGACAATCCTTCTATTGTTCATGTCTTTATGTTTTTATTCAAGTTCTTTTTGATAACACAAATAAACTGATTCCCTTGTTTACCCTTACTGGGCCTTCTGCTCACCCTTTCCTTTGATATATGTTTCCAGGATATGAGATGTAGTAATTATACATAGGATGAAATTTTGATTAAGTCATACAAGTAGATCAGAAGAATTTTTTATGTTGTTTTCACGTTTTATCTCCCTGATTTCCAAGACACTTGACTTTAAAGATCCTCTATATATAAAATGTAATAAAATATTATGTAATAAAAAGGCAGGATGTTATACCTTTAGATTATACCATTAACATAAAAACAATAAAAATAGTAAAAAAAAGTTATTCCATTTCATATAAAGATTTAAAATAATACATTTAGTATGTAACCAAATATTAAAGAGTCTATTCAATAAGAATAATAAGTGAAAAGGAAAATTTCAAAATTAAAAATATACTTAAAACATTTCTCTATACATAAAATACCAGATAAAATAGTGATACTTAATTTAAATAGTAAAAATGATAATAAATTCCCAAATTCATGCACATTAAATAGTTAAGTATATAAAAAAATCAAATACAAAACCTCTTTAAACAAAATATAATAATATTTAGGTAATTGTAAAATAAATTATATTTAATGGTTTTAATAATTAGTTTCAAATCAAATAATACAACGTGTAGGAAACGATAATTTAGTTAAACACTTTCAATAATATTTTTACATATTTCATGTTAGTAATCACTTGCTCCGGTTATGTTAAAATATAATATAACATGTTTATATAAAGTCTCAAATCATGAAAATAATGACATATAATATTTAATGGGAAAGGACATAATTTTTATAAAATAATACCCCCTCTATAAAAAAATTAATTCATATCAACTAATTATTAAAATAAAAAAATGAAATAAATACTACATATATTTTTCAACTATTCCAACTTTGATGATTTTTCATTTAAATAAAAAACTAAATCATAGTGGGATAATTCTTATATAGTATCTACATAAACTTAATAAAACTTAGTAATATATATAAGTTAATAGACTTTTATTTATTTAGAAGCAAAAAAATGTATTAATACTATAGTACAAGTGGTATATTCCTATAAAATATAAAATTTAAGTTTATTTTGGTACCCATATGCTTTGTTGTCCGACAATGATATCAATTTAATTAGTAGTTAACCAAAATTTTTTACTTTGAGAAAAAATTCTATATTTAAATTTAAACAGTTCTTTTAAGAAATGTACCTGCTTAATAATACAAAATTGGGTAATTTTAAAACAATAATCATTAGTATAATATAAAAAAATACCACAATGAATACATTTGACATTATACATAATTTTATTTCTAGTATTGGAAAAAAATAGTTTCTATATAGCTTTGGTTCATCACTATTACTACCATTACCAAAAATTTCCCTTTGTATCTTTATTTGTTCCAAGAATTTGATTCATGTAATTCTCCCTCTTGGTAATCATTCTAGAAACTAACTTTAAATTATCAGATTCAGCTTATAATTATTCAAATTTAGTATCATGAAATTCAATTGTAGTAGTAGCTTTATCAATATTAGAATACAACTCCAATGTTTGTTTAGATAAGTCTTCTATTTTCAAAAATAATAGAATTATATGATTTAATTAAATAATTATTCTGTTTCTTTTATGTTTTAAATTTATCTTCAAGTATAAATAAATACTTATTAAGATCATTGAAATAAAAAATTTCAGAATTAGAGTTTTGGGAGCAGAAAGATTATACATCTTCAGATTGATCAATCAGGCATAAATTTTCTTTTTTATTTTAATTCCCACCTTTAGAGTTTGATTTAAATTAATCAGATAAATAATTAGATCAAATACATGTAGAATTCATTGATTTATTTCCATTTATTTTATAATATGAATTTACAACCTTTATTTTTTTTTACATAGAAGAAATCATGTATTATATTCCCACCTCTCTTATATTCATTTAATATGACCACATTCCCATCATTATTAGTTAATTTATATTTTTCACTGCTTATACATCTTGTTTAAATTTCAAGAAATTTCGAAAATTCCATCACTGGAATACAAACTACTATACTATTTAATACAATAATCGTAATATTTTTCTCTAACATTTGAAGTAGAATATTTTTTAGAATAATTTTCTTTCTTGACTAGATTATGATCATTAGATTCTTAATGCATGTAAACTTCATACATCATCAGTGTTATAATTATGTTCTCCATGTTGATATTTTTAACTAGTGTAAACTACCTAATAGTCATAGAGATTCCATTCTATATGATTGTTAAAAATATAATAAATTTTAAAACATGGACAAATTCTAGAATAGTAGTATCAAAAGAAGAAACAACATTGAAAATCTTTGTGAGTCTTACATTCATTAGAGTAACAGTTTCCCGTTTGACCATACAAAAAGAGAATAAACATAAGTGTCACGACCCGCCTTCACCAAAAGGAGGGTAGGGTCAGCAGATTTCCAGGCCCTTCCTTCTTTAAGTTGAAGGAGGGATAATGACCCCCGAAACCCGCCTTCAATAGGTCCCGGAGTGGCGACTAGCACCAAGGGTATAGAAAATTCTCGCAAATAGAAGGCATTACCCTTTTTATTTTATAGGATCGAAAGATAAGGAGAAAAAAACCCAACAACACCAAGGTAGAAAGAAAAGTAAAGCCAAAAGTAAACCATTCCCACATGCATGTTTCAAAAGTGAAATCCACAAAGTGAAAAAAGGTGACTACAAGGTAAGTACCAAAAAGAAAAACAGAAAAAACTATAACTACTCCGAAAGTCCGAGCTAGTAAGGTCCTGTGTGATCCCCGAAGTCCTCCTAGAAACCTGAAAGCAGTTTTATATGCGTAGGGTGAGTATACAAGTACACTCAGTAGGGAAAGCCCAGACTCTCGTGCACAAGTGGGGGAACGTACTAAAGTCCCGTGTGAAAAAGAGTAAACCAAACACCTAACAAGGAAAACTATCCATCCCAGGCCTCACCAAGCCTCACTCCCAAAATAACGCAAGTCGAGTAATATATATAATAAGAGCACATCGATGTTTGGGTACCCCGCGCCACTTTCCCTCTGGTTATTGAGACATCCTACGCATCAGACCAATCCCGCCATTCTCACCGCAGTCCCACTGCCACACCCGCCCGCACACACCTGGGCCACAACCACACGCAGTCCCACTGCCGAAATCCCGCCCGCACACACCTGGGCCTCAATCGCACGCAGTCCCACTGCTGAATCCCGCCTGCACACACCTGGGCCACAACTGCCACATGTAACCATGCCTGCAAACACCTAGGCTAGAACAACCACCGCCACGCCCGAAGACACCTGGGCTAAAGGATCCACCGCCATGCCCAAAGACATCTGGGCCTCATCCCGAAGACACTTGGGAAACCACCTGCCGCACACACCTGGCCAACCACCACAACGCCCCACCCGATGGTTCTTGGGATAATAATGGACTTCAGGCCATCACAGCCTGCCCGAAGGTACTTGGGCTATCCGGGAAAGGGAGCAGAAAAGGAGCTAATAACCAGCCACTAAGGATAGTGTTGGGAAAAACACCCTTCCCCCATAAATGGGGGTGTTCGGCACTGAGTGATCAACTTGGGTGGGGCGCGAATAAGAAACACAAAGCTACAAGTATAGATATAGGTAACAAACACTCACCCAAAGCTTAGGATTTTCCTAGCCAACCTACAGAACACAACACCACTGCGTCCGAGTCACAGTTCACGACCCTTTCCCACAAAACCATTTGTCCCATTCTTGTTTCACGTTCAGTCAAATGTTCAATTAATTTTAAGCACTACTGGGCAACTACCATAAGCATAACCAAGGAAAGCATCAAAAGAAAGGATCAACCAAAACACTCACACCCGGTTCTGTCAACAGAGGATCTCTCCCCAATTTGTGATATCAACAAGTAACCACTCGGGTTTAAAACTCACAACCACCGAATCCATACCAACAGGAGATCCCATCCCCCAAATTCACACAACCACCGAGAGTATAAAAGAACAGGGGATCCCATCCCCTCCCACATTTATAGAAATCGGCCCGAAAGGAAAACAACCAACTACCAATACCAACACAAGTCAGGGATTTTCAGATTTAAACGACTTAACACACTCCATGATTTCAAATTCCGTGTGTTCTAACCGGGAGTTATCACAGAAGGGTTGATCCTGGTGTTTTCAATTATTCAGCCGGATATACGTGATTAACCAATTTTATAGAAGGAGTTCACAGTTTCAGCAACCCATTTAAAACATCACGAGGGGATTCATCAGTGCACATACAATGACCACCAACAGCCTCAATTTTCAGAAAACATAAACCAGCACAACAAAAAAAAGATGATCACAAGATAAAGCACAATCAACGATCACAACCCCTTCCCCTTCTTTCTTTAGAACTTCATTTGTTATCTTCATTAAGGTTCGGTTCAACCAATTCCATAGGAACAAAAATAACGCCCACCCCGCATGATACACAAAGGTGAGAGACAAGAGAAATTCCCTACTTGTTGATAGATGATCGACGTTTAGGCCGGGGGCGCGGAACTTTACGGATAACGATGCGGCGGTCCCGATGCACTAGAAGAGCCACGATCGAAGAAGGGGGAAACCAAGACCTAACCCTTAATTTATAAGAGCCGGGGACGGTTGAGGTGAAAACGCGAAACCGCGTAAGACGTGGAAGTCGTGGGTTGACCACGCGGCTTGAGTCATCATTAAATGTGCCGAGTGGTTTAAACCGACTCATGAGTCGATTCGGTATCTAATTAAAACTTTTGTGTGCGTTTCGGGTCTTTAAGACATTTTCTTAAATGAGGCAGAATAGAGTTTAAAACCCTATTTGCGAAAAAAAGGAGCGTTACTGGAACAACTTGGCAAGGTCGGGTGACGTCGGCCTGTTCTGCCGATCAGTCACACCGATCGGTCACACCGATCGGTCTCACCATTCGGTCTCACCGATCGGTCTCACCGATCGGTCTCACCGTTCGGTCTCACCGATCGGTCGCACCGATCAGCACCCCTTAAGGATCCGGATTTTGGCAAAGGGACCAAGGGGGGTCTGGGTCATCACATCAGATACCTCTTAAACGATTCTCGTCCTCGAGAATCACAACAAACCAGAAGGAAATAGAGGGTCCGAACAACCATCTTCAAAAGATACCTCTTAGGAGTGAACCCCTGCTAACTAAAAACACTCCCCCTGTCAAGAACCAAGCAACATACCACACCAAACCGCCCGGTCACGTGGGTTTGGGGAGTTTCCCTCCCCCATGTCAAGATATTATCCGCTTTTGGGGGGCACTGACTCGCCCGCACGGGTTTAATCCCATCCACCTTAATGCGTCTTGATTAGGGGTCAGGCTCCCTCTTCCCTTTAGCTGGGGCTTTTCACACACAACAGAGGAAATAAACCAGTACATTTCATATCCAAAAGTCAAACGTTCTACCACAACAGGTAAAAAAGGAACAAAGCTCTAAACAACTCGGTGTATTGGGCACGCATCTGTGCTTCCCTCTCCCATGTACTCTGTTCTAGCCTGCCATGTCTCCACAACACACGAACCAAGGGAATGGCTCACCCACGAAGCACCTTCTCCTTGCGATCCTCGATCATCACTGGTTTTTCCAAAAAGGTTACTTCGTCCTCGATGTCCAGTTCACCCCAATCAAGGACGTGTGAATCATCGTGCAGATAATGAAAGAGCTGGGATACATGAAAGACATCATGTATCCTTAGCAGTGGCGGAGGTAACGCTAGCTGATAAGCCACTTTGCCGACCCGCCGCAACACTTCGAAGGGTCCGACGAATCTGGGGGAAATCTTACCCCCCTTGCCGAACATCCGTTGCCCACGCCGCGGGGAGACCTTCAAGAACACGTGGTCCCCAACCTCAAACTCCAAGGGCCTTCTCCTGGTATCAGCATATGACTTCTATCGGTCCTGGGCCGCCTTCATCCTTTCCCGTATGAGCTGAATCTTCTCTGTCGTGTTCTGCACCACCTCCGGGCCAAGGATGCCTGCCTCTCCTACTTCGGTCCAACACACAGGTGAACGGCATGGCCTCCCGTACAAAGCCTCAAACGGGGCCATACCGATGGTAGAGTGGTAGCTATTATTGTAGGAAAACTCTACTAGAGACAAGTATCGCACCCATGACTCTCCTGAGTCCAGAAAACATGCCCGTAGCATATCCTCTAAGGTCTGGATGGTTCGCTCCATTTGTCCATCTTTCTGGGGATAGAAAGCAGTGCTAAGGCGTAACTGGGTGCCAAACGCATGCTATAATCCTCTCCAGATTCGCGAGGTAAACCGTGCATCCCTATCAGAGACAATAGACCTCGGAACTCCATGCAACCGCACCACCTCATTCACGTACTTTCGTGCCAAAGCATCCACAGTACTTGACTCCCTGATTGCCAGAAAGTGAGACGATTTCGTCAACCTTTCCACCACCACCCAGATGGCGTCGCACCCTCCTTGGACCTTGGGTAGTCCCGTGACGAAATCCATTGAGATGTCGTCCCACTTCCACTCGGGAACAGCTAAAGGATGCAGTAGGCCGCCCGGAACCCGGTGTTCAGCCTTCACTTGATGACATACTAAGAATTTAGCCACAAATTCTGCCACCGCTCGCTTAACTCCGGGCCACCAAAACTGCCTTTTCAACCCCTGGTACATCTTGGTAACTCCTGGGTGTACCGCTAGGGGTGAGTTGTGGAACTCACTGAGAACCTTTCCACGCATCACTCTTGGAACAAACAACCTTTTCTGGAAAAGCATCCGGTGCTGACCGTCCTCTATCCATTCTCTTGGAGCATCGCCCTGGTGAACCCGATCACGCATCACTTCGCACTCGGGGTCTCCCCACTGAGACTCCTCCACTTGTCGAAATAGAGATGACTGCACTATCATCTGATATAGGCAGCCTCTGCCACTATCCATCTTCGCATCCAGGTGTAAGGCAGCCAACTCCTCTATTGCCTTCCAGGAATTTGCCGACTCTCGGACCGCATCCTTCTGCGTCCTCCTGCTCAAGGCATCGACCACCACATTGCCCTTTCCCTCAGTATAAGAGATTTCAAAGTCGTAGTCCTGGAGGAACTCCACCCATATCTGTTGTCGCAAGTTCAAGTCCCGCTGGGAGAAGATATACTTTAAGATTTTGTGATCTGTGAAGACCACAAAGCATTCCCCGATGAGGTAGTGCCGCCATAACTTTAGCGCAAAAACGACCGCTGCAAGCTCCAGGTCATGGGTGGCGTAGTTACGCTCATGGGGGCGTAGCTGCCTGGACCCGTAAGAGATCACCCCTTGTTGCTGCATCAACACGCATCCCAGGCCCTGTCCTGAAGCATCACAAAATACCTCATAGGCCATCCCTTCTTCTGGTAATCTCAACACTGGGGCAATAACCAGCTTTTCTTTTAGGTAGCTGAAGGATGACTCGCATTGCTTGCTCCACACGAAAACCTGGTCCTTCTTAGTCAAAGCCGTCAAAGGGGCTGCTACTCGGGAGAAGCTGGGTACGAATCTCCGGTAGTAACCTGCCAGTCCGAGGAAACACCGGACTTCCGCCACATTCTTGGGTGCTGCCCAAGAAACAACTGCCTCAACCTTTGATTGGTCGACTGCTACCCCCTGCTCAGACACTATGTGCCCGAGGAAGTGCACTTCTCGTGTCCAGAACTTGCACTTTGACAACTTCCTGTAGAGCTGGTACTGTCGGAGGACTTCCAAAACTGTCCTCAGGTGCTCTACATGGTCCTCTTCTGACCTTGAATAGGTCAGGATATCGTCGATGAATACCACCACAAACCGATCCAGGTACTCCCGAAAGATGGAGTTCATAAGCCCCATGAACACGGCCGGGGCGTTCGTAACACCAAAGGGCATGACCACGACCTCGAAGTGCCCATACCTGCACCTGAACGCCGTCTTCGGGACGTCGCTATCCTTCACCCTCAGCTGGTGGTATCCGGACCGCAGGTCGATCTTCGAGAACCATCCTTCCCCTTTCAGCTGGTCAAAAAAATCATCTATCCTTGGGAGAGGGTAGCGATTCTTGATCGTCACCTGATTCAACCTTCTGTAGTCTATGCACAACCTGAGGCCACCATCTGCCTTATTTGCAAACAAGACCGGAGCACCCCACAGTGACGCACTTGGACGAACATAACCCCTCTTCATCAGATCATCAATCTGTATCCGCAACTCCTGTAGCTCCGAAGGTGCCATCCGGTAAGGAGCCATCGAGATTGGTCGAGAGCCGGGCTGCAGGTCTATCCCGAACTCGATATCACGTCGAGGGGGTAGAGTCATCACCTCCTCAGGAAAGACGTCCATAAACTCATGGACGATCTCTGGTACTTCAACCATTTCCGCATCTACTGATTCTACCGTCAGTTCGGTCAACAAGGAGAGGAGAGGTTCCTCCCTCCTGTTTCCTTTCGGACAGCTCCGCTCACCGGTGAAAGTAACACGCTGGCCGTCCAAACCGGAGAACACCACCCTTCTTTGGAAACAGTCAATGACGGCGCACACAGAAAATAGCCAGTCGATGCCTAGGATGACATCGTACAGCTGAATCTGTAGCAGAAGGAGATCCCTAACCGACTGATGTGGCCCTAACATGAGTCTACATCCCCGACAAACGAACAGCAAGTCGGTTTGACCTCCAAATGGTGTGCTCAACACCAGGGGCACTGGAAGTCTCTCGGCATCTAGACCCAAGGCACGGGCTAGACTGGGTGCAACAAAGGAGTGCGAAGCTCCGGTATCGAACAGGGCATACGCAAGAGTGCTAAACACATTGATCGTACCTCGAACAACCTCTGGCCCTGTTGGAACTGTTGCCTCTGCGGCGTGTAACTATCCACACCCAGCTCCCCTGCCCCTCGGCTGTCATCCACCTCCCCGAGCACGCCCTGGTCGAGGTCCCTGGGGAGCGCCCTGTGGTCGGCCTCCTCCTCGTATGTCTGCCTGCGGAGGAGCGGGAGGTCGCTGTCCCTGCTGCTGCTGCCGGAAGGGTCTTGCTGGAAACTGCTGCTACGGCGGATGCTGGGGATGACTGCCACTGCTGTACTGCACCTGATCGGGGCACTGACTCCGGAGATGTCCAGGGCTCCCGCAGATGAAGCACCGTGGTCCCGAGCCTGAAGGAAAAGAACGTGGGCCAGGGGATCGAAACTGAAACTGCTGCGGTCTGCTCCCTGCGGGTCGGAACCTGGAGGGTCCCGATGCTGGAGGCATGGTGCTGACGGACTTCCCCTTCGATGGTCCCAGCTGGATCCCTTCTCGTGACACTCCGCCCAGAACATGCATCCTTTCCACCATTTCGGCCTTCTTCTGAACCTCTAAGTATGTCGGAAGGGTAAAGGGGGTAACAACATACTGGAGGGAGGGTCGGAGCGCCTCCTCCAAACGTCTTGCCCGAGACTCCTCATCGGGAAAGAGGTCCGGAGCAAAACGTAGGAGGTCCTTGAACTTGATTCCAAGTTCCCTCATGGACTTGCTCCCCTGCTGGAGGGAGAGTAGCTCCTGCCTCTTCTCCGCCTTCATTGTCGAGGAGAGGAACTCCACCCGGAACTCCTTCTCGAATTCCGCCCAAGCAACCTCAGACTCTTTCCTATTCCCCAGGTGAAGCATCCACCACTGACGTGCCGCTCCTCGCATCTGGCTAACAGCCAGAGGAACCCAGTACTCGGACGGGGCCCGAATCAGGACGAAGGCTATAACTAGCTCCTCTAGCCAGCCTTCCGTCTTCATATCGGAGGAGCTGCCCTCATACTTCTCGAGGGCCTGTCGCTGGAAGGCTCGAAGAGTCTTCTTCCACTGGTCGTCCTCTTCCTCTCGATCAGCTCTCTGCCGATTGGCCAAAGTAGTCTCAGGGGCCTCGATCGCCTGCACCACACGTGGTCGCCTTCCAGGTGCCATAACTGCAAGGTAAACAAGGAATGCCTAAGCCCAAGTAGTGCAGAATATCGTTCTTAAAACTTCTTTAGATTTAATTTATTCTTAATTCCCAATACATCCCAGAAACACAAGAACACAAGTCATTATGATGCATGTACCTTTCCTCGGGTCTCTACCCTGCAATCTGTGTGGCCTCACTTGGTCGTTCGGTAGGTCCAGAGTCCTTGCATCGGATCACGGGGGGCCCTAAAATCCCGTGTCCTAGACGGTCTTCCCTGGCCTAATTCACGCTCCAAGGTCACCAAACACCGCTGCCTTACCATCCCATGCAACCCTCACTGTGCCTAACTCCAGACTCCGTCCTATCTCTCACCCATCACCTTTGATACCATTCTGTCACGACCTGCCTTCACCAAAAGGAGGGAAGGGTCAGCAGATTGCCAGGCCCTTACTTCTTTAAGTTGAAGGAGGGATAATGACCCCCGAAACCCGCCTTCAATAGGTCCCGGAGTGGCGACTAGCACCAAGGGTATAGAAAATTCTCACAAATGGAAGGCATTACCCTTTTTATTTTATAGGATCGAAAGATAAGGAGAAGAAAACCCAACAACACCAAGGTAGAAAGAAAAGTAAATCCAAAAGTAAACCATTCCCACATGCATGTTTCAAAAGTGAAAGCCACAAAGTGAAAAAAGGTGACTACAAGGTAATACCAAAACGAAAAAGAGAAACAACTGCAACTGCTCCGAAAGTCCGAGCTAGCAAGGTCCTGTGTGATCCACGAAGTCCTCCTGGAAACCTGAAAGCAGTTTTATATGCGAAGGGTGAGTATACAAGTACACTCAGTAGGGAAAGCCAAGACTCTCGTGCACAAGTGGGGTAACGTACTAAAGTCCCATGAGAAAAAGAGTAAACCAAACACCTAAAAAGGAAAACTATCCATACCAGGCCTCACCAAGGCTCACTCCCCAAATAACGCAAGTCGAGTAATATATATAATAAGAGCACATCGATGTTTGGGTACCCCGCGCCACTTTCCCACTGGTTATTGAGACATCCTACGCATCGGACCAATCCCGCCATTCTCACCGCAGTCCCACTGCCACACCCGCCCGCACACACATGGGCCACAACCACACGCAGTCCCACTGCCGAAATCCCGCCCGCACACACCTGGGCCTCAACCGCACGCAGTCCCACAGCTGAATCCCGCCCTCACACACCTGGGCCACAACTGTCACATGTAACCATGCCTGCAAACACCTAGGCCAGAACAACCACCGCCACGCCCGAAGACACCTGGGCTAAAGGATCCACCGCCACGCCCGAAGACACCTGGGCCTCATCCCGAAGACACTTGGGAAACCACCTGCCGCACACACCTGGCCAACCACCACAACGACCCGCCCGATGGTTCTTGGGATAATAATGGACTTCAGGCCATCACAGCCTGCCCGAAGGTACTTGGGCTATCCGGGAAAGGGAGCAGAAAAGCAGCTAATAACCAGCCACTAAGGATAGTGTTGGGAAAAACAACCTTCCCCCATAAATGGGGGTGTTCGGCACTGAGTGCTCAACTTGGGTGGGGCGCGAATAAGAAACACAAAGCTACAAGTATAGACATAGGTAACAAACACTCACCCAAAGCTTAGGATTTTCCTAGCCAACCTACAGAACACAACACCACTGCGTCCGAGTCACAGTTCACGACCCTTTCCCACAAAACCATTTGTCCCATTCTTGTTTCACGTTCAGTCAAATGTTCAATTAATTTTAAGAACTACTGGGCAACTACCATAAGCATAACCAAGGAAAGCGTCAAAAGCAAGGATCAACCAAAACACTCACACCCGGTTCTGTCAACAGAGGATCTCTCCCCAATTTGTGATATCAACAAGTAACCACTCGGGTTTAAAACTCACAACCACTGAATCCATACCAACTGGAGATCCCATCCCCCAAATTCACAAAACCACCGAAAGTATAAAAGAACAGGGGATCCCATCCCCTCCCACATTTCCAGCAATCGGCCCGAAAGGAAAACAACCAACTACCACTACCAACACAAGTCAGGGATTTTCATATTTAAACGACTTAACACACTCCATGATTTCAAATTCCGTGTGTTCTAACCAGTAGTTATCACAGAAGGGTTGATCCTGGTGCTTTCAATTATTCAGCCGGATATACGTGATTAACCAATTTCACAGCAGGAGTTCACAATTTCAGCAACCCATTTAAAACATCACGAGGGGATTCATCAGTGCACATACAATGACCACCAACGACCTCAATTTTCAGAAAACATAAACCAGCACAACAAAAAAAAGATGATCACAAGATAAAGCACAATCAACGATCACAACCCCTTCCCCTTCTTTCTTTAGAACTTCGTTTATTATCTTCATTAAGGTTCGGTTCAACCAATTCCATTGGAACAAAAATAACGCCCACCCCGCATGATACACAAAGGTGAGAGACGAGAGAAATTCCCTACTTGTTGATAGATGATCGACGTTTAGGCCGGGGGCGCGGAACTTTACGGATAACGATGCGGCGGTCCCAATGCACCAGAAGAGCCATGATCGAAGAAGGGGGAAACCACGACCTAACCCTTAATTTATAAGAGCCGAGGACGGTTGAGGTGAAAACGCGAAACCGCGTAAGACGTGGAAGTCGTGGGTTGACCACGTGGCTTGACTCATCATTAAAGGTTCCGAGTGGTTTAAACCGACTCATGAGTCGATTCAGTATCTAATTAAAACTTTTGTGTGCGTTTCGGGTCTTTAAGAAATTTTCTTAAATGAGGCAGAATAGAGTTTAAAACCCTATTTGCGAAAAAAAGGAGCGTTACTGGAACAACTTGGCAAGGTCGGGTAACGTCAGCCGGTTCCGCCGATCAGTCACACCGATCGGTCTCACTGATCGGTCTCACCGTTCGGTCTCACCGATCGGTCTCACCGTTCGATCTCACCGATCGGTACCCCTTAAGGATCCGGATTTTGGCAAAGGGACCAAGGGGGGTCTGGGTCATCACAATAAGGGTTGTAGTATTGTGAAATATATTTCTAACATTATCAGTTATTTCATAATAAACTATAATATTTTTCAATATATCAAAATTTTAGCACACTAAGAAAATATATTAAATTCATGATATCTTAATACAAAAATAATAGAATTCATGAACATTGAATTTAAATAAAAATCAACTTCTTAAGTAGTATTCCAAGTTTCAGGTTCACTAATATGATTTTTTAAAGATTTTACCACATTCTAATAAACATTCAAACAAAGATTCTTCAAATAAATAATCAACCGGGATTTAAACCAACCATAATTATAAACATTAAAATAAGGGGATCTAATCATGGAAATAAATTATATATTATCATTAATTTTAATCTATCATATTATACTTATAAAATTTTCTCTATCTTTTCAGGGATAAAAGGATGAAACTTCAAATAGTGGTCTTCACCATTCATTCCACTTTAGGAGTCTTTTTTAACACCATTTATGGTAATGAGATGTTTTGTAGAATATTAATCAGCGGGGGATGAATTGAATCCCTTTAGAAATTTCCTCTAATTTTAACATAACCCATGAAGTTGTAAATACATTCCTCTACTTTAATCAAATAATTTAGTGGACATTAACGAAAAAATAAAGCTTAGGATATACAAGATATTATAATGGTTCATTATTTGTTGATAATCGGTTTTATATTCATAGTTATATTCCAGTGAAGGTACATGTAGTGGTTGTGAAGAGTTTGATATATTAATAATAGAGTTATATTATTTGATAGTATTAATGTCCCTTTATGATTCAGTATTGGATGTAGTATAAGAAAACATAGATAAAATTATTCTATTTATGGCCAAATAAGAGGAATCTGATTATAAGGTGTGGAGATCTAGTTATGATAAAAATAAAAATGACTAATAAAACATTAAAATAAAATATTTCACATATCTAAAAAATTTATGCAAAAAAAGATAAAAATAAATATGAGTAACAAAATAATATTTCAACAAAATAATTAACACCATACCATTTAAGTCAAAGTAAAAATTAATATCAAGATTGAAGTAAATATAAAAAATGAATTTGGAAAGGATCCACTTTACTTCTATATAGTGTTTAAGGAAATATTTGTACTTGAGTTTCTCATAACAATAAATAAAATATAAAGTTGAAATGGTACAAATATAATTATTTAGTTGATAAAAGTCATCACAAAAAAATACAATAAAATATTAGAAATGAATATTTTTTAGTGTGGTATGAAATAAAACTAATTTTGTAACAATTATATTTCAAAATATTTATATGATTCTTGTCAATATTCAATAAAAGAGAAGTATAATTTTTTTGTAATATATTTTACTTTTTATGGATTTAATTATGATGATGATGTATTGAATATTTATATTTTTGATTACTTTGGATTATTATGAGGTATTGATCATGATGATAAGATGTAAATTCTCATAAAAAATAGTGTGCATGTTTCATTAATTTAACATTATTTATGCTTTTACATTTATTTTATAATTAATTATAAAATAGGTGTTATCAATATTACACAAATAAGAAATCCATTTATTTTAGGCCTTGTTGTCTTCTTTGAGTGATCCCTAGACGGTTGGTGTGATGAAGAATGTAACCCTTACCCCTTTATGAGTTGGGGGTGGGGATAGGTTCACTGTTCAATGGAATTATCTTCAATAAACTCTTATAAGAATTTATTCTTCACTATTTTCCACTTCAGTGACTTGTTGTATATTCCACAAATTAATTTTTTTCTAAATTCAATATTGTTTTGTTGGGGTGAGATAATTTATTTTATTTTCATTAGATAAATTTAATATGTCACTTTAATTGTAAGGTTTTCTATATATTGAACACTAGTTGATATATTTGAATGAAATATGAATTTTTTATGGGGTCTATCTAATCAATCAATAATGAGGTTTTTGGATCCATAATATATCTGCATTTATATTTATTTGAAGTATGAATATATGTCAGTATGGTTGTTGGAAGTTAAGATTTTTGAAACACATTGATTTTGACTTTTGATCTGGAAAGAGGATTGGGGAAATTCCTTAGACATTGAATATTTAGTGGTATAACTATCTCTTATGGGCCTGATACTACCTTTCTAGAGCTCATCGATCCTTGAGGCTGTCAAAAGTCAATTGAGTATCCTTTCGCCTACTGATGAACATACCCTTAAACTAAACGAGCCAATTTTATGAAGAATATATATTAAAATGTATCACTTAGTTTATATACCCATGGAGTTAAAAATTTCTATAGGATCTCTTAAGGGTGTGTGGTAGTGAATCAATTACAACATGAAGATGGGGGTTTTCAGTGACTTTAAGCAATAGAGTCATTAACAGGTGTATTATTAGAAATCTAATCCTAGTGTTGTCGGTGAGAAGAATTACACTAAACCAAGTTATATTGGTATGAGACTGTTAATAATGATGAGACAAAATGTTAATTCATGTTCATCGAGTTAATCCAAAATTAACATGTTTTTTACAGTATTAAAATAAATCATCTAAAAGAAATTTTAAGAGGGAAATTGAAATCCATCAGTGGAGGGGTCTATGTTTTAGGGTTAATTTATCCAAATTCCGAGCATATGGAAATTCTAGTGGGATATACAAAACCCCCTATAAATAATTTACATTTTTCATTTATATTTTATTAATTAGATTGGTTTTTGATCTAATTTGGTGGTGGTTTTTGGATTTTTTGTGGAAGAATGTGGTGAGATGAGGTTATAGATGTGGAATTTACTAGATTATCCCAGTAGAGGTCACTTTTTACTTGGTGGTGGGGTTCCATGTACCATTTGGAGGAGGTAGGTGTGCAGGTCCCCTGATGAGATGCCTCATATTCACAGTCCTGGATCTGGTGCTAAAATATAATATTGACACCTATTCTTTGATAACAATGAGATGAATTGAGTATAACAATCATATATTATACATTAATTCCGTAAATTAGACATTACATTTTATAAATAAATTAACTATATTAGAAATGAAATTTTAGTATATTTGGAGATTAGATATATAAATGTATTTTTTTCTTCATTTCTTTAACAAACCCCATACATTTCTAGACTTATAGATACATTAGACTAAATAATCTCATTAATTACCTAGGTAATAAAAACATAAGAATGAGTGAGGTCAAATGATCAGTAAGGGAAGAAACTTATCAATGAGTCATATAACTTTACATCATAAGATTAGAGAAAAATAGACATGATAGAAATATCTGATTAAAAAGTCCTGAAATCATAAGATTTGTCCATATGGAATGATTGAATGACATATAACCTCAAAGGAAGATACATATATTAAGGAATAATAATATAAAAATGTGTGACAATAATCATAATCCATTTACCATAACATAGGCACATGGTTTGAATACTATCATAGAGAATTATAACATTATGAACATAGATAATCAAAATCACATCCATACATTATCCTTTTAAAATATCTAATCTTAATCATTTCTGTGCATTATATTGTGAACATAGCTAATCTTAATTATGTCCATTCACTACCGTATGAACATATCAAATTGAAATCATCACATGGAATTATCCTATGAATACAAATAATCAAAATCATGTCAATTTATTATTTTATGAACATAACTAATCACAATCATATCCACATAATATTATGTGAACATAGATAATCACAATAGTGTCCACATAGTATGTTGTGAATATAGATAATCACAATCTTAACTTTATGTTATATTGTTAACCTAGATAATATCAATTTTTTCCATGCATTGTCATGTGACACACATTATCTTCTAAACACATCTAATCACAATCTTTTCCTTGTATTATGTCATGAGATATAAATATTTACCAAATTACTAGAGGGTTTTATGATACCCAGCCAACCCATACTTAAAATCCATACATAAGTGTCCCCTTTTAACAAAAAAAAAATCAATAATCCAATCATATATTGATTAACCACTAATAAATAAATGGGTTTCAAAATTATTTCAAAAAAATAAGTTCAAAATATATACAAATAGACTATTTTGAAGATATCCTATGATAATATACCTTGAAAAGAATAAAAAATATTAAAATATATTGACATAGATGAAAAACATTATTACAAAAGAATTAAAAATTTTCATTGAAAAATAAAGTAAATGTCCTTTACTTTTGATAAGATTTATTTTAAAATAAAATAACTCATAATATAATATAAATATAAATTACCTTTGAAAATAATGAAATCTTGGTGTAGAAGTTTCATAAACAATATTGATGAAAGAAGTGGGAAAATGCATTTTTGAGAAAAATATTTTAAAAATAAATTCTATTCACACATTTTTAAACAAGGTTAAATATGGAAGAAAATGATAATACCATAAAAATTATAAGAATATTACATTATAATTAAATTCAATTCTATTTAAAAATGACTTAAGAAATAATAAATATAACAACCCTACTCTTTATTACACACTTAAACATGATTTATTACATAAAATTGCACTTAAGAAAAATCCAAGGATCGAGAGGTCTAGTGTATTAAGAAATTAGATACATTACATAAAAACTTAGATAATAAAACCAAACATCGTTATTGAAAACTTCTTTTACGTGACCACAACATTCCTTCGTACTTAGTATTGAATGGAATAACCTGAGGATATGCATAAGAAATGGGTGATCTATGAAGCCCAATAAGGGATTAAACATGGGGTAATGTGAATAATATAGTTTATTTCAGGTAATAGGCATATAAATGGACCACAAGAGAAACATGAAAATAACGTCATTGTATAGCTTGATTATCATAACTTGTAAATGTGGAAACAACATTTCACATGACATTAGCATGAGCCAAGGATCTTTGCACATGGAGAATGAGTAAACCCCCATTAAACTTGAATTAGAATTATTAAACCTTAATTTCACTTTTTTAGACTTATTAATACCTCATTTCATTTGACGTATCATGATACCATTCTTTATGCAATGCATTGGAGCGCTATCAGGGCACACCCTTTACAAACATTTCATTCCATTCATAAGTGCGCCACATGGATCATATAACTTGGAATCATTCAACACCATAATTTATTCCATGATAAAGTAATTTAAAATATATACATGAAACTCCATTATCAATAATGATATGTGCATAAAGGTGAATACCCTTGACAGAGAAATGGGCATGGTATTCACTGACACGATGATTTTGGCATTGGAAATTTTGGCAGCATAATGACATAAAAAAGAAATCATAAAAGTGGTTTATGATTGATAAAGGGTTATATCATCCTTTATACATGAAATGGATAGTAAGGGGGTCTTGGAAAATAATATCCTAACATATGTAATGGAATTTAGACACATAATATAAAATAATTACTTGAATGTAAATGAGAAGAGATAAATTCCTTATGAAATTTCAGCACTGTGACGTGTGTACATGGGATGAATTAATGAAATATTAAGAGGTTTATCATCATTAAAACATAAGGAGGAAATTATGGGGGAGGTTATAAATCATACCCCAATATTTTTAATTGAAAATACTAGGGTATTTGCACATAAAGAAATTTGGACATAAATGAGAAACGAAGAAATCCATTAGAAAAAATAGACATGGTAATGACTTGAGTAGGGATGAAAGTGAGGGAGGATAAATAATACACCATTAAAATTACATCTTATGAAAATTAATATAATTATTATAAAATAATGATAGTATAACCATTGAAAATTATAATAACTACTTTAAAATAAGATTCTTTAATTTGAAAAGAGGAGAGGAAACTGAGGACCCCTTATATGGAAGTATGATCCTAAAGGATTTGGAGAGGCTTGAGAGAGGATTATTGGGAGCTTGGGGCCCCTTGGGTGGATTCTAGAGATAGGAGGTAAGAGTTTATTTGATATACAAAGGTTTTGAGTGAAGAGGAATGGGAGATTGAGTAGGTTTATATAGGAAAAGGGAGGGAATTCTTTATTATTTAGGTTTTGGACACCACACATTAAATTAATCAAAAACACAACCAAAACCATGGGTTTTCCCACAGTTTCTATCATAGTGGAGTAGAAAAAAATATTTTATACGTAAAATAGCCGAAACTATTAAAATATTAGTCTTTATTATGTGGAGGTGTGTCACACACTCAAGGAAATCATTTTAAAATGTTAAAATAGTTTATAAGTCTTGGATGGTCCAGTTAGGCTTTTTAAATTAATCAAACAAATATAAAATCTAATTATTTTATTGTTAAAACATATATTGGCCGAATATCTCTTTTATATTATTTTATGACATCACTATTGGCTCCTTATGATGTCATAAAACAAATTATATATTTAAATGGTATTAATTTTTTTCCTATAAATTCAACTATCTTAGAAGATTATGAAAAATTCACCTTTAGATAATTTCAACATCCGGAATAAAAAATTAATATTCATTTTGTCTAAATAATTTTTTAAATATGTGAATTTTTACTTCTAAAATAAATAATGACATTTATCAAACATTAACGGGTTTTGAAAAAAGGAACTTTCAGACCTTTATAAAAATTACAATTGTATTTAAAAAAATTATAAAATCATTTATATTTAACATAAATTAATTGAAAAATAATATTTTACTAAAATAATATTTAATTTAAAAATACCTTAATTCATCAAAACAGATTTCTTAATTGTATATTGATTAAAAATATTGTTTTTCTGTAATAACTATTCACAAAGAAACAATTATAAAATTAATGTATATTATTTATTCAATAGAAAACTAATTCACATAATAATAGTGATAGGGTCGTATTACATAAACCCTTATAACACCCACATAAGACCTAAGGGTAAGGTGTATGATGGTGAAAGACTCCTAGGGTGTCTCAGATAACATCAACCGAGTACCATATACCATGGACTAAGCTTTCCCTTCTTCCCAAATCTCATAACTCTCTCCCATGGGGATATGCAGAGGAATACCTTGTCTCAAACATCAAACTCTAGGTCTTGTCTATGATTATAAACATATCTATTTTTTCTACTCTGAGAATCTTTAATTTTCTTCTGGATTGTCTTAACCTTCTCCACCATTTCCTCGACCTTTTCTGGACCTAGGAGTTTTCTCTCCCCAACTTCATCCAAACATGAAGGTGTTCTGTACATCTTACCATAAAAGGCTTTATAAGAATCCATTTGGATTCTTGAGTGAAAAGTATTATTGTAAGAGAACTCAACCAGAGGAAGGTGTTGATATTATCTTCCATTAGAGTCCATTTAGAATTCTATCAACAAGTCCTCAAGTGTTTGGATAGTCCGCTCATATTGGACATCAGTTTGAGGATGAAAATATATACTAAAGTTTATCTCATCATTCAGAGTGTGTTGGAGACTCTTCTAGATCATACAGATGAATCTTGGATCTCTATTGGATATAATTGATAGTGGTACTCCATGCAACCTTACCAATTTTCTGATATATATTTTTTCCAGTTGATCCAATGATAAATCCTCTTGAATTTAAATGAGGTGTGTAGTATATGTACGAGGATCCACAACAAACCATATAGAATTGTTTCCTTTGGATTTATTCGGAAGTCCGGTGACAATGGTAACAATGACGTTCTCCCATTTCAATATTGGTATTGGTAATGGTTGCATCATCCCCTTAGACTTCCACCTCTGATCTTTCACTTGTTGACATATGAGGCACTTTGATATATACTTAGGGATCTCCTAATTCATGTTATCCCACCAATAATTCTTTTGGAGATCTGGTTATATATATTTTTTCTTAGTGAATAGAGAAATTAGAACTACGTGCATCATACAAAATTTCATTCTTTAACTCCAGATTTTATGGAACACATAGTCTTGTCCGAAATCTCACAATTCATTTTTCATTAATATTAAACTCTTAGGATTTCCATTTTTTGATACTTTCCACTTTCATCTGAATTCCCACATCACCCTTTTGAGAATCCTTTAACATTTACAAAATAGATGGTTGAGTAATCATTTGTTAAAGGATTGTTTATGTTCCCTTCTTTATGATTCCCATGTCCAGCTTCATCCAATCTATGAAGAATGGATCCTTTTCAATTATAATCAATTATATAATTTCTGGGTCCTTTCTACTTAGATTATCCGACACCTTGTTCGCCTTCCCAGGGTGGTAATGGATTGAGTAGTCATAATCTTTGATTAGACTTAACCATATTCATTGGTGCATATTCATCTTTTTCTGTGTGAATATATATCTGAGGCTTTTTGTGATTGGTATATATTTCACACTTCTCCCCAAAGAGATACTATTACAAAATTTTCAAAGTGAAGATTACTACAGCTAACCCCATATCATGTGTTGGATAGTTTTTCTCATGAACTTTTGATTTCCTGAAGCATAGGAAACGCCTTTGTCATTTTTCATCAACACACAACCCATGCCCTTCCTCAAAGAATCACTAAATGCCACAAAAAGTTCTCCACTTGTGGGTAGTGTGAGCACGCACACAGTGATATGCCTCCTTTTCAAATCCTTGAAGCTATCTTTACATTCATCACTCCACGAAATCTTGAATCCCATTCGAGTAAGCTTGGTAAGATGGTTTAAAAATTAGATAAATTTCTCACAAATCATAACTAATATCCAACTAACCCTAGGATGCTATGGACATCCGTCCTTGATGTTGACCTCATCCATCCCTCTATTGCAGCTGTCTCAGATGGATCCATAGATATCCCATTTGTTGTAATGGTATGACCAAAGAACGAGAATTCATTCATCCAGAACTCACACTTTCTATACTTTTCATAGATCTTCTCTTTTCGTTGGGTCTCTATTACAGTTCTTAGATGCTCCTCATGACCCTCCTTGGTTTCAGAGTATATTAGAATATCGTTTATAAATACTACCACAAATTTGTCAAGGTAATATCTAAAGACTCTATTCATCAAGTCCATGCAGATTTCTAGGGAATTAGTGAGTCCTAAATACATTACAACAAATTCATAGTGCCCATACATTTTAGGAAAAGCCGTCATGGGATATCATCCTTCGTCACCCTTACTTGGTAATAACCTGACTGCAAATCCACAATGGAGAAGTATTGTACTCCACGTATCTGATCACACAAGTCATAAATTAGGGGAATATGATACTTTTTCTTTATCTTGATTTTATTGAGAGCATGATAATCAATGCAAAGTCGCATTGATACATCCTTATTCTTGACAAAGAAGACCGGTGCACCCCATGGTGAAGCAGTTGGGAATATAAACCCTTTTTTCTAGATTCTACTGTAGTTGTTTCACCAGCTCCTTTAGCTCTACAACATCTATTATATATGGAGTCTTGAATATTGGAAACACCCTAGGTATATGATCAATTGAGAATTCAACATCTCTTCTAGGAGAAAGACCTGAAAATTCCTTGAGAAACACTTCAGTGAATTCCCTCAAAATACGAATTTCATCAAGGATGGTTTCTTCCTTAGAATGAATCATTTGAGAAAGATATACATGCTCATAGGGTAGTGATACCCACACTAGAGATGATGGTTATAAGGAATATTGATCCTCCTCCTTGAACTTTTACAAAATTAGGGGTCGATTCTCCACATCTAGAGTGATTTACCTCTCATGGAAATTTAGGTTGGCTCTATATAGGTAAAGACAATCAATTCTATGAATTGAATAAAATTACACCATAAGGAGTTTTCTGAGGTTCAATGGGAAGGTCAAACCAAAAATTGTGAAAGGGGATGAGTTATATTCATGTGCTGAAATTATTTCCCCTTTGTCCATTCTCACCAACATATTTACTTCCATGTTTTTTGGTGATTTTGGGATTGTTCTTATGACAACCCTGATCTTTTATTACAGAATTAAACATAATTTATTACATAAAATTCATTTGATAAAACATAGAAGACCGAGTGGCCTAGTGTCTTTAGGGCGTAGGATCATTACATAATAATTTAAAACATGAAATACAACATCTTTATTGAAAATTTCCTTTACACGACCACTACATTCCCTCGTACATTACATTGCATGGGATAAATGAGGACATGCATAAGTGAAGGGTGAGCTATAAAGCCCATTAAAGCAACAATCATGGAATAATATGAGGAATAAAATAGCTATTAGAAAATAGGCATATCAATAGATCACAAGAGAAGCATAAACATAAAGGCATGATAAATCATGATAATTATAACATGGAAATGTGGCAACAACAATTAACATGGAATTAGAATGAGCCAAGGGTCATTGCACATGAAGCATGTGTAAATCCTCATTACACATGAAGCATGAGTAAAACCTCATTCGAATTGAATTAGCATGAGTAAACACCCTTTGCACATGACGTATCAAGATACTATACTTTACCCAATGCATTGGAGTTCTATAAGGGTACACCCTTCTTAAACATTTCATTTCATGCATAAGTGTGCCACACAGATCATATAACATAGATTCATAAAACATCATCATTTATTCCAAGATAAAGGAATGTGGAATAAATACATTAATCTCTTTAAACAATAAATAAATATTCATAAAGGTGAATACCCTTGATAGAGAAATGGGCATGGTATTCAGTACACAATGACTTTAGCTTGGAAAAACAGTGCCATTTCGCAGCGTAACAGCGTGACGTCAGAATTCATAAAAATGGTTGATGAGAGATAAAGGGGTGGCTCATCATATTTAAATGAAATGGACAGTAAGGGGGTCATATAGATACATTTACCAACAATTTTATTGGAATTTAGAGTCAATATTCAAAAGAATTGCTTGAATGTAAAAGAGGAGAGAGAAATTCCTTTCGGAATTTCGGCATAGTAACAGGTGTACATGGGAGGAATTTAATGAGAGAGAAAGGGGTCTTACATAATTCAAACAAAAATAGGGAAGTATGGGGGAGGTCCGAAACTATACCCCAACATTTATAATTGAAATTAAAATGTCATAACAATTTAAAGAATATTGGACAAAAATGAGAAAGGAAGACAAATCCTTACTTGGAAGTGTGCTTCCAAAGGCTTGAGAGAGGATTAAGAGAGGCTTTTTGGGACCTTGGGGCACCTTGGTAGGATTATAGAGATAGTATGGAATAGGTTGGAAGAACTCTAAAGGCTTTTAGTGAGGAGGAAGTGGGAGCTTGGGTGAGTTTATATAGTTAAGGTGAGAGAATTCTTTATTATTAAGGTTTGGGGCACCTCACATTAAACTAATCCAAACCACAATTCAAAACATGGTTTTTGCCCATGGTTTTTGGAAAAGGGAAGTGGAAAACTATATTTCATAAGTCCAAAGTCCTAACTTCTTAAAATAATGGGGCTGATTATGTGGATGTGAGTCACACTCTGAAGGAAATCAATTTAAAAAGACTAGATGTTTAATAAGCCTTGAAGGGTCCATTAATGCCTTTTCAAATAATTAAAGTAAACCCAAAAAATCACATTATTTTAATGGTAAACCATATATTGGCTGAAAATAAGTCTTATAGTATTTTATTAGATCACTATTGGGTCATTATGATGTCATAAAACACATTATATATTTAAACGGTATGTAATTTTTTCTCCAAAATTTGACTATCTTAGAAAATTATGAAAAATTCACCATTTTATAATTTCAATGTCCTGATTCTAGAAATAATATTTATTTTATCTAATTTTTTTTTCTAAATATGCCAATTTTCAGCTATAAAATAAAAAATGGCATTTATCGAAAATTTACGAGTTTTGACAAATGTGGCTTTCAAAACATAATAAAAATTACGTTTTCATTCATAAAATTATACAATAATTTATATTTAATAAAAATTTATTTAATAATAATAATAATAATATTTTATTAAAATATTATTTAATTAAAAAATCCATAAATTCATCAAAATAGTTTTCTTAGTTGAATATTAATTAAAAATACTATTTGTTCTTTAAAACCCATCTAAAAGGCAACAACAATAAAATAAAGGTATATTCATTTTTAAAAAAAAAAATAATGTACATGTACATAGGGAAAATGTCTTGTTACAAAACCCCTTATAACACCCACATAAGACTGAAGGGTAAGGTGTGTGATGGGGGAGGACTCTTGGGGTGGCTCGAATAACATTGCTCGGGTGGTAATCTCTATCAACTTCCACTTCTCTCGTAATCGGTTCCACTTGAGCTTAACATTTTCAAGATCGTCTTGGGCTTGGTCAAGAGAAAATCCCAAAGGCGCAACCTCCTTTCCGAGCTCTGAAAAATGGGATTTTTATGGGCACGTCTACTGGATGAGGGCATCTCTTTTTTTTTTCTGAGTAAATTGGATTTGTTAAAACCCTATATTTATACTAATCATGTGATCACTATTCAATAACTATATTAATAATGGTCACAATTATTAACAGTATTTTAAAATCCAAAAACATAAAACCAAAGAAGTTGACATTTTATATAAAAATTTTACATAAAG
The DNA here is from genome assembly GCA_963277665.1 of Viscum album. Lineage (NCBI taxonomy): Eukaryota > Viridiplantae > Streptophyta > Magnoliopsida > Santalales > Viscaceae > Viscum > Viscum album. The sequence continues at coordinate 1,266,621,872 of OY728160.1, forward strand.
GAAGATTTAATTAGATCAAGAGGGATTTACATTAATGAAATTTTGGGGCATTACTATCTTCCCCCTTTAATAAATTTCTTCTTCAAAATTTCCTTTTCCCACACTAAAACAACTACGGGTAACTCTGTTTCATCAATTCCTCTGATTCCCACGTCACTTCTTCAAACTTTTTGTTTTGCCACAACACATTGACAAGGGGAATTGCCTTATTTCATAGAAATTTTTCTCTATAGTCTAAGATCTTCACTACTTGCTCCTCATAAGAAATATAATCCTCTAACTATACCACCTTTGAAGAGGGTACATGTGAAGGGTATGGTATGTACTTTTTTAGGATGCATTCATGAAAGACATCATGTACTTTGGCCATGGTAGTTGGAAGTGGTAGTCGATAGGCCAAAGGCCCGACACGATCAAGAATCTCGAAGGGGCCGATGTACCTTGGACTTAATTTCCCTTTCTTTCCAAACCTCATGACCTTATTCCATGAATATATGCGTAGAAATACAATGTATCCAACTTTAAAGTCAAGGTCTCATTGATGGTTATCCGCATAACTCTTCTGTCGAATATAGGATGCCTTGATATGCTGCTGAGTAGTTTTAACCTTCTCCACTATTTTTAGACCATTTCTGGTCCACATAGATTACACTCACCAAACTCATCCAAACACACCAGTGTTCTACAACTTTTCCCATAAAGGGCTTCATATTGTGCCATTTGGATGCTCGAGTGGAAAATGTTATTATAAGAGAACTCAACCAGAGGAAGATGTTGATCCCATACTCCTTTAAAGTACATTGGGAACACTATCAACATGCACTAAAGTGTTTAGATAGTCCGCTAGGATTGGGCATCAGTTTGAGGATGATAGGCCTTACTAAAGTTCAATTTAGTATTCAGAGAATGTTGACGAATCTTCCAAAACATAGAGGTGAATCTTGGATATCCATAAGAAACAATAGATAGTGGTACTCCATGAATCCTTACCAATTACCTAATATATATCTACGCCAGTTGATCCAATGAGATATCCACCCAAATATAAATTAAGTTTATAGACTTTGTAAGACGATCCACAACAACCCAGATGACAATATTGGCATTGGATTTCTTCAGAAGTCCAGTGAAAAATTCCATGGTGATGTTCTACCATTTCCATTTTGGTATGGGAAATGGCTGAATCATCCCCATAGACTTCTGCCTCACTACGTTCACTTGCTGACACACCAGCACTTTGACGTATATTTAGCGATCTCCTTATTCATATTATCCCACCAATAATGCTCTCAGAGATCTCGATACATCTTTGTGTTTCCTGGGAGAATATAGAAATTTGAACTATCTGGATCTTCCAAAAGTTCCTTCTTTTTCTCCAGACTTGATGGAACACATAGTCTTTTCCCAAATTTCACAATTCTTTCTTCATTAAAATTAAACTCCAAGGATTTACCTTTTCCGATAGCTTCCACTTTTTCCTGAATTCCCAAATCATCTTTTTGAGCATCTTTTAACCTTTCTGAAGTTATGGTTGGGAAATAATTTGTGAAAGGATTGATGATATTCCGTTGTTTATGATTCCCATGTCCATCTTCATCAAATCTAAGAAGATTGGATCCTTTTAAATTTTCATCACTGATAGAATCGCTGGGTCATTTCTACTTAGGGAATCCGCCACCTTGTTCACTTTCCCAGGATGGTGATGGATTGAACAATCATAGTCTTTGATCAAATCTAACCATCTTCTTTGGCATGTGTTCAACTCTTTCTGTGAGAATATATGCTTGAGGCTTTTGCAGTAAAATTATATTTCACACTTCTCCCCAAAGAGATAATGCAGCCAAATTTCAAAGCAAAGATCACGACATCCAACTCGATGTCATGTGTTGTATAGTTCTATTAATGAACTTTCAACTACCTTGAATCATATGCAATGAATTTTCCATTTTTCATCAACACACATCCCAGGCCCTTCTTCGAAGCATCACTAAATACCACAATAGGTTGTACACTTGTGGGTTAAGTGAGCACGGGTGTAGAGATAAGCCTCCTTTTCAACTCCTTAAATCTTTCTTCACATTCATAACTCCAAGAAAAATTTACTCCCTTCCAAGTAATCTTGGAAAGAGGGTTGGACAATTGTAATAAATTTCACACAAATCATCGACAATATCAAGCTAACCCCAAGAAGCTATGGATAACAGTTACCTTTGTTGGACTTGACCATCCCTCAATTGCATCTGTTTTGGAGGGATCCATAGATATCCCATTGCTTGTGATGATGTGGCCCAAGAACGAGACCTCCTTCAACAATAACTCACAATTTATGTACTTTTCATAGAGCTTCTCCATCCACAAGGTCTCTAGTATAATTCTCAGATGCTCCCCATGATCCTCCTTGGTTTTGGCATATATCAGAACATCATCTATAAAGACTACCACATATTTGTTGAGGTAATCTATAAAGACCATATTCATCATGTCCACGAGGATTTATGGATCATTAGTGAGTCCAAAAGACATTACTATGAATTCGTAGTGACCGTATCTTGTGTGAAATGCAGTCTTGGGGATATCTTCCTTCACCCGTACTTTATAATATCCTGACGACAAATCCACCTTGAAGATGTATTGTGCTCTACGAAGCCGATCGAACAAGTCATCAATTCGTGGGAGAGGATAATTTTTCTTTATCCTTATTTTGTTAAGATCATGATAATCGATGAAAAGGCGCATTGACCCAACTTTCTTCTTGACGAAGAGGACTGGTGCACCCCATAGTGAAGCACTTGGGCATATGAACCCTTTTTCTAGATTCTCCTGTAGTTGTTTCTTTAGCTCCCCAATCTCCACAATAGTCATTCTATATGGATTTTTATATATTTGAAACACCCCAATTATATGTTAAATTGATAATTCAACATCTCTTTTAGGAGGAAGACCATACAATTCTTCGAGAAACACTTTAGAGAATTCCATCACACGAGGAATGTCTTCAAGGATAGTTACCTACTTAGACTCAATCATCTGAGATAGATATTCATGTTCATAGGGAAGTAATATCCATGTTTGAGATAATGTAGCTAGAGAAGATTCATCTTCCTCCTTGCTCTTGTAAAGAATCGGGGGTTGATTCTCCATATGGAGAGTGATTTCCCTCTCACGGAAATTTATGTTAGATCTATATAAGGAAATCCAATCCATACCAAGAATTACATCAAATTCCACCAGATGGAGTATGATGAGGTTTTCCAGGAAGTTAAATCCACATACTATGATAGGGGAGGAGTTATATTCATGGGTTGTAATGATTTCCCCATTTGTCACACTTACCGATATCTTCACTTCCATGATTTGTTGTGGTGCTGGGATTGTTCTACTAAACTTTTGAGATATAAAAGAATGTATAGAACCTGTATCAAAAAGATAATTTACTATTATTGAATGAATAACTAGCATACCTATCACCACTTCATTGTCGGGGTTCACTTCGGAATTAGTGATGGAAAAAGCTCACCCTTACTATCTCAGAGGTTGTTGGTTGCCTATGAAAACCCTTGGATTAGGGCACTGATTTGTAAGATGAACTGGTTCTTTTTAGTTGTAGTAATGAACAACGCATTTAGGTTCAAACGGAGCATTCATCTCCTTTGTTGAACCTGTAGGTTTATCATTTTGGCTGTTAACAGGTAGGTGCCCTTCTCTTCCATACCTAAAGCATTTCCTCGTCACCTTCATGTAATTTACAGGGTGCTTCTTTCTGCACCTTTGGAAAGTGGGGTGCTGGATCTTCTTAGCACCATTGAATTTATCCATCAGAACACCAACATTGAATTCCACCTTACTCTTCTTATCCCCATTATACCCCTGTGATTCTACTATCTCCATTTCGACCTTAAGGGCACATCAAACAATTTCCTCACAGCTGTCGAAGTCAGGGACCGCCAAGGCTTTCCGCAGGCTAGTTTTTAGCCCATCAAAGAAGTGGTCAACCTTGAATTTAGGGATAATGACAAAGCCAAAAGAGTGTCATTTAAGCCTTGTGAAGTTTTCCTCATATGCTCCAACTGATTTCATCTTTTTCTTGATGTCAAGGAATTCCCTTTACATCTTAACCCATAGGGTGTGCGGAAAATATGTATCAAAAAACATCTTCCAGAAATCCTTCCATTCCAATGCCTCGATCTCCTCCTCAGGCTTCGTATTTTTTATCAACGTCCACCATTGATCAGCATCAACCTCCATATGATAAGAATTCAGGAGAACCATCTCTTGTTCAGAACATTGAAGGATTGAGAATATCTTTTCAACGGAGTTGATCCATTGTTCAGCAATTGAGGTATCATATGATCCATTAAAATTATGAGGCCATTGTCTCATGAAGCTCTTGGTAGCGACTTGTTCTTTCTTAGGTGGGTTGAACGTTCGTATTGACCCATGTTTCTATTCAAAGCTTGAGTTAGCTGAGAGATAAGCATGACAAAGTTCACGATTCCCACTCCCATTGGATTGGGCATCTGATTAGTACATTCATCACATTGATCTTCACATTGATTTTTAGCCCGAGTTCTCCTATTACTGGCTATTGGACAGAATAAAATGAAATTTAGGGGTAACACATAAAGGGTAATACGAGGAAAAAACTAATGACTTATAAATAACTCTTATTTCTTTAACATATGAATCTCCTCACTTCAGTCTATATTATCCATGATCTACTTTTTAACATATGTTCTTAGGGTATTTTTTCCTTTAATAATGGTTCATACTAAGCTTGTGAATTTACCAAAAAATATCCCACGGGAGTGTCGTAACCAAGTTTGTAGAAAGTCTCGTTTTCGTGCACCAGTTCCTGTTTGAGTCTAACGCAAAGCGGTGTTTTTGGGTTTTACCCCTTGGATACATCTGTGCCAGAGCCACCTCTACCTTCTCGTATCCAAACAGGAATGTAGTTTATTGATAAACCACTTACTCAATAATCACCAACACTTAGGGATGGTATTATTATTGATATCCTTTTCTCTAAGGCTTCACTATGGGTTTCTAATCCTAAACCAAAAACTAACTAAACCTATCCTCTGATTCCAACTATGATAACCCTGATCTTTTATGACACAATTATACATAATTTATTACATAAACATAATTTGGTACAACATAGAAGATCGAGAGTTATAGTTTCTTTGGGGATTAGGATCATTACATAAAAACTTAAAACATGAAATACAACATCTTTATTGAAAACTTCCTTTACATGACCACTAAATTCCCTCGTACGTAGCATTGCATGGGATAACCTCAGGACATGCATAAGTAAAGGGTGAGCTATAATTCCCAGTAAGGGAATAATAATGGAATAACATGAGGAATAAAATACACGTTTTACAATGGTAATTTCAATAGATCCCACGAGAATCATAAAAATAATGGCATGATAAAGTAGGAGAATCCTAACATGGAAATGTGGAAACAACACTTAACATGGAATTAGCATGATCCAAGGCTCATTGCACAAGGAGCATGAGTAAATCCTCATAGAACATGAACCATGAGTAAAACCTGGTTAAACTTGAATTATCATGATTAAACACCCATTTCACTTGACATATCATGATACTATACTTAACCAATGCATTGGAGTGCTATAAGGGCACACCCATCTTAAACATTTCATTTCATGCATAAGGGTGCCACATGGATCATATAACATGGATTCATAAAACATCATCATTTATTCAAATATAAAGGAATGTAGAATATATACATGAAAATATTTAAACAATAATTAAATTTTCATAAAGGTGAATACCCTTGATAGAGAAATGGGCATGGTATTCACGACACACTGACTTTGGGTTGGAAAAATCGTGCAATTTCGACAGCGTATCGGTGTGACGTTAGAATTCATAAAAATGGATGATGAGAGAGAAAATGGTGTCTCATAATATATAAATGAAATGTAAAGTAAGAGGGTCACATATATACACGTACCAATAATTTTAATGGAATTCAGAGTCATGATTCAAAATAAATGATTGAATGTAAAAGAGGAGAGAGAAATTCCATCCCGAATCTCGGCATAGTAACAGGTGTACGTGGGAGGCATTTAATGAGAGAGAAAGGTGGATCCGATCATTAAAATATAAAGAGGGAAGTATGGGGGAGGTGTGAAAACATACCCCAACATTTATAATTGAAATTAAAAGGGAATAACAATTTAAGAATATTGGACAAAAAAGAGAAAAGAAGAAAACCACTTACTTGGAAATGTGCTTCCAAAGGCTTGAGAGAGGCTAGGGAGAGGCTTCTTGGGAGATTGGGGCACCTTGGTAAGATTATATAGAGAGGAGGGAAGAGGTTGGACGAACTCGAAAGGCTTTGAGTGAGGAGGAAGTGGGAGCTTGTGTGAGTTTATATAGAAAAGGTGAGGGAATTCTTTATTATTTACGTTTGGGACACCTCTCATTAATCTAATCCAAAACACAAACCAACCATTGGTTTTTGCACATGTTTTTTGTAAAAGGGAATTGGTAAACAATATTTTATAAGGCTAAAGTCCGAACTTCATAAAATAATGGGGTTTCTTTTGCAGAGGTGAGTCACACTACCAAAGAAATCATTTTAAAAAGACAAGATGTTTAATAATCCTTGAAGGGTCCATTAATGCTTTGTAAAATATGTCAAAAAAACCCAAAATAAAATTATTTTAATTTTAAAACATATATTCGCTGAATATAAGGCTTATAGTATTTTATTACATCACTATTGGGTCATTAAGATGTCATAACACACATTATATATTTAAACGGTATTTAATTTTTACCCAAAAATTTGACTCTCTCAGAAAATGATGAAAAATTCACCATTGGATAATTTCAACATCCTGATTCCAGAAATAATATTTATTTTATTTGACTAATTTTATAAATATGTTAATTTTCAGTTTTAAAATAAAAACTGACATTTATTAAAAATTCACAGGTTTTGACAAAAATGATTTCAAACCATAATAAAAATTACGATTGCATTCATAAAATTATAAAATCATTTATATTTAATAAAAATAAATTTAACAACAATAATAATATTTTATTAAAATATTATTTATTTCAAGAATCCTTTAATTCATCAAAATTGATTTCTTATTTGAATATTAACTAAAAAAACTATTTGTGCTTTAAAACCATATACAAGGTAACAATAATAAAATGATGATATATTAATTATTATATATAAGAATAATGTACATGACCATAGTGCTAATGTCTTGTTACATAACCCCTTATAACACCCACATAAGTCTAAAGGGTAAGGTGTGCTATGGTGACCGAATCTTGGGGTGGATCAGATAACATTGGTCAGGTGGTAATCTCTATCAACATCCACTTATATCGTAGGAGGTTTCGCTTGAGCTTAAAATATTCAAGATCGGACTGGTCTTGGTCAAGAGCAAATCCCAAAGACACAACCTCCTTTCCAAGATCTGAAAAATGGGCTTCGTATGGGGAACAACTACTAGATGAGGCCATCGCTTCCTTTGTCTGAGTAAATTGGATTTGTGAAAGCCCTATATTTAAACTAATCATGTGATCACTGTTCAATGACTATATTAACAACAGTCACAATTATTAATAGTATTTTAAAATCCAAAAACATAAAACCAAAGAAGTTGAAATTTTATATAAACATTTTACATAAAGATACATTTAATTAGATCAAGAGGGATTTCCATTAATGAAATTTTGGCTCATTATAGTTCTACTAAACTTTTGGGATGTAAAAGAATGCGAATAACCAAAATAAAAAATTATATTTGCTATTCCTGAATGTATAACTAGCACATATATCACCAATTCTTTATCAGGTTTCTCTTCGGTGGTAGTGACGACAAAATATCAGCCTTGCTGCCTTTGAGGTTGTTGGTTTCCTCCTAAAACCCTTTGCTTAGGGAATTTGTTTGCAATGTACCGTGGTTCTTTGTAGTTCAAACAATGAACAATGCATTGATTGTCGAATGGAGAAATCCAATACTCTATCACATTAGTGGGTTTTTCTTATCAGTAGTTAATAGTTTGGTCCCCTTATATTCCACACCAAAATAATTTCCTCGTCCCTTTAAAAAAGTTTCTAGTTTTCTTCTTTACAGTTTGTTGGAAAGTGGGGTGCTGTAATTTTGTAGCACCATTGGATTTATCAATCGGACTGCCAGAATTAAATTCCACCTTATGCTTCTTATCCCCATGATACCCCTAAGATTTTATGATCTCTATTTTGACTTTGACGGCACATCATAAAATTTCCTCATACCTATTGAAATCACATATTTCTAAGTCTTTCCATAGGCAAGGATTTATCCCACCAAATAAGTAGTCATCCTTGCATTTAGTGGTAACAAAAAATCCATAAGCATATCATTAAAGCCTTGTGTGGTTTTCCTCGTACAATTCGATGGATTAATCATATTTTTTATTGAGGTAATATAATTCCCTTTCCTTTTTACGTTGGAGGGTGCGAGGAAAATATTTATCGATTTTTTTTAAAAAGTCCTTCCATTCCAATGCTTCAATCTCATCCTCAGGATTCATATTTTTGATTAATATCAACAATTGATCAGCTTCACCCACCATAAAGTAAGAAAACAGAAGTACCATACCTTGTTTCAAACATTAGGGGATAGATAATATCTTCTCAATACAGTAGATCCATTGTTTGGATATTGAGGGATCAGACGATCCATTAAAAGCAGCAGGCCTTTGTCTCATGAAGTTGTTGATTTCAGCTTGTTCTCTGGGGGGTGGGGGGTGGTTGAACGTTCTTCTGGACCCATTTTTTAATTAAAAACATGAGTTAACTCAGAGAGTATCATGACAAAGTTTACAATTTTATATCCCATCAGACTGGGAATCTCATTAGAATAGTCACCACATTGATATTCACATAAGTTTTTATCCCGAGTCCTCCTACTACCAGCCATTATCTGTAATAAAAGGGAAGTTAGGGGTAAAAAATAAAGGGGAATCTAATGAAAAAAGGGTTAAATTATAAATTACTTTTATTTCCTTAACTTATGAATTTATAGGATTCAATATATGTTATCCATGATCTCATTCCTGACATATATTTTTAGGGGCATTTTTTATTCCTTTAACAATGGTTTAAACTGATCTCATGAATTTACCGAATAATATCCCCTAGGAGTGTTGTAAATAAGAGTAAAACAAGACCCGTTTTCATGAAGCAGTTCTCGTTCGATTCTAGATCAATGCTGGGTTTTTGGGTTTTGTCCCATGATACATCTATGATAGAGCCACCTCTACCTGCTCATATCCAGACATGGATGTATTTTCTTGGTAAAGCACTAACTCAATACTCACCAAAATTTAGGTATGTTTTTATTATACTTAGTCTTATCCCTAAGGCTTTCACTAGGGTTTTCTAATCCTAATCCCAAAAATAACTAAACCTGTCCTCTGATACCAACTATAACAATCTTACTCTTTACTACACACTTAAACATGATTTATTTCATAAACTTGCACCTAAGACAACTATGGGGATAAAGAGGTCTATTTTCATATAAAATTATGAACCTTACATAAAAAACTAGAACATAAAACCCAACATCTTTATTGAAAACTTCTTTTACATGACCACAACATTCCTTCGTACTTAGCATTGCATGGGATAACTCGAGGACATGCATAAGAAAAGGGTGAGTTATAAAGCCCAGTAATGGAGTAAACAAGGCATAACATGGAGAATATAGTACATGTTAAAAAATAGGAAAAGAAACATGAACATGAAATCATTATATAGCATGATTATCATAACATGGAAATGTGGAAACAACATTTAACATGATATTAGCATGAGACAAGGATCATTACACATGGAGCTTGAGTAAAACGTCATTGAACTTGAATTAGAATGATTAAACCCTCATTTAACTTGAATTAGAATGAGTTAAACTCATTTCACTTGAAATATCATGATACTAATCTTTTCCCAATGCATTGGAGCGCTACCAGGGAACACCCATTATAAACATTTCATTTAATACATAAGTGTACCACATGGATCATATGACACAGAATCATTCAACATTATCATTTATTAAAAGACAAAAGAATGTGAAATACATACATCTAAATCTATAATCAATAAGTATATGTGAATAATTATGAATACCCTTGATAGAGAAATGGGTGTGGTATTCACTTACACTATGATTTTGGAATAAGAAATTTTGGCAGCATAACGACGTCAAATAGAAATTGTAAAATGTGCTGATGAGAGAGAAAGGGGTATATAATCATTTATTCAAGAAATAGATAGTGAGGGGGTCATGGAACATAATATTACAATATATGTAATGGAATTTATACATGTTATATAAAATAATTTCTTTAATATAAATGAGAAGAGAGAAATTCCTTACAGAACTTCGGCATGGTAACACGTGTACATTGAAGGCATTAATGAGAGATAAAGAGGTATATAATCATTAAAAAAAGAAGAGGATAGGATGGGGGAGGTGAAATATAATACCCCAACATTTTTAATTAAAAATAAAATATTAAATTAACATAAATAAATTTAGACAAAAATGAGAATGGAAGAAATCCCTTATGGAAATTCGGCATGGTAACGACTTATGTAAGCGTCAAAATGAGGGAGGTTAAATAGCCCCTAATTAGAATAACATAAAATGTACAATAGTATAATGATTATAAAATAATTATAGTTTAACCCTTCTAAATTATAAGAACTACTTTCAAATAAGATGCTTGAATTTGAAAAGAGGAGAGGAAAGAGAAGATCCCTATAATGGAAGTGTGACCCCAAAGGCTTGGGAGAGGATTGAGAGAGGTTTATTGTTAGATTGAGGTGACTTGGGAGGATTATTGATAGATTAGGGTATATTTTGGTCAAGATAAATTTTTTTGAGTGAATATTAATGATATAATGAGTGGGTTTATATAAGAAATGAGAGGGAATTCTTTATTATTTAAGTTTTGGACACCACACATTAAAATAATAAAAATAAAAAAACAACCTATGGTTTTTTCAAATGGTTTTGGACAAATTGGAGTAGAAAAAATTATTTTATAGGGATAATGTATGAACTTATTAAAATATTAGGCTTTCTTATATGGAGGTGAGTCACACTCTCATGGAAATAATTTTAAAATGTTAAAACAGTTTATTAGTCTTGGAGGGTCTACTAAGGCATTGTATAATTAATAAAACAAATCTAAAATCACATTATTTTTTGTTTAAAACATATATTGGCAGAATATTCCTTTTTATATTATCTTATTACATCACTTTTGAGTCATTATGTTGTCATAAAACGCATTATATATTTAAATGGTATTTAATTTTGACCAAAACATTTGTTTGTCTTAGAAAATTATGAAATATTTACCATTAGATAATTTAAACATCCTGAATACAATAAAAATAATATTTTTAACTAAGTAACTTTCTAAATAGGTGAATTTTTACTTTTAAAATATAAACTGACATGTATAAAAAATTCACGGGTTTTGACAAAAGCAACATTCGACCCTTTATAAAAATTACAATTGTATTTATAAAAATTGCACGATCCTTTATATATAATAAAAATTAATTTAGTAATAAAATTTTATTAAAATATTATTTAATTTATATATCCATTAATTCATCAGAATATATTTCATAGTTGAATATTAACAAAAAATACTATTTGTTCTTTAAAATATATTTACAAAGTAACAATAATAAAATTATTGTAGATTATTTATTCTATACAAAAATAATGCACACAATCAAAGTGATAGGGTCTTGTTAAATAACCCCTTGTAATATCAGCATAAGACCTAAGGGTAAGGTGTGAAATTGTGAAAAACTATTAGAGTGGCTCAACGTGGGTTTGGTCATGAGAAAAAGCCCAGTGATGCTAACTCCTTTCCGAGCTTCAAAAAATGGGCTTATTATGGAGAAATTATATAGGATGAGGTCACATATTACTATTTTTGAGTAAATTATATTTGTTAAAGCACTATATTAATACTAATCATGTGATCTCTGTTCAACGACTATATTGGCAACGATAAGAATTATTAACGGTATTTTAAAATTAAAAAAATATAAAACGAAAGAAGTGAATATGTTTTATATAATATTTTAACATCATAATAAATTTAATTAGATCAATATTAATTTTCATTAATAGAAGTTTGGGTCATTAGAACACATGTAGAGATAAGTGAATCTATAAAACAATATAATGAATTGTCTAATTCTCATAATCGGTTCCTTTCAAATGAAGTATTTGGGATTACTTATTGTGACCAAAGGACACCAAACGTATAATAAGACATTAGTATATGCAAAATGGTTAGTCAATCAAGTGACAACTAAAATAAAATATTTGTTTGAGATGGGTATATAAGGAGTCTTTTTAGAGGTGAGTTTGGAGGGACATTTCTGTATATATTCATTACATAATCTATAAGGTTTTAATTTTTAATATATAGTGGATATAAAGTAGAAAATAATTTATATGGATCATGAATCCCCTCAGTTATGAAATTTATATATATATTCTCATGAAATTTTTATTCATTACTACTTAGTTTGACTCTTTTTAGCTCATCTTACCTTTAACGTTTTAACTAAATTTTTTCCATGGTAACCTATTTTTATGACTAAAAATGAAATTGAACTTACTATCTTATTTTTATATTTGGATTAAAAATATGAAATCAATTTTATTTAATTCAATTTTAAATTGTAACAAAAAATTACTTTTGTATAAGAACGTATAACGTGGAAAAATAATTTTTAGGAAAATACATTTTTACGTATAAAATGGACTTATTCTTATAACTTGTAATTTAATAAACATTTTATGAATGTTAATTTATTTTATATTTTATATTATTGATATATATTTTTAAATTCATTTTTTATTAAAGATTAATTTAATTAACGAAGATAAATATTTATTACACATAAAAAAATAATTAGTTGTTAAATAAGTCTTTTAATATTGAGTCATTATATCATTATTTATAACTAATTAATAATTAATTCGTCAATTTTAATTCATTTTATTTTATATATAATAAATTTCATTAAATTTTATACTATAAATTTGAGAAATGTAACTTTTAAATAAAAAACATATGTTATAAAATAAAAATAATGTTTTTATATAATTTTTTTCCCTTGAATAATTAAACTATTTTCCCTTATATTTCTATAATTATTTATTTCATTTTATTAAGTTATTTTACTAACCATACCTTGAATTTTTGGAATAAATTTAGTTATATAATTCTTTTAGAGTAATAAATTTAATAAAAAATTTAATTTATAAAAAAAGTTTCTTTAGATTCTATAGTATTTTAGCTAGTAAATTTGTATCTTTTATCTTTATTCCATAATATTATATTTTATTTAAAATCATTTATTTGTGGCGGAAATTTATATTTTAAAATTCTAAATAATCTTTATTTATATTAACTATATATCAGAAATTTTAATATGGTAATATGTTTAATGCTATTATAAATAACGAAAATATAATATTTTATAATGGTCATATAACAGATATATTACTCCCATTAAATCCTATAAATTTATCCCATTATAATTTAAAAAATCAATCTTCTCATTCCGTTAATTCCCATTTAGGATTTTACAACATTCTTTCAACATTCAAGATATTTTTATTATTATAGGTTTTTTTATACTAACGGTTATTCTAAAGGGTGTAGATGATCCATGGGATTTCCTAGTTATAAAAAAGTTATGATTTTCTATTCATTATATAATTTAATTTATGATTTCTTAAGGTATGTAATCATCCAAGAAATATAATAATTCATTGTTTTTAATACTTAGTTTTATATACTTTGGTTTTAACATTCCATTATGAATGAATGAAGTGTCGTTAGTTTGATTAATATCATGGATGTCTTATTTTATAGTATAGTTAAATTATTTAAAAATATTTTCGTATTTTTATTTGATAGAAATATAGTTTAAGGAATTAAAATGGGCCCTTAAACCAATGGGTTTTCTCTTGGATTGGCCAAACAGGTGGCTGATAGACGTACAAAGATTGGGTTGGGTGTTCTGGCTAGGTACCTGATGTACTATTGGATTTCTTAACAAGGGTAATTATATAAATTTTATGGTCATGAGATATAAATATTAATTCACGATTCTATCTTTATTGGTGTATTTTTTGAGAAATTTTGAGGATATTTGGATCCCTAATTTTTCATTTTCATATACGAGCTTCAAGGAATGATTTTCTCTTCATTCAGGCTCAAACACATGATCCATAAAATGAATCTTGACATTTCATTTATATGTTGGAAAATGATTCTGATGTTTTTGGAGTTTCTTCGAATGCTTGGATGCCCAAATTTTAGGGAGGATCTTGTATATATATTTATTATAGAAATGATCTACATTTCCATTAAAAGTTCTGATTATAAGGGTGGATCACCACATACTTTTCACTATATATTTTGACAATAGATCATGTTTTCTATTAAAAACATCTTTAAGAGTTGTGGTTAAAGGAGTGAAAATTGTATTGAAGTTAGAGAAACCATCCAAGGAACACTGAGAATAATGATTATTAAATTCTGTGAATAATTTCCATTGTATGACTCTTTGGAAGGATTTATAGAAATCATTTAATATTTAAATATTTTTTGAGGTCATTCTTTTTTAAGTCCAAAATTCTTGAGGTTTCAACAAAATTTACAAAGGAAATTCATACGTAATATGTTGTTGTGATCGGAGGTACAAAAATTTTCATGTACTATATTTTTTATAATACTTTGAGTTTTTATAAGACATATTTCCTTTCATAATACTCTTGGAAGAATTTTGTGAGAATTTTAACTTCATATAATGCTTTGTATGAACATCCAAAAGTTTTGGTGATCACTTAAGCCTTTGTATAATATTTCACAACACTTTGTAAGGACTGTGTTATTTTTTTGGGGATTGTTTAAGACATTTTATATGATCAAATAATACTATAAAGATCATAAAACATTAGTTGAGGAATTTAATAATTTTTTTGAGTGAATAGAATTTTTTATGTGATATTATGATTTTTTAGTTAGATGAATTTAGGAAAGGCATGAAACTATAAGGATTTCATAAGACTTAATAGGTCTTAAAAAATCAGTTTCTAGGTTGAATTTGGTATAGGAATGAATAAATAATACTATTTTTTTTCTTACATAAATATTAGTTTCTATCTAAAATATGAACGAGGTCGGCAATCATACTGAAATCATAATATTTATTTTTTAGAGTTCAAAAGGGTCAGGAGTTATACAGATTTTTGGTGACTTCAAAATCATAGAATAATATGATTTGTCTTTTTAAAAAATGAACATAAAAATGTATGAGTTTTTTATTCCATATAAGGTGAGGAAGAATCTTATACTAGTTCAATGGAATTAGACACTCACTCTTCAATGTTTTTTTAATTCTGTGAAGATCCAAGCATTCACACATGCATGCTAATAGGGAAATATTTTCAATCGCTATGTATTTCATGAAATTTTGGAGGAATGAAGTATCCATAATATTTTAGAACTTTTAATGGTAGAATATTTTACTAAGATTTTCTTTATAATTAAAAGTATAAATATCCCCCAATTTAAATGATAAGACCATATTAATTAAGTAGAGTTTATGAATTCAAATTATTGAAATAATATTAATTATATTCAGTGAATATTAAAAAAAGTGGTAATATAAATAAAATACTTTATTGTAGAGTGAACCCAATACTACTGGTACATAGAGATCATATAATAATCTAAAGAAAATAGGGTCACTAAAATCCACATTGGAGAGTCTATTGATCAAATAAGAATAAGTATATGGCCTAAAATATACTAATATCATTGAATATGATTGAGTGAGATATTGAATATTGTTATTATTTCATATCCAATCTCTCAACACTTTTATAGTTTAGAGATCCACACTAATTAATCATTACAATGGGATTGATTTGAAGAATAAATATTTCATTCATACAGTGTATTTGATCATGTTCTGGGTATTGGAGATCTATTCATTGTGGAAAGAGGATTTGATTATAGTGATATATTGACTTCCAAAGTGGAATGAAGATCATGATTTATATTTCATGGAGGTCCAATGAAGACCTGTAGTCCACAAGGATAATCTAAGCCCACACCAATCAAGATACCAAAGAAAAATTGAAATTGCTGGTATACATAACCCATTAAGGGATAGTTAGGGAATTAGATATACCTTACTAAGGAATGTGGATGATACCTACTCAAATATTTTATTAAATTTTATGACACTAATAATAACTAAAATATATAGTGATAACATTTTTCACTATTGGAGTTAAACAAAGTAATGAATGAGTTTTCCCACTAGAGCCTAAAATTTGAAAAACCTCATGCAATATTGTTCTGATTTAATTATTTAATTACATGTTTTGGTAACGGTTGAGAGAAAATTATCATATCCATTCCAATTAACGGAGATTGAGATTCAAGTATCAAAAGGGGATAACTAGAAGGAAAATTGAAACTTGGTAAAATCAAGGAACACTGATTCACCGCCCTCCCTCTTAGTGTACCAGCATGATCTATTGGGAACTTTAATTAGTACAAGAGTTAAACAATATTACTTTGATTATATCTAATATTTCTTTTCCAGTTGTTTTTATCAGATATAAATGAATTTTATATTTGAATAATGTTTAGAAGATCCTTAGATAGAAACATCCATTCCCATACCTATTGCTCTTAATTTGGAGGTATCAATTGAAATCCTAAAGGACTTCGATAAAGGATAGGCTGAAAATATTAGAAAGGATTCAAAATTTAAAGAAGATATACCACTACTTGAGAGTGTTCTAAGTGGTATTAATACATCAGATATATCTATTTAGAATAATATTCTTGAGGAATCAAGTTAATGATGTGGAGTATATGAGTTTGATAAATATATATAAAGAGTTGAATACGTCCACTCTAAAGTCAAATATTATTTAAAAATATCCCTATTGAGGTTTTCTAAAATATTTTTACTTTTACAAATATAAAATATAATGAAAAAGAACTGTTGTATTTAGAATCTATTGATATGGATAAATATTTAGCTAAAAATATATACAAGTATGACCATCTCATGAAACTTGTTGAATCCAAATAGGAATCTATTTTTATTTGGGAAGAAAATATTTCCCTAGTTTAATAAGAGTGAAAAATAAAATTTCATTAGAATTTTTTATGTAATAAAGTTATCACAGAGAATCTCTATGATTTGGAAGATTCTCACAAAACTATTAATTACGTCAATGATACCCAATTGGAGATCAATTCCAAAAATATTATGGACCTTGATAACTACTTGGAATATAGTTAAAAATATCATAAATATCATATTGAGTATCTAAATAGAGATTTGGAAGAAATTTTATGATTTTTTAGAATGAGAATAATTCCATCAACATGAAGTGTCTTTATCTTGTGGCGAAATTGAAAAATCTGGAATCACCATATGATAGACCTTTTTGGATAGACGAGAATAGATGTTCTCCCAAAAATAGTTCATAAATGATTCATGATTATAAAAGGATAATTTTTATAGATATAAGATCTTTGAATCTGTCTATATTACATCATAGGTATCCTAATAGAAGAATTTATCCCACAACTAATAAAATGTTTTATATACTAATGTAGTTTAACTTTCTTGTATAGATTTAAAAGACAAATCATTCAGAAAATGGGTGTAAAAATGATTATAAATCTAGTAATACATCAAGGGTGGATTTAATCATGTCTATGAAGATTATTTCCCCGATATGAGCCTAAATTAAAAGTGATTTTATCTAAGAAACAACAAGAATGTAAATCTGGCCATACTATCCCAATAATAAAGGAAAACAATTGTTAGAAGATTCTGGTGATCTTGGAAGTTTCAACAGTTTTCCTTTTAATGTTTATATAATTTTTTAATTTTTATATATTATATAATAATAGTATTGTGGAGGAAAAGGTGGGGTTGAGGTAGATTAAATTGGAATTCTCTTGTGAAGATATAGATTTAATAGAAAAAGAATAATCTTCCCACAAAGAAACAATTTAAATTCTTGGAAAAATTATATTATTACTACAAAAAATGAGTTCACATAAGGTATTAGTGATACTATAAAAATATGTAGAAGAGTTCATAGACTAATTATAAGATAATACCACAATAAATGTTTTTTAGGAAAATAAAATATTAGTTTGCATTGGAAAAAATAAAAAATTAAAATTCTAAATAATGTACTCAAAAGATGAAAACTATAATGGATGTCCAACCAATGTTGATATGATAATTTCTAAAGAGAAAATATCACACAATAGACCATTAAAAATCGGTTATGGAGAATAATTTCAAAGGTAAAAAATATGAAATCAAGGAAATAGTCAATCTAGTAAAGTAATAAAATGATTGGTTTGGTGAAAGATATCCAAGATGAAGAGTATTTGATGTTTCCAAAAAATTGCATCAAAATGATTATTAATAATCCATTTGGAAGTTACAAAAATTATGTGCATGTGAAAAATTGTTTTTGAGTATTTATCTTAATCAATTTTAATAATCTATTCAGATAGAGAAAACCAAAAAATTTCCAAGTTCCAAATAAAAACAATTCATTAGACATGAGTAAGAATATTGATTTCAAGAGAGGTTTTTTAAAAGGGATGACCCCTATATAGAATAGGATTTGTGTGAAATGTATAAGAATTCTAGTCACTCTTTAAATAATTACATGATTTGGATTCCTAGACCAAAAAATATGATGAAGAAAAGTTAAAGAACCATTTGATCTGTTTAGTTTATTTGTCTATGTGAAAATAAAATTTCCACAGATTGAGAAATCTAGCGAAATAAGAAAACATTGATACCTATTAAGATATGGTATAGTACATTCAGTAAAGGATGCATATAGATTTCTCTGATTAATGAATATGGAAAGAATGGGGGATCTTGGTTGAGAGTCAACTCTCAAATTTTCTTCCCATCCTAAGGTTCAAGGAAGACCCTCGTTATCTCCTTATATATATGATTGTACTGATGTGAAAGGACATCAATTAGATTAATTAATGTGTATATTTATGAGTGCTTTATATATTTTATTGAAATAATAGGTTCTAAACATGTAATACTATAATTACTATGATTAAGAGATGTTTTTCTCTATCCTATTATATGAATATTGGTGGAGGAATTACGAGAATATCACTATTGAGTAAATCTATAATTTTTACATAGTCTTGAAGTATGATGTATCATAATAGGTTTTCTCATCCTTATTTTTATTATATAAATATGGTTATAAAAATGGTGATGTTTTTTCATATGAATATGGGTAGAGACATTCTGGAACTTGAATATTTTTAATGTGTTTGTTAAATATGAGTGATGGTATAGGTTATTTAATGAATCTATTTAAGAATCCCCTAAATGGAGATAGGTGATATAGGTATCAAATGTTGAACAAGTTATTCTAAAAATTCATACATTATTCAATCACTATTTTTTTCTTCACTAGTCAATGGTCATGTGGACATGGATTTGGTTTATTAAAGACACATTTCTAAGGAATATGTGATTCCATCATTCATCCAATAATTTAACCAATTTGTAACTAGTGAAGGGAAAATAAAGAAGGGTAGATTAATGTTTCAAAAACATAGATAAAAGAATCAAGTGAAGAGTATTTTCCCATATTTTTTCAAATTTTGTTTAATTTTGAACACAAGAGAGAAGAAAATATCAAAAAAAAATATATATTTACATAGAGGTATTTACCAGTATTTTAAGTAAATATAAAGGGGGAAATTAAAGTTCCAAATGGAGTTTGGTCATTGGATTATTTTTCAATAATAAAGGATTTCCTTATTAAGAAATTTTTTCCATATTTGTTGGGTATTGTTTGAGGAGATAAATAATTTTACTTTAATTTGAGGACTGTTCAGAAAGAATTTACATATTAGTAATGGAGTTTGGAGTTTCAGTTTATATTTAAAACAATTTATGACTAGATTCAAGTAATAAAACTATAAATCTAATGATTGGAGAGTTGATATTAATGTATATGATAATTTTTATATTTATTGTTGGAGTAACATATAATATAGCTTATTAATATAGATAAGACTAGTTATAAAAAACATATTGAAGTGCTATTGGTAAGGAGTGAAAAATTGGACTGATGTTGGAGAAACCAATCAAGGAGCATTGGGAATTAAAAATGGTGTATCAACTGAGTAATATCCACTGTATGATGTTTAGGAATGATATTCAAATCCATCTTAAGATATTAATTTATTATAAGATCATTTTTATAAATTCGGTAATGCAATAGTTTTTTGGTGAAATTGAAAATTCATGTCAAGTGTATGAAGTTATTTTGTGATGGAAAAAATTGGTTATGTGAAACTATTATAATAAGACATTGAGTTTTCAAATGAATTTTTGAATTTTTTGAGAATCCTAAAAGTGTTTCAAAATAATTTCAACATCATACAAGGGTTTTTCTAAATAAACATAAGACTTTGAGAATGTGTAAGACTTTATATGAGATTTTATAAGACTTTTCTAAGATAAAATAAAACTTTTTCTAGATTTCATATGAAATTTTCTATGATTTTGTAAGATTATGAGTTTAAGAATTTTTTTGATCCATGTAAGAAATTGTATGATATTGTAAGAATTCGGCTATATAAGTATAAGTATGTTTAGATAACTGAAATTTGTAAAGACATGAAAATATATGGATTTCATAAAACTCACTGAGTCTTATAAAGATCCATTTTTAGATGAAATTTAGGAAAACGATGAATGTATAAGACTTTTCAAGTTTAATGAAATACCATAAATTTTAGAGATATAAAAAACTGATGTACATATAATGATATAATAAAAACTATTTCTTGAGTTCAAAATGGCCACTAGGTGGATAAATTTCAAGTGACATTAAATTTTGATTTTTGAATGATATTTTCTTAGAAATAAACATAACAATGTATGAGTTTTTGGTTCAAGATGAGATGAAGAACAAGCTATAAATTATTCTATAGAATAAGGTAGTCATGTTGAAAAGGAAGTGGTATGTTGTGAATCACTTTATATGAGAACATGCATGACGACAAGGAAATATTTTAAATACTCATGGATTTTATTTATTTTTTGAAGAAGGTAATATCCATATTCTTTTAGAAAATTAAATGGTGATATATTTGACTGGTTTTTTTTGTGAGAATCAAAAATAAAATTATCTACCACTTTGAATGAGAATATCACATTGTTCAAATCTGGGAGAGTTTTCATATTCATATTATGGAAACAATATTCTTGATATTCAATGAATATTAAACACTAGGAGTAAGAGAAAACTATGTTTTTATAGAGAGAACCCAATATTGTTGTAACATCCAAGATAAATAAAGAATATGATATTTTCATATTTATTAATATTTTTGAATTAAATATTAATTTTACATTAAAGGGGATTCTATGTTTGATGGCATACCTGACATGCAACAATGGGTTTCTCTGAAAATCTCATGTTGCACATAAGGATGAGTCATACTGAAAAATAATAGTATAATATTATTTTAAATGGTAGTTAATGCATAGATGTTGTATTGGAGGTAATGAACATAACTAACTAAAATATGATTATACATGTTTGTTAAATGTCTTTACATTTATACAATAAATTTTGGAGGCTTAAAATGATAATGAATCCAATTTTAAGCATAAATACACCAATATTCTTTAAAAGGTCGATTTATCACCTTTGGAAGAAGAACCCTTTTTAAATAATGTTTTTGCCACTTTTTATGTTCTATTTGACAAAATCAAATTCATCTATAGAATTGGGACATAAGTATTTACTTTGGGTAAAATTTTGGTATTTTTATGAAAAAGTTAATTTTGTAATGAATAATGAAAAATAACGCATTTTAATTCAAAATAGACTTTTCAACTAATTTATTTATATAGTTAGATTTCTATTTTAATTGGATTTAAAGTATAATTGGATTATAGTTTTATCATTTAATACAATTTTTTTCCTTGGATGTAATTTCAATCTTAATTTGGACATAAACAAAGGTCAATCTTTTGATAGGTATCATTTATTAAAAACATGTTTTTTTAACAACAAGCATTAATTTTAAATTAATTTATGCCACTTATTTGTTTTGAATATGGAAAAATAGATTCAATATATGGATTCAATAGGTCCTAATTATGAAAATAGGTAGCTTTCATTTTTAGACATTATGAATATTTACTTCAGTAAATACTTTATTTACCATGGTTAAAGGGTAAATCTGGTAAATGAGGGTGAAAAATAATATTATAAAAATATTAAATTACCCCTAAACCTATACTAAACTGATTTAATTAGAAATTTACGACCAAATTAATCGTTGGTTCTATTTTGGGACCCCATGGAGACACTTGGGAGTGATAATGACACTTTATATTAATTAATTTAAAGTGTAGACAAAAGATACATAAAATTATATATTTTAATAAAACATTTTTCATATGGTGTTATATAAGTGATATATTCAACTATAAATATTAATTTGAAGTATAAAAATATTCCCTACATCTTGGTATTTTATTTATAATTTTTTTTACCTTAAATAAATAAACTTAATTATGACATAATGGTGATGTAGTAATTGCTTCATTAATAAAGGATTCCAACAAATGATATTAAAAATATTAAAATAGTTTTTTTGAAACTTTTTATTCCATACAAGAATTTTAGGGATACAAATGAATTGTTATATTTTAATTAATGATTGTTTTTCTAAAGAATCATGTTTTTATAGATTTTTTAAAAGTATTGATATGATTAATTTATAAATTTACATAAAGGAGTTTTTAAAACAATTAATATTTTAATAAATGATAAAATTATCCTAAAAATATAAGATTTGAAAAAATGGCTTAAAGAATGTTAAAAATTCCTTAAATGATCAATTTTTGGTCTTATGGAATTTTATAGTAAATATATTAACCATATTGTTTGAATATATAAGAGGACATGGTAAAAGATAAATAAGTTAACAAAGGGTTAAAAAAGATAAGGATTAACAAATATCCAAACCCAGTACGGATGTTATTGGATGATTTTATTTATACTTATGTGAAACATATCATAAAATTAAATATGTTTTGGACCTTTTTAAAACGAAAATAATTTTATAATAAAATAATAATTTCAATCTTTCATAAAGAGCCCCTCCTACCTCTAATAAACGCCAACTACCTCTAACCCATTACTCACATCTCTCAAGCCCCTTGGCTCATCCAACCTCTGCTCCAATAATTTACCAAAAATAGATATCTTCCACCTATAAGCCTTTCTTTTTTCATAAGGTAATTCAATAAATCCTTATGTTTCAAACCAAAGGGAGTTACCCGATTTAAACGTAACATCTTCTCTCAAGTTGTTTTCTTTTATTTTCCTTCTCCAGCAGCCTAAACCCTATTTATTCCATTATTTTATTAAAACACCAGTATCTTCAATATAATATTATGTTTTTATGAGGAGGATTATAAATAAATATCCACACACCTCCATCTAATTTATACGAACATACTGTTTATGTGGACGACAAACTACTACCTCACGAAACAATGATTGTTCAATTATCCCCTACCACCTATCATGGTGGCCATTATAATGGAACTATATTTATATGAGATATATATTATATTTATACTGTCTCTATTCTTCTGTATTCTTAATTTATATCATACATTTATGGTTTCCATAATGGGTAAATACAATAATTTTATTTTAGGAAGTGCGGACTACCACCCCCTCGAAGTGATTTGACTCGTTCATGACATACATGGAACGTATAAAGAATGAAGCTAATGAAATTATATATGATATTATACAAAATAGAAATGAATTTAGTGTTCAAGCATATGTACGACTTACTGTATCCATGAACGGTGCATTTCATTTCTTATCTTGAAATGTTATGTACTGTTATAAATACATATATATGGGATATATGTGATATATGTGATATATAAATCATTGATATCATTATGGATATAATGTAATTTTGATCACATAGACAACTTGTAATTATAAGATGTTTATTTTTGACTCAAGTACCAAATATTTACAAAATGACCGTTATTAACTTAAATGTTTTTGTAATGTTTATAATGTGGTATCAAGTAATATAAAAGGAATAATAAACTTAAAAAAGGTTCCTAATAAATTACAAATTATCTTTAGTTTATTATTCAGGATATTAAAGAACGAATGAGCCAAGTCAAACACGAGGTAATGGACTTCGTCTCAATCTCCTTTCATTGAGGCATACATTGATTTATACACGACTTTATTTTATACAATGAATAAACCCCTTTGACTTTTAATTTCATTCAAGGGGTATCTTTTCTCTATGAAGCATTATACTAAAAAACAAAAATAATGTCTCTTTTTAATGTATGTGGTGACAATGACCTTTCCACCACTGCGGTCCTTATTTAATATTTGGATTCCATAACAAACCATATTGTTTTTAAAAGGAAAATAAATACCATATAATCTTTTTGCAAATTTTTGTGTTGAAAATGGTTGTGGGAATAGATTGACTATTTCAATATATTGAAATTTTATATTGTGATTTCAATTTGGAAATTTTATCTTTCCTTTATCCTTGTTTATGTGTTATGATTATGTTATAGTTCTTGGGAATTGTTTACATATAAGGGTGGTTCCATGATAAAACTAGGGTGGGTGAGCCCGAGATTGCTCTCCAAAGCATTGGGTAACTTGAAGAAGGTAATCATTAATGTTTCTCCTAATAGATTTATAGAATATACCATGATGGTTATTCCAAATATAACTCTCTATGTAGAAGTGAAAGCTACATCGTAAGTATTTTATAGATGCCACAAGTTACATTTATGATTTGTGATTTCCATGTGTTATTCATAAAACTTATGATTTTTTGTGGCATGTTAAAGATTGAAAAGTATGATTTCATTGATTTTTATGTATTGATGGACTCATGTTTTATTTTCTTATTTTATAACCCTTAGTGAAATTTTTATGCTCATCCCAAGGTTTTGAAATATTTTTCATAGGATATAAGGAATGGTAAGAGAAAATAAGATTTCAAGAAGATTTATATCTAGAAAATAACTCTATTTTTATTTAAGGAGTTTTATTATTCTGAAAACATTTGGATAGAGTAGAAGTGTCTACTTTGTAATTTCTGAAATGTAATGTATTAGTTAAGACCTAATTATCTAAAACTCTAAACCTAAAAAGATCCTTAATGTGAATTATTAACTTAATTCAAGATTATGTAGTGTTTAAGGCTGGTGCCTTATAGTTGGTATCAGAGGTTAGTTTAGAAAAATTTAAGGATTAAGAGTTTTTATTAAAAACATGGTTAGTCCCTATGTATTTTATTTCAGTTAAATTTTTATTTTATAACTTTTTCTGATCAAGTAAAGTCAGGTACAAATGGAAGGAGGAGGATCTAAAACAACATTCCTGTCTATTCTTGATGAAAAAATGAAATAATTATTGCAAAGTCATGTTCAGATGATTGTGAAACTTTTTCTAGCACACAACTAACTGCAAGAAGTTTTTTGAGATATCAGACACCTCCACTATACCTCGATATCATTGTGGATCATTGGTTGTATTTAATCAAATCCTATTTTTAAAATACTCTCATATTTTCAATAAACGTAAATATTATCAATGTATTTTAAAATATTTTACCTTATCACAAGATTCTGAAACATATTATGATTTTGAAAATGGCGCTGAAGAAGGATACCCTTGCACAACCTATTTATATTTTCTTTTACAATATAGTATCTCAGTACATAATTATGGTATTTAAAAAGTACTATTTATTGAATGTTTCAACTAAATATCGGTCTGACTATTTTTTAAAAATCATGTTTTATCATATGTTTTGAAATTATATGTCGTACATGATTATTTTCTAAAACTATTTTTTTGTAAACACCCATATGACCCATGTTGTACATGGTATATTTGGATAATGGAAAGAAATGATTTTGAAAGAACTCTAAATCATTATTTCAATGCATTGACCTTGAACCTAAATGAACAAGATGATGACCAAACTATATTGACACCAATATCAAGGTATGATGTTACTTCTATTGGGAATAGTTTTATTTTATAACATAGTGGTGAAAAAAATGAAAATATATAATATGTTGAGGTCTTAATGTATTGGGATGAAAATGAAAGGTATAAGAAAACCATTGACGTTAAAATATGTTAGAGTTATTTTTGAGTTTTATTAAAAGGAAAACCTGTAATATGGGTGACAACCCATCGTGTCCGGAAAGGTTGTAGGATTCAAACCCACTACTGAAGTGCGACTAGGGCGCATCGCTTACCATCGGCCTACATGAAGTCATTGGTCAGTATAACATTTTCGATTTATTTAAATGATTTTATGGATCAATAATAACATTATTTTGGGAAATTATTTTTTATCAAATAGATATCCTTAATATAGAAAAATCATTTAGAGATTAAGTGATAAAGGTTATTTTTCAATACCTTCTTTCTTTTGGGGGACATTATATGATTAAGGGAAATAGAATACTATGGGATTTCATTTTTGGTGTAATTATTGAAATTTTATTTTGGAAGAATTTATGTTTTTATTTTGGAAATATGAAGATTTGGGTTATTTATGGAAATGATTAACCTATCATAGAGAATATGTGATTAGGTTAATTATACTTCAGTATGAGACACTGAGAGTAGTCGATGTTATTTGGAGGTAAATGTCAAGAATTATAGTGGAAGACTATGTGATAAAATTATTTTGAGTTTTAAGTTTCAATCTTATATTGGATTATATTGAGTAATTTTATGGACAATTGTGTATTGAATGGTATTTTGTTGAACTTTTGGTATTTTTTGTTGAATTTTGGAGATTAAGAGTTGTGTTTCTTTTCATAAAGGATTATCCTTTTTGGGGATTATCTGATCTCGTACAAATTTTTATTGTTTTGGTAGATTTCTATAGACAAGGGGAATATATAGTTAATATTTTTTGGATTATGTGATACTCTAGAAGTTGATTCTAGCACTTTTTTTGTGACCATGTCAGTTTGAATACTCATCGTTTGGAGAAAAGATGAGCTTGTGGTAGGAATTTAGTAAAGGATGAAATTATAAATGAAAATTAAGTATGTTTCCTTATGTTTTTAGTTAAGCTCATAAATAAATTCCTCAAACATATGAAAAGTAACTTAATACAAAAATGTTGTCCTTTAACTTTTATTACTAAGGAATCAAAGACCGTTTAACCCATTATAAGTTTTTGATTTTTTGGGGGTTAACTTTCTCCTAATCATGTTTTCAATCACTCTCTGTTAGATCTGGATAGTTAGTTTCTCTTCAATATCCTTGTTTTCATGTAATCCTAGTATGGTTTATCTTGGGTGACCTTTGTACTACTATTTATTTCTTTTAATTTGATTGTCTTATTGACACTTTTTTCGATGTGGGACTTTCAAAATGGGGGAAGGATGTAACATACCAGGTAAATAAAGAATATGAAATTTTCATATTTGTTAATATTTTTAAATTAAATATTAATTTTACTTTAAAGGGGATTCTATGTTTGATAGCGTACCTGACATGCAATAATGGGTTTCTCCGAAAATCTCATGTTGCACATAAGGCTGAGTCATAATGAAAAGTAATAGTATTATATTATTTTAAATGGTAGTTAACGCCTAGACGTCGTATTTGGGGGAATGAACAAAACAAAATAAAATATTATTGCACGTGTTTGTTAAATATCTTTAGATTTATCCAATAAATTTTAGAGGCTTAAAATGAGAACGAACCTATTTTTTTTCCAAAATACTCCAATATTCTATAAAAGGTCGATTTACCTCCTTTTGATAGTGAACCATTTATAAATATAGTTTTTATCACTTTTATATGTTCTATATGACAAAATAAAATTCATCTTTAGAATTGGTACAAAAAAATTACTTTGGGTAAATTATTTTTATTTTTTCTGAGGAAGTTAATTTTTTAATAAATAGTGAAACATACCACATTTTAATTCAAAAATGCATTTTCATATAATTTATTTATATAGTTATATTGTTATTTTAAATAGTTTTAAAGTGTAATTGGATGATATTTTTACCATTTAATCCAATTTTTTTCATTTGAAGTAATTTCACTCTTAATTTGGACATAAACAAAGGTCAATCTTTTGATCAGTATCATTTCTTAAAAATATGATTTTTGGTTTTGACAATGAGAATTAATTTTAAATTAATATATTAAACTTCTATGTTTTTAATTTGAAAAATGGATTCAATATTTGGAATCATGAGGTCCAAATTATGTAAATAGGTAACTTTTATTTTTAGACATTATGAATATTTATTTTAGTAAATAATTTATTTACCATGGTTATAGGGTAGATTTGGTAAATGAGGGTGAAAAATAATATTATAATAATATTAAATTACCCCTAAACATGTTCTAAAACTATTAGATGAGATATTTATTACCATGAGAATCCTTGGGTAGATTTTGAGACCCCATGGAGCCACTTGGGTGTTATAATGGCACTTTATATTAATTAATTTAAAATAAAGACCAAAGTAACATAAACATATATCTTTTAGTAAAATATTTTTTATATGGGGTTATATAAATGATATATTCAACTATAAATATTCATTTGAAATTTAAAAATATTTTCTACATCATGGTATTTTATTTATAATTTTTAGACATTAAATAAATAAACTTAATTATGACCTAATGGTGATGCAATAATTTCTTCATTAATAAAGGATTCAAATAAATGATATTAAAATTGTTAAAATAAATTTATTTTGAAACTTTTTATTCCATAAACTAATTTTAGGGATAATAATGACATTTATATTTTAATTAATGTCAGTTTTTTGAAAGAATCATGTTTTTATAGATTTTTAAAAGTCTTGACATGAATAATTTTGAAATTAGAAAAAATGAATTTCTAAAACAGTTAATATTTTATTAAATGATAAAATAATCCTAAAAATCTATGATTTGACCAAATTACTTAAATAATGTTTAGAATTTCATAAATGATAGATTTTGGGTCACTTGGAATTTTATATTAAATATATTAACCACATAGTATGAATATGTAAGAGGACATGGTTAAATTTAAATAAGTTAACAAAGGGTTAAATAAAAACAAGATAAGGATTAAAAAAATATCCAAACACTATTAAATTCTTATTGGATGATTTTAATTAGACTTATATGCACCCTATCATTGAATTAAATAAGTTTTTGACATTTTTAAACTTAAAATAATTTTATAATAAAATAATACTTTCAAGCTTTCTTAAAGAGCCCCCCCTCTTATAAAAGGCCACCATCTCAAACCCATTACTCACACCTCTCAAGCCCATTGGGTCATCCAAATTATGCTTCAATAATCTCCATAAATCCATATATTTCTCTTATAATCCCTAATTTGTGTCTAAAGCAACTCAACAAAGCCTTTTGGTTCTAACCAAATGGAGTTACCTGATTTTAAGTTAACGTCTTCTCTCAGGTTCTTTTGTTTTATTTTCCTTATCCAACACCCTAAACTCTATTTATTACATTATTTTATAACAAAAATAGTATATTAAATTTACTATTATGTTTTTTATGAGGATTATTACTACACATACACACACATACATGTAATGTATACGAACATACTGTGTCTGTGGATGGTGAACTACTGCCTCACGAAATGATGATTGTTCAATTATCTCTTACCACCTATCATTGTGGCCATTATAATCGAACTTTATTTACATATGATATATATTATATTCATATTGTCTCTATGCTTCCATATTTTTCATTTATATCATAACTTTATGGTTTCCATAATGGGTAATTATGATAATTTCATTCAAGGAAGTGCGGTCTACCGCCCCCTCAAAGTGACACGACTCATTGATGCCATACAAGGAATGTATAAAGGATTGAGTGAATTAAGTTATATAATATATTATAACAGAATTATAATATACCTATGTATTATTTCATTCCACTAAATACAAAATATAAATGAAAGTAGCGTTCATTTGTACGTATTACTTACCGTCTCCATAAACAATGCATTTCATTTCTTATCTCCAAATGTTATGTACTAGTATAAATAAATATATATATCTATATATGGGATATATATTATACATATGATATATAAATCATTAATATAATTCTAGTGATAATGTACTATTGACCACATAGAAAACTTGTAATTATAAGGAGTTCATTTTTGACTCAAGTACAAAATATCAACAAAATGACTGTTATTAAGTTAATTGATTTTGTAATTTTTATATAGTGGTAATACGTAATATAAAAGTAATAATAAACTGAAAAAGGTTATTAAGAAAGAATAAATTAACATTAGTTTATTATTCATGAGATTTAAGAACGAATGAGTCAATTCAGACACGAGGTAAGGGACTTCGTCTCAATCTCCTTTCATTGAGGCATACATTGATTTATACTCACCTTTATTTTATACAGTGAAAAAAACCCTTTGTATTTTTAATTTCATTAAAATGGAATCTTATATCTATGAAGCATTTTACTAAATGACAAAAATAATGTTTCTTTTTAATGTACACGGTGAAAACGACCATTCCGCCACCGTTAGCATTATTTGATATTTGGATTCCTTAACAAGCCCTAATGTTTTTAAAAGGAAAATAAATACCATATAATATTTTTCTGTATTTTGGTATTTAAAATGGTTTTTGGAATGGATTTATTATTTCAATATATTGAAATGTTATATTGTGATTGTAATGTAGAAATTTTATCTTTCCTTTTTTACTTGTTCATGTGTTATGATTATGTTATGGTTATTAGGAATTGTTTACATATACATGTGGTTCATTGATAAAACTAGGGTGGGTGAGCCCAAGATAGATCTCTAATGAATTGGGTAACATGACAGAGGTAAACGTTAATGTTTATCTAGAGATATTTAGGTAATATATCATGATGGGTATTCCAAACATTACTCCCTTTGTAGATGTGAAAGCTACAACGTAAGTATGTTCTGGTAGCCACAAGTTACCTTTAAGATTTATGATTTCCATGTGTAATTCATAAAACCTATGATTTTGTGTGCTATATTAAAGATTGAAAAGTAGTATTTCATTGATTTGTATGTATTGATGGACTAATGTTTTCTTTCCTTGTTTTATAACCCTTAATGATATTTTTACGATCATCCCATGTTTTTGAAATGTTTTTCTGAGGGTAAAAGGAAGGGTAAGATAAAGAAAAATTTAAAGAACATTTATATCAAGAAAATAACTCTATTTTTATTTAAGGAGTTTTATTATTGTGAAAAAATTTGGATAGAGTAGATGTGTCTTCTTTGTAATTTTTGAAATGTAATGCATTAGTTATAGCCTAATTCTCTAAAACTCTAAACCTGAAAAGATCCTCAATTTGAATTATTAACTTAATTACAGATTATGTAATGTTTAAGGATGAGGCCTTACAATTTTTTCTACCAAGATATTGTAAGGGTTGGTGTCCTCAGAACCAACTGTTTTGTACTTTGATTACATGAATGTTCACTTATTAAATATTTTTCATTGTTCTGCATGACTATAATATAACAATGACCTGGAAAATTTGTTGCATTAATAAGGTCATAGTAGATCCCCGCTATGATGAGAACCTTGAAATGCTATAACAGTATTCTTGAATAAAGTTCTGCGGTTGGATGACATACTATGATAGGACACATAGTATACAGACCGTTATGTGCGAGTACTCGTAAGAAGATGAGACTCACTCTCATGGAGTTCTCACTTAGTGATCTCCAAGATGGGAGATTATGAGAACAGACCTGCCAGTAGTAATTCCACATGTCTTGGTGTCATCAGATATTGCTATCTGCGAGCATGTGTAATGGTCCTTAGACTAGAATATTATCATTAACTCATGTCATGACTCGCGCAGTTAGATTTACTAACGAAAACCGTCATGCAGAAAGTTGGCGGTAAGTAGGGTACGTTGGGTGCATCACAAGTGACATGTTGTTAATGGATAAGTCGAGGAAGGATTAGTCCCTTCCATTTATGGAAGTTGATATCTCGGCCCTTTGATTGAAATAGAACTGTCGCATTAAATTCCATGTCCATGGTGTAAACGACGAGTTTATTTCAGGTATTCAAAGAACGAAGGATCAAGAATATAGGTTTATGACATTTCCATGAAACCTGCTTGATGAGATATTGAGACAAAGGGATTAAATTACACAGTAATCATTCATATGAGGTGATACGTCAATGCGACGTCAACTTATTTCTCTTGGGTGCCTTGACCCATTGCTTGACAGTAATCTTGGACTTTAGGCAAGCCTGCCTAATGCCAAAGGGAAAGAGGCCTAGAGGGTCACACACTAAGTGTATCTAAGTATCTCAATTTGAATAAATATTATTCCCATATGTGGTTTAATAATTATTCAAGGAAGCCTAAGTTGATTTAAATGATGGAGGAAAAATAAAATAAAATAATAACACGCCGTGTATTATTAAATTTACACGCTGTGTAGTTTTATTTTGGAAAGGAAATGAATAAATGAAAACAAGATATACATGCCATGTTCATTTAATGTACACGCCGTGTAGTTTTCAATGAAAAACTAGTACACGCCGTGTATTTATTATTACACGCCGTGTAGTTTTTCCAGTCGGGATTTTGTGGATATAATATTGTTTTAAATGATATTTATTATAATCAGCATGGGCGCATGTCAAGGAATTTTCTATTCGACATGGGAGTTTTTAAATAAGAGTCAATTAAATAAATAAAATGCGTAACATGTTTATTTATTATCATAACTCTATAACCCCACACACCCGATTATAAATATCCTCACAACCCCAACTCTTTTCCTACACACAAGAGAATCGTTGTGCACAACATCTCTGGAGAATTCTTTCAAGACCTAAAGAACCTCTTCCTCCAAGAACGCTCTAAAGACCAAGAGAGATCATCTTCCATCGAATCAAGATGATCTAATGCGGAAAACGCAAGAAAAGGCTTCTCCACGCTAGCACCCGGAGAATCGTTTGGTGACGTCTAGAGATACGAGGTACACGTGTGGATCACCGCTAGAGGGAGTCTACACTTGGCTTCTGCGATGCAACGATGGATCATATCGACAATGTGATCGAGAACATCAACGAGGAAAGAACACCCAAAATGTATTTCTTTATAATTAATTAAATTAATTATAATCAACCTGTAATGATCCTTGTTTGTGGTTCTGGGACAAACCATCTTCTTTGTCTTTTTCTGTGATTCGATCCTTGGAGACTGGCGTTTATCATCGTATTGATCCTGGATTGATCATTGCTAATGACAAAAAGCCAAGTGGGCACATCCACCCATGCACTTCCTCTACGCTCGGAACCTTCAAATGGTATCAGAGGGAGGTTAGAACGTTGATTATAGTTATTTAATTTTCGTTGATAATTTACGCATTCATATTTGATTAAATTTGAAATAAATCATTCTATAAATCTGAATTAATGAGATCTATTATTTCTCATTAGTTTATCGATTCATATCACAGAAACGACCTTTTAATTTTAATTTTGATTAAAATGAAAACAAGGAACTCATCCGGAGGATCCGCTCTTTCTGTCTGTACAACACGGGATTACACGGCGTGTAATTAAAACTACACGCCGTGTACATAGGTTCAACAAACCGGAACTGGTCTGACAAACCGCGCCGTGTGAATTGATTATGACTAAGTTTTTATCACGCCGTGTTAACCGGAATAAAACGGCGCGTGGTAACCAGAATTCATGACATGTATGTTTGAACAACACGCCGTGTAGTCCGTTCCAACCCAGGTGAAAACGTGTACAAAGATAAGCCGCGTACTGCGTACACAGGATCGCCAGGCCGGTTACCGCCTAACAAGGATGTACACGCCATGTATGATTCATCTACACGTCGTGTACTCTAAAATTTCCAAAGTACAGAAAACACGCCAAAGCCACGACATGTACTTTGGATAAAGGGTGAAAAGAAAAGTACACGCCGTGTAATTATAAACTACATGTCGTGTACTTTCCAGAAATGGAATTTCACTAGGTTTCCTCCAATTGTACAAAGTCCCGTACAAGGAATATGGATTAGAAGAATCTCAAGGAAATTCAGAAAGGAATTTAAGATAAATAATTGATTAATTATAAGATCATAATTAACTGAATTCGAGTGCGTCTTATCTTAAATAAAAGAACGATTGAAAGAATTTGAATTCTAAATATGCATAAATGTTGTTGCATACTATGGATGATCATGAGCTAGACCAAAGACCCTTTGTTTGTGTATGGTTTCATTTAAATTTATTTAATTTAAATTTTTTGGCCTGCGAGCCTTCATCCAATAAAATGTAGGGCCTGCGTGCCCATGGTTTTTTTAATGTAAACCCATGTAATGGAGGATCTCCCAAGCCAGAGGAGACAGTTCAAATCCCGAAGCCGAGGCGAAACCGATGCAAGAAGATTCAAAGGTGGACAGGTGGGAGTTGAAAAACACGAACCAACAGGTTCAAGGTGTTTTCCCTTGTTCAGGGTTAGCTTATCAAAACCGCTAGATAAGCTAACCAATAAAAGCTCATGATCATGCCTTCTTATTTTATTTCTGTCTGATTGCATGGTTTATTTATTATGTATGTGTTGTCGCGATCACATAATTAATAAAATGAACAAGCATGCAAAGATGGAATAAAATAAAAACTGGACTATAAGTAAACATTATCGGAACATGGTTAATCACTTAAGAATGCATCACTTAATATTAACAAGCATGTGATAATTCAAAAATATGCATAAAGAATGAAATCCCTCAAATACCGTATTAAGTCAGACCAAGCCTTCCGTTACTTGATTAAGGGAAAGACTCAATACAACTATGTGTTTGACCAACCCTTGTTGGGACACTTAATTTTATAAAGGAAGCCCTTATGAAAGGTTTCGGGTTGACTTAACCATATTACATCAAGAGAAGTATCCCTTGCTAGACTAGATTTAATATTGGAGGCAGGAGTTGAGGAAATCCAAGTCAGGATTTCAGGATTGGGGAGTCCACTCAACAAATCAAGGAACTGTAAGCTCACAGTTGGCAAAGACCTGCCTAGCTAAATACCTTCAAATAGCTTGACCAACCCTTGTTTGGGTTATGTGAAGGGGAATATGGATCCTTGCCACTAGAATGTCAAAGCAACTGGACATTCCGAGCTCAATGGCGAGGGCCATTGGGACTTGATAAAATAGTGGGAGAATTAATAAAATTTATTATTTCTCATAAAAATGTAATCATGAAAGTACTAATAAATATACTCTTTTAAATTGTATAATCAAGATGAAAAACTCGTCAACCACATTTTCTCTGCGATCAATACTGGATAAAGACAATATCCTCACCGACAGTAACTTTCATGAATGGTTTAGGCACCTTCGGGTTATCCTAAGCCATGAATGAAATTTTTACGTACTGGAGTCCTCACTTACTGATTCCCCTTCCCCAGGGGCGAGTGATGAAGATTTCCTGGTCTATGATCAACATTTGAATGACACTCTCGGCGTTCAATGTTTGATGTTGTCATCTATGTCTAGTGATCTCATGAAGTCTCATGAAGACATGGATGCCTACAACATGCTCGAGCACCTCCGTGGTCTATACCAGGAGAGAGAAAGACAAGAAAGGTTTGAGATATCCAAGGCTCTGTTTCAGAGCAATCTTGGAGATGATTCCCCAGCTGGGCCTCATGTAGTCAAGATCATTTGCTACATTGAGTGCTTGGAGGTTCTAGGGTTTAAACTCCCTGAAGAACTGGGAACTGATCTCATTCTCGCATCACTCCCCCAGAGCTTCTCAAACTTTGTTGTTAATTTCAACATGAACAATATTGAGAAGTCTCTATCTGATCTTCTCATCCTTATTCGCCAAGTGGACAATGACATGAAGCGTGAAAAGCTTTCTGTCCTTATGGTGAATAAAAGGAAAGGGAAGGCGAAGAGCTTTAAGCCCAAAGCTTCTTCAAGGCCTTCCATGAAAAGGAAGATCAAAGGGGAGGCAAAGGAACAGGATGCTGTTTGTTTCGCATGTGGCAAGAAGGGCCACTGGAAGAAAAACTGCACCCAGCCAAGGAAGCAAGGGGAAGCTTTAGGTGCGTTTTTATCAAATGAAATCTATCTGTTTTCACTAATTGGGTATTAAATACTGCTTGTGGTGCTCACATCTGTATCCAAATACAGGATCCAAGTAGATTCAAGAAGATTGATCGAGGGGAGGTAGATCTACGAGCAGCCAACGGAGCCAGACTCGCTGTTGTAGCTGTCAGAGACTACCACCTCACATTGCCTACCAGGATGGTCTTGGTTTTGAAAGGTTGTTATTATGTGCCCTCTGTTACTAAGAACATTATTTCAGTATGCAGATTAGATACTGATGGATTCATATTCAAGTTTGGAAATGAATGTTTCTACTTTTATAAAGAAAACATTTGTTTTGGTAGGGCACATTTATATAACGACCTTTATGTGTTAGACTACACAAACCAAGTAATGGAAATCGATAACAAAGTTAATTCACATGACTCATACCACACCCAACTTTGGCATCACCAGCTAGGTCATGTCAATGAGAAACGTTTGACAAAATTACACCAAGTTGGGTATTTAGATTCTTTCGAACTAAAACCACTTGGTGTATGTCATGCGTGTCTACAAGGAAAAATGACCAAATCCCCATTTAGTGGGAAAGGTGAAAGAGCTAAAGAGCTTCTAGAATTAGTTCACATAGATGTGTGTGGACCATTTCCAATTGAAGCAATGGGTGGGTTCTCGTACTTCATAACTTTTGCTGATGATTTTAATAGATATGGATATATCTATTTAATGAGGTATAAGTCAGATTCTTTTGATCGGTTCAAAGAATACAAGAATGAAGTTGAGAACCATCTTGGTATGAAGATTAAGAAACTCCGCTCAGAAAGAGGAGGAGAATATCTTAATCAATACTTCATTTATTTCTTATAGGAGTTTGGGATTCTATCTCAACTCACTCCTCCTTACACACCATAGTGGAATGTTGTAAGTGAAAGGAGGAACCGCAACCTGTTGGACATGGTGAGATCAATGATGAGTCATGCGAGTCTTCCATTATCCTTTTGGGGATATGCATTACAAACAGCAGCGCACATACTAAACCAAGTACCAACTAAATCGATAAATGGTATTCCATATGAATTATGGAGTGGACGCAAAGCCATGTTATCAAATTTACATGTGTGGGGTAGTGAATCATTTGGTAAGGCCTCTTCAGGTAACAAACTTGCACCCCGAGGGACAAAGTGTATCTTTATAGGATATCCTAAGGAAACAAGGGGATATTACCTATACAACCCCTCTGACAAGAAGGTTACAGTGGCAAGACACGCCATATTCCTTGAGATGGAGCACATATCCAAAAGAGATAGTGGGAGTGAGATAGACTTCGATGAAGTCGAGGCTCAAGATACACATGAGTTGCTACAAGAACGGATTCCACAAAGCCCCGTGGAAGAAAAATCTATTCCAGAGACACAAGAACTGCGTAGGAGCACGAGAGTGGTGAGAGAACCAGAATGATATGGTTTTCTTGTCACCGAGGATGGCGACTCATGATTGGTTGACAATGATGATCCTCTTACCTACAAGGAAGCAGTTGAAGGCACAGACGTTGCCAAGTGGCAAGAAGCCACGAATTCTGAAATGGATTCCATGTACCAAAACCAAGTCTGGATTTTGGTATATCCTCCAGTTGATGTAAAGCCTATTGGTAAAAAATGGGTATTCAAGAAGAAACTAGACATGGAGGGGAAAGTTAGCACCTACAAGGCACGACTGGTTGCAAAAGGTTTTAGATAGTGTCAAGGAATTGACTATGATGATACCTTTTCACCGGTTGCAATGCTGAAGTCCATCAGAATCCTATTAGCCATTGCTGCTTTCCATGACTATGAAATTTGGAAAATGGATGTCAAAACAGCTTTCCTTAACGAGAACCTCCACGAAGATGTCTACATGACACAACTTGAAGGGTTTGTGACTCCAAAGGATGCCAACAAGATATGAAAGTTTCAAAAATCCATTTATGGATTAAAGCAAGCATCAAGGTCATGGAACATTCGTTTTGATGAAGCAGTTACGAAATTTGTCTTTGTTAAGAATGAATGTGAGCCTTGTGTCTACAAAAGGTTTAGTGGAAGTGCAGTCGTTTTCCTAATAGTATATGTTGATGAAATATTTCTAATTGGAAACGATGAAACCGTCTTACAGTCAGTTAATGAATGGTAGCATAAATGCTTCTCCATGAAAGACTTGGGAGAGGTGGAATATATTCTTGGGATCAAGATCCATCGTGATAGATCCAAGAGAAAGCTGGGGCTGAGTCAAAGTACATACATTGACAAGATACTGAAGAGATTCCGTATGGAAGAGTCCAAGAGGGGATTGTTACCAGTGTCACATGGCATTCATCTTTCCAAGAAAATGTGTCCTCAGACACAAGAGGAAAGAAAGAGGATGGAAAGGATCCCTTACGCATCCGCGATTGGGTCAGTCATGTATGTTATGCTATGTACGAGGCTAGATGTTGCTTACGCATTAAGTGCGGTAGGCAGATATCAAGCTGATCCCGAAGTCCGCCATTGGATGGCAGTCAAGAATATCCTTAAGTATTTGAGGCGTACTAAGGATATGTCCCTGGTTTATGGAGGAGATGAGGAACTAGTCATAAGAGGACATGTAGATGCTAGTTTCCAAACTGATCAAGATGACATGAATTCACAGACTGGATACATCTTTAGTTTGAATGGAGGTGCAGTGAGCTGGAAGAGCTCAAAACAAAGTGTGGTGGCGGATTCTACAGCGGAGTCTGAGTATATCTCAGCTTCTGAGGCAGCTAAAGAAGCAGTATGGATGCGAAGCTTTGTCCAAGAGTTGTATGTTGTACCGAGAAGTAAAGATCATATCACACTCTATTGTGATAATACTGCAGCGGTGGCACTTTCAAAAGAGCCAAGGTCACATCAGCGGACAAAGCACATACTTCGGAAGTATCATATCTTGAGGGATTTTTCTCAGAGAGGTGAAGTTGCAGTGAGTAGTATTTCCACAGAAGACAACGTGGCAGACCCGTTGACTAAAGACTTGACTCAGCAGAAACATGATCATCCTGTGATGTCTAGCGGACTAAAAGTCGTAGGCAGTTGGCTCTAGTCCAAGTGGGAGTTTTAAGGGTTGGTGTCCTCGGAACCAACTGTTTTGTACTTTAATTACATTAATGTTCACTTATTATATATTTATCATTGTTCTGCATGACTATAATATAATAATGTCCTGGAAAATTTGTTGCATTAATAAGGTCATAGCAGATCCCCGCTATGATGAGAAACTTGAAATGATATAACAATATTCTTTAATAAAGTTCTACGGTTGGATGAAATACTATGATAGGACACATAATATACAGACTGTCATGTGCGAGTACTCGTAAGAAGATGAGAATCACTCTCATGGAGTTCACACTTGGTAATCTCCAAGATGGGAGATTAAGAAAACAGACCCGCAAGTAGTAATTCCGCATGTCTTGGTGTCATCAGATATTGCTATCTGCGAGTGTGTGTAATGGTCCTTAGACTAGAAGATTATCATTAACTCATGTCATGACTCACGCACTTAGATTTACTGACGAAAACCGTCAAGCAGACAGTTGGTGGGAAGTAGGGTATGTTGGGTGTGTCACAAGTGACATGTTGTTAATGGATAAGTCGAGGAATTATTTGTCCCTTCCATTTATGGAAGTTGATATCTCAGCCCTTTGATTGAAATAGAATTGTCTCATTAAATTCCATGGCCATTGTGTAAACGATGAGTTTATATCAGGTATTCAAAGAATGACAGATCAAGCATATTGGTTTATGACACTTCCATGAAACCTGCTTGAAGAGATATTGAGACAAAGGGATTAAATTACACAGTAAGCGTTCGTATGAGGTGATACGTCAATGCGGTATCAACTTCTTTCTCTTGGGTGCCTTTACCCATTTCTAGACAGTAATCATGGACTTTAGGCAAGCCTGCCTAATGCCAATGAGAAAGAGGCCTAGAGGGTCACACACTATGTGTATCCAAGTATCTCAAGTTGAATAAAGATTATTCCCGTATGTGGTTTAATAATTATTCAAGGAATCCTAAGTTGTTTTAAATGATGGAGGAAAAATAAAATAAAACAAGTACACGCCGTGTATTATTAAATGTACCCGCCGTGTAGTTTTATTTTGGAAAGGAAATGAATAAATGGAAACAAGATATACACACTGTGTACATTTAATGTACACTCCATGTAGTTTTCAATGAAAAACAAGTACACAACGTGTATTTATTATTACACGCCGTGTAGTTTTTCCAGTCGGGATTTTGAGGATATAATATTGTTTTAAATGATATT
This sequence comes from Viscum album, assembly GCA_963277665.1. Classification (NCBI taxonomy): domain Eukaryota; kingdom Viridiplantae; phylum Streptophyta; class Magnoliopsida; order Santalales; family Viscaceae; genus Viscum; species Viscum album. The sequence continues at coordinate 1,266,662,583 of OY728160.1, forward strand.
TGTTATAATCAGCGTGGGAGCATGTCAAGGAATTATCTATTCGACATGGGAGTTTTTAAATAAGAGTCAATGAAATAAATAAAATGCGTAACGCGTTTATTTATTGTCATAACTCTATAACCCCACACACCCGATTATAAATATCCTCAAAACCAAAACTCTTTTCCTAAACACAAGAGAATCATTGTGCACAACATCTCTGGAGATTTCTTTCAAGGCCGAAAGAACCTCTTCCTCCATGAACGCTCTCAAGACCGAGAGAGATCCTCTTCCATCGGATCAAGATGATCTAAGGCGGGCAACGCAAGAAAAGGCTTCTCCACGCTAGCACCCGGAGAATCCTTTGGCGATGTCCAGAGATACGAGGTACACATGTGGATCACCGCTAGAGGGAGTCTACACTTGGCTTCTGCGACGCAACGACGGATCATATCGACAACGTGATCGAGAATATCAAATAAGAAAGAACACCCAAAAGGTATTTCTTAATAATTAATTAAATTAATTATAATCAACCTGTAACGATCCTTTTTTGTGGTTCTGGGACAAACCATCTTCTTTGTCTTTTTCTGTGATTCGATCCATGGAGACTGGCATTTATCGTCGTATTGATCCCAGATTGATCATTTCTAGTGACAAAAAGCCAAGTGGACACATCCACACACGCGCTTCCGCTGCACTCTGAACCTTCAGATATCATTTGAGTATTAAATAAGAATTATATGTTCAATGACTCATAGGAAGTAGATGTTTTTATTGAATAGGAAAAATGTGAAGCCATATGATATGCCTATATCATAGAAGATTATTAATAGAGGTATATATTATAGTTACTTCCACCTATCCATAGGGATAAGACTCTAAAATAGTAAATAGATATTATGATTTGAGTTCACAATGAGATTGAGTTAAAGAATAAGGATGGGTTTTATCCAGTGTTGTTGATAATGTTTTTATAGTTGAAGACCAATTCATTGAGGAATAAGAAATGATTGTGGTGCTGTAGATACATAAATAGTAGAAGGAATATCTTGTTTATATTTTCACGTAGAACCATTGAAGAACTAGAGGGTACTGGGTTAATATAATATGACTCTAATAAAAAAACAATATAACAATGAAAGTAGGATTTTGAATGAATCATTCATAAGATGGTAAGGGAATTGTATGATACCGACTCCATGTAAGTGAATGATACCCGCTAAACTCTTACATTCCATTATAGATAAATTTTAATCACTTTAATATATTTTGATAATGTATGTCTTGGTTGGATTTAAACTCAAAAGGGAATAGTTATCTTCATTAAATCCTGACTATCATTACACCCTCCCTCCAATGATACCATAACGAGGGAAAAATTATTATGACCTCCAAGTCCCATCTCCAGAAGGATCAAGGATGGCGACTAGAACCAAAATAATAACAATATCATGAAATGGGAGGCATTACACTATATAATAAAATAATACTAGGAGATAAATGAATGAACCCAAATAAATTTAATAAAAATAATATAAAAAGAAGCCAAAACCATCCCACAATGAATGTATAAATAAAACAGTTACATATAAAAGTATCCAAAAGTAAATAACCAAATGAAAATATAAATAAGTGAAACAAAAATTTCCAAAAATGTATAATTTAGTACCATTATGAACGATAAAAAAATCCTGGAAATCTAAAAAAACTTTATAAACATAGGGTTATCATACAGGTATACTCAGTAGTAAAACCGAAGTTCTCATGCACCTATGAAAGAAGCATGCTAATGCACCTATGAGAAAATAAAATAACTAAAAATAGCTAATAATGTCAAATATCCATCTTAACATCACCATGGAATACTAAAAAAAATAAGGAAAACCAATTATAATAACATAATAAGAACCATATTGATATATGGTACACCACACCACTTTCCCACTGATTTTATACTCTCACAACCCAATTTTGTACATCCTGATGCTACCATCTCTTCAAAATAACATATAACACTGCCCCAAAAGAAGGGTCACATCACATCATGTCCACAGACATATAGGCCACTACCCCACATTATAGTCACATCTCATCTCTCCTAAAGAAACATGGGCCATCACATGAAAACCATAACCATAGTTGTAGGGTATCATGAATATAGCGGAAATCAACCTCGTTATCCACTCCTACATTACAATCCCCCCTCCATAATAATTTCCAAATACCAGGAATATCATATCTTATAGAAAAACACCTAGTACCCTACCCACATTACAGTTATACCTCATCTCACCTGAAAACACATCCGATATCTCCTAATGTAGTAACAATACTCCGACCATCACTACCTGTGCATATCTACTCTCCTAGAAGAGAGTGAAGGGAAGGTAGAGTATCCATACATACATCCTCATCACTGATATGTTGAGAAAAACACCCTTTGTAGGAAAATATGTGTGTCGTAACATAGTTCTCAATATGGGTGGGGTGCATAAAGAAATCAAAAGGTATAAACTAGAATATACTTATAAACATGCAATAGAAAAACCTATAGATTCATAAAAAACCACTAATTGTCTCACAAAATACCCAATTTCACTGCAAACACTAAATGCATAACCCCACAAAAACCACAACCACATCTCACACCACCAACCAATTCAATTATCAAGTGCATTTTTTTCATTATTTACCAACATCCACATTTAACCACACAGCCCTTAATTTACTTGTTCGTTAATCATTTACATATCATTAACCAAATAAAAATCCAAGAACTTTACACTTTATTAAACAATTATTCCATTACTACACAAGAATCTAGGACCACGCAATCAAACACCATAATAAATTCATCATTCCCATCAAACCATCACCACACTGCGGACAAGCACGGACAAACAAACCATCAACTCATTGCCTAAAAATCATGGCCCAACAGACCATTACCTCACTACCCCAAAAGCACATAGAAACAAACCAACATCTCTCCACCACATAATCATAAAGAAACAAACCATAACCTTACCATCCTAAAAGCATGACCAAATAAACCTTCACCTCACAGTCGCAAAAGAACAAGTAAACTAACAATCAACACACCACCCAGAACCATTCCTAGACAATCCATACATCACCCAAATTACATTGAAATGACACATCACCACACCCAAAAGATATACCACACATCAAAACAAATCACAGACCATTTTTTAGATTTTATAAAGTGGATTTTATCACATTTTACTTTATTTTAGGGATTGTTATCACACAAAGACGAAATCTAGAGGAAACCATTTTATTATAAAAATATAAGTGGTCATCCAAATTACATTTTGAGGTGATATCCCAATAAAATTAAACTTTTTTTCCATATTAAAAGTTTAACAGTGCAAGAAAAATCTCTGAAAAAACATTATTTTCAGCAGATATTTAAGCGCATACAATCTTGGTATCACAATAATATTGAAGTTGTAAAATCATTAGAATTGTTCCAGTTTCCCACCACTAGTTTTAAGTATCCAATTATTTATATTTAATTTTGACAACTCAAACCATGTACCATATATAAAAAAGAAAAAATCCCTCTCACCTGATGTAATAAAATTGAGGAACGATTGGTTCCCTACCTTAAAGAAGTTTTTCCAAATCGTTATGCACCATAGGGAAAAGAAGAGTTATAACCACAATCACACAAGAAACCCATGGATAATTCTACATCACATCAATGGTTAGAAAAAATAAATCACAAATCACAACCAAAAATAAACTATACCACCATAGTGGATCCTTGAGAGAAGAACAGAAGAAAAGAGATAAGAATAAGAGAAGGAATGACCACCAATCACCAAATGGCATCCACCGAAACCAAAAGACCCAATTATGAGGATGGCAGATGAAAATAATTAAATTTATTCCTAGGATTCACCCAAAATTAGAGAGAAAATTGGTATAATAACATGAAATGAAATAAATTATAAGGGTTATAAAATAACATGGATCCCACCAATTTCACACCATTTAACGATTTCACAACATGAAATTCACGGGTTTTCACAAAAAATATAATGTCCACCAAATTTCGGGTCACCTTGGACTTTAACTAATTACATGTTGTGAATTCACCTTTCACAATATGACTCCATTTCACAAACTTCCCTATCAACCATATGCAAGTCTTGAAAACGGCCTGCAACACAAGCCATGAAAAATTGATTCACCTCATTTACCCCTTTCAATATGTGAATTTACCCTTTAGATCTGCTGCACCTACAACTACCATGGAACCTCCTCAAGTATCCCTCAAAACACCTCCAACACCCAAATATGAAATTGTAATAGACTAGGAAGGTACAAGTTGTTACATCAGATTTATATCAAATAATTATCACCCTCGATAATCTAAAACCACACCCAGAAGGAAAGGGGTTCGAATGACCACCCCACTAGATACATGTCAAGGATATTGTTACTCATAAATGAAAATATCATCCAAAAATTCGAACCAAAACACTCATGAAACACACTTAAAATCAAAAAACTTCCTCCTCTCTCACAACTACACCTATAAAAGCCTATAATTATAAATCAAGGGCCTTGTATTCAATATCACATGTGACACGCGACACCAAGTGTGTAAGGGAATATAATATCAAGAGAATTTATAAAATATTTATCATTCAAAAAAGAGTCAATATATTATATATATTTGAATGCATGAAACACCATGTTAGTGTGTGTTACATGCAAGAGCTAACTTCTTTAATGGATTTTACTACACGCAAGATGGAGGTTTATAGAAAAATAATATATTATTTAAGATATTATTATTTTATATTATAAAATATAATAAACTGGACTTTATAAATTATAATAACTAACTTATGAAAATATATAATTTTCACAACTCTTTAGTTGATTTTAAAATAATTAGAAATGATTATGAAAACTAATTGAATATAAAAAGAATATTTTTATAGAAAATGATTATATTCCAAGAGAGTTATCTTAAACTAATAAATTAAATTAATTAAAAATAATGAGTTATATTAAAGTAATATATATTATATTATCAACAAAATAATTTTTATTTTAATCCAATATATTTGATAAGAATAAAATAAGAACAAAAAAATTTTTATAACCTATACTTAGGTAAACTTAGTTTTTTACCAAAAATATTAGTGAGTGTACTGAAAATTAATTATAACGATTATGATAAAATTAAGTTGAATAAGTGACTCAATCTCAATATTAAGCACACAAATGACCTTGAAACTTATCTAAAATCCATTTTATGGAAATATGTATTCACCATACCCACTTAAATTGAAAATTTACCATTATGAGACCCCCTTTCAATGTGGAAAACATGCATGTAATTCCTTTGTCAAAATATTACAAGAGTGCCACTTTTCCTCCACTATAATTTGCCTCATCTCCTCTCATTTACTCACACCTATCAAACCACTTTGTCTCAAAAAATATATTCCCAAATAGACCCTCTAAATAACTCTACTATTCATATAATCCCCCCTTGGAAATCTGTCAATCTAAAAAACCTCTTTGGTGAAATCCAAAAGAAGTTACCCGATTAGGAGGAAGCATCTTTCCTTATGTTTTTAAGTTTAATTTCCATTGTAAACACCCTGAAATAACCTTGTTTCATGATTATAGAAGAAAATTAGTCTCCTAAATAAAATATTATGTTATTATTCTAATATTTATAACTAAACACTCATACAACTCTCTCAAATGGATAAAAAACATACTATTTATGTTTATGGAAAACTACCACCTCACTAAATAATGATTATTCATTTTTTCCTTTACCACCTACCATGGTATACATTATGATAAAAAATGTGTTTATGTGTTTTATATATGATATTTATTATTTATTTAATCGTATGAAATTATTTTACAGCACATACCCTTATACTTTCCATTTTGTGTGAATATGATAACATAGTTTGTGGAAGTGAGGATTACAATTGTCTCAAAGCGATGTGATTCATTCACACGATACATCAAATGTATAAAGGTTGGATTTAATTAAACTTATGTGACATAAAAACATACATATGATAGTAATTAAAAAATTTCCATTATTAAAATATAATTTATATCATTATCTTTATTACCCTTTCACACACTCAAATAGTGATTAGGTTGTTCATGGACATGTGGACAACCGCCTCCTCAACATTATGCGATTCATTTAACATAAAACAAATTATATATATAAATATATATATTATTAAATATAATTTCATATTTGATATAATTATAATTCTCTAATGACTAGTGTAACTTATATTCTTTTCATAACGATCATTGAAAAATGGGAACGTTACTCATGCGTACGTATGACCTACCACTCCCTGATTGTAACATTAGTTTATTTTTCATTACCATTATTAATGAATGATTATAAAAGTAAAATTATTGTATAAATATAAAAATTATTTCACTATTATTATTTTGAAGATGTTATATAATGACCCCATTGTCTATAGTTGACCTACCGAATTCATTTTTGACACATAAATTGAATTTGGTCAAAACACCTCACACAAAATTAATTGTTTAAGTAGTTGTATAAAACATAGTATTAAGTGAAATAAAATTAACAATAAACATTAAAAAGGTTCTAAATAACGTATATAATTAACATAAGTTTATTATTTAGTAATATAAATACACAGAAGACAAGTCAGACTTAAGGTAATGGATTCTCATCTCACTTTCTTTACATCCGTTGGATAATTGTCATGTTCACAAATTACTTAATTTATGTGGTGTATATACTCCCCATTTTATTATATTATAAAACTAATAATTTCATATTCATGTCATGTTAAACATTCATTTAATGTTATTCAATCTTAGGGATTATGATTTAAAATGTTTCAAAGTGGTATTGGAAAATTTTGAATGCTTAAAGATTATTTCCCTCTACAATAACTTTACTGATATTTCAATGGTATTTCCATTCATGGAAGTTATATAAACATTTCTAAATTAAACCTTTAATTTTCTCTCCTTTGGTTATTTATGACAATTTTAAAGTATTAGAAACATTTTCCCACTCTTTGGTACTTCGAATATTTTCGAAAATGTTTTTCAAAAAATCCGACTTTAGTTCTCTCTTTAGTCAAAAACATGTTTTCATATAAAACCCTTGTTTTATTATAATATTTTGAAATATGTTTTCAATGTTATTTGTTAAATAAATTATGTATCCTTTTTTTCTTTTTCCAGTGTTTTCAAATGAATCTTCTAATCTATTTCCTAATAAGGATTTTTTCTAACCTTTAACTGTGAAAATATAATGTTAATTTTTAGAATGTAAGACTTATATGGATTTACCCACCTCCATTTATCCGTTGATTTCATAATCTTGTGTTTCCTCATGATTGAGATGGGTTACTTGATAACTTAGGTATATGTATGGGCATATACCTAAGTAGAGGTTATCGGTTAAGATCTTATTGGTGGTTATACTTGTTGGTTTTAGTGAGACCTTGAGGGTCTCAGGGTCCCTACTGAGTATTTTTATACTCACCCCTGCACGGGCTATGCCTGCACCTCGTTGTGTTGGTTGCAGACGATGGGCAGCGCTGACGAAGGCCGAGTGTTCGAGGACTGGATGGTACCCGGAGGTGGACTACCCAACGACTCAGTATCTGGAGGTGGACTTCACGGCGAGACGAAACTCGGAGGAGGTTGACGAGTGAGAGCATGGAGGAGCTGTGCTATCTATACCTACCCTTCAGGTAGGATATGGGGTGGACGATCCAGGAGCTGCGCTATCTGTACCTACCCTTCAGGTTGGATCCGCGGTGGACGACACAGGAGCTGCGTCCTTTCTACCAGCAGTTTTCCTTTTTTATGTTGTACTTTCTTTCAGTTGTAGCAGCACTTTCAGATGGGTTTGTATTCTGGCCCATGTACTTTTCAACATTTTTTTCCTTTTTACTTAGTGTTTTATTTCCTCCTGTACTCTGTGGTGTTTTGTTTACTTTTATAAAGGAAACGCCTTCCCAGTTATTGGGATTTACGCCTTTGGTGCTAGTCGCCAACCCCTGGCCTAGGGAAGGCGGGCTTGGGGTAGTCACGACATGGTCCCCGAGGACAAGTCGTGGCAAAAACACACAGAGATAGAGCAATTATATAGATCTAAGAAAGATATTGTGGATGACTAGGTTGGACAATCTACAGTGATAGCTAGAATTATGTTGAATTATACCCTTATGGAAGTGCTGTTTTATAATGGTTAATCAAATTAATTTATTTGTTTTCATTTTGTTGATTTTATGAGTTTAGAACATGAGATTATTCCTTCTATGATGAAAATTTAAACACATCCTGGGAAAAGAGAATATAGATCCTTTCTGTGTATAAATTTTTATATAACTATTAATGGATGTGAGCTAAAAGGGTACTTTTCAGGGTGGGCGATGGATGTATATAATGTAATCTTGGCTATAGATTTGTTGACACTTTAAAATATCACATAGACTATTATAGAAGAATAGTTAATTTAGAAACCCATGTTAGTTTCGAACATCTCTTTAGAAGAGAAAGGAATGTGAAGATAGATGAAACAAGATTGTTGGCACTGAAATTCGGAATGACCTCTTACCAGTTGGTGGTGTTTACTTTGGAATCAATGAAAGAAATCAAGAATGATAGTTTTCTAGTAGTTTCGAATCAATTTTCTGAGGTGTTTCCCAAAGGTTTCTCAGGGTTTCCACCTCTAAGATAAGTGGAGTTTTCAATTGAACTCCTCCTAGTGACTAGTCCTATATCACATCCATATTATCGAATGGAACTAGTATAATTAATGGAGTTAGAATCTCAGTTGGAAGATATAGAAATAAAGGGTTTCATTCAGCCTATAATGTTAATGTGAGATGTTTTAGTCTTATTCATGTAGAAAGAAGATGGAACACTTAGTTCATGTGTGGATTATCATAGGCTTAAAAAAGTAACAATAAAGAAAAAGTATCCAATTCCATGCATTAATGATATAATCCATCAATTTCGGGGAGATCAATGGTTCTCAAAGATTTAATTATGATCAGGATACCAAAAATTGTGAGTTTGGAAGGAGGATATTCCGAAGACAACATTCAGAAGAAGATATGGCCATTATGTATATGTGGTAATCCCTTTTGGTCTTACAAATGCAATGGTAGTATTTTTGGAAGTGATGAATCAGATATTTTAGCGATATGTGAATTCTTTTGTTGTGGTGTTTGTGTAAGAAATTTTGGTGTATTTAAGGACAAGGGATAAGCATGAACAACATTTAGAGACAATGTTAATAATATTGATAGACTATTAGTTGTATAGAAAACTATCAAAGTGCAATTTTTGGATACATGAGGTATTGTTTCTTGGCTTTGTAATTTCTGAAAGAGGTGTTTTAGTGGATCTAGAAAAGGTAGAAAATGTTATCATTTGGAAACCTCCAAAACATGTCTTTAAGATATAAAGTTTTCTTGGTCTAGCTGGTTATTACCGATGTTTTATGGGACTTATCATGGCAATATTCACCTATAACAACTTTGAAAAAGTTGAATTTTCATTTCCAATAGACTGAGGAATGTCATAAATCTTTTCAACATAAAAAATTTATCCTTAAATCCATACTAATGTTGATATTTGTAGAATCAGGAAAAGGGTATGTGGTGTATTATGATGATTCAGAATCTAGGTTGGGGTGTGTTCTCATTAAAGGATATCATTTTGTTTCTTATGGATCAAGGTATTTGAGGGTGCATCAGAATAAATACCCAACAGATGATTTGGAGTTAGCTGAAACCATCCATTATTTGAATACTTGGCATTGTTATTTCTTTGGTGAAACATTTACTATGTTTATGAATCATATGATCTTAAAACATATTTTTTAATAATGGTATTTGAATACGAGGAAAAGGAGATTGATGGAGTATATCTAAATGTTCTACTATGACTTGATGTATACATCGGGAAAAGTAAATTCGGTGTAAAATGCATTAATTAGAAAGTCACATGCTCAGTTGGAGAAAGAAGCTTCAGATGTTTGGTAGTTGATGTCAGTCCTAGCCAACATTCATGTGGAATGCGAAGACTGAGGTGATTTTTTGGTTCTATTTCCTATGTCACTTATTCCACATTCAGTAAAGATGGGTAAAAAGGTATAGACATCTGATTTAAAATGTTATACAATGTGTTCAAAATAAAACGGTGGGGAGACCTTTGAGGGATGGAATCTAGATGAAAGTTCAATGTTGTTGGTGAGGAATTAGATTGTTGTACCTATGGCTTATCACAAAAAAATTCTTCATTCTTACCTCCATTCAAGATGGGCTATTTATCTGGGTATACAAAAGATGTATAAGGTGTTGAAATCATAGTTTTGGTGGGTCAACATAAAAAGGAAGCTGGCTAATTATCTTTCAAGATGCCTAACTTGTGAGAAAAATAAGGAGGAACATCAACTAATAGAAAGTATATTAATATCTTTACCTATTATAGTGTGAAAACGTGTGTAGGTAGATATGAATTTTTTTACAGGTCTCCTTAGAACAGTTCAGACACCCAATACCATATGGTTGATAGTGGATTGACTTAGGAATTCAACCCATTTCATCCCTATTCATCAAACTCATATGGTGGATGATCTATCCAAAATATATATCTAAGATGTGGTAAAGAGACATGGAATACTAGTTTCTATCATTACAAATAGAGATATTATGTTTACATATCATTTCTGTAAATCGTTACAAAAATTCATTGGGGATCAGTTAACTATGAGTATGACATATCATCCTCAGATGGATGACCAATCTGAATGAATGTTAGAAAAATTGGAATATATGTTGTGGGATTTTGTTATATATTTTGGTGGATCATGGGAAGAGAATGTTCCATTAGGGGTGTTTTCATATAACAATAGGTATCAGGCCTCTATACATATGGATTTATAAATAGGTGATACTTCACTAGTTTGCTGTGTATTCTCCATGAAATAATTGAGAAGGTTTTTTTGATTAGAAAGATGTTGGAGATGACACATATTTTTCATAAATCTTATCCAGATCATCTTTTTTGGTCATTGTAATTCACAATGAGTGATCATATTTTATTGGGGATTTCTACATGAATTGGAAATAGATTCTTCGGGAAGAAGTTCAAGTTATATCCTCCATACGTAGCCCCTTCTGAGTTACTGGAACGAGTTGGAGAGGTGGGATACTATTTTAAATTTCCACCGTCGTTCCGTGCGGTAAAAAATGTGTTTTTACATATCTCAGTTTAAAAAGTATTAGCCTGATCCATACCATGTGACCATATGGGATCACATTGAACTATATCTAGATTCTTCTTCAATACATATCATAGTACAAATTATGGGTGGGAAAGGGAAATACTTATGTGGAAAGAGCATCGATCCAGTTTGGGTTTTGTGGCAACATGTCCAGATTCAAGACGAGACTTAGGAAGTGGTGAAGGAAATGAAAGGGTATTGGATGGAACCACTTCAGTGCAATGTTGGTTTTCTACTTTTTTGGGATGGAAATAACAACATTAGGTAGAATGACACACCCCTGATTTTATTATTTAACCCTTTATTTATGTTTTTAAGTATATAAGGTATAAGGGTGAGGTTTAGTAGAGTTTGGAGAAATTTTGAGTGTTTTTTGAGATTTTCTAAATTTTCATGGGTGGTGCACAGTTTTGGGAAAATATGCAACACTTTCAACAAACTGTTCCCACTGAGACATTGGAAAAAAAGGAAAGGCACATGAGGGGCACCTAGTTTACCCAAAAATTGCGTCCAATTAGGAAAAACCTTGCACTTTGAATGTTGGATTTGGTGTTTTTGAGGAAGTGGCTTCATAACGGTTGGCACACAGTTTAGATATTATTTGGGGGTTTCCTTAAGGCACTGGATGTCACACAGTTAGTGCACAGTTTTCCTAACCGTGCAACTAAACTGTGCGCTAAAAGAAACTACCTCCATAGAAAGGGGTTCTCACTTGTTTCCCTATAACCCACTAATTTTTACTGTTATTTAGTCCCAACTTAGTATTTTTCTTCTCTAAAGGTCAAGTAAGGTTCTACCATTTATCTAGAGGTGATCTGAAGGCTTCCCTTGGTGATTAGAAGTTGATTCCTCTTGGTGTGTGATTGTTCTTCATCATTCTTGATGTTTTTCTTATATATACTTCACCCCATGTATTAGTTTCTTAGATATACACCCAATTTGGGTATATATAAGGGTGTGTATGCCAAATATGTTTATATTTGGTCCTTTTGATGATAGGGGAAGATATATAAGGCGAGTTTAGGAAGTTTCAACCTTGTTTTGTGATGTTTTACCGTTCTTTTATTGTTTTCTCAAAAACTCATGAGGTAGGTGCCTTCAATATCAACTCCACTTAAGAGAAATGATAAATTTAGTTTTAAATTTATTTAATTGGTTGAAATTGAATATTAAATTGTGGTATAAAGTTTGATATAATTCCTTTTTAGTGGAGATATATGGTTTTTTGTGAAATTGTTGAATTGTGGAAATTTGTTGTGGAAAGTGATTTGGTTTAGTGATTTTAAAATATTGACTTTAAAATAAGTAATTGATGGAATTTGAAATGTCTTATTAGGAAATGGTTTTCAATAAAAATGTTTTTTTATTGAAATGGTTTTGGCATGTTTGGATTGACATGGATTTGTGCATACTTGGTGTTTCTGTTCATATTTCATTTACAAAGCATGGTTGGAATATAACCTTTTTATTGGTGAATAAGGGGTTCTATAACCTGGGATTAATTACCTTAAGATTACATGGTATATCGAAGAGAGTCCACTCAAGAGTATGGAACTATCATAAAGATTATTTCTTGGTTGGTTGTGAAGATATGTGGCATGGATTGATTATGCCCAAAGTAGAATTTATGAATTGTTTTCAAAGAAATTTCTGGTATCTTTATTTGAAAATATGGTTTTTTGTAAAACATGTTGATATGATACTTTTTTATATTTAGTTATAATCTATTTTAGAAATTATTTTATATAAACTATTTTATATGTACATTTCTAACTTTTCTGTCCTAGTGGCTTGAGTAGGGAAGTTTTTGGTGAAAACCTACCGAGCTTTAGTACCCATCACTTCTCTAGAACTTTGGTGATTTGGAATATGTCATCTACTAGGACAAGGTAAAAGACAAATTATCACATTTATTTATCACAAATTTATTATACTTGGGATGTTTTTTGAAGTTGGAGCTGAAGCTTGTGGAGCTTGGAGTCTTATAGTTGTCTTGGAGTTTAATTTTTTTTATCATTCGCTGTTTTCTCTGATATTTTATTATTAAAATATTGTAATTTATTATAGTATGATTTTTATAAATGAAATATTGAGTGGTATTTAATTTTTATCGTGAATCATATACTGGGTTGTTAGGTTATGGATTGATGGGTTAATTATTTTATTCTTAAAGGGGAAATCTGTACCCACATGCATTGAAGCCCTTCAACATTCATTATCAGACTTTGGCTTCTTGGGGATGTCACTTTAGGTCTAGTAACATCACACGACCCTCAAAATCTAATGATAAGTGGCAAGATGTTACAAAAAATTATATCCTACACGTCTACGGGTCCTGAACCCATGAACGAAGGATGATAAGGATTTATTTCTAATCACTGAATTACGTAATTTCCTGTTTAAAATGTCATTGTTTTTAGTAAAACTATTATAAGAATAAATATTAATTATGAACTATCATTATTTATTTTTACATTTACATATTAATTCCTTGACCATATTATATTTGGAAAATAGTTAGAGATAAATAGTTATACCTTTCACTCTTTTATGGGCCTTACGATCTGTAAAAATTGTATTTTTGTGCTTCATACATCAAAGTTAATTTTAGGATATCCATTTCTTAGAGAAATAGATGAATTGGAAGTAGATAATTGTACTAACAAAATAAGAAATCGTGTTTATATATAACAAGTAATTATATTTTCTTATGCCTAAAAATGAAATTGAACTTACTATCTTATTTTTATATTTGGATTAAAAATATGAAATCCATTTTATTTAATTCAATTTTAAATTTTAATAAAAAATAACTTTTGTATAAGAACGTATAACGTGGGAAAATAATTTTTAGGAAAATACATTTTTACGTATAAAATGGACTTATTCTTATAACTTGTAATTTAATAAACATTTTATGAATGTTAGTTTATTTTATATTTTATCTTATTAATATATATTATTAAATTCATTTTTTATTAAAGATTAATTTAATTAACGAAGATAAATATTTATTACACATAAAAAAATAATTAGTTGTTAAATAAGTCTTTTAATATTGAGTCATTCTGTCATTATTTATAACTAATTAATAATTAATTCATCAATTTTAATTCATTTTATTTTATATATAATAAATTTCATTAAATTTTATACTCTAAATTTGAGAAATGTAACTTTTAAATAAAAAAATATGTTATAAAATAAAAATAATGTTTTTATATAATCTTTTCCCCTTAAATAATTAAACTATTGTCCCTTATATTTCTATAATTATTTATTTCATTTTATTAAGTTATTTTACTAACCATACCTTGAATTTTTGGAATAAATTTAGTTATATAATTCTTTTAGAGTAATAAATTTAATAAAAAATTTAATTTATAAAAACAGTTTCTTTAGATTCTATAGTATTTTAGCTAGTAAATTTGTATCGTTTATCTTTATTCATTAATCGTATATTTTATTTAAAATTATTTATTTGTGGTGGAAATTTATATTTTAAAATTGTAAATAATATTTATTTATGTTAACTATATATCAGAAATTTTAATATGGTAATATGTTTAATGCTATTATAAATATCGAAAATATAATATTTTATAATGGTCATATAACAGATATATTACTCCAATTAAATCCTATAAATTTATCCCATTATAATTTATAAAATCAATCTTGTCATTCCGTTAATTCCAATTTAGGATTTTACAACATTCTTTCAACATTCAAGATATTTTTATTATTATAGGTTTTGTTATACTAACGCTTATTCTCATGGGTGTAGATGATCCATGGGATTTCCTAGTTATAAAAAAGTTATGATTTTCAATTCATTATATAATTTAATTTATGATCGCTTAAGGTATATAATCATCCAAGAAATATAATAATTCATTGTTTTTAATACTTAGTTTCATATACTTTGGTTTTAACATTCCATTATGAATGAATGACGTGTCGTTAGTTTGATTAATATCATGGATGTCTTATTTTATAGTATAGTTAAATTATTTAAAAATATTTTAGTATTTTTATTTGATATAAATATAGTTTAAGGAATTAAAATGGGCCCTAAAACCAATGGGTTTTCTCTTGGATTGGCCAAACAGGTGGCTGATAGACGTAAAAAGTGTGGCTTGGGTGTTCTGGCTAGGTACCTGATGTACTATTGGATTTCTTAACAAGGGTAAATATATAAATTTTATGGTCATGAGATATAAATATTAATTCACGATTCTATCTTTGTTGGTGTATTTTTTGAGAAATTTTAAGGATATTTGGATCCCTAATTTTTTATTTTCATATACGAGCTTCAAGGAATGATTTTATCTTCATTCAGGCTCAAACACATGATCCATAAAATGACACTTGACATTTCATTTATATGTTGGAAAATGATTCTGATTTTTTTGGAGTTTCATCGAATGATTGGATGCCCAAATTTTAGGGAGGATCTTGTATATATATTTATTATTGAAATGATCTACATTTCCACTAAATGTTCTGATTATAAGGGTGGATCACCACATACTTTTCACTAGATATTTTGACAATAGAGCATGTTTTCTATTAAAAAAATCTTTAAGAGTTGTGGTTAAAGGAGTGAAAATTGTATTGAAGTTAGAGAAACCATCCAAGGAACACTGAGAATAATGATTATTAAATTCTATTAATAATTTCCATTGTATGACTCTTTAGAAGGATTTATAGAAATCATTTAATATTTAAATATTTTTTGAGGTCATTCTTTTTTATGTCCAAAATTCTTGAGGTTTCAACAAAATTTACAAAGGAAATTCATACGTAATATGTTGTTGTGATCTGAGGTACAAAAATTGTCATGTACTAGATTTTTCATAATACTTTGAGTTTTAATAAGACTTATTTCCTTTCATAATACTCTTGGAAGAATTGTTTTGAGAATTTTAACTTCATATAATGCTTTGTATGAACTTCCAAAAGATTTGGTGATCACTTAAGCCTTTTTATAATATTTCACAACACTTTGTAAGGGCTGTGTTAATTTTTTGGGGATTTTTTAAGACATTTTATATGATCAAATAATACTATAAAGATCATAAAACATTATTTGAGGAATTTAATATTGTTTTTGAGTGCATAGAATTTTTTTATGTGATATTATGATTTTTTAGTTAGATGAATTTAGTAAAGGAATGAAAATATAAGGATTTCATAAGACTTAATAGGTATTAAAAAAATTAGTTTCTAGGTTGAATTTGGTAAAGGAATGAATAAATAATACTATTTTGTTCTTACATAAATATTAGTTTCTATCTAAAATATGACAAAGGTAGGTACTCATACTGAAATCCTAATATATATTTTTAAGAGTTCAAAATGGTCATGAGTTATACACATTTTTGGTGACTTCAAAATCATAGAATAATATGATTTGTTTTTTTTAAAAATGAACATAAAAATGTATGAATTTTTTATTCCATATAAGGTGAGGAAGAATCTTATACTTGTTCAATGGAATTAGACACTCACTCTTCAATGTTTTTTTTAATTCTGTGAAGATCTAAGCATTCACACATGCATGCTAATAGGGAAATATTTTGAATCGCTATGTATTTCATGAAATTTTGGAGAAATGAAGTATCCTTAATATTTTAGAACTTTTAATGGTAGAATATTTTACTAAGATTTTCTTTATAATTAAAAGTATAAATATCCCCCAATTTAAATGATAAGATCATATTAATTAAGTAGAGTTTATGTATTCAAATTATTGAAATAATATTAATTATATTCAGTGAATATTAAAAAAAAGTGGTAATATAAATAAAATACTTTGTTGTAGAGAGAACCCAATACTACTGGTACCTAGAGATCATATAATAATCTAAAGAAAATAAGGTCACTAAAATCCACATTGGAGAGTCTATTGATCAAATAAGAATAAGTATATGGCCTAAAATATACTAATATCATTGAATATGATTGAGTGAGATATTGAATATTGTTATTATTTCATATCCAGTCTCTCAAAACTTTTATAGTTTAGAGATCTACTCTGATTAATCATTACAATGGGATTGATTTGAAGAACAAATATTGCATTCATACAGTGTATTTGATCATGTTCTGGGTATTGGAGATCTATTCATTGTGGAAAGAGGATTTGATTATAGTGATATATTGACTTCTAAAGTGGAAGGAAGATCATGATTTATATTTCATGGAGGTCCAATGAAGACCTGGAGTCCACAAGGATAATCTAAGCCCACACCAATCAAGAGACCAAAGAAAAATTGCAATTGCTGGTATACATAACCCATTAAGGGATAGTTAGGGAATTAGATATACCTTACTAAGGAATATGGATGATACCTACTCAAATATTTTATTCAATTTTATGACACTAATAATAACTCAAATATATAGTGATAACATTTTTCACTATTGGAGTTAAACAAAGTAATGAATGAGTTTTCCCACTGGAGCCTAAAATTTTAAAAACCTCAAAGTAATGATGTGGAGTATATGATTTTGATAAATATATCTAAAGAGTTGAATACGTCCACTCTAACGTCAAATATTATTTAAAAATATCCCTACTAAGGTTTTCTAAAATATTTTAAGTTTTATAAATATAAAATATAATGAAAAAGAACTATTGTATTTAGAATCTATTGATATGGATAAATATTTAGCTAAAAATATATACAAGTATGACCATCTCATGAAACTTGTTTAATCCAAATAGGAATCTATTTTTATTTGGGAAGAAAATATTTCCCTATTTTAATAAGAGTGAAAAATAAAATTTCATCATAATTTTTTATGTAATAAAGTTATCACAGAGAATCTCTATGATTTGGAAGATGCTCACAAAACTATTAATTACGTCAATGATACCCAATTGGAGATCAATTCCAAAAATATTATGGACCTTTATAACTACTTGGAATATAGTTAAAAATATCATAAATATAATATTGATTATCTAAATAGAGATTTGGAATAAATTTTATGATTTTTTAGAATGAGAATAATTCCGTCAACATGAAGTGTCTTTAACTTGTGGCGAAATTGAAAAATCTGGAATCACCATATGATAGGCCTTTTTGGATAGACGAGAATAGATGTTCTCCCAAAAATAGTTCATAAATGATTCATGATTATAAAAGGCTAATTTTTATAGATATAAGATCTTTGAATCTGTCTATATTACATCACAGGTATCCTAATAGAATAATTTATCCCACAACTAATAAAATGTTTTATATACTAATGTAGTTTAACTTTCTTGTATAGATTTAAAAGATAAATCATTCAAAAAATGGGTGTTAAAATGATTATAAATCTAGTAATAAATCAAGGGTGGATTTAATCATGTCTATGAATATTATTTCCCCGATATGAGCCTAAATTAAAAGTGATTTTATCTATGAAACAACAAGAATGTAAATATGGCCATACTAACCCAATAATAAAGGAAAACAATTGTTAGAAGATTCTGGTGATCTTGGAAGTTTCTACAGTTTTCCTTTTAATGTTTATATAATTTTTTAATTTTTATATATTATATAATAATAGTATTGTGGTGGAAAAGGTGGGGTTGAGGTAGATTCAATTGGAATTCTCTTGTTAAGATATAGATTTAATAGAAAAAGAATAATCTTCCCACAAAGAAACAATTTAAATTTTTGGAAAAATTATATTATTATTACAAAAATGAGTTCACATAAGGTATTAGTGATACTATAAAAATATGTAGAAGAGTTCATAGACTAATTATAAGATAATACCACAATAAAGTTTTTTTAGGAAAATAAAATATTAGTCTGCATTGGAAAAAATAAAAAATTAAAATTCTAAATAATGTACCCCAAAGATGAAAACTGTAAAGGATGTCCAACCAATGTTGAAATGATAATTTCTAAAGAGAAAATATCACACAATAGACCATTAAAAATAGGTTATGGAGACTAATTTCAAAGGTAAAAAATATGAAATCAAGGAAATAGTCAATCTAGTAAAGTAATAAAATGTTTGGTTTGGTGAAAGATATCCAAGATGAAGAGTATTTGATGTTTCCAAAAAATTTCATCAAAATGATTCTTAATAATCCATTTGAAAGTTACAAAAATTATGTGCATGTGAAAAATTGTTTTTGAGTATTTATCTTAATGAATTTTAATAATCTATTCAGATAGAGAAAACCAAAAAATTTCCAAGTTCCAAATAAAAACAATTCATTAGACGTGAGTAAGAATATTGATTTCAAGAGAGGTTTTTTAAAAGGGATGATCCCTAGATAGAATAGGATTTGTGTGAAATGTATAATAATTATAGTCACTCTTTAAATAATTACATGATTTGGATTCCTAGACAAAAAAATATGATGAAGAAAAGTTAAAGAACGATTTGATTTGTTTAGTTTATTTGTCTATGTGAAAATGAAATTTCCACATATTGATAAATCTAGTGAAATAAGAAAACATTGATACCTATTAAGATATGGTATAGTAAATTCAGTAAAGGATGCATATAGATTTCTCTGATTAATGAATATGGAAAGAATGGGGGATCTTGGTTGAGAGTCAACTCTCAAATTTTCTTCCCATCCTAAGGTTCAAGGAAGACCCTCCTTATCTCCTTATATATATGATTGTACTAATGTGAAAGGACATCAATTAGATTAATTAATGTGTATATTTATGAGTTCATTATATATTTTATTGAAATAATAGGTTCTAAACATGTAATACTATAATTACTATGATTAAGAGATGTTTTACTCTGTCCTGTTATAAGGATATTGGTGGAGGAATTACGAGAATATCACTATTGAGTAAATCTATAATTTTTACATAGTCTTGAAGTATGATGTATCATAATAGGTTTTCTCATCCTTATTTTTATTATATAAATATGGTTATAAAAATGGTGATGTTTTTTCATATAAATATGGGTAGAGACATTCTGGAACTTGAATATTTTTAATTTGTTTGTTAAATATGAGTGATGGTATAGATTATTTAATGAATCTATTTAAGAATCCCCTAAATGGAGATAGGTGATATATGTATCAAATGTTGAACAAGTTATTCTAAAAATTCATACATTATTCAATCACTATTTTTTTCTTCACTAGTCAATGGTCACGTGGACATGGATTTGGTTTATTAAAGACAAATTTCTAAGGAATATGTGATTCCATCATTCATCCAATAATTTAATCAATTTGTAACTAGTGAAGGTAAAATAAAGAAGGGTATATTAATGTTTCAAAAACATAGATAAAAGAATCAAGTGAAGAGTATTTTACCATATTTTTTCAAATTTTATTTTATTTTCAACACAAGATAGAAGAAAATATCAAAAGAAATATATATTTACATATAGGTATTTAACAGTATTTGAAGTAAATATAAAGGGGGAAATTGAAGTTCCAAATGGATTTTGGTCATTGAATTATTTTTCAATAATAAAGGATTACCTTATTAAGAATTTTTTTCCATATTTTTTGGGTAATGTTTGAGGAGATAAAGAATTTTACTTTAATTTGAGGACTCTTCAGAAAGAATTTACATATTAGTAATGGAGTTTGGAGTTTCAGTTTATATTTAAAACAATTAATGACTAGATTCAAGGGATAAAACTATAAATCTAATGATTGGAGAGTGGATATTAATGTATATGATAATTTTTATATTTATTGTTGGAGTAACATATAATATAGCTTATTAATATAGATAAGACTAGTTATAAAAAACATATTGAAGTGCTATTGGTAAGGAGTGAAAAATTGGATTGACGTTGGAGAAACCAATCAAGGAGCATTGGGAATTAAAAATGGTGTATCAACTGAGTAATATCCACTGTATGATGTTTTGGAATGATATTCAAATCCATATTAAGATATTAATTTATTCTAAGATCATTTTTATAAATTCGGTAATGCAATAGTTTTTTGGTGAAATTTAAAATTCATTTCATGTGTATGAAGTTATTTTGAGATGGGAAAAATTGGTTATGTGAAACTATTATAATAAGACAATGAATTTTCAAAAGACTTTTTGAATTTTTTGATAATCCTAAAAGTGTTTCAAAATAATTTGAACATCATACAAGGGTTTTTCTAAATAAACATAAGACTTTGAGAATGTGTAAGACTTTATATGAGATTTTATAAGACTTTTCTAAGATAAAATAAAACTTTTTCTAGATTTCATATGAAATTTTCTATGATTTTGTAAGATTATGAGTGTAAGACTTTTTTTGATCCATGTAAGAAATTGTATGATATTGTAAGAATTTGGCTATATAAGTATAAGTATGTTTAGATAACTGAAATTTGTAAAGACATGAAAATATATGGATTTCATAAAACTCACTGAGTCTTATGAAGATCCATTTTTAGATGAAATTTAGGAAAGCGATGAATGTATAAGACTTTTCAAGTTTAATGAAATACCATACTATTTAGAGATAGTAAAAACTGATGTACATATAATGATATAATAAAACCTATTTCTTGAGTTCAAAATGGGCACTAGGTGGATAAATTTCAAGTGACATTAAATTTTGATTTTTGAATGATATTTTCTTAGAAATAAACATAACAATGTATGAGTTTTTTATTCAAGATGAGATGAAGAACAAGCTATAAATTATTCTATAGAATGAGGTAGTCATGTTGAAAAGGAAGTGGTATGTTGTGAATCACTTTATATGAGAACATGCATGACGATAAGGAAAGATTTTAAATACTCATGGATTTTATTTATTTTTTGAAGAAGGTAATATCCATATTCTTTTAGAAAATTAAATGGTGATATATTTGACTGGTTTTTTTGTGAGAA
Source organism: Viscum album (assembly GCA_963277665.1). Taxonomy (NCBI): domain Eukaryota; kingdom Viridiplantae; phylum Streptophyta; class Magnoliopsida; order Santalales; family Viscaceae; genus Viscum; species Viscum album. Next base: position 1,266,684,729 of record OY728160.1, read on the forward strand.
TCAAAAATAAAATTATCTACCATTTTGAATGAGAATATCACATTGTTCAAATCTGGGAGAGTTTTCATATTCATATTATGGAAACAATATTCTTGATATTGAATGAATATTAAATACTAGGAGTAAGAGAAAAATATGTTTTTATAGAGAGAACCCAATATTGTTGTGACATCCAAGATAAATAAAGAATATGAGATTTTCATATTTATTAATATTTTTGAATTAAATATTAATTTTACATTAAAGGGGATTCTATGTTTGATGGCGTACCTGACATGCAACAATGGGTTTCTCTGAAAATCTCATGTTGCACATAAGGATGAGTAATACTGAAAAATAATAGTATAATATTATTTTAAATGGTAGTTAATGCGTAGATATTGTATTGGAGGGAATGAACATAACTAACTAAAATATGATTATACATGTTTGTTAAATGTCTTTACATTTATACAATAAAATTTGGAGGCTTAAAATGATAATGAATCCAATTTTAAGCATAAATACTCCAATATTCTTTAAAAGGTCGATTTATCACCTTTTGAAGAAGAACCCTTTTTAAATAAAGTTTTTGCCACTTTATTATATTATATTTGACAAAATAAAATTCATCTATATAATTGGGACATAAAAATTTACTTTGGGTAAAATTTTGGTATTTTTATGATAAAGTTAATTTTTTAATGAATAATGAAAAATAACGCATTTTAATTCAAAATAGACTTTTCATATAATTTATTTATATAGTTAGATTTCTATTTTAATTGGATTTAAAGTGTAATTGGATTATAGTTTTATCATTTAATACAATTTTTGTCCTTGGATGTAATTTCAATCTTAATTTGGACATAAAAAAAGGTCAATCTTTTGATAGGTATCATTTATTAAAAACACGTTTTTTTGTTTTAACAACAAGAATTAATTTTAAATTAATTTATGCCACTTTTTTGTTTTCAATATGGAAAAATAGATTCAATATTCGGATTCAATAGGTCCTAATTATGAAAATAGGTAGCTTTCATTTTTAGACATTATTAATATTTACTTCAGTAAATATTTTATTTACCATGGTTAAAGGGTAAATCTGGTAAATGAGGGTGAAAAATAATATTATAAAAATATTAAATTACCCTTAAACCTATACTAAACCGATTTAATTAGAAATTTACGACCAACTTAATCCTTGGTTCTATTTTGGTACCCCATGGAGACACGTGGGAGTGGTAATGACACTTTATATTAATTAATTTAAAGTATAGACAAAAGTTATATAAAATTATACATTTTAATAAAAAAAATTTCATATGTTGTTATATAAGTGATATATTCAACTATAAATATTAATTTTAAATATAAAAATATTCCCTACATCTTGGTATTTTATTTATAATTTTTTTACATTAAATAAATAAACTTAATTATGACATAATGGTGATGTAGTAATTGCTTCATTAATAAAGGATTCTAACAAATGATATTAAAAATATTAAAATAATTTTTTTGAAACTTTTTATTCCATACAAGAATTTTAGGGATACAAATGACTTGTTATATTTTAATTAATGATTGTTTTTCTAAAGAATCAAGTTTTTATAGATTTTTTAAAAGTATTGATATGATTAATTTAGAAGTTTACATAAAGGAGTTTTTAAAACAATTAATATTTTAATAAATGATAAAATTATCCTCAAAATCTAAGATTTGAAAAAATGGATTAAAGAATGTTAAAAATTCCCTAAATGATCAATTTTTGGTCTTATGGAATTTTATAGTAAATATATTAACCATATTGTTTGAATATATAAGAGGACATAGTAAAAGATAAATAAGTTAACAAAGGGTTAAAAAAAGATAAGGATTAAAAAATATCCAAACCCAGTCCAGATATTATTGGATGATTTTATTTAGACTTATGTGAAACATATCATAAAATTAAATATGTTTTGGACCTTTTGAAAATGAAAATAATTTTATAATAAAATAATTATTTCAATCTTTCATAAAGAGCCCCTCCTCCCTCTAATAAATGACAACTACCTCTAAACCATTACTCACATCTCTCAAGCCCCTTGGCTCATCCAACCTCTGATCCAATAATTTACCAAAAATAGATATCTTCCACCTATAAGCCTTTCTTTTTGCATAAGGTAATTCAATAAATCCTTTTGGTTCAAACCAAAGGGAGTTACCCGATTTAAACGTAACGTCTTCTCTCAAGTTGTTTTCTTTTATTTTCCTTCTCCAGTAGCCTAAAACCTATTTATTCCATTATTTTATTAAAACACCAGTATCTTCAATATAATAGTATGTTTTTATGAGGAGGATTATAAATAAATATCCACACACCTCCATCTAATTTATACGAACATACTGTTTATGTGGACGACGAACTACTGCCTCATGAAACAATGATTGTTCAATTATCCCATACCAACTATCATGGTGGCAATTATAATGGAACTATATTTATATGAGATATATATTATATTTATATTGTCTCTATTCTTCTGTATTCTTAATTTATATCATACATTTATGGTTTCCATAATGGGTAAATACAATAATTTTATTTTAGGAAGTGCGGACTACCGCCCCCTCGAAGTGATTTGACTCGTTCATTACATACATGGAACGTATAAAGAATGAAGCTAATGAAATTATATATGATATTATACAAAATAGAAATGAATTTAGTGTTCAAGCGTACATACGACTTACTGTATCCATGAACGGTGCATTTCATTTCTTATCTTGAAATGTTATGTACTGTTATAAATACATATATATGGGATATATATGATATATGTGATATATAAATCATTGATATCATTATGGATATAATGTAATTTTGATCACATAGACAACTTGTAATTATAAGATGTTTATTTTTGACTCAAGTACCAAATATTGAAAAAATGACCGTTATTAACTTAAATGTTTTTGTAATGTTTATAATGTGGTATCAAGTAATATAAAAGGAATAATAAACTTGAAAAGGGTTCCTAATAAATTACAAATTATCTTTAGTTTATTATTCAGGATATTAAAGAAAGAATGAGTCAAGTCAAACACGAGGTAATGGACTTCGTCTCAATCTCCTTTCATTGAGGCATACATTGATTTATACATGACTTTATTTTATACAATGAATAAACCCCTTTGACTTTTAATTTCATTCAAGGGGTATCTTTTCTCTATGAAGCATTATACTAAAAATCAAAAATAATGTTTCTTTTTAATGTATGTGGTGACAACGACCTTTCCACCGCCGCGGTCCTTATTTGATATTTGGCTCCCATAACAAACCATATTGTTTTTAAAAGGAAAATAAATACCATATAATCTTTTTGCATATTTTTGTGTTGAAAACAGTTGTGGTAATGGATTGACTATTTCAATATATTGAAATTTTATATTGTGATTTCAATTTGGAAATTTTATCTTTCCTTTATCCTTGTTTATGTGTTATGATTATGTTATAGTTCTTGGGAATTGTTTACATATAAGGGTGGTTCCATGATAAACCTAGGGTGGGTGAGCCCGAGATTGCTCTCCAAAGCATTGGGAAACTTGAAGAAGGTAAGCATTAATGTTTCTCCTAATAGATTTAGGGAATATACCATGATGGTTATTCCAAATATAACTCTCTATGTAGACGTGAAAGCTACATCGTAAGTATTTTATAGATGCCACAAGTTACATTTATGATTTGTGATTTACATGTGTTATTCATAAATCTTATGATTTTTTGTGGCATGTTAAAGATTGAAAAGTATGATTTCAATATGTATTGATGGACTCATGTTTTCTTTTATTGTTTTATAACCCTTAGTGAAATTTTTATGCTCATCCCAAGGTTTTGAAATATTTTTCATAGGATATAAGGAATGGTAATAGAAAATAATATTTCAAGAAGATTTATATATAGAAAATAACTCTATTTTTATTTAAGGAGTTTTATTATTGTGAAAAAATTTGGATAGAGTAGAAGTGTCTACTTTGTAATTTTTGAAATGTAATGTATTAGTTAAGACCTAATTATCTTAAACTCTAAACCTAAAAAGATCCTTAATGTGAATTATTAACTTAATTCAAGAGAATGTAGTGTTTAAGGCTGGTGCCTTATAGTTGGTATCAGAGGTTAGTTTAGACAAATTTAAGGATTAAGAGTTTTTATTAAACACATGGTTAGTCACTATGTATTTTATTTCAGTTAAATTTTTATTTTATAACTTTTTTTGATCAAGTAAAGCCGGTTACAAATGGAAGGAGGAGGATCTAAAACAACATTCCTATCTATTCTTGATGAAAAAATTGCAATAATTATTGCAAAGTCATGTTCAGATGATTGTGAAACTTTTTCTAGCACACAACTAACTTGCAAGAAGTTTTTTTAGATATCAGACACCTCCACTATACCTCGATATCATTGTGGATCATTGGTTGTATTTAATCAAATCTTATTTTCACAATACTCTCATATTTTCAATAAATGTAAATATTATCAATGTATTTTCAAATATTTTACCTTATCACAAGATTCTGAAACATATTATGATTTTGAAAAAGGTGCTGAAGAAGGATACCCTTGCACAACCTATTTATATTTTCTTTTACAATATAGTATCTCAGTACATAATTATGGTATTTAAAAAGTACTATTTATTGAATGTTTCAACTAAATATCGGTCTGACTATTTTATAAAAATCATGTTTTATCATATGTTTTGAAATTATATGTCATACATGATTATTTTCTAAAACTATTTTTTTGTAAACACCCATATGACCCATGTTGTACATGGTATATTTGGATAATGGAAAGAAATAATTTTGAAAGATCTCTAAATCATTATTTCAATGCATTGACCTTGTACCTAAATGAACAAGATGATGACCAAACTATATTGACACCAATATCAAGGTATGATGTTACTTATATTGGGAATAGTTTTATTTTATCACATGGTGGTGAAAAAAATGAAAATATATAATATGTTGAAGTCTTAATGTATTGGGATGAAAATGAAAGGTATAAGAAAACCATTGACGTTAAAATATGTTAGAGTTATTTTTGAGTTTTATTAAAAGGAAAACCTGTAATATGGGTGACAACCCATCGTTTCCGAAAAGGTTGTAGGATTCGAACCTACTACCGAAGTGCGACTAGGGTGCATCTCCTACCATGGGCCGACATGAAGTCCTTGGTCAGTATAACATTTCCGTTTTAGTTAAATTATTTTATGGATCAATAATAACATGATATTGGGAAATTATTTTTTATCAAATAGATATCCTTAATATAGAAAAATCATTTAGAGATTAAGTGATAAAGGTTATTTTGAAATACCTTCTTTCTTTTGGGGGACATTATATGATTAAGGGAAATAGAATACTATGGGATTTCATTTTTGGTGTAATTATTGAAATTTTATTTTGGAAGAATTTATGTTTTTTATTTTGGAAATATGAAGATTTGGGTTATTTATGGAAATGATTAACCTATCATAGAGAATATGTGATTAGGTTAATTACACTTCAGTATGAGACACTGAGAGTAGTCGATGTTATTTGGAGATAAATGTTAAGAATTATAGTGGAAGACTATGTGATAAAATTATTTTTAGTTTTAAGTTTCAATCTTATATTGGATTATATTGAGTAATTTTATGGACAATTGTGTATTGAATGGTATTTTGTTGAACTTTTGGTATTTTTTGATGAATTTTGGAGATTAAGAGTTGTATTTATTTTCATAAAGGATTATCCTTTTTGGGGATTATCTGATCTCGTACAAATTTTTTTTGTTTTGGTAGATGTATAAAGACAAGGAGAATATATAGTTAATATTTTTTTGATTATGTGATACTCTAGAAGTTGATTCTAGCAATTTTGTTGTGACCAAGTCAGTTTGAATACTCTTCGTTTGGAGAAAAGATGAGCTTGTGGTAGGAATTTAGTAAAGGATGAAATTATAAATGAAAAGTAAGTATGTTTCCTTATTTTTTTAGTTAAGCTCATAAATAAATTCCTCAAACATATGAAAAGTAACTTAATACAAAAATGTTGTCCTTTAACTTTTATTACTAAGGAATCAAAGACCGTTTAACCCATTACAAGTTTTTGATTTTTTGGGGGTTAACTTTCTCCTAATCATGTTTTCAATCACTCTCTGTTAGATCTGGATAGTTAGTTTCTCTTCAATATCCTTGTTTTCATGTAATCCTAGTATGGTTTATCTAGGGTGACCTTTGTACTACTATTTATTTCTTTTAATTTGATTGTTTTATTGACACTTTTTTCGATGTGGGACTTTCAAAATGGGGGAAGGATGTAACATCCCAGGTAAATAAAGAATATGAAATTTTCATATTTGTTAATATTTTTGAATTAATGATTAATTTTACTTTAAAGGGGATTCTATGTTTGATAGCGTACCTGACACGCAATAATGGGTTTCTCCGAAAATCTCATGTTTCACATAAGACTGAGTCATAACTAAAAGTAATAATATTATATTATTTTAAATGGTAGTTAACGCCTAGACTTCGTATTGGGGGGAATGAACAAAACAAAACAAAATATTATTACACGTGTTTGTTAAATATCTTTAGATTTATCCAATAAATTTTAGAGGCTTAAAATCAGAACGAACCCAATTTTTTGCCTAAATACTCCAATATTCTTTAAAAGGTCGATTTACCTCCTTTTGATAGAGAACCATTTATAAATATAGTTTTTCTCACTTTTATATATTCTATATGACAAAATATAATTCATCTTTATAATTGGTACAAAAAAATTACTTTGGGTAAATTATTTTTATTTTTTCTGAGGAAGTTAATTTTTTAATAAATAGTGAAACATCCCACATTTTAATTCAAAAATGCATTTTCATATAATTTATTTATATAGTTATATTGTTATTTTAAATAGTTTTAAAGTGTAATTGGATGATATTTTTACCATTTAATCCAATTTTTTTCATTGGAAGTAATTTCACTCTTAATTTGGACATAAACAAAGGTCAATCTTTTGATCAGTATCATTTCTTAAAAATATGATTTTTGGTTTTGACAATGAGAATTAATTTTAAATTAATATATTAAACTTCTATGTTTTTAATTTGAAAAATGGATTCAACATTTGGAATCATGAGGTCGAAATTATGTAAATGGGTAACTTTTATTTTTAGACATTATGAATATTTATTTTAGTAAATAATTTATTTACCATGGTTATAGGGTAGATTTGGTAAATGAGGGTGAAAAATAATATTATAATAATATTAAATTACCCTTAAACATGTTCTAAAACTATTGGATGAGATATTTATTACCATGAGAATCCTTGGGTAGATTTTGAGACCCCATGGAGCCACTTGGGTGTTATAATGGCACTTTATATTAATTAATTTAAAGTAAAGACCAAAGTAACATAAACATATATCTTTTAGTAAAAATTGTTTTATATGGGGTTATATAAATGATATATTCAACTATAAATATTCATTTGAAATTTAAAAATATTTCCTACATCATGGTATTTTATTTATCATTTTTAGACATTAAATAAATAAAATTAATTATGACCTAATGGTGATGCAATAATTGCTTCATTAATAAAGGATTCAAATAAATGATATTAAAATTGTTAAAATAAATTTATTTTGAAACTTTTTATTCCATACACGAATTTTAGGGATAATAATGACATTTATATTTTAATTACTGTCAGTTTTTTGAAGGAATCATGTTTTTATAGATTTTTAAAAGTCTTGACATGAATAATTTTGAAATTTGCAAAAATGAATTTCTAAAACAGTTAATATTTTATTAAATGATAAAATAATCCTAAAAATCTATGATTTGACCAAATTACTTAAATAATGTTTAAAATTTCATAAATGATCGATTTTGGGTCACTTGTAATTTTATATTAAATATATTAACCACATAGTATGAATATGTAAGAGGACATGGTTAAATTTAAATAAGTTAACAAAGGGTTAAATAAAAACAAGATAAGGATTAAAAAATATCCAAACACTATTAAATTCTTATTGGATGATTTTAATTAGACTTATATGCACCCTATCATTGAATTAAATAAGTTTTTGACCTTTTTAAACTTAAAATAATTTTATAATAAAATAATACTTTCAAGATTTCCTAAAGAGCCCCTCCCCCCTCTTATAAAAGGCCACCATCTCAAACCCATTACTCACACCTCTCAAGCCCATTGGGTCATCCAAATTATGCTTCAATAATCTCCATACATCCATATATTCCTCTTATAATACCTAATTTGTGGCTAAAGCAACTCAACAAATCCTTTTGGTTCTAACCAATTGGAGTTACCTGATTTTAAGTTAACGTCTTCTCTCAGGTTCTTTTGTTTTATTTTCCTTATCCAACACCCTAAACTCTATTTATTACATTATTTTATAACAAAAATAGTATATTAAATTTACTATTATTTTTTTATGAGGATTATTACTACACATACACACACATCCATGTAATGTATACGAACATACTGTGTCTGTGCATGGTGAACTACTGCCTCACGAAACGATGATTGTTCAATTATCTCTTACCACCTATCATTGTGGCCATTATAATGGAACTTTATTTACATATGATATATATTGTATTCATATTTTCTCTATTCTTCCATATTTTTCATTTATATCATAACTTTATGGTTTCCATAATGGGTAATTATGATAATTTCATTCAAGGAAGTGCGGTCTACCGCCCCCTCAAAGTAACATGACTCATTCATGCCATACAAGGAATGTATAAAGGATTGAGTGAATTAAATTATATAATATATTATAACAGAATTATAATATTCCTATGTATTATTTCATTCCACTAAATACAAAATATAAATGAAAGTAGCGTTCATTTGTACGTATGACTTACCGTCTCCATGAACAATGCATTTCATTTCTTATCTCCAAATGTTATGTACTGTTATAAATAAATATATATATCTATATATGGGATATATATGATACATATGATATATAAATCATTAATATAATTCTAGTGATAATGTACTTTTGACCACATAGAAAACTTGTAATTATAAGGAGTTCATTTTTGACTCAAGTACCAAATATCAACAAAATGACTGTTATTAAGTTAATTGATTTTGTAATTTTTATAAAGTGGTAATAAGTAATATAAAAGTAATAATAAACTTGAAAAAGGTTATTAAGAAAGCAAAAATTAACATTAGTTTATTTTTCATGAGATTAAATAACGAATGAGTCAATTCGGACACGAGGTAAAGGACTTCGTCTCAATCTACTTTCATTGAGGCATACATTGATTTATACTCAGCTTTCTTTTATACAGTGAAAAAAAACCCTTTGTATTTTTAATTTCATTAAAATGGAATCTTATATCTATGAATCATTTTACTAAATGACAAAAATAATGTTTCTTTTTAACGTACACGGTGAAAACGACCATTCCGCCACCATTAGCATTATTTGATATTTGGATTCCTTAACAAGCCCTAATGTTTTTAAAAGGAAAATAAATACCATATAATATTTTTATGTATTTTGGTATTTAAAATGGTTTTTGGAATGGATTTATTATTTCAATATATTGAAATGTTATATTGTGATTGTAATGTAGAAATTTTATCTTTCATTTTTTGCTTGTTCATGTGTTATGATTATGTTATGGTTATTTGGAATTGTTTACATATACACGTGGTTCATTGATAAAACTAGGGTGGGTGAGCCCAAGATAGCTCTCCAATGAATTGGGTAACATGACAGAGGTAAACGTTAATGTTTATCTGGAGATATTTAGGTAACATATCATGATGGGTATTCCAAACATTACTCCCTTTGTAGATGTGAAAGCTACAACGTAAGTATGTTCTGGTAGCCACAAGTTACCTTTAAGATTTATGATTTCCATGTGTTATTCATAAAACCTATGATTTTTTGTGCTATATTAAAGATTGAAAAGTAGGATTTCATTGATTTGTATGTATTGATGGACTAATGTTTTCTTTCCTTGTTTTATAACCCTTAATGATATTTTTATGATCATCCCATGTTTTTGAAATGTTTTTCTGAGGGTAAAAGGAAGGGTAAGAGAAAGAAAAATTTAAAAAACATTTATATCAAGAAAATAACTCTATTTTTATTTAAGGAGTTTTATTATTGTGAAAAAATTTGGATCGAGTAGAAGTGTCTGCTTTGTAATTTTTGAAATATAATGTATTAGTTATAGCCTAATTCTCTAAAACTCTAAACCTGAAAAGATCCTCAATTTGAATTATTAACTTAATTACAGATTATGTAATGTTTAAGGATGAGGCTTTATAATTTTTTCTACCAAGATATTGTAAGGGTTGGTGTCCTCAGAACCAACTGTTTTGTACTTTGATTACATGAATGTTCACTTATTATATATTTTTCATTGTTCTACATGACTATAATATAATAATGACCTGGAAAATTTGTTGCATTAATAAGGTCATAGCAGATCCCCGCTATGATGAGAACCTTGAAATGCTATAACAATATTCTTGAATAAAGTTCTGCGGTTGGATGACATACTATGATAGGACACATAGTATATAGACCGTCATGTGCGAGTACTCGTAAGAAGATGAGACTCCCTCTCATGGAGTTCTCACTTGGTAATCTCCAAGATGGGAGATTATGAGAACAGACCCGCCAGTAGTAATTCCGCATGTCTTGGTGTCATCAGATATTTCTATCTGCGAGCATGTGTAAGGGTCCTTAGACTAGAATATTATCATTAACTCATGTCATGACTCGCGCAGTTAGATTTACTGATGAAAACCGTCATGCAGACAGTTGGCGGTAAGTAGGGTACGTTGGGTGCATCACAAGTGACATGTTGTTAATGGATAAGTCGAGGAAGGATTTGTCCCTTCCATTTATGGAAGTTGATATCTTGGCCCTTTGATTGAAATAGAATTGTCGCATTAAATTCCATGTCCATGGTGTAAAAGACGAGTTTATTTCAGGTATTCAAAGAAAGAAGGATCAATCATATAGGTTTATGACATTTCCATGAAACCTTCTTGATGAGATATTGAGACAAAGGGATTAAATTACACAGTAAGCATTCATATGAGGTGATACGTCAATGCGGCATCAACTTATTTCTCTTGGGTGCCTTGACCCGTTGCTAGACAGTAATCTTGGACTTTAGGCACGCCTGACTAATTCCAAAGGGAAAGATGCCTAGAGGGTCACACACTAAGTGTATCTAAGTATCTCAATTTTAATAAAGATTATTCCCAGATGTGGTTTAATAATTATTCAAGGAAGCCTATGTTTTTTTAAATGATGGAGGAATATAAAATAAAACAAGTACACGCCGTGTATTATTAAATGTACATGCTGTGTAGTTTTATTTTGGAAAGGAAATGAATAAATGAAAAGAAGTTATACTTACTGTGTACATTTAATGTACACGCCGTGTAGTTTTCAATGAAAAACAAGTACACGCTGTGTATTTATTATTACACGCTGTGTAGTTTTTCTAGTCGGGATTTTTTGGATATAATATTGTTTTAAATGATATTTATTATAATCAGCATTGGCGCATGTCAAGGGATTTTCTATTTGACATGGGAGTTTTTAAATAAGAGTCAATTAAGTAAATAAAAAGCGTAACGTGTTTATTTATTGTCATAACTCTATAAACCCACACACCCGATTATAAATATCCTCACAACCCCAACTCTTTCCCTACACACAAGAGAATTGTTGTGCACAACATCTCTGGAGAATTCTTTCAAGACCTAAAGAACCTCTTCCTCCAAGAACGCTCTAAAGACCAAGAGAGATCCTCTTCCATCGGATCAAGATGATCTAATGCAGACAACGCAAGAAAAGGCTTCTCCACTCTTGCACCCGGAGAATCCTTTCGTGACGTCTAGAGATACGAGGTACACGTGTGGATCACCGCTAGAGGGAGTCTACACTTAGCTTCTGCGACGCAACGACGGATCATATCAACAGCGTGATCGAGAAAATCAACGAAGAAAGAACACCCAAAATGTATTTCTTTATAATTAATTAAATTAATTATAATAAACCTGTAATGATCCTTGTTTGTGGTTCCGGGACAAACCATCTTCTTTGTCTTTTTCTGTGATTCGATCCGTGGAGACTGGCGTTTATTGTCGTATTGATCCCGGATTGATCATTTCTAATGATAAAAATCCAAGTGGGCACATCCACCCATGCACTTCCTCTGTGCTTGGAACCTTCAAATAGTATCAGAGGGAGGTTAGAACGTTGAATATAGTTATTTAATTTTTGTTGATAATTTTCGCATTCATATCTGATTAAATTTGAAATAAATCGTTCTATAAATCTGAATTAATGAGATCTATTCTTTCTCCTTATTTTATCGATTCATATCACAGAAACGACCTTTTAATTTTAATTTTGATTAAAATAAAAACAAGGAACTCATCCGGAGGAGCCGCTCTTTCTGTCTGTACAACACGGGATTACACGGCATGTAATTAAAACTACACGCTGTGTACATAGGTTCAAAAAACCGGCATTGGTCTGCAAAACCACGCCGTGAGAATTTATTATGACTAAGTTTTTATCACGCCGTGTTAACCATAATAGAACGACACGTGGTAACCAGAATTCACGACATGTATGTTGGAACAACACGCCGTGTAGTCCGTTCCGACCCAGGTGAAAACGTGTACAAAGATAAGTCGTGTACTGCGTACACGAGATCACCAGGCCGGTTACCGTGTAACAAGGAAGTACACGCCATGTATGATTCATCTACACGCCGTGTACTCTAAAATTTCCAAAGTACAGAAAACACGCCAAAGCCCCAACGTGTACTTTGGATAAAGGGTGAAAAGAAAAGTACACGCCGTGTAATTATAAACTACATGTCGTGTACTTTCCAGAAATGGAATTTCACTAGGTTTCCACCAAATGTACAAAGACCCATATAAGGAATATGGATGAGAAGAATCTCAAGGAAATTCAGAAAGGAATTTAAGATAAATAATTGATTAATTATAAGATCATAATTAATTGAATTCGAGTGCGTCTTATCTTAAATAAAAGAACGATTGAAATAATTTGAATTCTAAATATGCGTAAATGTCATTGCATACTATGGATGATAATGAGCTATACCAAAGACCCTTTGTATGTGTATTGTTTCATTTAAATTTATTTAATTTAAATTTGTTGGCCTCCGAGCCTTCATCCAATAAAATGTAGGGCCTGCGTGCCCATGGTTTCTTTAATGTAAACCCATGTAATGGAGGATCTCCCAAGCCAGAGGAGACAATTCAAATCTCGAAGTCGAGGCGAAACCGATGCAAGAAGATACAAAGGTGGATATGTGGGAGCTGCAAAACACGAACCAACAGGTTCAAGGTGTTTTCCCTAGGTCAGGGTTAGCTTATCAAAACCGCTAGATAAGATAACCAATAGAAGCTCATGATCATGCCTTCTTATTTTATTTCTGTCTGATTGCATGGTTTATTTATTATGTATGTGTTGTCGCGATCACATAATTAATAAAATGAACAAGCATGCAAAGATGGAATAAAATAAAAACTGGACTACGCGTAAACATTATCGGAACATGGTTAATCACTTAAGAAAGCATCACTTAATATTAACAAGCATGTGATAATTCAAAAATATGCATAAATAATGAAATACCTCAAATACAATATTAAGTCAGACCAAGCCTTCCATTACTTGATTAAGGGAAAGACTCAATACAACTATGTGTTTGAACAACCCTTGTTGGGACACTTAATTTTATAAAGGAAGCCCTTATGAAAGGTTTCAGGTTGACTTAACCATATTACATCAAGAAAAGTAGCCCTTGCTAGACTTGATTTAATATTGGAGGCAAGAGTTGAGGAAATCCAAGTCAGGATTTCAGGATTGGGGAGTCCACTCAACAAATCAAGGAACTGTAAGCTCACAGTTGGCAAAGACCTGCCTACCTAAATAACTTCAAATAGCTTGACCAACCCTTGTTGGGGTTATGTGAAGGGGAATATGGATCCTTGCGACTAGAATGTCAAAGCAACTGGACATTCCGAGCTCAATGGTGAGGGCCATTGGGACTTGATAAAATAGTGGGAGAATTAATAAAATTTATTATTTCTCATAAAAATGTAATCAAGAAAGTACTAATAAATATACTCTTTTAAATTGTATAATCAAGATGAAAAACTCGTCAACCACATTTTCTCTGCGATCAATACTGGATAAAGACAATATCCTCACTGGCAGTAACTTTCAGGAATGGTTTAGGCACCTTCGGGTTATCCAACACCATGAACGGAATTTTTATGTACTGGAGTCCTCACTTCCTGATTCCCCTGCCCTAGGGGCGAGTGATGAAGATTTCCTGGTCTATGATCAACATTTGAACGACACTCTCGACGTTCAATGTTTGATGTTGTCATCTATGTCTAGTGAGCTCATGAAGTCTCATGAAGACATGGATGCCTACAGCATGCTCGAGCACCTCCATGGTCTATACCAGGAGAGAGAAAGACAGGAAAGGTTTGAGATATCCAAGGCTCTGTTTCAGAGCAATCTTGGAGAGGATTCCCCAGCTGGGCCTCATATAGTCAAGCTCATTGGCTACATTGATCGCTTGGAGGTTCTAGGGTTTAAACTCCCTAAAGAACTGGGAGCTGATCTCTTTCTCACATCACTCCCCCAGAGCTTCTCAACATTTGTTGTTAATTTCAACATGAACAATATTGAGAAGTCTCTATCTGATATTCTTATCCTTATTCGCCAAGTGGACAATGACATGAAGCGTGAAAAGACTTCTGTCCTTATGGTGAATAAAAGGAAAGGGAAGGCGAAGATCTTTAAGCCCAAATCTTCTTCAAGGCCTTCCAAGAAAAGGAAGATCAAATGGGAGGCAAAGGAATATGATGCTATTTGTTTCGCATGTGGCAAGAAGGGCCACTGGAAGAAAAACTGCACCTAGCCAAGGAAGCAAGGGGAAGCTTCAGGTGCGTTTGTTATCAAATGAAATCTATCTATTTCTACTAATTGGGTATTAAATACTGATTGTCGTTCTCACATCTGTATCCAAATACAGGATCCAAGTAGATTCAAGAAGATTGATCAAGGGGAGGTAGATCTACGAGTAGCCAACAGAGCTAGACTCGCTGCTGTAGCTTTCAGAGACTACCACCTCACATTGCCTACCGGGATGGTCTTGGTTTTGAAAGGTTGTCATTATGTGCCTTCTGTTACTAGGAACATTATTTCAGTATGCAGATTAGATACTGATGGATTCATATTCAAGTTTGGAAATGAATGTTTCTACTTTTATAAAGATAGCATTTGTTTTGGTAGGGCACATTTATATAACGGCCTTTATGTGTTAGACTACACAAACCAAGTAATGGCAATCGATAACAAAGTTAATTCACATGACTCATACCACAACCAACTTTGGAATCACCAGATAGGTCATGTCAATGAGAAAAGTTTGACAAAATTACATCAAGATGGGTATTTAGATTCTTTTGAACTAAAACCACTTGGTGTATGTCATGTGTGTCTACACGGAAAAATGACCAAATACCCATTTAGTGGGAAAGGTGAAAGAGCTAAAGAGCTTATAGAATTAGTTCACATAGATGTGTGTGGACCATTTCCAATTGAAGCAAGGGGTGGGTTCTCGTACTTCATAACTTTTACTGATGATTTTAGTAGATATGGATATATCTATTTAATGAGGTATACGTCAGATTCTTTTGATTAGTTCAAAGAATACAAGAATGAAGTTGAGAACCAGCTTGGTAAGAAGATTAAGAAACTCCACTCAGACAGAGGAGGAGAATATCTTAATCAATACTTCATTTATTTCTTATAGGAGTTTGTGATTCTATCTCAACTCACTCCTCCTTACACACCATAGTGGAATGTTGTAAGTGAAAGGAGGAACCGCACCCTGTTGGACATGGTGAGATCAATGATGAGTCATGCGAGTCTTCCATTATCCTTTTGGGGATATGCATTACAAAACAGTAGCGCACATACTAAAACAAGTACCAACTAAATCGATAAATGGTATTCCATAAAAATTATGGAGTGGGCGCAAAGCCATGTTATCAAATTTACATGTGTGGGGGTAGTGAATCATTTGTTAAGGCCTCTTCAGGTAACAAACTTGCACCCCGAGGGACAAAGTGTATCTTTATAGGATATCCTAAGGAAACAAGGTGATATTACCTATACAACCCCTCAGACAAAAAGGTTACAGTGGCAAGACACGCCATATTCCTTGAGATGGAGCACATCTCCAAAAGAGATAGTGGGAGTGAGATAGACTTTGATGAAGTCGAGGCTCAAGATACACATGAGTTGCTACAAGAACGGATTCCACAAAGCCCCGTGGAAGAACAATTTGTTCCAGAGACACAAGAATTGCGTAGGAGCACGAGAGTGGTGAGAGAACCAAAACGATATGGTTTTCTTGTCCCCAAGGATGGTGACTCATTGTTGGTTGACAGTGATGATCCTCTTACCTACAAGGAAGCATTTGAAGGCACAGACGTTGCCAAGTGGCAAGAAGCCATGAATTATGAAATGGATTCCATGTACCAAAACCAAGTCTGGATTTTGGTAGATCCTCCAGTTGATGTAAAGCCTATTTGTAATAAATGGGTATTCAAGAAGAAACTGGACATGGATGGGAAAGTTAGCACCTACAAGGCACGACTGGTTGCATAAGGTTTTAGACAGTGTCAAGGAATTGACTATGATGATACCTTTTCACCAGTTGCAATGATGAAGTCCATCAGAATCCTATTAGCCATTTCTGCTTACCATGACTATTAAATTTTGAAAATGGATGTCAAAACAGCTTTCCTTAATGAGAACCTCCAGGAAGATGTCTACATGACAAAACTTGAAGGGTTTGTGACTCCAAAGGATGCCAATAAGATATGAAAGTTTCAAAAATCCATTTATGGATTAAAGCAAGCATCAAGGTCATGGAACATTCGTTTTGATGAAGCTGTTACAGAATTTGGCTTTGTTAAGAATGAATGTGAGCCTTGTGTTTACAAAAGGTTGAGTGGAAGTGCAGTCGTTTTCCTAATAGTATATGTTGATGAAATATTTCTAATTGGAAACGAAGTAACCGTTTTACAGTCAGTTAAGAAATGGTTTCATAAATGCTTCTCCAAGAAAGACTTTGGTGTGGTGGCATATATTCTTGGGATCAAGATCCATCGTGATAGATCCAAGATAATGCTGGGCCTGAGTCAAAGTACATACATTGACAAGATACTGAAGAGATTCAGTATGGAACAGTCTAAGAGGGGATTGTTGCCAGTGTCACATGGCATTCATCTTTCCAAGAAAATGTGTCCTCAGACACATGTGGAATGAAAGAGGATGGCAAGGATCCCTTACGCATCCGCGATTGGGTCAGTCATGTATGCTATGCTATGTACGAGGCTAGATGTTGCTTACGTATTGAGTGCGGTAGGCAGATATCAAGCTGATCCAGGAGACCTCCATTGGATGGCAGTCAAGACTATCCTCAAGTATTTGAGGTGTACTAAGGATATGTCCCTGGTTTATGGAGGAGATGAGGAACTAGTCATCAGAGGACATGTAGATGCTAGTTTCCAAACTAATCAAGATGACATGAAGTCGCAGACTGGATACATCTTTAGTTTGAATCGAGGTGCAGTGAGCTGGAAGAGCTCAAAAAAAAAGTGTGGTGGAGGATTCTACAGCGGAGTCCGAGTATATCGCAGCTTTTGGGGCAGCTAAAGAAGTAGTATGGATGCAAAGCTTTGTTCAAGAGCTGGATGTTGTACCGAGCAGTAAAGATCATATCACACTCTATTGTGATAATACTGCAACGGTGGCACTTTCAAAAGATCCAAGGTCACATCAGCGGACAAAGCACATACTTCGGAAGTATCATATCTTGAGGGATTTTTCTCAGAGAGGTGAATTTGCAGTGAGTAGTATTTCCACAGAAGACAACGTGGCAGACCCATTGAATAAAGCCTTGACTCAGCAGAAACATGATCATCATGTGAGGTCTAGCAGACTAAAAGTCGTAGGCAGTTGGCTCTAGTCCAAGTGGGAGTTTTTAAGGGTTGGTGTCCTCAGAACCAACTGTTTTGTACTTTCATTACATGAATGTTCACTTATTATATATTTCTCATTGTTCTGCATGACTATAATATAATAATGTCTTGGAAAATTTGTTGCATTAATAAGGTCATAGCAGATCCCCGCTATGATGAGAACCTTGAAATGCTATAACAATATTCTTGAATAAAGTTATACGATTGGATGAAATACTATGATAGGACACATAATATACAGACTGTCATGTGCGAGTACTCGTAAGAAGACGAGAATCTCTCTCATGGAGTTAGCACTTGGTAATCTCCAAGATGGGAGATTATGATAATAGACCCGCCAGTAGTAATTCCGCATGTCTTGGTGTCATCAGATATTTCTATCTGCGAGCGTGTGTAATGGTCCTTAGACTAGAAGATTATCATTAACTCATGTCATGACTCGCACACTAAGATTTACGGACGAAAACCGTCAAGCAGACACTTGGTGGGAAGTAGGGTACGTTGGGTGCGTCACAAGTGACATGTTTTTAATGGATAAGTCGTGGAAGGATTTGTCCCTTCCATTTATGGAAGTTGATATCTCAGCCCTTTGATTGAAATAGAATTGTCGCGTTAAATTCCATGGCCATTGTGTAAATGACGAGATTATTTCAGGTATTCAAAGAACGATGGATCAGGCATATAGGTTTATGACACTTCCATGAAACCTGCTTGTGAGATATTGATACAAAGGGATTAAATTACACAGTAAGAGTTCGTATGAGGTGATACGTCAATGCGGCATAAACTTATTTCTCTTGGGTTCCTTGACCCATTTCTAGACAGCAATCATGGACTTTAGGAAACCCTGCCTAATGCCAACGAGAAATAGGCCTAGAGGGTCACACACTATGTGTATCCAAGTATCTCAAGTTGAATAAAGATTATTCCCATATGTGGTTTAATAATTATTCAAGGAATCCTATGTTGTTTTAAATGATGGAGGAAAAATAAAATAAAACAAGTACACGCCGTGTATTATTAAATGTACATGCCGTGTAGTTTTATTTTGGAAAGAAAATGAATAAATGAAAACAAAATATACACACAGTGTACATTTAATGTACAATCTGTGTAGTTTTCAATGAAAAACAAGTACACACCGTGTATTTATTATTACACGCCGTGTAGTTTTTCCAGTCGGGATTTTGAGGATATAATATTGTTTTAAATGATATTTGTTATAATCAGTGTGGGATCATGTCAAGGAATTATCTATTCGACATGGGAGTTTTTAAATAAGAGTCAATGAAATAAATAAAACGCGTAACGCGTTTATTTATTGTCATAACTCTATAAACCCACACACCCGATTATAAATATCCTCACAACCCCAACTCTTTTCCTAAACACAACAGAATCATTGTGCCAAACATCTCTGGAGAATTCATTCAAGGCTGAAAGAACCTCTTCCTCCATGAACACTCTCAAGACCGAGAGAGATCCTGTTCCATCGAATCAAGATGATCTAAGGCGGACAATGCAAGCAAAGGCTTCTCCACGCTAGCACCTGGAGAATCCTTTGGCGACGTCCAGAAATACGAGGTACACGTGTGGATCACCGCTAGAGGGAGTCTACACTTGGCTTCTACGACGCAACAACAGATCATATCGACAACGTGATCGAGAATATCAAATAAGAAAGAACACCCAAAAGGTATTTCTTTATAATTAATTAAATTAATTATAATCAACCTGTAACGATCCTTGTTTGTGGTTCTGGGAAAAACCATCTTTTTTGTCTTTTTCTGTGATTCGATCCATGTTGACTGGCATTTATCGTCGTATTGATCCTAGATTGATCATTTTTAGTGACAAAAAGCCAAGTATACACATCCACACACGCGCTTCCGCTGCGGTCGGGACCTTCAGATATCGTTTGAGTATTAAATAAGAATTATATGTTCAATGACACATAGGAAGTAGATTTTTTTATTGAATAGGAAAAATGTGAAGCCATATGATATGCCTATATCATAGAATATTATTAATAGAGGTATATATTATAGTTACTTCCACCTATCCATAGGGATAAGACTCTAAAATATTAAATAGATATTATGATTTGAGTTCACAATGAGATTGAGTTAAAGAATAAGGATGGGTTGTATCCAGTGTTGTTGATAATGTTTTTATAGTTAAAGACCAATTCATTAAGGGATAAGAAATGATTGTGGTGCTGTAGATACATAAATAGTAGAAGGAATATCTTGTTTATATTTTTAAGTAGAACCACTGAAGAACTAGAGGGTACTGGGTTAATATAATATGACTCTAATAAAAAAACAATATAACAATGAAAGTAGGATTTTGAATGAATCATTCATAAGATGATAAGGGAATTGTATGATACTGACTCCATGTAAGTGAATGATACCCGCTAAACTCTTACATTCCATTATAGATAAATTTTAATCACTTTAATATATTTTGATAATGTATGTCCTGGTTGGATTTAAACTCAAAAGGGAATAGTTATCTTCATTAAATCCTGACTATCATTACACCCTCCCTCCAATGATACCATAACGAGGGAAAAATTATTGTGACCTCCAAGTCCCATCTCTAGAAGGATCAAGGATGGAGACTAGCACCAAAATAATAACAATATCATGAAATGGGAGGCATTACACTATATAATAAAATAATACTAGGAGATAAATGAATCAACCCAAATAAATTTAATAAAATAATATAAAAAGAAGCCAAAACCATCCCACAATGAATGTATAAATAAAACAGGTACATATAAATGTATCCAAAAGTATATACCCAAATGAAAATATAAATAAGTGAAACAAAAATTTCCAAAAATGTATAATTTAGTACCATTATGCACGATAAAAAAATCCTGTAAATCTAAAAAAACTTTATAAACATAGGGTTATCACACAGGTATACTCAGTAGTAAAACCGAAGTTCTCATGCACCTGTGAAAGAAGCATGCTAATGCACCTATGAGAAAATAAAATAACAAAAAATAGCTAATAATGTCAAATATACATCTTAACATCACCATGGAATACTAAAAAAATAAGGAAAACCAATTATAATAACATAATAAGAACCATATTGATAAATGGTACACCACACCACTTTCCCACTGATTTTATACTCTCACAACCCAATTTTGTACATCCTGATGCTACCATATCTTCAAAATAACATATAACACTGCCCCACAAGAAGGGTCACATCACATCATGTCCACAGACATATAGGCCACTACCCCACATTATAGTCACATCTCATCTCTCCTAAAGAAACATGGGCCATCACATGAAAACCATAACCATAGTTGTAGGGTATCATGAATATAACAGAAATCAACCTCGTAATCCACTCCTACATTACAATCCCCCTTCCATAATAATTGCCAAATACCAGGAATATCATATCTTACACAAAAACACCTAGTACCCTACCCACATTACAGTTATACCTCATCTCACCTGAAAACACATCGGATATCTCCTAATGTAGTAACAATCCTCCGACCATCACTACCTGTGCATATCTACTCTCCTAGAAGAGAGTGAAGGGAAGATAGAGTATCCATCCATACACCCTCATCACTGATATGTTGAGACAAACACCCTTTGTAGGAAAATATGGGTGTCGTAACATAGTTCTCAATATGGTTGGGGTGCATAAACAAATCAAAAGGTATAAACTAGAATATACTTATAAACATGCAATAGAAAAACCTATGGATTCATAACAAAACGCTAACTATCTCACAAAATACCCAATTTCACTACAAACACTAAATGAATAACCCCACAAAAACCACAACCACATCTCACACCACCAACCAATTCAATTATCAAGTCCATTTTTTTCATTATTTACCAACACCAACATTTAACCACACAACCCTTAATTTACTTGTTCGTTAATCATTTACATATCATTACCCAAATAAAAACCCAAGAACTTTACACTTTATTAAACAATTATTCCATTACTACACAAGAATCTAGGACCACGCAATTAAACACCATAATAAATTCATCATTCCCATCAAACCATCACCACACTGCGGACAAGCACAGACAAACAAACCATCAACTCATTGCCTAAAAATCATGGCCAAAAAAACCATTACCTCACCACCCCAAAAGCACATAGAAACAAACCAACATCTCTCCACCACATAATCATAAACAAATAAACCATAACCTTACCATCCTAAAAGCATGACCAAATAAACCATCACCTCATAGTCGCAAAAGAACAAGTAAACTAACAATCAACTCACCACGCAGAACCATTCCTAGACAATCCATACATCACCCAAATTACATTGAAATGACACATCACCACACCCAAAAGATATACCACACATCAAAACAAATCAAAGACCATTTTTTAGATTTTATAAAGTGGATTTTATCACATTTTACTTTATTTTAGGGATTTTTATCACACAAAGACGAAATCTAGGGGAAACCAATTTATTATAAAAATATAAGTGGTCATCCAAATTACATTTTGAGGTGATATCCCAATAAAATTAAACTTTTTTTCCATATTAAAACTTTAACAGTGAAAGAAAAATCTCTGAAAAAACATGATTTTCAGCAGATATTTAAGCGCATACAATCTTGGTATCACAATAATATTGAAGTTTTAAAATTATTAGAATTGTTCAAGTTTCCCCCCATTAGTTTTAAGTATCAAATTATTTATATTTAATTTTGAAAACTAAAACCATGTACCATATATAAAAAAGAAAAAATCCCTCTCACCTGATGTAATAAAATTGAGGAACGATTGGTTCCCTACCTTAAAGAAGTTTTTCCAAATCGTTTTGCACCATAGGGAAAAGAAGAGTTATAACCACAATCGTACAAGAAACCCATGGATAAAACTACATCACATCAATGGTTAGAAAAAATAAATCACAAATCACAACCAAAAATAAACTATACTACCATAGTGGATCCTTGAGAGAAGAACAGAAGAAAAGAGACAAGAATAAGAGAAGGAATGACCACCAATCACCAAATGACATCCACTGAAACCAAAAGACCCAATTATAAGGATGGCGGATGAAAATAATTAAATTTATTCCTAGGATTCACCCAAAATTAGAGAGAAAATTTGTATAATAACATGAAATGAAATAAATTATAAGGGTTATAAAATAACATGGATCCCACCAGTTTCACATCATTTAACGATTTCACAACATGAAATTCACGGGTTTTCACAAAAAATATATTGTCCACCAAATTTCGGGTCACCTAGGACTTTAACTAATTACATGTTGTGAATTCACCTTTCACAATATGACTCCATTTCACAAACTTCCCTCTCAACCATATGCAAGTCTTGAAAACATCCTGCAACACAATCCATGAAAAATTGATTCACCTCATTTACCCCTTTCAATATGTGAATTTACCCTTTAGATCTGCTACACCTACAACTACGATGGAACCTCCTCAAGTATCCTTCAAAACACCTCCAACAACCAAATATGAAATTGTAATAGACTAGGAAGGTACAAGTTGTTACATAATATTTATATAAAATAATTATCACCCTCGATAATCTAAAACCACACCCAGAAGGAAAGGGGTTCGAATGAACACCCCAATAGATACATCTCAAGGATATTGTTACTCATAAATGAAAATATCATCCAAAAATTCGAACCAAAACACTCATGAAACACACTTAAAATCCAAAAACTTCCTCCTCTCTCACAACTACACCTATAACAGCCTATAATTATAAATCAAGGGCCTTGTATTCAATATCACATGTGACATGCGACACCAAGTGTGTAAGAGAATATAATATCAATAGAATTTATAATATATTTATCATTCAAAAAAGAGTCAATATATTATATATATTTAAATGCATGAAACACCATGTTAGTGTGTGTTACATGCAAGAGCTAACTTCTTTAATGGCTTTTACTACACGCAAGATGGAGGTTTACAGAAAAATAATATATTATTTAAGATATTATTATTTTATATTATAAAATATAATAAACTGGACATTATGAATTATAATAACAAACTTATGAAAATATATAATTTTCACAACTATTTAGTTTATTTTAAAATAATTAGAAATGATTATGAAAACTAATTGAATATAAAAAGAATATTTTTATAGAAAACGATTATATTCCAAGAGAGTTATCTTAAACTAATAAATTAAATTAATTAAAAATAATGAGTTATATTAAAGTAATATATATTATATTTTCAAAAAAATAATTTTTATTTTAATCCAATATATTTTATAAGCATAAAATAAGAACAAAAAAAATTTTACACATAAAATACAATATTTTTATTAACGAATTTTACCGCCTTTTAGTGGAGTACCTATTGTAAATTAAATTTTTGGAACTTTTATATATTATAAATTTCAATATAAACTTCATATTTAAATAGAAACATAAAAATTATGTTCGATTTATTTTTTGGTATTTCTGTATGATGTTTCATTTTTATATAAATAGTTGAAAATAATAAATTTTAGTTCAAAGCTGAGTTTTCATATAATTTATTTATAAAATTAAATTATATTTTAAATTATTTTTAAAATTTAATTTGATACTATTTTTATCAATAAATACAATTTAGGTCATTTTAATAAATTTCAATTTGAAATTGACTATAAAAACATAGAAAACTTTTAAATGTTTTTACTTTAAAAACCAACATTGTCATCCCATATGTGGGATTAAATTTAAATTGATTTCCACAAATTATGTGAATGGAATTTGGAATAATGGAATAAATATTTGGAATAATCATATTTTATAACCTATACTCAGGTAAACTTAGTTTTTTACCAAAAATATTAGTGAGTGTACTGAAAAGTAATTATAACGATTATGATAAAATTAAGTTGAGTAAGTAACTCAAACTTAATATTAAGCACACAAATGACCTTGAAACTTATCTAAAACCCATTGTATGGAAATATGTATTCACCATACCCACTTAAATTGAAAATTTACCATTATGAGAGCCCCTTTCAATGTGGAAAACATGCATGTAATTCCTTTGTCAAAATATTACAAGAGTGAAACTTTTCCTCCACTATAAAAGGCCTCATCTCCTCTCATTTACTCACGCCTCCCAAAACACTTTGTCTAAAAAAATATCTTCCCAAATAGACCCTCTAAATACCTCTACAATTCATATAATCCCCCCTTGGAAATCTTTCAATTTAAAAAACCTCTTTGATGAAAGCCAAAAGGAGTTACCCGATTAGGAGGAAGCATCTTTCCTTATGTTTTTAAGTTTAATTTCCATTGTAAACACCCTGAAATAACCTTGTTTCATGATTATAGAAGAAAATTAGTCTCCTAAATAAAATATTATGTTATTATTCTAATATTTATAACTAAACACTCATACAACTCTCTCAAATGGATAACAAACATACTATTTACATTTATGGAAAACTACCACCTCACTAAATAATGATTATTCATTTTTTCCTTTACCACCTACCATGGTATACATTATGATAAAAAAATATGTTTATGGGTTTTATATATTATATTTATTATTTATTTAATCGTATGAAATTATTTTACAGCACATACCCTTATACTTTCCATTTTGTGTGAATATGATAACATAGTTTGTGGAAGTGAGGATTACAATTGTCTCAAAGCGATGTGATTCATTCACACGATACATCAAATGTATAAAGGTTGGATTTAATTAAACTTATGTGACATAAAAAAATACATATTACTGTAATTAAAAAATTTCCATTATTAAAATATAATTTATATCATTATCTTTAATACCCTTTCACACACTTAAATAGTGATTAGGTTGTTCATGGACATGTGGACAACCGCCTCCTCAACATTATGCAATTAATTTAACATAAAACAAATTATATATATAAATATATATATTATTAAATATAATTTCATATTTTATATAATTATAATTCTTTAATGACTAGTGTAACTTATATTCTTTTCATAACGATCATTGAAAAATGGGAACATTACTCATGCGTACGTACGACCTACCACTCCCTGATTGTAACATTAGTTTATTTTTCATTACCATTATTAATGAAAGATTATAAAAGTAAAATTATTGTATAAATATAAAAATTATTTCACTATTATTATTTTGAATATGTTATATAATGACCCCTTTGACTATAGTTGACCTACCGAATTCATTTTTGACACATAAATTGAATTTGGTCAAAACACCTCACACAAAATTAATTTTTTAAGTAGTTGTATAAAACATAGTATTAAGTGAAATAAAATTAACAATAAGCATTAAAAAGGTTCTAAATAACGTATATAATTAACATAAGTTTATTATTTAGTAATATAAATACACACAAGACAAGTCAGACTTAAGGTAATGGATTCTCATCTCACTTTCTTTACACCCGTTGGATAAATGTCATGTTCACAAATTACTTAATTTATGTGGTGTATATACTCCCCATTTTATTATATTATATAACTAATAATTTCTTATTCATGTCATTTTAAACATTCATTTAATGTTATTCAATCTTGGGGATTATGATTTAAAATGCTTCAAAGTGGTATTGGAAAACATTGAATGCTTAAAGACTATTTTCCTCAACAATAACTTTACTGATATTTCAATGGTATTTCCATTCATGGAAATTATATAACCATTTCTAAATTAAATCTTTAATTTTATCTCCTTTGGTTATTTATGAAAATTTTAATGTATTAGAAACATTTTCCACTCTTTGGTACTTAGAATATTTTCGAAAATGTTTTTCAAAAAATCCGACTTTACTTCCCTCTTTAGACAAAGAACATGTTTTTATATAAAACCCTTGTTTTATTATAATATTTTGAAATATGTTTTCAATGTTATTTTTTAAATAAATTATATATCCTTTTTTTCTTTTTCCAATGTTTTCAAATGAATATTCTAATCTATTTCCTAATAAGGATTTTTTCTAACCTTTAACTGTGAAAATATAATGTTAATTTTTATCTTGTAAGACTTATATGGATTTACCCACCTCCATTTATCCATTGATTTCATAATCTTGTGTTTCCTCATGATTGACATGGGTTACTTGATAACTTAGTTATATGTATGGGCATATACCTAAGTAGAGGTTATCGGTTGAGATCTTATTGGTGGTTATACTTGTTGGTTTTAGTGAGACCTTGAGGGTCTCAGGGTCCCTACTGAGTATTGTTATACTCACCCCTGCATGGGCTATGCCCGCACCTCATTGTGTTGGTTGCAGATGACGGGCATCGCTGACGAAGGTTGAGTGTTCGAGGACTGGATGGTACCCGGAGGTGGACTACCCAACGACTCAGTATCCAGAGGTGGACTTCACGGCGAGATGACACTCGGAGGAGGTTGACGAGTGAGAGCATGGAGGAGCCGCGCTATCTGTACCTACCCTTCAGGTAGGATCTGGGGTGGATGATCCAGGAGCTGCGCTATCTGTACCTACCCTTCAGGCAGGATCCGCGGTGGACGACACAGGAGCTGCGTCCTTTCTACCAGCTGTTTGTCTTTTTATGTTGTACTTTCTTTCAGTTGTAGCTGAACTTTCAGATGGGTTTGTATTCTGGCCCATGTACTTTTCAGCATTTTTTTCCTTTGTACTTAGTTTTTTACTTCTGCTTGTACTCTGTGGTGTTTTTTTTACTTTTATAAAGGCAATGCATTCCCAGTTATCGGGATTTACGCCTTTGGTGCTAGTCGCCAGCCCCTGGCCTATGGAAGGTGGGCTTGGGGTAGTCACGGCATGGGCCTTGAGGACAGGTCGTGGCAAAAACACACAGAGATAGAGGAATTATATAGAGCTAAGAAAGAGATTGTGGATGACTAGGTTGGACAATCTACAGTGATAGCTACAATTATGCTGAATTATACCCTTATGGAAGTGCTGTTTTATAATGGTGAATCAAATTAATTTATTTGTTTTCATTTTGTTGATTTTATGAGTTTAGAACATGAGATTATTCCTTCTATGATGAAAATTTAAACACATCTTGGGAAAAGAGAATATAGATCCTTTCTGTGTATAAATTTTTATATAACTATTAATGGATGTGAGCTAAAAGGGTACTTTTCAGGGTGGGTGATGGATGTATATAATGTAATCGTGGCTATAGATTTTTTGACACTTTAAAATATCACATAGACTATTATAGAATAATAGTTTATTTAGAAACCCATGTTAGATTCGAGCATCTCTTTAGAAGAGAAAGGAATGTGAAGATAGATGAAACAAGATTGTTGGCACCGAAAGTCGGAATGACCTCTTACCAGTTGGTGGTGTTTACTTTGGCATCGATGAAAGAAATCAAGAATGATAGTTTTCTAGTAGTTTCGGATCAATTTTCTGAGGTGTTTCCCAATGGTTTCTCAGGGTTTCCACCTCTTAGAGAAGTGGAGTTTACAATTGAACTCCTCCTAGTGACTAGTCCTATATCACATCCATATTATCGAATGAAACTAGTATAATTAATGGAGTTAGAATCTCAGTTCGAAGATATAGAAATAAAGGGTTTCATTCAGCCTATAACGTTAATGTGAGATGTCTCAGTCTTATTCATGTAGAAAGAATATGGAACTCTTAGGCCATGTGTGGATTATCATAGGATTAAAAAAGTAACAATAAAGAAAAAACATCCAATTCCATGCATTAATGATATAATCCATCAATTGCGGGGAGATCAATGGTTCTCAAAGATTTAATTATGATCAAGATACCAAAAATTGTGAGTTTAGAAGGAGGATATTCCGAAGACAACATTCAGAAGAAGATATGGCCATTATGTATATGTGGTAATCCCTTTTGGTCTTACAAATTCAATGGTAGTATTTTTGGAAGTGATGAATCAGATATTTTAGCGATATCTGAATTCTTTTGTTGTGGTGTTTGTGTAAGAAATTTTGGTGTATTTAAGGACAAGGGATAAGCATGAACAACATTTAGAGACAATGTTAATAATATTGATAGACTATTAGTTGTATGTAAAACTATCAAAGTGCAATTATTGGATACATGAGGTATTGTTTCTTGGCTTTGTAATTTCTGAAAGAGGTGTTTTAGTGGATCTAGAAAAGGTAGAAAATGTTATCATTTGGAAACCTCCAAAACATGTCTTTTAGATATAAAGTTTTCTTGGTCTAGCTGGTTATTACCGATGTTTTATGGGACTTATGATGACAATATTCACCTATAACAACTTTGAAAAAGTTGAATTTTCATTTCCAATAGACTGAGGAATGTCATAAATCTTTTCAACATAAAAAATTTATCCTTAAATCCATACCAATGTTGATATTTGTAGAATCAGGAAAAGGGTACGTGGTGTATTATGTAGATTCAGAATCTAGGTTGGGGTGTGTTCTCATTATAGGAGATCATTTTGTTTCTTATGGCTCAAGGTATTTGAGGGTGCATGAGAATAAATACCCAACAGATGATTTGGAGTTAGCTGAAACCATCCATTATTTGAATACTTGGCATTGTTATTTCTTTGGTGAAACATTTACTATGTTTATGAATCATAATATCTTAAAACATATTTTATAATAACGGTATTTGAATAGGAGGAAAAGGAGATTGATGGAGAATATCTAAATGTTCTACTATGACTTGATGTATACATCGGGAAAAGTAAATTCGGTGTAAAATGCATTAATTAGAAAGTCACATGCCCAGTTGGAGAAAGAAGCTTAAGATGTTTGGTAGTTGATGTCAGTCCTAGCCAACATTCTTGTGGAATGCGAAGACTGAGGTGATTTTTTGGTTCCATTTCCTGTGTCACTTATTCCACATTCAGTAATGATGGGTAAAAAGGTATAGACATCTGATTCAAAATGTTATACAATGTGTTCAAAATAAAATGGTGGGGAGACCATTGAGGGATGGAATCTAGATGAAATTTCAATGTTTTTGGTTAGGAATTAGATTGTTGTACCTATGGCTTATCACAAAAAAAATCTTCATTATTACCCCCATTCAAGATGGGCTATTCATCTGGGTATACAAAAGATGTATAAGGTGTTGAAATAGTAGTTTTGGTGGGTCAACATAAAAAGGAAGATGGCTAATTTTCTTTCAAGATGCCTAACTTGTGAGAAAGATAAGGAGGAACATCAAATACTAGCATGTATATTAATATCTTTACCTATTATAGTGTGAAAACGTGTGTAGGTAGATATGGATTTTTTTACAGGACTCCTTAGAACAGTTCAGACACCCAATACCATATGGTTGATAGTGGATTGACTTAGGAATTCAACCCATTTCATCCCTATTCGTCAAACTCATATGGTGGATGATCTATCCAAAATATATATCTGAGATGTGGTAAAGAGACATGGAATACCATTTTCTATCATTACAAATAGAGATATTATGTTTACATATCATTTCTGTAAATCGTTACAAAAATTCATTGGGGGCTCAGTTAACTATGAGCATGACATATCATCCTCAGATGGATGACCAATCTGAATGAATGTTAGAAAAATTGGAATATATGTTGTGGGATTTTGTAATATATTTTGGTGGATCATGGGAAGAGAATGTTCCATTAGTGGTGTTTTCATATAACAATAGGTATCAGGCCTCTATACATATGGCTTTAAAAATAGGTGATACTTCACTAGTTTGCTGTGTATTCTCCATGAAATAATTGAGAAGGTTTTTTTGATTAGAAAGATGTTGGAGATGACACATATTTTTCATAAATATTATCCTGATCATCTTTTTTGGTCATTGTCATTCACAATGAGTGATCATTTTTTATTGGGGATTTCTACATGAATTAGAAATAGATTCTTCGGGAAGAAGTTCAAGTTATATCCTCCATACGTAGCCCCTTTTGAGATAATGGAACGAGTTGGAGAGGTGGGATACTATTTAACATTTCCACCGTCGTTCCGTGCGGTACAAAATGTGTTTTTACATATCTCAGTTTAAAAAGTATTAGCCTGATCCATACCATGTGACCATATGGGATCACATTGAACTATATCTAGATTCTTCTTCAATACATATCATAGTACAAATTATGGGTGGGAAAGGGAAATACTTATGTGGAAAGAGAATCGATCCAGTGTGGGTTTTGTGGCAACATGTCCAGATTCAAGATGAGAGTTAGGAAGTGGTGAAGGAAATGAAAGGGTATTGGATGGAACCACTTCACTACAATGTTGGTTTTCTACTTTTTTGGGATGGAAATAACATCAGTAGGTAGAATGACACACCCCTGATTTTATTATGTAACCCTTTCTTTATGTTTTTCAGTATATAAGGTATAAGGGTGAGGTTTAGTAGAGTTTGGATAACTTTTGAGTGTTTTTGGAGATTTTCTAAATTTTCATGGGTGGTGCACAGTTTTGGGAAAATATGCAACACTTTCAACAAACTGTTCCCACTGAGACATTGGAAAAAAAGGAAAGGGACATGAGGGGCACATAGTTTACCCAAAAATTGCATCCAATTAGGAAAAACCTTGCAATTTGAATGTTGGATTTGGTGTTTTTGAGGAAGTGGCTTCATAACGGTTGGCACACAGTTTAGATATTATTTGGGGGTTTCCTTAAGGCACTGGAAGTCACACAGTTAGTGCACAGTTTTCCTAACCGTGCGACTAAACTGTGCGCTAAAAGAAACTACCTCTTTAGAAAGGGGTTCTCACTTGTTTCCCTATAACCCACTAATTTTTACTGTTATTTAGTCCCAACATAGTATTTTTCTTCTCTAAAGGTCAAGTAAGGTTCTACCATTTATCTAGAGGTGATCTGAAGGCTTCCCTTGGTGATTAGAAGTTGATTCCTCTTGGTGTGTGATTGTTCTTCATAATTCTTGATGTTTTTCTTAGATATACTTCACCCCATGTATTATTTTCTTAGATATACACCCAATTTGGGTAGATATAAGGGTGTGTATTCCAAATATGTTTATATTTGGTCCTTTTGATGATAGGGGAAGATATATAAGGCGAGTTCAGGAAGTTTCAACCTTGTTTTGTGATGTTTTACCTTTTTTTTATTGTTTTCTCCAAAACTCATGAGGTAGGTGCCTTCACTATCAACTCAACTTGAGAGAAATGATAAAATTAGTTTTAAATTTTTTTAATTGGTTGAAATTGAATATTAAATTGTGGTATAAAGTTTGATATAATTCTTTTTTAGTGGAGATATATGGTTTTTTTGTGAAATTGTTGAATTGTGGAAATTTGTTGTGGAAAGTGATTTGGTTTAGTGATTTTAAAATATTGACTTTAAAATAAGTAATTGATGGAATTTGAAATGTCTTATTAGGAAATGGTTTCAATAAAAATGTTTTTTTATTGAAATGGTTTTGGCATGTTTGGATTGGCATGGATTTGTGCATACTTGGTGTTTCTGTTCATATTTCATTTACAAAGCATGGTTGAAATATAACCTTTTTATTGGTGAATAAGGGGTTCTATAACCTGGGATTAATTACCTTAAGATTACTTGGTATATCGAAGAGAGTCCACTCAAGAGTATGGAACTATCATAAAGATTATTTCTTGGTTGGTTGTGAAGATATGTGGCATGGATTGATTATGCCCAAAGTAGAATTTATGAATTGGTTTCAAAGAAATTTCTGGTATCTTTATTTGAAAATATGGTTTTTTGTAAAACATGTTGATATGATACTTTTTTATATTTAGTTACAATCTATTTTAGAAATTATTTTATATAAACTATTTTATATGTACATTTCTAACTTTTCTGTCCTAGTGGCTTGAGTAGGGAAGTTTTTGGTGAAAACCTACCGAGCTTTAGTACCCATCCCTTCTCTAGAACATTGGTGATTTGGAATATGTCATATACTAGGAAAAGGTAAAAGACAAATTTTCACATTTATTTATCACAAATTTATTATACTTGGGATGTTTTGTGAAGTTGGAGCTGAAGCTTGTGGAGCTTGGAGTCTTATAGTTGTCTTGAAGTTTAATTTTTTTTATCATTCTCTGTTTTCTCTGATATTTTGTTCTTAAAATATTGTAATTTATTATAGTATGATTTTTATAAATGAAATATTGAGTGGTATTTAATTTTTATCGTGAATCATATACTGGGCTGTTAGGTTATGGATTGATGGGTTAATTATTTTATTCTTAAAGGGGAAATCTGCACCCACATGCATTGAAGCCCATCAACATTCATTATCAGACTTTGGCTTCTTGGGGATGTCACTTTAGGTCTAGTAACATCACACAACCCTCAAAATCTAATGATAAGTGGAAATATGTTACAACAAATTATATCCTACACGTCTACGGGTCCTGAACCCATGAACGAAGGATGATAAGGATTTATTTCTAATCACTGACTTACGTAATTTCCTGTTTAAAATGTCATTGTTTTTAGTAAAACTATTATAAGAATAAATATTAATTATGAACTATCAGTATTTATTTTTACATTTACATATTAATTACTTGACCATATTATATTTGGAAAATAGTTAGATATAAATAGTTATACCTTTCACTCTTTTTTGGGCCTTACGATCTGTTAAAATTGTATTTTTGTGCTTCATACATCAAAGTTAATTTTAGGATATCCATTTCTTAGAGAAATAGATGAATTGGAAGTAGATCATTGTACAAACAAAAGAAGAAATAATGTTTATATAAATATATCAAGTAATTATATTTTCTTATATTTTTAGATAGTAAATGAATTAGCCAACATTTGTAAAATGACTTAGGAAAACATATATCATAATAATACCTGAATTTTTGTTGAACTGGTGGTCTTATAAATAATTACAAATATATGGATCTGAGGTCCTAAATATTCAAATTAATTTCTAATATTTTTAGACTGATGACCTCAATCACCAACTGTAAATTTTTACCCTTTCCCTCAAAGTACGTATCACTACTTGACACTAATGTTCTCATACTTTGATATATATTTATATGTTAGTCCATGTGAAATTTTCACTTCCCACTCTCTCTTTTCTTGAAGATGTTTTACAAAACCTTCTCACAATGTGGGATAAAAAATAGTAAATATCAAACAACCTATCAATTATATTATGTTTAAATTGTGAGGATGAAATTTAATTATGGTTGTGAGAATGTTACACCACAAAATTCTAAAGTAAGTACACTGTATACAATTTTGTCTATCACACACAACAAAAAGTAAACAAATGAATATAAAACATAAATAATAAATAATATATTTAATACTTAAAATAGATTTAATTTATTATATATATTTCAATGACTAAAAAACTGATTTTTCATGTGTTTCATGCAAGTATGACCTTCTTCAATGGGTTGCGCTACACAAAAGAAC
Source organism: Viscum album (assembly GCA_963277665.1). Lineage (NCBI taxonomy): Eukaryota > Viridiplantae > Streptophyta > Magnoliopsida > Santalales > Viscaceae > Viscum > Viscum album. Next base: position 1,266,719,276 of record OY728160.1, read on the forward strand.
GTCTTTTACAAAAAAAATTATTTTAAAAATTATTATTTAATATAATAAGATATAATAAACTATATTTTATGAATAATATTAAATAACTTATGAAAATATATGGTTTACAAAACTTATTAATTGATTACAAATTAATTAGAAATTAATATAACAACTAATAGAATATAAAAGTATTATTTTATAGAAAGCAATCTTTGGGCCCACAAATATCCTTTACCCAAATAAATTAAATTAATTAAAATTAGTGAGTGATATTAATATAATATAAATATTTTATATTCAAAAAAATATTTCTTATATTTATCAAATATATTTGATAAGAATAATATAAGAACAAACCAAATTTTATATAAAATTACAATATTTCTAAAGGCATTTTTACCATTTTTATTGAAAAACCTATTTTATATTTAATTTTTAGAACTTTTATAGATTATTTAATTCCAATTAAACTCCATATTTGAAATGAAAAAAAACAAATTAAGTTAGGGTGAATTGTTTGTATTTTTTGTGGTGTTTCATGTTTTAACGGATTGTGAAAAATACTGAATTATAGTTCAAAACTTATTTTTCATAAAATTTATTTATAAAGTTAAATTATATTTTAAATTGGTTTTAAAGTTTATTTAGATAATATTTTTATCTATTAATCCAATATAGGTCATTGGAATTAATTTAAATTCTAAATTGTCCATAAAAACGTATAATATTTTTGGATGTTTTAACTTTAAAAACTCAGATTGTCATCTAGTCCGCGAGATTGAATTTAAATTAATTTCTTCCACTTTTATGATTTGAATTTAGAAAAATAAATGTATTATTTGGTATCAAAATAATTTATAATGTATAACAATATGAACATTTTTTTGACAAAAAATATTAGTGAATGTAATTAAAATTAATTATAATGATTATGTTAAAATTAAGCCTAATAAGGGACTAAACCATTATCTTAAGAGGCCAAATGATTTTGAGACTTATAAAAAATACATTGGATGGAATTATTTCAACCCTATACACAATTTTATATAAATGTACCATTATGGGAGCCAATTTAAATGTGAAAAATATGTATGGAATTCCTTGATCAAAATATTACAAGAGTGCTACTCCTCTTCCAGTATAAAAAGTCCTCCCCTCATACCACTTCCTCACACAAATCAATACACTTTGGCTTAACCAGGATATGAAAAAATAGACCCAAAAAATAACTTCAGTCATCCTATGTCGCTCCCCTTGGGCAGAAATAAATCCAAAGAAACCTTTTTCTAAAAACACAAAGGAGTTACCCGATTAAGAGGTAACACCTTTCCTTAAGATTTTCTGTTTTATTTCCACTATCCACTCCCCAAAATATAATTTTTCATCATTAAATCACAAAACCAATTTCATAAATATACTAGGATATTTTTATGATTTGGGTTTTACCTACACTCTCACAAACCTCCATCTAATGGATAATGAATATAATGTTTACGTTTACGACCAATTACTGTCTCATGAAATGATGATTGCTCATTTTTCCTTTACTTCCTCTCATGGTGGCCCCTATGATGTCAAATATATTTATATATTATATTTATTATATCTTTAATCCTATGTAATTATTTAAAAACACATATGTTTAAATTCCATTTGTAAATATGATAACATCGTTTTTAGAAGTTTGGACCACCGCCCCCACAAAGCTATGTGATTCATTCATAGGATACATAGAATGTATACAATATGGTTTTAATTTAAAAAATGATTCATAAAAAACATATATATAATATTTGTTATATAATTACATTTATATAAATATAATATATATCATTTTCTTTGTTACACTTTCTTACACTTAAAAAGTGATAACGTCATTCATGGACGTGTGGACTACGACTTGCTCGACATGATGTGAGTAATTTTACATCACAAGAATTATATATATAAGAATATATGATTAAATTGCATTTAATTTATAATATATTTATAATTCTGCATATATTATCCCTACTTACCTTCTTTCTATAACGATTATTTAAAAATAGGTATGTTACTCATGCGTACGTAAACCTACTGTCTCCATGATTATAACGTTTGTTCATTTTTCATAACCATATTTAATGATTGATTTTAAAAGTATAATTAATTTAAAAATATTATAATTATTTCATGATAATAATTCTTTAGATGTTATATAATGACCTCTTTGACCATATTTGACCCATCGAAGTCGTTTTTGACACATAAACTAAATTTGGTCAAAACTCCCAAAGTAAAATTATTTATTTAATTAGTTATATAAAACATAGTATTAAGTGAAATAAAACTATGGATAAAAATGAAAAGAGTTCTGAAGAAATTATATTATTAATATAAGTTTTTTATTCTAGAATATAAAGATAAATGAGAGAAGTCAGACTCAAGGTATGCATCCCTGAGATAAATGTCAAGTTCACCACTTACTTATTTTGTGTGGTGTATATACTAACAATTTTTTTATATTATATCATTAATCCTTTTAACTTAATTAAATTTTAAAATTTCATTTAATGTTATTACTTCATGAGTATTATGATTTAAAATATTTCAAAGTGGTATGCGACATTTTAGAATGTTTAAAAATTATTTTTTCCTTAACAATACTTTTAATGATCTTTAAATGATATTTACATTAGATGAAATTTTATGAAAATTGTTAAATAAAACCATCAATTTTTCCTCGTATGGTTATTCATAACCATTTTTAAGTATTAGAACCATTTTTTAACTCTTTGGTACTCAAAATGATTTAGAAAACATTTTTTAGAAATCCCGACTTCGTTCCTCTCTTTAGTCATGTAACCTTTTTTCTTCTAAAAACCATATTTTATTAAAATGTTTAAAAAAATGTTTTTAAAATGATTTTGTAAAGAATTTTTCCCCTTTTTACATTTTCAATGCTTTAAAAATTATATTCTTGTTTCTTTTTGAACAAGGAATTTTCTATCATTTATCTTTGTAAATGCAATGTTCTTCTTACCTCGTATGACTTTTAAAGATTTACCCACCATAATTTCTATGAATCATCATTTGAATGTTTAAAAGGTTAATTTTTAAAGAAAATATTTTCAAAATTATTTTTAAAATAAAAGGGTTTTAATTTTTTTCATAATAATAGTTTATTATACTCAATAATGTTTTTGAAAGATTGTTTTATAATATTTCCATTCATCGATGAAGAAAACCGTTATTTTAAATCCATGTGGGATATGTTTTATTGATACCATCCCATTTATTCCTCTGGATGTTTTTTGATGTATTTTTCCAAGGATGTTATTAACATTAACTTCCTTGATTCATTTGTTTATCCCCTTGAAATGTTAATCTCCTATGATCATGAACATTGAATTTAACCTAAATTATCCATTTCATTTATCATGAATATTACTACTGCATAAACCATATACCCTTCTAAATAAGATGTATAATTTGACATTTATTTTATTATTTTTGAAAATATTGATACTTTCATATTCTTTATGTAATATAGATATTTGCTACGACATATTATTTATTAATTAAATCGATTTCTCGATATGAAGAATGAATTGGAAATGAAATAATTGGTGGAGCCCAAAATTTATATAGTACATAGATGCATCAATAGGTTCTCATGGGAAAAATAAGTTGGGAAAAATAAACATGTTTCTATCTATAGTTTTAAACTATCTAGAGGATGGATCTTGATAGAAGAGTTTTTCATGTGCCTGAGACATGAAATCATATGATTTAATATTTCCTTCATTTTGATTAATTATTTATTATCCATGATATCTTTTCATGAGAACATCTATAGATGAATTTCATTCTCAGTTTATTGATTATATGGCATGTATTTTTATTTCATTACACTTCCATATTTATTTTTCCTTATCTAGTTATTTGAATGGAATGTGTTTCCATTTATTACCTTTCCATATTTTTTAAGCACATACTTCTTAGTTTATTGATTATATTGTATGCATATTTTATTATTTACCATGCCATAATTATCTTCATGATTGGTTAGTTATTTATTACGCTATAAGTTTACCTTACTGGGTATTTGTGGTCACCCTTATTATGTTTCTTTCCACAGGAATTCAAGAAGAAAACTATGAAATCTATGAAGGAATATACTAAATGGAATAAAGTTATTCTCAAAGTTATTTAGAAAGAAAAACGATATAATTAGTGTATTCATTTGTAATAAAAAACTCTTGTATGTATCTAGTTTATCAGGACTACTAAACTCTCAGTCCTTCAGGATTTGATTTGTTATAATCATTCCAATATAATTGATAGTAGAAATTGTCTCTTCGCTATATGGTGTCTGGTCACTACAAAATCGGCACACAACCACTACCAAACCATCCCAACCTCTATGCATCCCAATCGAAAAAATTATATAATCAACCAACTTCACCACTCTGAACACACAAATTAGGGAATTCAGTCCCCCATTTTAAAATACTATCTGTTCTGGGTGGAAATGACTCATCTACTTATACTTAATCATATCGTAGTATAATGTTTCTCTATTTGGAATTAGTTCCTCCCATTTTCATATATAAGAACCTTTACACACATCATAGATTAAGAAAATAGAATATCTCATGACACAACATGATCGAAACAACACATCACAAGAAAAATAGAGTAAGGAAAAACTCAAAACAACTCCAGGTACATGCCACACATCTACATGTCTCTCTCCCACATACTTTCCTAAAAAACACCATGCATATATTACTTGAGAACCAAAGAAATGGTCATTCCACATGACACCTTCTCTTGATTATCCAAATCTCTAATGGATTCTGTATTCATGTCATGTTATCCTTAGTATGAAACTATTCCCAGTAAATGACATGCTATTCATTATGAAGATACTAATGAAGTGGAGTGACGTGGAAGACTTCATGGATCCTCTCTAGTGATGCTGGAAATTCCAACCGATATTCCACTTTGCAAACTTGTCCCTACAATTAAAAGGGTCCAACAACCCTGGGAGAATTATTAATTCTTCATCCAAACCTATTCCTCCCACGTCAAGATGAAACCTTCAAGAACACATGGTCCCCAACCTCAAACTCCCATGGAATCCTACAATGATCCTCATAATTCTTATGTCAACCCAGTACTACTTTCATCCTCTCGTGAACAAATTGAACCTTCTCTATTATGCTCTGCACCACGTTGGGACTAATAACTACTAGATCACCTACCCGTATCTAGTATAATAGATAATGACATGGACTCTCGTACAAGGCCTCAAACGGGGCCATTCTGCTGGATGAGTGATATCTGTTGTCATAAGAAAACTCTACCAAAGAAAAATATAGTGTCCCAGATTCACCAAAGTCTAAGATGAATTTCTATAACATATAATCAAATGTATTGTTAGTGTACTCTATCTTCTTATTTGTATGATGGTGGAAAATAGTGTGGAGTTATAAATGAGTTCCAAAATCATGATGTAATCTTCTGCTGATTTGCGATGTAAAATGTGAGTCACAATCCAATGTAATAGACATACTAACTCCATATAACTACGCCACCACAACCACAAACCTCTCATCCAGAGTATCCACTTTGCCTAACTCCTAGACCACCAATAAGTAGGCTGATTTCGTCAACCCATTTTTATCACGAAGATAGCATCACAAAATCCCTTAGAAAATGGTAAACTTATGAAGAAATCCATTGAGATGTCATCCCATTTCTACCCATGATCATCCAAGGGATGAACAAAATCCTAGGAACATAATGCTCAACCTTTACCTAATGAAGAACCAAACACTTCACTATGAAGTCAGCCACCACCTGTTTCATCCCGAGCCACTAAAATTGCATCCTCAAGTGACAATACATATTGGATACTCCTAGGTGTATAACCAGAGGAAAGATATAAAAATAATAATGTAATCCTTCATTCATTACTACGAGAACAAACATCGTCTCACAAAACAACATTCGGTTCTGACTATCCTTTAACCATCCCTTTGGAGCATCACCATGACCAACACTAACATGCATCACCTCTACCTCTATGTTTTCCCACTAATCCTTCTACACATGCTACATAAAATAAGGCTACACTATCATCTAGAATAAACATAATCAAAAATCACCCACCCTTTCATCTATGTGTATGGATTCTAGCTCCTCTATCACTCTAAAAACATCCTCATAACCCTAAACACCATCCTTCGTTGAATTTCTACTCAAAGAGTCATCCAAAAACGTTCCTTTTCCCGAAGTATAGGGGATATCAAAATCATAATATTAAATAAAATCCACCACCTATGCTTTTGTAAATTTAGGTCATGCTATGAATAGATACATGTTAAGATCTTGTGATATGAGAATACCAAAAAGAACCCCCAAATAATGTAATGCTACCACAAATTTAGTCCGAACAATGTTGCTGGCAACTCCAAATCATTGATGGCATAGTTACACTCATGGGGTTCTAACTTCCAAGACCCATAAGATATCACTTCCCTCTGCTACTTCAACACATATCCAAGAGAGGATAGGTAGTTTCACAAACCACCTTAGACATCACACCCTCCTTAGGAAACTGAAGCACCAGATTACTAAAAAAAATTTCCCCTTCAGATAACCAAAAACTATATGACAAGGATAATTCTAAACAAAATCCAGGTCCTTCCTTATCATCACTATCAATGGGAATAAAAATTTAAATAAATTGAGGAAAACATCGGATAATAGATTTCAATACCAAGAAATATGTGAAACTATACAATGTTCTTAGGTGATTCCCAATGAAAAAATACCTTGAATTTAGATGTGTCTACTGACACACCCTTCTGAGACACCACGTGCCCAATAAAATTCATCTTTAGTGTCCAAAACATACACTTTGAAAACATTCCATAGATTTGGTGGTGTCGAAGAACCTGCAAGATAACTATGAGAATATCATCATTATCCCCTTATAACTTTTAGTAGATTAATATATCATTGATGAACATGACTATGAGATACTATGGGGGTTCATATAACACAGAGTTCATTAGTCTCATAGACATAGATAGTGCATTTTTGACACTGAATGACATGAATACAAAATCGACGTTCCTATACCAATATATGAATATTGTATTCAAGAGGTCTCCCTCCTTCACTCTCAAGTGGTGATATCCAGATGGAAATACGTTATTAGAAAACTAACTCCCCCTCTCATCTAGTCAAAAAGATAATCTATCCATAGAATAGGGTAACCATTCTGGACTGCTACAAGATTCAACCTATGATCGTCTATAAACAACCTTAGACTAAAATCCACCTTCTTGGACAATAACACTGGAGAACCCCATGATCACACACTAGTCTAGATATAATTCTTAGTATATCATATCATCAATCTGAATACTCAACTCCTAATACTCTTAAGGAACCATATGATAAAGATCCTTCATAATTGGAGAAGCAATAGACTGTAAGTGTTTCCCGGACTCAATATCATGTTAAGGGGGGTGGTGTCACAACATCCTCTGAAAAAACATTTATAAAATACTTAATAGCCATAAATACCTATACTATGTTACTAGATACTAATTCGATAGACAACTAAACACTCAAGGAAATAAGGGTCCCTAGATAATGACTACCCACCAGAAAATCTTTCTCCCCAATGAAAACCACACACCAGAAATCCATGTATGAGAACAAAACTCTCCTAAATAAATAGTTGATAATAACATGAACATAATATAACCAAATTATTCTTAATATGACTTCATATTACTACATCTACATCAAGAAAAGATCCTAATGGTACTGATGTGGCCACATCATCTATCTGTAAGCCTTAAAAACATAAAAAAAATTGGTCTTTCCTCTGAACGACATAGTCAACACTCAGGTAATGAGAATACTCTATATGTATAGTTCTATTTCATGGATAAGAGAGGTTGTAACAAAGGAGTGTGAATCTATGGAATAAAAAAGGGACAAAAAAGGGTAGACGATAAACTGGATGTACCTATTTTGATCTATGGCCTCTCTAGAGGATTTTCCTACACTTTGTGCAATTGAACACACCCAACTCATAATCTACCTCTTTGTCAAAGGCCACCTATTTGAACATGCTCTGTTAAATGTCCTAAAACATGAGAAACATCCCATGGTTGGCCTCTACCCATTCCATCTCCCCTTAGTGGAGTATAATTGATATACCACTACTGCTGAAACTTTCTAAGTGAAAACTGCTTTTGAGGTAGGCATTGAAAATGTCCCCCTCCACCAAATTGAGATTGAAGAACCATTTGGAACTGATTTTGGTGATTCCAATGAACCCCACATAGATAACACCCTATACTAATATCCCCATTAAAATAATGGAAACTGTTGTACCTAGAAGGATAGAGGGGAAGATTCTATGGTCGACTCCCCACTGATCAAAACTTCAATGGTCCTTGTTCCTGAGTCCCCCTAATAAAAACCCTAATTCTCAAAAAATAATGCTAATTACCCTATCATAGTAAAAATACACATGAGTGAATCTACTTGATCACCTCCCTCTTCTTATTAATCTCAAAATATATTAGAAATGTAAAAGGAGAAACTATATACCGAATAAAAGGACAATGTTCCTTCTCAAGACGTATCACATGAGACTTATAATTGGGGAAAAGTTTTAGGGAAATGACCAGAAGTTCCTTGAACCTAATTCCCAACTCTACATTGGCATACTCCCCATTTTAAGAGAAACAATCTCTTGCCTCTTCACTTCCTTCATGGTCAATGGAAGGAACTCTTCCTAGAACTATTTTTGAAAGTTGACCCATGAAATAGATTTCTCCTTCCTCTCACCCATATATGACTTGCACCACTTAAGTACAAACCCTCACATTTGTATAACTTCCAAAGGGACCTAGTATCCTACTGGTGTCTAGATTAGGCCAAAAGAGATCTTGATATCCTCCTACTAGATATAATTATCCACTTATGAAACAATACCATCATACTTCCCCAAATCCTACCACAAAAATAAACATAACACCCTATACCGGTTCTCATCATACTCCATTGGATCAACACTACTGCGATCAACCAGATTAGCCTTATGAACCTCAACTTCCCGAGTCACACATGAATGATGTACAAGATCCATATATGAAAAGAAAAAAATAATTTACTATGCCCAAAATTATGGATTTTTTTATTCATTTTCATCCACGTTATAAATCTTATGCTTCATAAAATAACCCAACTAACATAGGAATAAATGTCATCATAGTTATTGTACCTCTCATAGGACCATATACTTCAATTAGTTACACCAAACAAGGTCATTCAATAAACTCAATGTTCATGTACTAGATCACGGGGGATCCTAAAATCCAATGTCCTAGCTAATATCCCAAGCCTATGTCACATAATAAGGTCAACTTGAACTGTATCCATACCAACCCATGCAAACCTCATTATGAATAACTCCAAAATCCACGTTATCACTTAAACATTAGCCTATGATATCACTATGTCATGACCCCCTCCTACCAAATAAACTTCCAGGAGGGGAGGGAGATAATGACCCTCGATTCATGACTCCAGTAAGACCCATGTTTTTAACTAGCACCACTGTTATCAAAACATCTTTAAATGGGAGGCATTACCTTCTATAATAAAATAGGTTTGGGAGATCAGGAAAATAATCAACAAGAAACTTGATGACATAATATAAAAGGAAGCCGAACCTATCACCCAATGAATATATAAATTAAACAGGAACTTATAAAAGTCTCAAAAAGTAAATACCTAGAAGAAAAGTGAAAATTGGAACATAGAAACTCTCAAAAATGTTCTGAGCTATTACTATCCATCACGATCCATAAAATCCTCCTAGAAACCTAAAAATCAGTTTATATATGTTGAGTGAGAAAAAAATTATAATCCAAAGGAAAACCAAAGTATCTCATGAACATGTGAAGGAATTATGTAAATGAACTCCTGAGTAAATATTAGGTCCCACATCACCTAAACAGGTCAACAATCTATCCCAACCCCACCATGGCATGTTCACCAAATAATTCAAGCCAAGTATTAAAACATAATAAGAAGTATATCAATAATGGGTACCCCACCCCACATTCCCACTAATTTTATGCTCTAAAACATGAACACTATACATATTAATTCTTCCATATATCCCTAATAATATATAACCCACCCCATGAGACTAATCCCATCACATTATGCCCATAGACACCTGGTTTGCTTCCCTACAACATGATCTTATGTCATCTAACCCAATGACACCTAGGCTATCACATCACAACCATAAATATAATAGTAGGGTATTAGAAATATTAATGGCGTCAACCTTGTTCCCTACTCCTACCATGCATGACCCCCACCACAAGCCACCCCACAACACGATCATGTCACATCTTTACCAAAAACAATTGGTCCATTTCCTAGTGCGTTAACAAACCTCCGACCATCAATTTCTAGGAATATCTACTCCATTAGAAGAGAGTGAAGGGAAGAGCAGTTAACCATCACTAGGATGTTGGAAAAAAACACTCCATATGAAATTACATGTTTCAAAATATAGTGCTCGACATGGGTGGGGTGCATTTAAAATTTTCGTGAAATATACAGGCATAGACATATATCCACACACAAGATAAAATTATGGGTTAAAAAACACTAACCAACTCAAAACATACCCACTTTAATTTCCACCTCTAAATTCATAACACGACACAAACCACAAGCCACACATGACACCACCAAACAATTACATTATCCATCCTAAATATTTCATTATTTAGCAATAACTACTTTTATCCACACAACCAATTATTTTTTATTTATTGACCATTTCCATCCTATTAACCAAAAAAATCCCTAGAAATTTTAATAATTATTAACTAATTATTCCATTAATACATGGGTATCTAGAATAATGAGACAACACATCATAATAATATCATCATTCCCATCAAACTGTCGCCTCACTACCCCACAAAGAGGGAAAGACAAGACATCACCTCACAACCACAAAATAAATACAAAAAAACCATTACCTCGCCACACTAAAATAACATATAAAACCCATCACCTCCCCTCCCCAAATCATGATAAGCACACTTTCACCACGAATCCCTAGAAGGATGAGAAAACAAAACATCACCTCTCCGTGCAATAACAGTTTCCAAATAAACCATACATCACCCTACAATGAATTAAAACTACACATCACCACCCCAAAATCATTTCCACAAAAACAACACATAAAATTACATTTTATGTATTTAATAAAGGATTTTTTTTTATCAAATTTCACTTTATTCTTGGGGAATTATCACATAATCCATAAATATAAGGGAAACCATGTTATTAGCCAAATATAAGTAGTTATAAAATTTCCATTTTGGGGTGATATCTTAATATCATGAAATAAGGTTTACATATCACAGTAGCTATAATATAATAAAAGGATCCCAAAAACCATGATTATCAGTTGGTTATTAGCCTGTATTATCTTAGTATCCTAATAATATCAAAGGTTTAATACCATGCGAATAATTATCCTTTCCCCTATTCAGTTTCAATTAGGCACTTATTTATCTAAAAAAAGATAGCACAAACCACACCCTTATATAAACAAGAGTAAACCCCTCCCATATGGTATAATAAAGTGATAAATGAGTGATTACCTACCAAAAAAATATTTTCCAACTCGCTATGCATTATAGGGTGAAGAAGAAAAACCTATAACCAAAACTGCACAAAAAATACATGGATCAAACTATAATACATTAAGGGTTTTAAAAAATATTTATCATCTCATCACCCAAACCAAAACTGCAACACCATAGTGGATCCATAGGAAAATAAAAGAAGAATACAACCAAAAATAAGAGGAGGGATAACAACCAATCACCAATGATCATCCACTAGAACCAACAGATCAAAGTAGGATGTAGGGGGATGAAAATATACTAAGATTCACGTTGAGTTTACCCATAGTGAGAGAGAATATATGAAAATTAATGAAAATAAATTTTCCATAAGTGTTATAAAATAACATGCATCCCACTAGTTTCACATCATGTAACCGTTTTATGACATGTAATTAATGGGTTTTCCAAAAAATAAAAATCATTCCAAAAGTCACATATCCTTAGACATAAGTTAATGACTTGTTTTCAGTTCACATTACACAACATGAATCCATTTTGGGGACTTCCCCCTCAACCACATACAATCCATGATACTATCATGCCATAAAATCCATGAACTAACAATTATTGTCATGCATTTTCTTCATTTTTTTAAATTCTCACTACAGCTCTGCTATACCTCCAACCACTATTTAACCTCCTTAAGTCTCCTTTGGAAGACCTACAACACCCAAATATTAAAATGTAATAGGCTGAGAAGGTACAATACATCACAGTAACATTGTAAAATCCTTACACACCACTATTGTAATTTAGTTTTGGCACTGAAAATTGTGATGAGGGTTAAGAGTGTGTTAACAGATCCTTAATAAAGGTAAATATTCATTTATCAAGATAGTGTAATTAAAAATGAAGGTAAATGTTATTAAAATAGTGGTACACTGATTTACCCCCCTCTCAATGTTCATATAAAATCCAATTTTTAATTCAATTGGTATGAGGGATAACAAGGATTACTCTTATTTTATCTGATATTTATTTTTTAGTCGTTTTTATTAGATATATATATATATGATGTGTATATTTTAATAATGTTCATAAATGGATCAGATGAAAAAATGAATTATCATATTGTTATTTAAAAACATGGAGATATTAGCCAAAACATTGTATAATAAAAATAAAATAGAGGGAAAGAAGTTAGTAAAGGATTCAAAATTTAAGGAGGATATACCACTAATTGAAGGTGTATAAAGTAGTAATTTTATATTTTTGTTGAGAATGACCATTTTAAAGAATAAATTTCATGTTTTGGAGAGTATGGGGATAATGTATCCATTGAAATAGTTTAAGACCTTTACTAAAATATTAAATATATTTGAATAAATTCTTAATTCAGGTTTACACTGATAGAGTTGTGTTTATCAAGAGATTATATGATATAATAGAATAGTTGGTGTTAAAATCTTACGATATGAAAAAATATTTAGCTGAAAATATATACAAATTTTACACACTCATTTGACCTGTTAAATACAAAGAAGAAACTGGAATACTTTTTTATGAAAATATTTACCTTGTTTAAGAATATTAACATCGAAATTTTTATGAGAATATTTTATTTAAGAAATATTTTAGTGTGAAAATCCATGCTATGGAGGATTCCCACAAAGTTAGTGTTGATGATAATGATTCCCAATTGGATATTAATGAAAAAAATATTAAGGAACATGATAAATCCTTGTCATATAGTAGAATAATCAATGAATATATTATTGAAAAGTTGAATTTTTTATTGGAAAAAAGGTTTAGATTTATTAGGAATGAAATTTTTCCTTCAAAATGAAGTGTCTTGATGTTGAGTTGAAATTGATAAATCTATAATCAACACAAGAAAAAATATTCAATATATATAAAAATACATTCTCTACAAAAAATTTGTTCTAAAATTAGAAATTATTTTAAAAAGACTCATGTTGGTGCCATGAAGATATTGGAATCATTCAAGAATATATCTGTGATATGCTCAAAGAATAATGTAACCTAAATGCTAGAAAATATTTAATACAATTTTTTTTTCACTTTATAGTATTGATTTAAAATTTAAATCATGGAAAATTATGATGGTAAAAAAATTCTACAAAATCCACCACTTCCTCAAGGGCGAATGAAATCATTCCAAATATGTGAATAACCCCAATAATATCCCCAAAGTATGGGTTTTTCTATCCAAAAAATAGAATGAAAATAAATTAGGATTGATTTATACAAAAAGGAATATAGAAAGAGTTATAGGAAAATTTTGGTAAAATTGGATGTATAAAACTAGGTCTATGTATATTGGTATAATTTATATATTCCAAAATATTATAGAAGTCATGGATTGAGGGTGATCTCAGATGGAGTAAAGGGGAATTATTATCTGTAGATGCATTATCCGTAAAAAATAATAAATTAAAAAACTAAGAAAAAATTCTAATTGTTGAAGAACTTATATGATTAATAAAAAAATAATGGTAAAAAATTGAATAGAAATAGTATAAATCAATCTTGAATTATTATTATGATAATGAAAATTTGAGACCAAAATAACATAAGTTGATAAAAAATAATGATGAGAATTTCTTGGGGAAGTAACACAATGAGTAATGTTTAAAAAATACTCGCAATATGAAAATGAAAAAACATGTTAAATAAAATTGGATGTTATGATTTTTTTATAGAAAATGCCACCCCATGGAGTATTACAAATAGTCCCTCAAGGCTAATTTCAAAGGAAGAAATATCATATCAAAGAAAGGATCAATCCAGGAAATAAATAATATGATTGGTTTGGTGGAAGAGATTCTTGATGAAGAGTATGATATATTGACTAAAAAGGGTTACAAAATGGTTTTAAATAAGGTATTTGGAAGATATAAAAATGATGATAATATTACAAAAGAGTACTTGATTGTTTGGCTATCTTGTTCAGAGATGCCTACGAATAGGAATAAGGAAAATAATTGTGCATATTTTAATGGGAATCCTATTATTCCACATGAAGAATAAATAAATTTTCATGAGAATTTTTCTTTAAGGGATCACCAAAGGATTCTAGATGTTTTTTGTAGAAGTTTCATGTATATGGGTCACACTCTAAATAATTTCTGAACAAGGATATCTGAAAAAAAGGAGATGATGAAAAAAGCTAAAGCAACATTGGCTATATGTGACTCTTTATCCATTGTGAAAAACATTTCCATGCAAATAAAGATTTATTGAAAATAAAGAAACCCACTACCTATAAAGACTTGTTATAGGAAATTTAATAAAGGATTCATGAAGAGTTCTATCGTAACTAAATATTAAATGAATGGAGGATCATGATTTAGATGAAACTTTCAATTACTATTCTCTCTATGAGAATCATGAAATCACATATTTATTCCTTTATATGTCTATTTATACTAATGTGTTTGGAATTTATGAAACAGGAAGTGGAAATTGGATGATACTTGTATGGATTTTTTAGTAAGAAGATATATTCATCATTGAATAATTTAAGCGCCATAAAAAAGAAATGCGGAAGTATGTCCCTCAGGGGAGGGTTTAGTTTAGGATCTTCCAAAATATCTCAATTGAGTGAATATATAATTTTTAGAAATTTTTTATGTATTTGGTATCATAATTTTTTTTATAACTATTTTTATTATTTCATATCTTTCCATAAAGGTTAGAAAATATGATTTTCTGATAGGGGAGGGGAATTATTGCACTTGATTTTTTTGTGTTTTTGGGAGACGAGTGAAGTTTATAAAATAATTGATGGATCGATTTAAATATACCCCAGAATGATATATGTGAGTCTGGTATCAAATTTTTAATAGGTTATATGCAACATCGAATCCTAATTCAATCACTTTTTTTCTATACTAAGAATTACTGACATAAACTTGGAGTTGGTTTATTTAAAGAGAATTAATAAAGAAATGTGATTGCATCGTTCTCTTAAGGATTTAATCAAGATATAAAAATTTAATGGAGAGTGAAAAAATGAATATGAAAGTGTAAAAAGTATTGATATTATGTTGAATTTATTTTAAGTAATTCAATATGAGTTAGTTAATATAGTGGTGATGCCTAAAGAAATGTTATGGATTCATCTAATGAAATTTGATGTCATGCTTGGAAAATTATCCTGAAAAATATGATGATTGGTTGTACATATCATAAGGTCAAAGGAATGTTTTAATTTAACTTGGAGAGTGAACATTATCTTCAAAACTTTAATAAAAAGAAGAGGGTCATAAAAATAAATATTTTCCTGATAAATTCGAATAAAATTCAAGACACTATTATGTGTGATGATAAAATAGAAAAATATTTCTTTGGAAATAAATGGTATTTTTTTGAAGACCATTAAAATTATTAATTGCATGGGAAATGGATTTTATGGAAACTAAGAAAAATGTGCTTACACTTTGTATAAATAAGATAAAGAGTTTAGTTATCTTGGAATATATTATAGATTTGGATTGGTGGATTTTTTGTTGAAAGGCCTAGATTAAATTTAATACTTGAATTATTTCCATGTATAATTAATCCTCATATTAAAAAGATATGCAGCCCATGGTAATCCTCCAGGGTTATCCCGTGACCACATATAAGGGGACCCAAGGGTCAAACCCTGTGTGAGAGCCTTCCATTGGAGGCAACCCAAGGTGGCATGGAGGTCCATGTATAAGCCCTAAGTAGCCTCGTGTATAATGCTCATAGAGTACATGAATAGTGGGGTTTGGAATCAAGATGGAAATAATACTAGTGGTCTATGTGTGCATTTGGAAACGATGTCGAACACTGTAGTTGAATCGAACAACAAGAGGTCAAATATTTTCTTATAATGCTGTGTGAATCCATTTTGATAAATTATTGTTGGATGTGGTGATAGTGGAAACTATTTACCTGCTTTAAAAACCCACATACATTTCCTCCTCCATCCAATCATGACGATTTTGTTGATTTGTTGAAACACCTGTAGTTCCTTGGAAATAATCCCCACACTATTTGAATTAGTTTTCATCCTTAACCTCTTGATTAGGAACTGTTCATGTGAGATGAAGACTACCAACCACCGCAATACATCCCAACAAAACCTTTTTCACTGAGCACTTGCATGAAATCAAGATTTCTTACATGCATTCCATGAATCATAGAAGGTATTAGATTAGGAGTAGGGATGCTATCATAAGAAATTAATGTCATCTTAAGAACTAGCGACACAACTAGGGTCCATTGCATAAATGGGAGATAGTAATTAATGATACAATGTGATCTTCATTGGATTAAATGAAGAATTATTGTGATCGCATTATTCCCTCTAATCAAGAATAAAATTACTATTGATCTCAATATTAGTTTCTATTTTACATATATTGTCAAGATAATAAAACATATAGTCAAGAGAGAATCCACCTCCCAAACATATGAAAATAAACCAAGGTGACACATGATCTAGAGAAGTAGTCATGTGATCGCATGATCACCTCCAAGGTGGATCAAGAAGTTGAGAGTTTTGGTATTAAATAGATCCTGAGATCTTCACGTGTTTTGAGAAGTCGTTGAAAAACCTTAAAGAAGGGATAAAGGATAGGTCAATGTGAGTATATAAATAGAATCATCATTGAAGGAATATGTTGCTGCAACATCGATAGAATGGGAGAGAGACGCCTCACATTAATAAAAGATCATCCACATGATCTCTACCTACAAAGGAGATTTTTTGTTTAATGATTCAATAATGTGAATTAGATTTTTTGAGAAAACTTACATTCTCGAATAACATATGGAGAATCCCCCACCTGGTTTCCACACAGGAAAATGACTCGCTGGAGGCCTTGCCGAAAGAAGGGGAAATCAAAGAATCAATGTTGCACCTTGACCATGATAGTGTGATAGGGCCTGATTGTTTTCTAGGAACATTTTACAGAGTATTGTGGGAGCTGGTCCAAAGGGACATAGTGGTTGGAGTTCAAGACTTCTTCTAGGGGGACTCTTCCGAGGGTGTTTAGAACTACAAATATACTGCTAATAACAAAGATCAAGGACCCATTTTCCCTGAAAGACTATAATCCACTAAGAATGTGAAATTTTCCATACAAAATTCTAGCATGCACTATCAATTTGAGACTGTCCAAGTACCTTTCCTGTTGGGTTTCAATGGAACAACATGGCTTTGTGAGGGGTTGTTCCATCCGAGGTGCCATCACCTTGTCACAGGAAATGTTTAGTGATATCAACATGAAAACACACGGATCCAAGATGGCTATCAAATTGGACACCGGTAAGGCTTTTGAAAGGATTGAGTGGGGATTTATAAACAGAGTGCTCATGAGAATGGGTTTTTCCTCCCGGGATGCTGATCTCCTATTTAGATGCTTTATTTCCTCATGGATGGTGGTCTATTTCATGGGGAGTACCCACGGCTTCTTCAAGGAAATGTCTGGGCTTCAGCAAGAAGACCCTCTCCCTCCATGTATTTTCATCCTCATGTTGCACTCTCTTAGTCGTCTCATGAATGAAGCAATATCTAGTGGGGATTTACTCCCATTCCACATCAAATTGAACCTCCACCCTATATCCCAATTTATGTTTGCTGTTGATATGATTATCTTCTCTAATACTGGAAAATGTTCTGTTCGTAGGATCAACATGATTCTAGAAAAGTATTGTTACTAGAGCGGCCATATTATCATCAAATCCAAAAGAAACCTCTATATTTCAATCAAATGCACTTCCAGAAGGGCCACACACTTGTGAAATAGGAATGACATGTAGCATGGATCCTTCCTAGTTGATTACCTTGGCACCCTGATAGCTTTAGGAAGATTGAGAATCTGTGGCTTTGATCATGTTGGGGACATGATTACTAGCCGAGTCTTTAACTGGAAGAATTGCTACCTCTAATTCGAGGCCCGAATAGTTTTTGTGAAAAATGTCTTGTATGGTATCCCTGTTCATGTGATGGCATAAAACCATGTGACGAAGGGAGTCATCAGAGTCATTATTAAGGTCCTAGACAGCTTTATGTGGGATTCTCTCTTTGAAGGAGGGATAAATGTCAGATGATTAAGCGACATGATCCATGGCATGAAAGATAAACTCATGTGGGAAGTCATTAAAGAACATACAATTTGGGGGAAGGTAATGTCATAGTTGGCCAGTAGTAGTATGGATATTGTGGGCATTCACTAATCCCCTCTCTGGGATAGGATATCCCATCTCATCCCAAGCCTCCAGGAGCACTCTCAATGGGTTTTTGGAGAGGGTAACATCCATTTCTGTAATTGAAAATAGGAAGGGGATGTTCTTGTCTTCCCTAGATGTCCAACACCTAACATTTCCTTCAAGGAGGCAAACCAATACCCACAATTCATCAAGGCTGTACTGAATGAGTACCAGTTCAATACTTATGAGTTAATCTCCTTGAACACTAACCTAGAGAATTGTGTTTTCACCCTTTCTACTTTGGGTAAGTTCACGTTGAGGGACTTCCATAAGGCCTTCACCTACCATGATCACCATGATGTAAGGAAGGAGATATTTTGGGGTGGAAAGAGACTAATAAAATATATCTTTCTAAGTTAGAGAATAAGGGATCAATATCTTCTTATGGATGAGGACATCAAAAAACTGGGCATTACTCTGGCAGCATGTTTCTAGTGTTGGAGTAAAAAGAAGGAAGAAAGTATCAACCACATCTAAATTGAAGGCATCTAGGCTTAGGAATTCTGGAGGTACTTTAGTGGTTTCATTATTGCTTTCTCCCTTGATCCTCAATATGGCACATTCTTCCACAATTGGTTCCAGGGAAAAAATGATAAAAGTCAGTAAAGGATGGCCCATCCCATCATATTTAATGTGGGTTTCCAGTGTCTGTGGATATTTCATAACCAAGTGTGCTATGAGGCGTCATCTCCCACAAGGAGGACTATCACTGTCCGAGCTAGATGCCTTCTGATCCACCTGGTAAATCTTTCCAACGGTGGGAAGGATGCTCATTCTCTGAGGATGCTTCAAGTTATTTCTCCTATGGCCCAACACCTCACTATGAAATGTTAGTTGTTGCGGTGGAAACCCCCCAAAAAGGGCTTCAAACTCAATACAGACGACTCTTATAGCGTGGGGGAGATGCATGGGGGAGGGGTGGTATGGGACTCCCGAGGCTGTGTTATCTTTGATTTCACTACGCACTATGGCCCAGGTAATTCTATGCAAGTAGATTCCAAGGCTGTACTTACTGAACATAATATTTTCAAGTAGTGAAAGATCTACTTAGCTGATATCAAAATATATTCCAAGATTATACATTAAGCCATGCAGGGGAAAGGGCCCACTCCCTGAGTGATATATTACATGATCAGGAATTAAAAAACCGTCATAAATAACAATTCGCCTGTATCCTATAAAATAATTCCATGAATTAAATAATTTAATATAATTAATTATAGGAAATTAATGATATAATATTTCATAGTTTATTTTATAAACCACATAAAATAACCCAGTTGTGAATATTAACATATCTCAAGGAAATAATTAGTGAGATGAAATTCACATACCTTATATATTGTCTCTCTTCATATTCATTAAAACCTCTTGTATAATAAATATAAGTTTATTATAAATCAATTAGAGAACCATATTATTATATATAATACCATATATGATATAATTATGAATATATATTACCCGTTTATTAACTATTCTATGTTAATGTTATGCTTTGGGTAATATCCTCTTTGTTTTTCACATGTGTTTTGAATTTTTATCCTTGGTCCCCTTACATATATCATGATTTTATCATCACAAGAATTATAAAAACATCCTAAATACTATATATATATATATATTAATATTATATGTATTTATGGCGATTCATAAAATTAAAAGATATAAAATAATGTACTGCGTTAATGGAGACGGTAGGCCGTACCTACCCCTGAACACTGTTTTCATATTGTTTTTATATTAAAAGAAATAAAAGAATATGACATTTTATCAATCTAGAATCATTATTATGTTATATAGATCATATAAATTCATAAAAGTCATCCTTATTACCATCCATGTGAAATATAGATGAAAAAAATTCATATGGAATCATGGAGATGATAATCCAAACGTACGCAGGAGCGATGTTATCATTTCCCAAAAGATTGGGTGGTAAAAATTTAGACATGATATTATCATTAAATAAGTACAATTATGTCATAAATATAATATATATATATATATATATTAAACCCATCATAATTCCCACCCATAAAATATGGTGATTGATGATGAATTGTATCGTTATGTGGAGACGGTAAGTCGTATGTACACACGAGCAATACATTCAATTCTTTTTTGATGGGATAGAGGATGTAAAATGGTTTGAAAATAATCATAATAAAATTAAATAATATTTATTACGATAAATTATTTATTTTTTGACATATATAATTTATTTATTGGAGTTATAGAATACTATAAAAAGAGAGTGATCAGTTATAGCGATTACCTTTTCTTCAAAACGAATCCTTTAGATATACTAGAAAGAACTCTAGATTTGGTCTTTTGGGATGACCACAACATATAGAATGTGTACAAGGTACTGGGAAGAGAATTTTTCTACGTTTTTTTGATAAATAAGACTAAATGTGGTGAAATGAGATGAAGGAGTATGTGTCCTTTTATAAGAGAGAGGAGGGGAACTTTTGGAATTTCTCAATATATTAATTTATAATGAAATCAATTTCAATCAAAATAACTCAAAAATTATATTTAATCATATTAATGATATCATAAGGTATTAATATCTTCAAACAAATTATTTTTGACAATTTTGGATGTCATTAAAAACCTTATAATTTTGATTAACCCTTAATTAATCCATTTCAATTTTAATAATGGTAACCCAATTATTAATATTAAGAGGATGTAATTTTTACAAATAAAGTGTGAATTGGACCAAAAATGAAACATTTAATAAATTTTTGGCCATATATAATCCCATTTTCCTTATTTAATATTTTTATGTTTTTTAAATACCATGATAAAATATAATTTTCAAAAAATGATAGAAGTGTAAATTTTGGGAGTATTCATAACATTGACTTTAAGAAAATAAATCCAGAAATCTTAATTCAAACCATTCATTTAATGTACCCCCAAAATTTCATATTGACCTATAAAATCCATGCATCACCTAAATTAAGTAATATTTTTTTCTATTTATAATATAATTCAATTGATTATTTCATTAATTGAATAATTACTGCATCATCATTTTTTAATTATTTATGATAATTATTTCATTAATATATATATTATAAAAAATATGTGAGATAGATGAAAATATTATATTTAAGAATAATACATATATTAAAGTATATATTTTATTTATTCCCATATTAAAAATATTATACTTATTAAAAGTAAGTGTGATATTTTGTCACTCCCTTTGAGTTTAATAATATATAATTCATTTTCATAGAAAATCATTTATTAAATTATTAAATTTAGATAATTATATGTTTTGGTAAAATTAAATTTATACAATAACAATTTTTTAATTGTAAGGGTAGTTTTATAATATTTATAATTTTATTTCTACCCTTGATTACATGATATAACATTATCAGTGGTAATAAAAATAATAAAAGTTACTAATCATATTGTTCAAAAATAAAAAGGACATGTCAACTAAATTGAAACCTTATAATTACAAATATTAAATCCACTTTTCATAATTCAAAATATATAAATTTAATAAATTTATTTTAAATTATTCCCATGGATGGAACGATAACTCATGTTTTTAAAGTGAAAACCTCCAAAAGATTGACATGTTTTTATATCAAAATTCAATGTGAAATTTACTATGATGACCTACATTGGATTTAATGTTAAAAATTTGATCTAATTATTCCTTAAAACAAAACAAATATATAATTAAACACTATATATTATTTTTATGAAAAATCGTTTTTTAATTAAAATTCAGTATTTTCACTATTCATTAAAACTTGAAACTTATTAGAAAAATACCAAATATTAAACAAAATTAACTTTTTGTATATTTATATAATAAAATAAGTTTCTTTATTCATATAAAAATTCTAAAAGTTCCAAAAATTTTATTTAAAATTGGTTCTCTATTAAAAGGTTGTAAAATTACCCGTTTAAAAAATATAGGGTTTTACAGATAAAATGTGGGTTTTCATATCTAATGCCTATAAAATCTATTGGATGAATATAAAAAATATTTTACTGAATTTATAACATATATATTTCATTAATATCATTCAATTTTTTTATTATTTTAATTTATTAAGGAAAAATGACTTTGGAAGCATAAAAATAAAACTATTTCATTTATAATCAATTGGTATATATTTTCATTTCTAATTAATTGGTAAGAAATTAATTCATATTATAAAACATTTATTTTCATATGTTTTTTAATATTATTTATAACCTTGAATTTAATGGCTAGTTTATATCTTATTATATTAAATAACAATATTCTAATAATATACTATTTTTCGGTTAAACTTGGTCTGGCGTGTAATGAAAGATTTCAAAAGAACTCAGAATTATGTGTAATGAAATCCCATCATAGTGCTTCATATAATTCAATACAATAAAATTATTTCATGTAGCATAATATCAACTTGGTGTTTCATATAACACATTACAAGAAAAGTGTTTTTCATATAAAAAATATATATTTAGTATTGTGTTAAATGAAAAATATTTAAAAGATTAAATTAATTCAAAAAATATTTCACAAAGTATCAGGGTGTTACTTTCTATGACTTTAAAATGAATTTATCCATTGAAATTATTTTGGTTTATCAAATGTTTAATTCTTGAATGTTCATTTCATTGGAACCCACATTGTAAAAATGAATACTAATAGTTCCTTTTAAAAAGGAAAGTTAGAACCATAACAGTTACACAAAGTAACTCAAAACTAGGTTTCCACATATAAGAACATATACAAAAAGTGAATACATAAACATATAATAAAATACTAACAATCATGTTTTGGTGGAGAGTGACGAAGAACATGGTTTAATTAAAGTTAATAATCAAAAATTCATAACCCAAAGAGGCATGAAAAAGTTCAATGATATCATAAAAAATGATGAGTACATGAAGAAATTTAATTTAAATACCCTTTTACCAAGAGTATAATAATTTTACTGACATGATATACTTAATTAATTTTAGGGCAACCTCACATATTTTTTGTTCCTTGATTAATTTTCACTTCATATCTTATTTCAAAAAATGAAGGTTATTTTTTTCATTCCAAAAGCATTAGTGTATCATGAGTTCTCTAAATAGAATGATAGGTCATTCCATCAATTTTATCATTAAAAAAGGTTAGAACAAGTTATACCATATGAAAAAAATCCCCTTTTGGTGAGATAATACTTTATCCCTAAAACATATACTACTTTAAAAAAATTCTTCATCAACTACAAGGAAATCAGTACCATCTGATTAAATTATTCATATCCAACATATCTTTGTACAAATATTTTTATCTCAAAATCATGAATATATTATGGTTTATCAATCCCTTAATCACGTGTTTTACAAAAAATCAACTTATTACCTCAATCACTTTTCATGGTTACCAGTACCAGTTAGCATATGCTATTAAATCATTATGGGAAAACTATAGTGTACCCATACGTAGATATTTTATTATTCCAAAATACCAAAAATGTAATTTTTAAAAATAATTCATTAATTCAATTAAATAAATGAAAAAACATTCCACCACTTTCTTGTCATACTCAACATTTTCAATAGTGATCACATGATATTTTTCTTTTTCATTGGATTTAAGAGGTTTTTGATGTTTATCACGATCGTTGACCCTTAGTTTTTGTAATTAATTATAATAATTCCCATTTTACTCACACATAAAGCATTGAAGTGTGGGGTGTTTATTTTGTGTAGCCTTATCTCTATTTTTATCACTAGATAACTTCTTCATCTTACTTTGGAATTTGATTTCTGGATGTCCTACCATTCCACACTTGAAACATTTACCAGACCCCTTTAGACAATCTCCAACATGCTTCTTCACACACTTTAAACATAAAGGAAAATCAACTTCTTCTCTCCATGGTTTTCATATTTTCATTTAAAATCTATCTTCCTTTTCTTATAAAACAATGAAATTGATACGTGACTCTAACCATAATTTACAGCTTTATATAACATCATATTATTTATTCACTACTACTAAGTTAACTTATGGATGAAACCCTTAGGAGACTTTGTTTTAAGCCACTAAAAAATCAATCAAACACAATTTTAAGATGGATAATAATGCCAGAAGTGTACCTCATATGTATTGTAAAATTTTCTTCATAGGTTCCAACAGATTCATTATCCTTTTTCATTAACTCAAGGAATTTATTTTCCATTTTCATATGATTAATATGAGGAAAGTAATTATTGAAAAATAATATCTTGAACTCATATGTATCTATGGAGAAATTTCATCATGTTTCCTCATATTATTAATTAGATTCTTCTATTTATCTGTTTCAACTTCGAAAAAACATAAAACCAAAATGAATTTCTATATTTTTAACATTGGATAACCAAAAATATCTTTTTAGTGGTACTGACCCATTTCTTAGCCACTAGTGGATCAGAAGACCCATTAAAATAAGGTGGATTCTCCCTTGTGAAACATTCAATAGATTGTTGGTCCCTATTTAAAGTATTTTTAATCCCAAATTGTTATATCTTGGTAAATTTGTGTTATCATATAAGAAATATTTTTCATTCCTTCCCCCATAAAATTGGGTTGTTCAGAAGGAAATTCATAGAATTTCTAATCGCATCCATCATTAAAGCGGTTCCATTAGGTTCCATCCATTGACTAAAAGCAAAAATACTAGTGTGAGAAAATCTACTCAGAGTGGTAAAACCACATAATAATAGAGAATTACTTGTAATATTTCAATCAACGAAACCTTAGGTTTATTTCTATATTATTCTCAATTGTTAAAAAAACTCTAGGATTGTAACATATACATAGACCAATCCTTAGTGACATCCCTTAATGTATCCATAGAAATACCCCTCGACATCTGACTGAAGTATTCTCATGTATGTTTCCAATGGATGACTAAAACATTGATCGGATACCAACTATTGCGACCCTCACTTTTCATACATTAACATTTCATCAATTTGTAGAATAATTTAATCGTTAAACAAATAGACACCCAAATACCATGTTAGTTTAGTGTATTTGGAAACATGGAACATAAACTTCTAGTATATGAAAAAATGTTACTTATTCTCCTCAATGATCTTCCCCTTTAGTACCCCTTCCTAAAACCTCTCTTTATAAAATGTGGAAAATAAAACATAAGAAAAAGGGTGAGCAAAAATTATTTTAAGGGTAAAAAGTGAGTTATGTAAGCAAAAAATGAGCACAAGGGCTTGATAACAAGATAATAACATTAGAATATCATACCATTCATACCAAATATTATAATCATGATGAATCCTAGAATAAATATTTGAATTTCATAATATTTGAATCATAAAATAATCAAGATCATAATCCCTAAAATCATAACATAATAATAATGCATTAAATTTATAGACGACACATAAACATGTAATAGAATTACTCATAAGTAAAAGTAAATTTCCAAAGCCCAACAAAGAACTTAATGGGGACTACACTTATTGGGTGGGATTCACCACCATCCCAAGCCTTAGTCCTTTCCTTAAAGGGACCGAGTTTCCCCATATTCCCATTGTGGATCGGGTTTCCCTACCTTCCATCACGAACCTACCCTGTACACTAGATTACCATAATTATCTCATGAGATATAAATATTGACCCAATTCAATGGATGGAAATATACGTCCAACCCCTCACATAATGAAAACTGTACATATGTTCCATAAGAATATAAATCATTCATCGTATCAGAACCCATAGAATGAATTGGGTTTCATAAACATCATTCAATCAAAGAATAACCCATGAAAAAGAAATGGGTTCGTAAATATGATTCCATCATAAAAAAACATTCATATAAAGAATAAGAATGGTATAATTAGATCATACCTCTAGTAAAACATAATTAACATTAAATAATGTTGTCTTTGATGGTAAATTATTTTGAAACATCACTTGAAATATTTATTTAGGAAATTATCTTTCCATTTTGTTAAACACTTTTTGAATGATAAAAAATTTTCAAACCTTTTTCATTGAAAATAACCTTTAAAATATATAAATGAATATTTTAAAACCATATTATTAGGAAAGTCTTGGTATATAGCATGCTTAGTCCAACAAATTTATTGATGAAAATAAAATTATAGTAATGTTAAATAATGTGACACAAGAGTGCCAACGAGATATGAATGTGGCGAAGATGAACATTACACACACATCTGACAACATCAACCATCTATCATGTGGGAAATAAACCACCAACCTAAAAAGAAAATCACCATAATGTTGACCCAAATCCTAAAATAAAAACCAAAACAAAGTCACCTTCTATAATGGCCTGATGTCATCAATCTTCCACCAACCTAAGAAAACCGTGGGGTGACCTATAACAAACATTCATACCTCACTTGAAGTCAAATTGATATCCATCACCATCTCATCACCATCAATGTGCATCCTCCAGAATTTTCACCGTTACCTTCAGCGACCCATTAACACCATCCCATTCATAACTGACCCTCGTATTGCTGGACACATTTGAGAACCATCGTCAGACCACTCCCACAACCCAAAGTCGAGAAAATAACTCCTAACAAAACCACATGCACCATCTCTAGATCCCAACCTTCCATGAGGAATAAACACCATGGACATCTCCAATGTCATCTCCATCCGAGATGCCAACAACTCTTATCATTTGGCCAGATCCTAGAATCCATTTAGTCATTCTTAAAAACCTCTCCAATCACCATCCATCCTCATCCCTCACTTATCCAACTGTCACTTCTATTTGGAACCCAAATATAGAGTGACTTAGTTATATTTCATTCCCCTAGATATCCAACAAGAAAGTCCTCCCTAGGATTCCAAATCCGTCACCAACATGTCCCCATATCTCCCTCAAAATAAAGGACACTTCGGCCTATGCCAAAATCTCAAGAAATATATTCACTTCCTTTCCTGAGATCCATAATTCCAAATCGACCCACCTCAACACCTTCAAGTGCTCCATCATTTTCTTATTCTTACTCTTGCTGTAGGACGCAACGCCCTTGGTGACCCACTTCTTCCTCTTGCCAATTTCCCCATAGTCCGCTTCAATAGTAGAGTTTTCCCCCACCTACCGTGAAAGATCCATCCCCACACACTCGATTTCATCCTTAATAAGAGAAACCTCCAGATCCGATCTAGAGAAAACCCAATTCACCATACCCCCATCATGCTTATCACCTCATGTCACAATCAAATCCAAATTCTCTACAATTTCTTTTACTAGGGAACACTACAAAAAATTGATATTAATAGGAAAATTTATAGGTGAGATAATATCTCCATTTTATAGAGATAAAATATCATTTCAAAACCATTTAAAACATATTTAAAATCAAATTTCTTTAAATTTTTTAAAATATCATCTAAAACCCTTTTAATACATTTTTAGAAAATATTATTTTGTAGGGACACATATTTATGACTAAATAGAAAATAACATAAAATGAAGATTAAAATTTCATTAAAATAATTATATTAATTATAAAACAAGTAAATGGGAAGTATATACATCTCATAAAATAAAAAATGTGCAAAACATAACATGTGTCGTAAAGAAGGAAAATTGAGACAAAATTACCTTACCAATTTTGTAATTTTTGAACCTTAAACCCCATGAAAGAGAGATCAAGAAATGGATATGTAAATACCAATTAATTTAAGGATAAGGATCCTAAAATAGATTCATGGGAAGTTTATAAACCTTTTATATGAAACAAGTAGTGTATAAGCCATGTGTCCCACCGAAATAAAAGTCAGATAAAAATACCTTACTACCAAAGAAAATTCATAATATTTAACCCCATAAAAGAATAAAATAATTTAATTATTTTAATATAATTTATTAATTTAATTTACTGATATAAAATTTCATAGGATAGTATATAAATCACCCAATATAATCTAGCAGTGAATATGGAATGTATGTCATAAAAAGAAAAAGTGAGATGAAATTCCATTAGTTTATATCTTTAATCTCTTCATAAATGTTCAAATATCTTATAAAATAAATTTACTTTTATTAAAAATCTATTAAAGAAACGTATTATTTTATATAATACCATATATTATTTTATTATGAATATATATTATCCGTTTATTAACAATTATATGTTAATTTTACGCTTCAGGTAATGTGTGCTTTGTTTTTCGCATGTGTTTTGACTTATTATCAATTGTAATCTTACATAGATAATGATTTTATAATATATATAATAATAAACATGAAATAAATATAATATATATTTATCATTTATGTATTTATGGTGATTCATAAAATTTTAATGTAGAATATAAAATACACCATTCGTGGAGGCTATACGTCATAGGTACACATGAACACTATTTTCATTTTCTTGGCATATTAAGAAAAATAATATTTCTGATATATTATCATTTTATAATCATTATTATGCAATAATTATCATATATATATTCCTGAAATTCATATTTATTTCAATCCAGGTGAAATATATATGAAAAATTAATCACATCGCATCGTAGAGTTGGTAAGCCATACGTATACACCGGCGATGTTATAATTTCACAAAATACTAGATAGTAAAATTGTAGATTTGATATTATCATTAAAGAAGTATAATTATGTCATAAATCTCATATGTAAAAATAAAACCCATCATAATTCTCAATCAAAAATATGGTTATGGAAAATGAATTGTATCACTACATGGAGATGGTAAGTTGTACGTACGCACGAGTGATATATTCACTTCTTATTCGATGGGAAATGCGATATATAATGTTGTGTTCATAATAATAATAACATTTCAGAATATCGATGTTAATTAATTTATTATTTTATGATGTCTATCATATATTTATAGGCGCTATAGAAGAGTAGAAAAATAGAGTGATCGGTTAGATAAATTAACTCTTTTTTGGAATGAATCCTTTAGATATCCTCTAAAAAACTCTAAAGTTGCTCATTTTTGAAGACCATCACTTATATAATGTCGATAGGGAAGTGAGGAATATATTTTTTAGATATTAGTAGATGTGGAAGACTCAATGTAGTTAAATGTGATGAGGGATACGGCTTTCTTTTATAAGAGAGGGGAGGTGCACGTTTAGAATTTTCAAGAAATTAATTTACAATAAAATAAATCACAATAGAAATACCTATAAATTTTAATATATTTAAATAAAAGTTGTTTTAATGTTTTAATGTTATCCACCAATATATTTGAGACCATTTGATGTTATTTTAAGCTTTATCATTTTGATTAACTCTTAGTTTATCACTTTTAATTTGAACTATGATAACAATGTTTTTAATATTTAGAGGATGTAATTTTTTCATATAAAGATTCAATTGGACCATAAATATCCTATTTAAGATAATTTAGACTATAAATAATCCCCTTTTCCTTATTTAATTTTTCTGATTTTTAAATAATTTGATAAATTTTTATTTTCATAAAATACATTAATAGACAATTTTCACACTATTAATAACATTGATTTTAAGAAAATTAATCCTGGTGAATTAATTAGAAATAATTAATTTAATACTACCCTAAAATTTCATATTCTCTTATAAAATTCATGGATCACCTTAATTAAGTAAAAATAAATTTCTTTTAAAAGTTTAAATATCATTTAATTTATTGTTTCATTAATTGAATAATTACTGCATCATCATTTTGTAATTATTTATGATAATAATTTATTTATTAAAAATAGAAAATAAATTTCTAATATTTATATAAACATATTATATATCATAATATATATACAGTCAAGAATATCTTCTATTATCCTCGTACTAAAAATATCATATTTATTAAAAGTAAGAGTGTAACATTTTGTCACTAACTTTTAGTTTAATAATATTTAACTAATTTTACTACAAATGTGTACATTAAATTATTAAATTTAGATCCTTATGTGTTAAGGGTCAATTTAAATTCATATAATAAAATTTAGAAAGTTTTAGGGTAGTTTTATAATATTTATAATACTCTATACACTATTAATTAAATGATTTACCCTTAACCATGTTAATAAATGTTGAAACAAATTTTTATAATTAAAAAATAATAAATTTAGAAAATTAATTTAAAATTAATCCCATTTATGGAAGGATAAAATGAGTTTTTAAAGTGAAAACATCCTAAAGAATGACATGTTTTTATAACCAAATTTATCATGAAATTTATTCCAATGACCAAAATTGTATTAAATGATACAAATTTGACCTAATTAAGAATAAAAAAAAATCAAATATATAATCTAACACCACATATAATTTTTTTGAAAAAGCTGTTTTAAATTAAAATTTAGTATTTTTCCCTATTCATCAAAACATGAAACTTATAAAAAAATACCCAAAAATTCTATCAAATTAAATTTTGATATTATAATTTAAAATAGGATGATTATTTTTTCATATAAAAATTCAAACATTGTCAAAATTTTATTTAAAATGTTTTCCCCATTAAAAGGTGGTAAAATTACCCTTTTAAAAAATATAAGGTTTTATGCATAAAATTGGGTTTGTTCTTATCTTATGGACATAAAATCTTTTGGATGAATATAAAAAATATTTTATTGAATACATAACACATATATTTTATTAATATCATTCAGTAATTGTAATTATTTAAATTTATTAATACAAAACTTCTTTCGTAGAAAAAAAAATAAAATTATTTTCTTTTATAATATATTGGTATATATTTTCATTTCTAATTAATTGGTATCCAATGAATTCATATTATAAACCTTATATTATCATATGTTTTTTAATAATATTTATAACCACTAATTTAATGCCTAGGTTATATCTAATTATATTAAATAATTAAATATAAATAATATACTATTGTTTGGTAAAACTCAGTCTTACATGTAATGAAAAGAATCAAAAGAAATCAACATTGTGTGTAACAGAATCCATTCATATTATTTAATATCGTATAATCTAATTTCAGTATTGTATGTAGCAGAATAACTATTTTTTTTGTATAATGTAAGCTACACATAGTGGTTTTCGTATAACAAAGTTTATATTTAGTATTTTGTGAAATGGAAAATATAGAAAATATTGAATTAAATCGAAATAAAATTTCTCAAAATATCAAGGTGTTATATACCAAAAACATATTTCATAATTACATAATAAAAAATTTCAAAACCAAAATTTCTAAAGTGTCAAATTATATGAAATCCATGCATTAATTGTTATTAATTTGCAACAGAAGTTGGACAAAATATCAGAGGTTTTTATATCCGAGTTGATAATATTTTAGATTTCAAGAAGAAATATTGTGGTGACATTGAAAAAGATATTTCATGCATATAATATTTTTTAAGACGTTTTTGGTACTACTTTCACACATATTAGTGAGTCAAGGAATTAATAAACAAGGAATCATAGCAAGAGAATTTTTAGTACTAAGGAAACCGATCAAATACTAATGATCCAAGATTTGTGAGAAATTCGATAAAGATTTAAAAATGTAAATGAATAGGTATATTATAATGTGTGATATTTAAATATCATGGAGTAATATCAACATAGACACCTATAATGGATCAAGGCTTGAAGAAAGGAGGTAGTCTCTTAGTTGGAGTAGGGAGTGGGTGGTCTTTTATGTGACTTAGGAGATAAAGTGAATAATGCAGATTCTGGAGTAGGACAGTGTGGATTCTAGTAACACTGTGTGATGCAGTATTAATAAAATCCTATGTGGATGCAGGAGATATAATGTGTGGATCTGTATCGACCATTGATTTTTTTAAAATACTATAGCGGAGATTCTATATTGGGTATAATAACCAACACGATAAAGAGTAGATATTTTTACCGAACACTATAAATATCACGTGTTGTGTTATTTCTTATTATTTATGAATACGACGTGATACTGTGATATATCACTACGTGGATTGAGAAACTTAACATGTTCAAGAGGATTAATTCAAAATAAATAATTTTTAAAAATTATACAACTATTTCACCCCCTCTTAGTGGTCAATCTGGCCTGGGGAACTACAATTGGTATCAGATCATATGTCACTACTAAATACCCAAGAGATATTTCATGATGATAAGATTTCAAGAAATGAGTGAGTTAACTCCGATGGTGAAATAGGAAGTCACTATTAAGGATACTAATGTGAATATTTTTTACCAAGACTCAGAAAAATTGAAATAAGAGACACGAAACAATGTTGAAGAAGAATCTTAAAGTAAAGAAAAAGATACCGCTAAATGAAGGTAATCAAAATGGAATATGTTTTAGAGATTCTTTACGTTATTATTATTCTAATGAATCCTACTCATGTTATGATGATTATATATCACTTAGTGGCCTACTCATTGAAATAAAAGGAAATCCAAAGAGAGTTCCCAAAGAAGTTGTAATGAATATTATTGAAGGTGTCAAGGGTCTTTAGGATAAAAAATTACAGCTTGAAGAAGAGGGTAATTCTATGAAAGAGTCATTGGGAAAAAGGTTTGGGATATCCCACTCTCTCACAAAACTTTTTATGGAAAAGGAAGCGATAATGTTTCTTTAAAATGGAAGCTATGTTTAAGTAGTTGAATAATTGTAAGTAAGTGTTTATAATAAATAATTTTTTCAGATTTTATTTGTATAATTCTTCCATGCATTTGAAAAAATGAAAAATTTTCTATGGTTTAAAATTTTTATCAATTGAAGGATATAGATATCAGGTTAAAGGATCTAGAAAATTATTTTCAACAATCAGGAAGTATGAATGAAGAACAAATGAAGAAGATCAATGAGGATTGATAAGAGAAGATGAGATCAGTTGAGGATGAGAATAACTCCCTCAACATGAGGTGTTTAGATCTAGTAGTGAGAGTAAAAAATCATGAATATTTTCAATATGAATTCTCATAGAAAACATAAAGAAGATATTATTCCATTCAAGGTTGTATTATGGATAATTATTCTATAAGTAACAAGAAATCATCTTAAAAAAATAAGGTATCCCATTTCCTAGAAAATATTTTTCGTGTTACTAATGTTACATGTGCTGGTACAAGTTTTAGACTAAACTCTAGGAAATTTTGGATTGTAAAAATACTTATCAGATATATCACATAAAGGGAGTATGTGAAGTTATTCATGAATAACTGTTCCCCAATAAGCATCCCAAATAGTGGTTATGTATCTCAAAGCCATAAGGTTTACAATTTGTGAAACCTAAATAAATTACAAAAAAATAAGAAGGTTCAATGGCTATTTTTAGTGTTGATGGAAGTTTGGGAATTATTCCTTGGGATAGTTGAATAATAGGTAAATTCATGAAAATAATATAAGGATTACATTTAGGGAGAGAAAAGATGAAGAAAATAGAAAACCTGTATTAGAAAATAAAAAATCACAGAAAATGAATCCATCTGAAAAAATATATTTGAATTCGTTGAAGATTTCTATGAGTGTTTCAATATATTTTTAAAATGTTATTATGAGTTATATTATGTACCTATAATGAAAAAAAATTATCTAATGATTGGAATATTAGACCAAAAAAGGGATAGTTGGTAAGAAAAGAGGGTGAAATATTAGTCTTGAGACATGAATATGACAAATAGACTATTAACCAACTATCACCAAGAAGAACAAGGAGATATACTCACCTATATCTATGGTATAAAGAATAAATTTATAAAAATAACTACCCTTAGGGAAAAGTTTGTTTAGTTAAATAAGTACAATAATAACATGTTTCTATAGAAAATATATATCAAGTGGTAAAATCTAGGTTCATGGGTTTTTATTGGTGCTAAGAAACATATGGGAACAAATCCTACTCTTTCATGTATAACATGTTATTTCTAGAAAACAATGATGAATCAAGTGGGAGTCAGAGTGAAAAATCATAATAAAATCTTACAAAATGAACGATTTAATGTAAATTCATCTATTTATCCAAGAAAAAATCGATATGAAGGCTTAAAATAATGTGGTGGGATATTTAAACATAAGGGCAACAATGTGGAGAATTTCATGGCTAGGAAACCAAGAGATACTTATAATGTAGATAAAGGGAATATTTGGCAACAAAAAACTAGTGGTGAGTCATGTAAATACTCTCAAAAGATATATAATTTCTATAAAGAATGCTTATTTTTCTTTCCAAATAAATTGAAATTGGATAATAAATCCGTGGATGTTGAAAAAATTTATGAAGATTAAGAAAAAAGTGTTTATAGAAATTTATGTGAAAAATTTATTCCACACAAAAATGGTGACTTGGGTGTAAGGAGTTCTAAATTTTTACATGCTCTAAATAACTAATTGATGATTCTTC
Source organism: Viscum album (assembly GCA_963277665.1). Lineage (NCBI taxonomy): Eukaryota > Viridiplantae > Streptophyta > Magnoliopsida > Santalales > Viscaceae > Viscum > Viscum album. The sequence continues at coordinate 1,266,754,565 of OY728160.1, forward strand.
CCAGTCAGTGGGAGTGGTTTAAAATTTAAAATAAATCACCAGTGACCTCATGTACTCAAATGACTATAATGGGAAATGAAGCATCATACAATGTAAGGGTTGATATTTGGAGAAAATAATGGAAAAGGTTTAGTGAAAACTCTCAGCTTGAAAATTACTCCTGATAAATAAGAAGTCCCCCTTGATTCCTTTATTTATATAAATTCTTTTTTATTAATATTTTGGTAATCAAAGGATATGTATGCCTCCGTTAAGGGGGAGAATTGGTGAGATAAAGATGTAAAATCATCACTATGTAGTGAATGAGAAACTTTTTATCATGTTTTTCAAATTGGAAGTTGAGGTATGAAAATCATAATTTCATCCCTTGTTCTTAATTGTATTAGTCATTTACATTATGGTGGATTTCTTGATTGATTTCATGATAATAAAAAATAGAAGATATATAATTTTCACTTGAATTTTCTAAGGTGTTTGTTGGAGTTGTTCATGATATATTATTTTAATGATGAATCTAACAGTTTTTAATCACTTTAATTATAATTGAAAATTTATGAACATGAATTCACATGTGGGGTATTTAGGGACTTCTGAGACATTCTTGGTTGTATCTATCTTTTTTTTTTCACTGGTTTATCCTATGTAAACATAGAGTCGATTAACTAAAGGCTCTTTGCTAAGATAACCATGTGAGATCATTCATCTCTCAGAAGTGATCTTGAAAATTTACTTTAATGGAGATGGTCATGTTTTTGAAAAGGTGATGATTTGATAAGAGCCCATTTAAACTTTTTATATTGATCAGAAATATTGGGGAGAATAGTTAAAATCATATATTGACTTATGATATGTGCTCATACTTCCCGAAAATAAAAAGGGAAAGTTTGTTGACATTAGGATGTATCTTTTTATTAATAAGTAAATTTGAGTTGGTTGATGAAGTGGTGATTCTTAGAGAATTATTATATATTTATGTAATTATTTTTCATGTAACACCTAGAAAATTGTTATTGTAAATCTGGTGATTGGTTTTGCTGATATTAAGGTCAAATACATGTGTTAATTATAGTAGGAGAATGCACATTATCATCAAAATTTAAAATAAATTATAGGGCCATGAAAATTAATATTTTCATCAAAAATTTAAAGATCATCCAAAACAAAATTCTGCATGATGATGAAATTGAAAAAATGATCATTGTAAATAAAGAGGAGTTTTTATGAATTCCATGAAAACTCTTAATTTCACGTGTAATGTATTTTATGGAAACTATGAAAAATGTGTTTATACATTTTATAAAGAAGATGAAGTTCTTTTTGATTTCCTTATAATTTTGATTGGCTTGATGGATTTATTATTTAATAAAGGATTGTATTTGTCATCATACTTGAATTATTTGTAAGTAGAATTAATCCTCATATTAAAAAGTTATACAGCCCATGGGAATCCCCCAAGGCTATCCCTCAACCACATATAGGGGGAAACAAGGGTAAAACCCTGTGGGGGAGCCGTACATTTCAAACCACCCAGGTTGGCATGGAGGGATATGTATAATTGATAGGTGACTTACATATAAGGCCGTGAGAGTGCATGCATAACATGGGCTAGAAGACCATAATTTTGAAGCCCGATGCTATGTGTGTATGTGTGGAATGAGTATTGAACCCTAGAGCGAGCTCGAAAAGAAGGGGGTAACTAATTTTTTTATAAAGTGGATTGAATCCAAATGGAGTGTTCAATGAAGGATGTGGTGATATAGTATATTGTTCATCTGATTTAAATAGGATTTTTACATTTACTTTTCCATCTAATCCTAATGATCTCAACTGTTCGTTGAATCCCGTGTCGTGCCTTTTAAAATTTGATGCGCTTAATTCAAATAATCTATTTTCTTTTACCTATTTATGAGGAATTGTTCACATGATCTTAGTACAACCATCCACCACAATACATAGCGGAAAATTCAATTTCACGGAGCATATGAATGTAATTGAGATGTCTTGTATGCATTCCATGATTCTAAGAAGGTTTCGACTGGGGATGAGTGATATTTTCATATGAAAGTAAATATATCACATGAACCAATGACAAAACAATAGTTCATCTCATAAATGTCTGATAGTCATCCATAACGTCACATTAGCTCATTTCTATTAAAAAATGTATCATTGTGATCGCATGATTCCATCACATGAATAAGAATGTAGCGTTTGATATCAAGTTTACTCCATATTTTACATATATTTCTAAGAGAATAATATGTTCTGTTGGTTGAAATTTCCCCATAAGAATATTTTATAATCAACCAAGTTTCCACAAGATCAAGGGAAGCGATCAAGAAATTTAATGATAACTGAAACGGTGTGGGGAGAATCCAATGGTTTGGGCATTAAAGAGATCCTGATATCTTTGGGTGTTTTATGAAGTTGTCAGCACACCTTAAAGATAATAAATCACTAGTGTCAATGTGACTATATAAACATATGGATCGATAAAGAAATATAATACTTCCCAATCAAGAGAATGCGAAATATAACTCCCACATCAATAACAGACCATCCATGCAATCTCTACACATGAAGTAAGTTCATTATCGTGTGATTCAATAAAGGGAAAGAGATTATATGTACCATCCTAGTTCATGAAAAAAATGGGAAGTATCACATTACCAAATATACTTGGATCACTCAAATGAATATAGAATAACCCAAAGACACAACTAGTGTCACACTGATGAATCATGTAAGACACATGTCATGAAATGTTACTGAAGCACCTTGAAACATAACCTATGTCATGTGAAGAATATACAGAAGTCATTTGAAATGAAAAATTAATTTTAGTGGGAATTAATTGATGCCTATTTTATTTCAATGGATAAACCCACAACTAACCATGTATTGAGTAGAGGATGAGACAGTCACCTACGAACCCCTCTTATCCTGTGAAGAAACTAATAGACATAAAATATTTTCACCTAAAGGAAATTGTATACAATACTCTTTTTTACATTAAGGAAAATATGGATAGTATATGAATTGTGTGATGGAATTTCATGAAGAACACTTGATTATTATGTGACCACTTAATATAGGGGAAGGAGGAGAAACTGTAAAGAAACTGTTTCTTACATGAAGTAAGGTAGACATCTAGGTCTTGCGAAGAGTTCGAGGAGAACCTGCAGAAAAAACTAGTCACACTTATTTTATGCTCCTCACTTGACACATTGAATAAGGAAGGAAGAAAAATGTTTCATGCAACTATTTAAATAAATTTCATTTAGTATGTGAATAAAATATAAGGACAATTTCATACCCATTCAGGTTTCTATACAAGACACTGAACATAAAGAATGACAATGCTTGTGTACATGGAAATGTAAATAATCACCAGATAAATTGAGATACCTGAAACATAATTGATAAGAAAATAATAATAAATGTCATAACATAATGTAATAAGGTTTTATATTCCATGAAATTCATGTATTAAGTGTTCTTAATTTTCGACTAAAGTCGAAATAAATATGAGAAGAGATTATATCCAAGTTGACATTATTTGAGAATTAGTGAAGATAGATTGGGCTTCTGTTGTGCAAGATCTTTCTTTCATATAACACTCTTTATGAAATTTTCTGCACCACTAATAAACATATTAGTGAGGCTAGAACGTCCAAAATAAAGAATCCTTACCTAAGAATTTTTTTTTCTGAGGACAAGGATCAAATACCGATGATCAGATATTTTTGAGAAAGACCATAAAGATTTTTAAAGGTACATGAAAAAGTTAAAATGAATGTGTGAACTAGTAAGGTAATGAAGTAAGATCAATGAATCAACCTATAGTGGATCAATCCCTAAACAAATGAAGAATCATCTTAGTTAAAGCTGGGACAAGGAAGTCTCTTGTGTGGCTCATCAGCAAAACTCTCCATTGCATATTTTGAAGCAGGATGGTGTAGATTCTATAAAACAATGGGATAAAGCATAAAAAACATATTGTATTGATTTAAGAGAGGAACCATGTGACTTTTTTCTACCTTTCCAGTTGTTTATAAGACTATAGTGGAGAACCCATGTTGGGGAGAATAACAAACACGAAAAAAGGGGAATTTGTACCAAACCACTAAATATCATGTAATGTGATATTTCTTATTATTTATGCATACAAAGTGATATTGTGAAATATCATTGAGTAGATCTTGAACCTTAACAATCCTAGGATATGGAATTAAAATGATTGAATTTATAAAAAATAAATCATTGATTCATCCCCCTCTCAATGGTCAATCTAGCCTTGGGAACTACAAAAGCACTTAGAATAAAGAATGAAACAATAAGAAATTCACCTTACCTTTTCACAATTTAATAATTATTTATTATGTGGGATGATAAATTTCATGAACAGAACCAAATAATCTTCCTAAATGGTACCTAAATTATTACTAACATGGAAAAAAGTGCATTCTCAATCCCAATGGGCTGGTGAATTGTGCCAAGGCATCAAGAAAAATTAGGAGGGAATGATTTATCAAAATTAGTAAACAATAAAATCAAAATAGAAGAATAAAGACAAGAATAATCAATATTCGATTATAATATGCAGGATTAAGACTCCACAATGTAGATTAAATGTTAAAAAAACATCTCATGTCAATTAAAAAATACCTATGAAGATCTCCTCACAATAGGTGGAACACACACTCTATCTATCATCACCAACTCCAAAGGTCCAATGCGTTAAGGACACCTACCACCTTCAATTGGTACTTTCCATTTCCCAATACATTTCATGAATATTTTTTTAAATTCCTGAATGCAAAGGTAGGGTGTGATAAAAAAATATCCCTGTAGGATATCACCAAAATTTACATAAGAAATTCCATAAAAAATAAATCATTTGTTATTAAATTTTAAACAAAACATTGAATATAAATATTTTCCTAGTTCATATAATAAAATTCATGAGGAAACATTTTACCAGATAATTATAAACTGGTTTAAATGAAAATTTTCTTAAAAAGTAATGGAATGAATAAATTAATTTAATAATAAGGGTAATATAATAATAAAAACAAAATAAATCACCCAGGTCATATACCCTGAGGTTAGCACACATCCTTGAGGAATAGTATTTTAAGATAGAATCATTAAACACCCTCATTAGGTAAATATTATTCAAAAAATTGTTTAGTTAGTGTTGTCAATGTTAATCCATTACTTGGGGGTTAGAGTCCTAGAATACTTCCTCTAATCACCCACTAACTTATCAGGATCACTTTCTCTTTCAATTAATCAAAAAATCAATCATTATTAAATCTTATTTTTCAATTCAATTCATCATTCAATGTTAAAATTAAAAAAATTTATGTTTTTAACATGTCATATCAATTTCAAATCCCAGTCATTGGTTTTTACGAACTTCATTCCGTTCAAAATATTCATTCATTATAATCAATTTTCAATAACAGTAAACATAAAATAATACTGTGTAAAAAATTAAATTCATAACATATTTTCTCAAAAAATCCAACCCATATTTTTAAATACATCAAAGAAGGGTTTTATTTCACCTTTACAAGTATTTTAAAAACAGTCATATAAATTTTTACTATTAAAAGTTATTAAATAAAATAAAAAGTCAATTTTAATCAAGAAATAATTTAAGGGTTTAAGTGTAGGAAAAAATTATCGATCCACCTACCTTAAATATAATATCATAGAACATGACTGACAAATATAGGGGAGGAAATGAAAGAAATTTTCACACCGCACAATTAAAAAAAACAAAAGAAAACTATTTTTTTGATCACCAAACATTTGGATTCCTTAAAATATGCCCCAGAAGATCACCAAAATCAATGAAAAAAAGTAGGTATTTTTTAAAATACCACAGAATTTCTTGTTAAAAAAAGAAAACCCCAAGTTAAAAAATACATAATTTTCTATTTTCAACTAACATTTCAATATTAATAGTTTAAAATAAATTAAAAATGATTTATAATCATCAATGGTTCAATAAAATTAAATTCATATAATTTCTATATTTTTACATTTTTAAAAAAGAATTATAAGATGTTCTGGATGAATAAGAAATAAATTTTCTTTTAAAAAAGTTTTTTTTATTTAGAATAAGGGAACTATGTAAGGGTAACATGGCTTACCCTTATGCATCTCAAAGCCTCCATATAAGTATATGGAGGTTTTACCGTTATGCATATATAACTCCCAGAAAAAACCTTATACAAGTACATGGTACCATTATACAGCCTTTAGAAGTATGGTTTTACCCTTACGTATATATAGGCTGCACTTATGCGGCCTTTTGAAATTAGGTTTTTCCCTTACACAACTCTAGGGAACCCTTAGGTAGCCTTTAAAATATGGATTTTCCCAAACGTATTGGATGGGATACCTTTAAAAAGTCAATGAAAATCTATGACTACAACTTTTCAACTCTTGGTTACCATTAAAAAAGTCAAGAGTTACGTTTTAACAGGTAGAGGGTTCATAATTCTTAGATTTATACATTCCACACTTACCCATCCACAAAAAATTCTACCATAACTCAACGTAAAGGATACCCTTAAATTTATGATGAATAAACCTTAAATAAATCATATAATTTCAAGGTTAAACATATGAAAAATGACATGCATATGATTACAATGTATTTACCCTTACCTAGAATTCATGCTCCACATTAGGGTAAAAATTAACTTACAAATTATTAAATTTAAAATTTAAAGAATTTATTAAATTAAACTAAAAAGCATATAATTGGTATAACAAGTATCTAATACATATAAAATTAAAATAAAACATCAAGAACCATATAATTCTCTTGAATGATGATATTATGATGTCATAATTCATTCCACCATAAATTCTTTCTTCCCACAAAAATTTTATTAAGAATACTCGATATGAAGGAGATTTAGTCACAATTCTCTCTTCAGTGCCTCACACTCCCAAGTCTCATGTAAATAAGAAACATGTTTCCATAAAAACTGGAAAAAATTTATTAATTTAGAATAAATGTCCTTCATATGTGAATTAATATTCTGAACTAGCTCCTCAGTTTTAGTTAAATTTGGTTTGACATCATTATTTTCCCAGCTCCATACAAGAGATGGATTGGAGAAATACTTTATGAGTTGTGACACGTGGAACACATTGTTTATTGATGCCATATTTTGCGGTAGATCTATATCGTAATCCAAATTTTCAATCTAACAAACAATCTCACATTGACCAACTTATATTTATGCTAACTTCCATTATTTTTCAAGCCATCAGTGACCTAACTGTGGAAAAGCTGTCAAAAACATTGTGTGAGTGACTCCAAAATCAAAAGGGTATCAATGAAGATAAAAATAGGGATTTTAATTTATATATTACATTACTATTGTCTAATAAATAAATTTAATCTTTATTTTCATCCCCAAGAACAAATAGGTTTCCCCTAGGGAAGCTTCTCCAGCCTCTAACTAAAAATGTAGGGATTTTCACGGTCAGCCATATAGGGCTTCAAAGGTTTCCATATTGATGGAAGAATGGTAACTATTATTATAAAAAAAGTCAATTGGTATCCAATATCTATCTAATCCACAAAAAATAAAATTACATAGGCATGTATCATTTTCTCTAGAATATAAATAGATCCTTCTATCTATCTTTCCATATTAGGATGGTATGCCTTGATCAACCATTTCTAGAATCCCAAAACCTCATAGAGGCCCCTAAAAAATAAGAAGTGAACCATGGATATCTCTCTAAAATTATAGTAGAAGAAAATTTGTGAAAACCTGATGATCTCTTATATATACAAATTTCCCATTTCCATAACTTTGGCCTTGTAAAAAATTTGAATAAAGTGAACAGATTTTTTCAATTTGTTAATCCAAAACCATATAACATTATTTCCTCTAGGTGTATATGGTAACCTTACCACATATTCCATAAATATTTTATTACAGTTTCATGTTGGAGATATAAGTGGTTGATGAAACTGTGAAGGTTTATAATGCTCATAATTGACTTAATGATAAGTATAATAATGAGAAAAAAAATCAGCAACAACCAATTTCATACCTATCCACAAAATGCCACCTCATATCATAAAACAACATTGTGGTGATAGGGTGTATCACTTACTCGGAATTTTTGAAATACTTCATCAATGCCTTCCTCAAAGATAGATGAATGAAGAACTAGCTTAAGAAACATTGGATAACATCTGATAATAGAGAGTACTCTCCAATATTCTTCCCACTGTATAAAGAATCTATAATACCCCATAACTCATCATTGAATTTTTTTCCTAGATAATCATCTTGAGAAGTGAGTATTTCAACATAATACTCAAGATAAACCACAGTCTCATCTTCCCATACTCCCAAATGCATAAGAGAAAATAGGTCCATCAAATTCAATTCCTTTTTATGAAAAAACATATTATAATTATTTTCTAAAACATTAAGAAATTTTTTTGAGAAATTTTTTTATATCATTATATCAAAATTAACTTATGGTAAATTTTTTTCATTTTTCGAAAATGAAATATTTTTATGTAAATATTGAAATCTACCATTTTTATATAAAATTGTAATTTATTTTGATAAATGAAGTAATTTAATAGTGAAATAATTATTTAATTTTATTTCAAGGTAACATTATTTTTTCTTATTTATATTTAATTAAATTAATTACATTTAAATCATATTTATATTAGATTTTAATTAGAGACTATATTTTTGTTTAAAAACACATTTTTTTTAAAACTATTTTAAAATACAAAATGTTTTGCCATGATAATTAATTAAAATAACTAATAATGAGGAATTATTTAAATAAAATTTTTAGATTATATATCTATCATTAATAATTTATATTAATATAATGACGTTTGCTAGTTATTGAGTTAAATTAAAATCATCTTTAAAAAAAATAATTTTTTAGAAAACCACATTTCATTGTTCTTATGGGTTTAATTTTGAATAAATTTATTACATCTTTGTGAATTTATTTTTATAAAATGGATTTTATATTTTGAATTATCATAATTATTATTAGAAAATAAGGCCAAATTAATTTCTAAAAAATATGAATAGTAATTTTAGTAAATATTTATTACTTCAGTAAAATGAAAATAAGTTAATTAAGGGTATAAATACTTTAACAAAGAATAGAAAAAAATAAACCATAATAGTATGAATATTTATATTTCATTTTCATTTAAATTATGATTATATTTATTCTGTTTACTTTATAAATGAAAATATAATTAGTTTGATTAAAATTATATTTTGATATGTAAAACAAAAATTCAATTTCTATGAAATATGTAGTTTCCATTAATAAATCCCTTTTGATGGGTTAATTTATTTTTGAAATAAATAATATATCAATATAATGTTATTATTAAATAATTTTTGATAAATATAAATGATAGTATAATTTTTCTAAATTCAAATGTATTTTTTATATGTGTTTGAATTCCGTTATTGTCAAAAAACCCAACATTACTAAATAAAAGTGGATTCTTATTTTAAAAGTAAAATTTAACATTTTTAGAAATCTATTTTGATAAATTAATATTATTTTTTTGAATCAAAATGTCAAAATTATCCTATAGTCAAATTTTCATAATTTTATAAGAAAATCAATTTTGTGGGAAAAAAATTAAAAATGATATTAATAGGAGATGTGTATTAGGATAAAAAATTACCCAAAATTATGTAATAAATACTAAAAATTGTATCCAAGACCAAATATATATTTTTTCCTTTTAAAATAATGTGTTTTTATTAACATTTTATTAATTTTTAAAGATATTTTGAATCCTCCCAATCCATTAATATATTTTCAGCTTTTAAAACCATTTGTTTAGTAGTATGAGTAACTTTCAAAAAAATGGGTATTATATTGTTATGTTTGGCTATTGGACTTATAAAATATGGAAATATACTCCCATTTTTCAAAATAGGGAAAAACCTAGTTATGTTTTTTTGTTTTGGTTATTTTATTATTTAGATTCCAAAAACATAAGTTTGAGAAATTATAAATAAATCCCCTCTTATTTCTTATATAAACCAAAATATCCCATTTCTCTTAACTGAAAATCATTTTAGAACTTCCTTTCTCTTTTTTAACCTATGTATAGTCCTCCAATGGTTCCTACAATATATTAAGAACCTCCTCCTTAGAATTTGGAATCACCCTTTCTAGGTTTGTGATTTATCTCTTCTAATTTACATTCAAGAACCTCTTCCATGTTATGATTATTAATTTCAATTTGTGGTTGTTTGGGTATGTTTCTGTTCAAAACTGGTAATTTCGTTTTCATTTAATTGTTATGATAGACCCCTTTCACTATCACTAATCCCTCCCATGATCATTTTTGTATAAATGTTAATATGCTGAAATTTATTAATAGGACCTTTCCTTATCTTCTTTATTCATTCTTCTTAATTATATTCTGCCTTCTATTTCTTATTATTAATGTTGGGATTTGTTTTTTCCATGTCCTTTTTTACTATCCATTTTATTTAAAAATGATGACATAGGCCATTTTCTCTCATCCAACCATTTTAATAATTTTTTAAGCAACATTGTTTCGCTGTGGAAAATTCATCGTGATTTTTCATGAAAAAAATGTGGAGTGAATACCTGTACCCATTTTCTATCAAGGTTGTACACAATTATGTGCTTATAATTATTTATTGATAAATTAAATGTATTTATTACACACTCCTTTATCATGTAATAATATGTTATGATAAATGATTCCATGTTTAATGATCTATGTGGTACACTTAAGTATGGAATTGAAATTAATGTGACAGGTGCACCCAGAATTATATAGCGCTCCAATTTATTGTGCAATGTTTTAGGCTCATGAGAAGAACTACAAGGGATTAAGGAGAGAACATTATCCATCATTGAAATTTTTATGTTATGATTTCTTGGTATCAATCCATGACCTATTTTTACGATGTAGTGTTTTATGTTGTTTACATAATTCTCATGTTGCCTTTATGATTAACATGATCTATGATAAATTATTGTTCATGTTTACGATTCCCACACAATTTATGACCCATTTATGCGACTATTTTATATGATTAATTACATTCTTCATGTTATTACATGTTTATTCCCTTACTGAGCTTTATATCTCACCCCATTATTATGTCTGTTCCAATGTCATTCCACACAGTTTTAAATATTATAGGTCTTATTAAGTTTAAATTTTTGTAACCAATCATGAATTAATGTGTAATAATGAGAAGGGTTATTATAGTTGGAATCAATAGAAACAATTAGTTATTTTTGGGATTAGTATTAGAAACAATCTATATAAGGTCTTATGGATAATATTTACTATTAGAAAACATCCCTAAAATTTGTTATCTATAGAGTATGTGGTCTGTCATGAAAATAAATCTTTTTCATGAAACTATATGTGGATGCCGTTCTTGAACATATATAAACATGGGTAAACCCTGGAAACATCACATAGATCCATACTGGATTGTGAATTGGTGAACAACAATAGCCCTTCCTGAAAACCTATTTCGAAACTCTAAGGGGATATAATTTAGTAAATTCGAAAGCTCACTAAGAACCACTATTAAGGGAGTAAATATCCTACAAGATTATATGTTAGGAATTGATCATGGATAACCTATATTGAATCCAATAAATTCATATATTGAGGAATAAATTTCATTTATAAGTTATCCCTTTATGATCTTTTTTGATGAATTGATGGTATTTTCACCCATTATAGATTTATGGATTTGTGGTCCTTTAATTTATCCTGAAAATTTTCTCTATCAAACTCAATTATTTATTAGGTGTTAGTTTTATCTTCAATTCCCATGTTTTCACTTCCCACAAAATTTCTCTTACTGGGATACTAGGTTATTTGATGAACTTTAAATTTCCCTTACTTTATTTTTGCATGGATGTTTAATTTTAAATTTTTAGGATATGGTTTTAAAATTAATAACTTTCCATGTTTGAAAAAATTTCTTACCATCTTTATGTTTAAATTGTGGGGATGCTATTTTTTAAGTGGGGAATAATGTAATGTCCGGAACTACTTTCAATAGAGTATGCAATACATAACACCAAGACAAAAAATGATTATTTGAATACTACTATTTTTACATCTCCATATTTTTTTGATATAATTAGTATTTAATACTTTATTATATATATATACGATCAAAATATAATGATAAAAATTTAGTTGACAATCATTAAATTTTTAGTAATTCCTTTTTTTTCTCCAAAATATGTTTTCTTTAAAATGATTTTTATTTCCTTTTTATGAAAAATCACATTCAAGTTATTTGTTAGAAAATTTAGAAAATTACTTGATAAAAATAATCCATTTTGGATATTGATATATCAACATTAACTTAGGGTAAAACTTTGGGATTTTTCAGAAATTATACATTTTTCTATGAATAGTGAAAATACAATATTTATGTAAAATTATCATTTATTTTGATATGTTAATTAATTTAAAACTGAAATTGTTTTTTAAGTTGTGTCTAAGGTAACATATGTATTCATTAGTTATTTTTATGTAAATTAAATACACATAAATAATCTTTATACTGGATTTTAACACATGTTTTTATTTTTTATTAAATTACATTTTTCATATTTTTTTTAAAAATATATAATTTTTCTATATTATAATTAATTAAAATAACTCCTAAATAGAAATATTTTAAATTTAAATTTTAAAATTTATATATGTCTTTAATAATTTTAATTGATATAATGAATATTACTTGTTGTAGAGTTAATGTAAAATCATGTTTTCTTTTAAAAATGATTTTTTTTCATAAAACTGTTTTCCATTATACATTTGAGTTTTATTTTAAATTAAATTTTTATACCTAGGAGAATTTATATTGATAAAATTTGGTTCCTTACTTTGAATCATGATGATTAATATATGGTAATAAAGTTAGCTTAATCTTTTTAATAATATGAAAAATAACTATAGTAAATAATTATTATCATGATAAAAGAAAAATAAGTTACTTAAGGGTAAAAATAATTTAACAAAAACTAGAATAAAATTAACCACAATAGTATGAATATTTATATTTTATTTTAATTTAAATGATTATTTTACTTATTTTTTTACTTTATAAATGATAATGTAATTATTTTGATAAAAATTATCTTTTGAAACGATAAAACACAAATTTTATTTTTAAGTACTATGAAATGTAATTTAAGACATTAATTTTGAATAATTAATGCATAATTTTAAATAAATAATAGTGTAATATAATTTTATTTTTATATAATTTTTATTAAATATAAATGATAATATATTTTTCTGAAGTCAAAAGTAATTTTATAAGGGTTTGAAAACTATTGCTATAAAAAACCTAGTATTTATCAATAAATATGGATTCTTATTTTAATAGTAAAAGTTACCATATTTATAAAACTAATTTGATAAAAATTATTATTTTTGGAGTCAGAATTTATAAATTATATAGTGATGAATTTTTCATCATTTTTTTGAGACAGTCGAATTTTCTTTAACAATTAATTACGATATTAATATATGTTGTGTTCTATGACATCACAATGACCCAAATTGATATAATAAATACTATAAATGGTATACAAGACCAAATCTACGCTTTACCTTTAAAATATGGTTATTTTATGTTTATTTGATTAATTTTATAAATCCTTTATGTGTCCTCCAAAAACATTAATGTATTTGATGGTTTTGAAATCATTTATTTAATATACGATTTGTATTATGACATTAAAATGACCCAAGTTAATATAATAAATACTATACATGGTATCCAAGACCAAATATATGCTTTATATTTAAAATAATGTGATTTTTTTGTTTATTTTATTAATTTTATAAAGCCTTTTTCTGTCCTCCAAAACCATTAATATATTTTAGGGTTTTAAGATCATTTCTTTAAGGGAATGAGTCAATTCGACATCAGAAGGGGTAATATTTTATAAATGTTATCCATTATTATTATTCAATAGTCAAAACATCTAGTATTTTTTATAAACAAAGGGGAAAAAATATGGGAATTTTTGTGGTTTTTGTTAGTTTATTTTAAAAATTCTAAAAACTATGTTTGAAAAAAAATAAACAAATCCTCAATCATTTACTATATAAACCTACCAAAGATCCCATTTCTATTATATAAAAATGAGTATAGAACATAATTACTCTTATATCCCCACTTAGTAGCCCATCCAAGGTTCCTCCATTCTCTTAATAATCTCCTCCCAATCATTTGGAATCACCCTCACAAGGTAAGGGATTTATATCTTCTCATTTCCAATCATGAACCTATTATATGTTATGATTCTTAGACTCAATTTGTGGATGTGTGGGTTTTTTTTAGTATAAAAATATTACTATAATTTTTATTTCAATGTGATTATAAACCAATTTCACTCTCAATAATCCCCCCCACAAACCTTTATGTATACATGTTACAAAGCTAAAATTCAGTACGAGATTATTTTCATGTCTTCTTTATTCACGCTTCATCGTTATATAATACCTTATATTTCCAATTAATAGTGTTGGGATATGTTTATAAATGTGCTCATTACTTTCAATTTTATTTCCAAATGACGACATACCCCTTTCTCTCTCATCAATCCATTTTTTTTTAAATTTTTCGTAACGCCATTATGCTTTTGAAATTTCATCATGATTTTACTTTCCAAACACTTGTATAGTGAATACCCGTACCCATTTACTATCAAGGGTGTTCAACTATATGAACTAATACTTCTTGATTTGGGACTTAAAAGTATCTATTCCACACTCCTTGATTTTTTAGTAATTTTTGATGATAAATGATTCCATGTTATATGATCGACGAGGAACACTTAAACCTGAGAAAGAAATCAAAGTGAGGGGTGTACCCAAAATTATAAAGCCCTAAAATGAATTTGGTAATGTTATAATATATTTAGAGGACATTTTCGAGATTTTGGGGTTAACATAATCCACTAGTTTATTTGTCTATCATTATTTCTTGGCAGTTAATCTTGACCTCTTTTTATGTAGCAATGTTTTAAGTTGTTGCCACATTTACCATGTTGCATTTATGATTATAATGATATATCATGCCTTATTTTTCATGTTTATGATTATCACTCCATTTAATCCCCATTGATATTTTTTTTGTCCAATATGAATTAAATTCTTCATGTTATTCCATGTTTATTCCTTTATTGATCTTTATAGCTCATCCCATTCTCATGTATATCCCAAGGTTATCCCATCCAATTTTAAGTAAGAGAATGCTAAGGATGTTTTCAATAAAGATATTTTTTTACATATTTTAATTTGTTATTTAATGATCCTAATTCACAAATACACTTGACTTATCAATCTTATGGGTTGTGTTAGGTGTAATATTTTTAAGTAAATCATGATTTAATGTTTAATAAAGAGAAGGGTTATTATGTTCCCATTCCTAAATCTTTTCGTAATCATATATCTTATAGTCTTTACATCGCACCCCATCTATTTTTCGAAAAACCTATTTCATGAACCTTAACCAAAGTACATATTAGAGATTAATATCCTCAAAAAATTCAATAATCCTCAAATCGATATATTTTAATATATTCAGAGAGTCAGTTCTGGAAATCCATCATTTGCAACGCTCTACCTCATTGTGAAACATTATTCTTCATGAATTCCATAAATTTCCATATTTTCAAATAATCGGTCCTAGAAATCCTATATTCTCGAAGCTCACCCCTTCCACTATATTTTCATATACATTTTTTTGCAGACAATGGGGAATGAAACCAATTTAAACACTAGAGTCACCTGCATCGTAAGATCACTTGTCTTGTAAACTGTATATTCAACCCTTTGTGGATTGAAAAAAACAGAAAAAGAAAATTAGTTTACCACTATGAAAACCTTTATTACAAAATTATCAATTTATGAAAATAGATATTTTTTCTCAACCACAACTCGATTAAGTTTTGTATAATCCATGTAGAGGTGAAGGGTTTCATCGACCTTCTTGTAAACAATCTTAGACATTTCCTAACCTGAAAAATAGGGGAGAATTAAAACCTTGTACAATATATTATCAAACTATGCTTTAAACTAAATTAGTTATACTAGAGTGAAATAGAAATAGGGAATATAAATAGTTCTTTACCTACTACCAAGTTAATAAAACAATATAACTCCCTCACTAAAATAAAATGTAGAAAAGTCTAACTGAAAAACATCAGTAAAATAAAAAGTTACTATAGGTAGACCACTATTCGAGGTTTTTTCTCAAGGTTAATAGAAATATATACATATGATAATGGGAATGTATAATAATGGTGTCAAGGACCATGATCTCTCTTCATCATGATAGGTGTTGAAATAGCTGTCACATAAAATTAGACCTACACTAACTTTCTCTAGAGAGTCGACCACTATGATTAGAAGCTTAATTATTTATTCTTATGGAGAAAAATCCTATCACTAATGTTATACCTACACCAACTAACTCTGGAGACTCAACCACTCTGTTGAGAATCTTTATTCATTATACCTATGGATAAAAATCCTTTTTATTGAAGTGTATGACTACTCTTCAATTTTTTGGGTCTTGATTACCCAATTCCACTATATAGGAAAAAAAGGCATTGAAGATATTTTTTACACAAGTCGAGTGACCATAAAAACCAAAAATATTTAGTCCCTCTAAAAAAACATGCTTCAATTTCCCAATCATTCCACATTGAAGGAAATGTAATGGGGATTTTTCTATAATTGAAAAAGTGTTGGATGATGTCTACTTTTTAGATTCACAATGGTACTCATCCTGCTTCTTATTTCATTTGAAATCACTACTAAAAATACAACTATAAGTTGAAGGAACCCTCGTCTACCACAACTTCCTAGTAATTTCTTGTTCCATTATCAATGCATTACCCATAAAATCAACGTATGTGGTTGAATTAAGGCAGAAAAATTTAAATTGGATATCTAATTAAAAACCCATATTAATTCTAATAGTTTTTAGATTCTCATTTGTGACTAAATCAAGTGATAAATGATCAAGATCAACAAAGTTTTTGGCATACAGATTAACAGTTTGTTTTACTTTCTTTAGTTTAAGGAACGTTATTAATTTTTACGACACCATCAATTCTGGATAAAAATGTGCCATGAAAATTTCCCTGAAGTCTTTCCACTCTAAGACCACATTATACCCCAACTAAACTATTGAGTCGCACCACCTTGTGCTATAAACTTCATGCTTGAAGGGAGCACACTTTACCTTAATAGATTTAGGCATCACCAAAAACTCAATATGATGCTCAAATTTCATCATCTAATGCTCCACCTCTAGAGAATCATTGGTACACTATAAATTTTTTAGATTCATATGAATAATTTATCGTAAAAAATATATTCTATCTTCCATTTTTGAAAAACCTATATAGTATGAATGGTGTAATTTTCAACTACATGGACCAAATATTGGGCTTAATGCATAAAAACCTCAAAAAGGATTAGATAAAAAGCAGGGTTCCCCGATTTTGATTCATTAGAAGTTACCTCATGAGGTTTATTCAAATGTGTTTTTAGGGGAGTGATACAACATAACATTAGAAGATATCAAGGAAAACATCAATTAAGATACATGAGATCATCAACTATATCATGAAAAATTCAATAGGGAAATAAAAGACAAATATCAATCTCTAAAAAATTGTAGGATTATATCATCAAATTTCTTCAAAGGTACATTTTCCCTATAACTTATTATAGCACAGGTCTTGTTATGATGAGGTATAACCCAAAATATTTTCACTACATATCCCTTACGTTCGGAGGACCCTATATCCTATTTATCAATACATCCAAAACTGTATACCAATATCAAAGAATAGTCGTGGAAACCTTTCATACCAATTATTCATGAACTGAACCAAACAAACCACATAAACAATACTCGAATCAATCCTGAAATTTCCCAAATGGAATTCGCGATCCTCATAAGATTCAAACTAGAACGAAGGAATAAAAAAACTTTAGGACCAAATCATTTCAATAAATGAATAAATAAAAAAATGAAAAATAGGAAGAAAAATAAGAATATTTTATATTCTAGAGAAATATTCTTGAGTAAAACTCCATAAACTAGACCAAAAATCAAACAAAACATATTAAGTATATCTAAACAACGGCCCAAGAACTCCTCTCAATAGGTGGAAAACACAATCCACCTTCCACCGCCAACCCCAAGGTCCTCTAGTTAAAGCACACCCATCACCTTCAATTATATCTTTTTCTTTTTCAAGACCTATCATAATATATATATATATATATATGATTCTAGGGTAAATTTTAGGGTGTATGAAAAAATAACTCTGTAGGATATCGCCAAATATTTTATTAAAAAAATCCATTACAAATAGACCATTTATATATAAAATTTAAATAAATAATGGCATTGAAATATTCTCATAGTTAAAATGAAAACATGATTGAAGAAACATTTCAATGGATAATAATAAATATATATTAAATGAAAATTTTTATATAATCGAATGCCATAAAAAAATTAGTTTGATTAATAACTATATAAAATAATCTAAACAATATAAAGAACTCTGGTCATATGCCCTAATGTTTGTTAATTCAAATCAATAGGATCCTCTCAATAATCAGTCAATCAATCATGTATAAAAGTTTGCACACATACATAAGGCATAGGAAATTATCATATAATCAGTAAAAAAATTTATTGAATAATCATAACATAGTATATTTAGTTAGTTTTTCAATCATATATCTATTATTAGGATGTCTTATTCCTAGAGTACTTGTCATAATCACTCACAAAATACTCAGTCTAACATGATATTTAAATTAATTAAATAATCAATAATTGGGTAAATCATCCTTTTCAATTGAGTTCATCATTTATGGTTTAAATGAAAAAATTTCAGGTTTAAAGATTCCATTTCAATTTCAAAAACAAATCATAGGTTCTTATCAAGTTCATTTCATTCGAAATTATCTTTTATTTTAATCAAATTTCATCACGAATAAAAATTAAATAATTTCACTAAAATTCCTTTAATTTTAAGACATATTTTCTAAAAATACACAAAATCTATCAAAATACTTAAAACAAGGTTGCATTGTGTAATTATATGTATTTTTAAAACAATAATGTAAATATTTATAATTCAATGTTTAGAAACAAAGTAGAAAATCTATTTTGATAAAAAATAGTTAATGGACCAAGTGTATGGAAATACTTATGGAACCAAAAAACTTAATTTCAATACAATAGAACATAATTGACGGATCTGAGAGAGGAAATAAAAGAATGGTTTGGACAACATGATGAATAAAAAACAAAAACAAAACTCTTTTATCAATCATGTAGTAGCTATATTCCTTAAACATTACTCAAGAGTATCACTAAAATAAAAAATATATAGATTATAGTATTTTTAAAAATACCATAGGTGTTCTAGTTATCATAAGAAACTCTCAAGTTAAAACACAATTGAATTTCTTATTTCCTACTTCATATTCCATTTGAATGGTTTAAAATCAAATAAAATGGAGTTATAATATTTTACTAGTCAAAATAATTCAATTATTATGATTTCCATGTTTCAAAATCGATATAATAATGTTACATGTCATTCTAGAAGAAGATGAAATAAAATTGGGTTTCAATTTTTTTAAATTAAGGGGTTTTCAAAAGGGAAACCTAGTTTAAACTTACATCTCTCATAACCTCGATGTAACGGTAAGGATTTTCCCCTTGCATTGATCTCACACCAAGAATTACCCTCATAATAGTATAGTATACCATTAAATACCCATTAAAAGTAATGTTTTACCATTAAATGGATCTATGATACCCTTATATTGACTTTAGAATTAAGTGATTACCCATAGCCAACTCCTAGATACACATACATAACCTTTAAGAGTAAGGTTTTACCCTTACACAATGGACGATGTTCCTTTCTACAACATTTAAAAGCCCAAAACAACCATTAAATGACTCATGGTTACCTTTTTCATGTCCAGAGTTTCCTTAATATAGGAAGAGGCATCCTCCAGCCTACCATTACGCAATCCATTCATACCATTACACAGCCAAGCCTGCCCTTATTTAGTGCAAAGATGATCCTTATACAACAAATAAGATTTCCACCCTATCCTTACATAGAGAGTGACTTACCCTTATATAACCGTTATAATTTTAGCATCACCCTTACTAAACAACCCCTATGTATGGGTAAAAGGACATTACCCTTACACAAACTCCATGATCTATGTAAAGGTAGAAATTAACTTAAAAATTATTAAATTTCCAATTAAAGACTTAATTAAATTTAACCAGAGGGGATATAAATGGGATAGAAAGTAAAAACACATTATATAGTGAATGAAATAATAAATATCCAAAGAATGTACTAGAAATAAAATATCTGTATGTTACAGGAAAATATACAATGAGAAAACATATTGATATCGATGTATTTAATAATACTAACAAAAAATCCAGAAGATGAGATTGAAGAGCCTAAAAGAGTTTTGTGATTATAGTTGTTTTCAATGTGAAAGGATATCATTATGAAGAAAATAAATCAATTTATTTGGGTAATATGTGAAAATATAATGAAGATAACTTCCAAAAAGGGACTCTTGAGAATTAATTTACATGTTTTTAATTGATTTTGGAGATTCTGTTTCTTCATTGAATACTTGAATGACTAGATTTAAGGGGGAAACTATACATCTAATGACTATAGAGCTAACTTCCATGAAAATTGTTTATTATATAGATAGATCACATTATATTATGTCTTATGAATATAGAGAGGGGTGGATATAGAAAACTATCAGGAAACGACCTAGGATGTAATCCATCCCAACACCCGACCTAGCACTCACCACAATTTACAACAAGGCATGAAGGGCATCCCTAATATCCACAAGCTGGTGATAAGCACATGGGCTTCACTAGAACTAATTTGGAAATGATTTTCCCAAAATAAATATGGATGTAGTAGAATAAAATAAAACCAGAGTTAAAATTTTGTACATTCTATTAAGTCATAACCACCTAGATTGATCCAACCCTTTTTCATATATGTGATAAATATCCAAAACACTGAGATACATCCTAACTATATGGAGAGAAAAAATAAAAAAATCTCGAAAAACAAGAAATCACCTTAAGTTGAGCCCGAACTAATACTTCACAACATACATTTTCTCACACCACCCAAATCAACAGACATTGTCGATGATGAAATGAAAGTATCTAACAGAGAACCCGATACTTGAAATATATATTGGCTTGAGATAGAAATCCCCGTAGGTCACCAAAACCCACTGAAACTATGAAAATATTTCATAAATAAATCCATCAATGATTGTTTTAAAATAAACTAACAAATAGGATTTTAAAATATATCATATAATAAAAATACAACATCTTCGTAATCCCATAAAAATGTTCCTCTTTGTTTTCCAAAACAAGAAAAATGTGTTATGAAAATAAATCCACTTGAAAAAGATATCTCAAAACCACACATTCGTTATCATTTCCCAAAAAACACAATTATTTTATTTTAAAAAATGGATACCATTTAAAAAATTTAATTTGGTGAAGACATTTATTAATCCAAACACCCATTTTTATATCTATTTAAATAACGCACAAAAAAGAAACTTCAAATCTAAAAAATATTTTTAAAACATATTTTAAAAATCTTTATCAAAGGGAAAAAAACTCAACCTCTACATGTGTCAACTATAGTAAGAAGGAACCATACATAATAATAAATGACTATGTAGTAAAATTATCCCAATGTGAGGTTTCATAATAATGAACTTAGAGGATGAGATACAATAAATCACTAGGTCAAAATCCCTTGAATCTCTACCCATACAAATAAATGAATGTTTAATGGGATCCCCCCTGAGGTTCCTAACATGTAAAGCATACAACTGTATAATGGTATAACCAACAAATATATCTAAAATCATGCACTACATCCACCACATCATCCCACTGTCCCACAAAAGCCTCACAATGATAAAAAACACAACCTTTCCCTTGTGACTAATATGACTAGTGGGAAACTAGAAGTGTGTAGAACAAATGGAGGAACAATATTGATCTTACACTTTTTACTTAGTATCCCATAACCAATAATGAGGTTAAATGTAGAATAATACAAGAAACTTTTACCCATATGTAATGAACATAAAAAACCTCACCCCTAGCACCCAGTGATGAAAATTCCCATATACACGTCAACTACACCCAATTAGTAAGAAGAAAATTCCTAAATAAAGTGGAAAAAATATCATATTATCATAAAAAACTGGCATAATGGGTTAAAAAACATGGGAAATCAAGGGGAGCCTCACACAAAGACCATATTAAATCAAAATTTCCAATTGGGCCTTTAATACCTAAAAAAACATGGAACACCAGGACCCTTCTATCATTTGTTAAAAACATTCCAATCAACCTTTGGAAAATGATAAAGATCACCCAAAAAATTAAAACATTTCAATGTCACCCATACTCAAGGGATATATTTTTGAAAATACCAAACATGGGGAAATTCCTCCATTTCCCTGACACTTTTAATAAAACTCCACTTAAAACATTTTAACAGGTTCAATGAAATCACCAATTTATTTTTAATATGTTTTAATGATATCAATAAAATAGGGTGTTCATATCTGAAAGTGAAAACAAGGTAAAAAATGTAGACCAATTCAATTATACCATTTAAAACAAGCAACCATGTAAATTCACAATGGCTAAAACATGCACACATTTTAATCATCATTTTAATCAAATTAAATAAACACTTTTAAAGAAATTTGAGGTTAATATGTCACATAAAATCCAAATTTACATTTTAGAAACATGTCCACACATTGAAAATTAAAACTTGTTCAAATCCCAATGCACATCATGAAAACACTTTCAAAATTCTTTTCATACATTTATAAAAATATTTTCACCTTTAAATATTACATTTCAAATATGTAAACACAGAATTGTATTGAAGAAACAATTATTCCATGATCAGAATACAAAGAAATGGTTTCAAAAGACCAAAAGTCTATCACATATTTTCAGAGTTTAATGATAATGAAATTTAGAAAACATTGGAATACTTTTATTTTCAAAATTAAATAATTTCATAGAAACAAATACCTCCTTGAGGTGAGAAACAAGTCAGGGCCTCTTGAAACATGTATCCTTCAATGAAAACCAAACACACAAGATAAAAATAGTGTCTACTAACCCTTGAAATCAAAAACCAAATTATTAAAACCTACTAGAACCCTAAAATAGAGGCAAATGGTAAATAAGGTTCATGTGGGAATCAAAATTAATGAGAGAATAGAGGAAGGAAGAAGTAAGTGGTAATGATAGTAATAACTCACTTCAATTATCCTTGAAATATTCATTGGAAGGGAATGTATCCAAGGATGAGGAGTGTAAAACTCCTTTAAGGGATCCCAAGGGTTGGTAGATGAATGGGGGAGGAAATATTAGGGAAATTATTAATTTTAAAGAGAATAAATTTGGGAAATTCTCAAAATTTTAAACACATGGACATGCAACAAATTTTAGGCTACACTATTAACTAAACGATTCACCAAATGTGTGATAACCCCAAGCTAGGCTTGGAACCAGCTCACATGGTTACCCCTGAGAGGCTACGTAGTTTTAAAAAACCATGTTCCTCTCCATTGACACAACACAAAGCCCATATGGATTCTTGGGTTTCCCTATATAGTTTGAAAACCTATGTGCGAGTCGTGTAAATAGATCTATCACTACATACAATGTAAACACACAGTTACTCATAACCATGGGGAGAATACAAGATACTTCCTAGAAAGGCCTCCGAAACATGAATTTTCATCCCTCAATAAACTAAAATGCACTTCTACTCAAGGATATGATGTAATAAGACTGACATAATCAATATAAGAACATGGGGGGGGGGGGGGGGTCACAAACTCCCCACCATGCCACTTTTTTCCTTAAGAAAATCTAGGTCAAATTGAAAGAATAAATAAAATGGAAGGTACAAAGATGACTTATCCAAATGAATTCTTAAGAATGAATGACATCAAAATCAACAACCAAAATCCTCACAATTATGAAACTAATCATCCATAAGGAAGAAAATGTATCCAAGAAAAACTAAAATGGGAACCTCAAGCAAGGAAATATAAAATCAAGGGACACTTAACATGTTCTCGACACCTTTTATAGTTCCTCTATCCTAGGGGAACTAAAAATTTCTATCGAAAATGCATATTTAGTCAAATAGTCAACCTGAAGCACGTCCAAATCTATATAAGATAGAAAAAACACAACTTCCATGAATGGATGACATGAAATCTCACCCCAGGTCTCAACACATGAAAATTACCTCGGGTAAAAAACTTGATAACCCTCACACAATGCATCCAAAATTTCCATATATAAATTAAAGAAAATATACCAAACTTAAATAGTAAATCACTCAATCTAGGTACCCTAATAATGAATCCAAGTTATATCTCATGTATAACGAATAATCCCCTCAAATGATCAATATAAGAATAGGTTCTAACAAAACTATCAAGAGAAGTTCTAACCAAATAGAACGTATCATAAAAAAACATTCAGAACCATCCAAAAAGTATGAGGAAAACTAGAATAACCTAAAAAAATGGAATTCTATAAAAAATAATTCAAAACATCTATAAAAAACTCAAAAGGGGGACATCTGCACGAAATATCCCAAGAATGGGAAACCATCCTCAATATAAAACCACAACTACTGAAACTACAATAAACCAAGGTTACCACAAACAAATGAAGGTCCCCAAGAAGCACATACCACATTTAAATATATCAACCACAAGAATTGTTCCAGAAACCCTTCCCAAAAAATTCTAAAGATGACCCAAAGTCCACAATAGAGGACAACTAGTGGAGACCCATGCACTTTATCTTATTTCACAACCTCACGGAGAACCAATGTATAAATTTATCATAAAAAATCCCAAGTAAAACCACATGTATAAGAGCAGGAACAAACACTCATACCAAATTGGAAAAAATGACCCACCATATCCCAATCAGGAAGATTTAGTTTTTTGTATTGAATTGAGGATCGCCCCAATATCTTCCCCCCACCTATTATACTGTAAACTGGAAAAAGATTATGTATCCACCACTCCACATGGAGTCTAAGTGGGAACCAAAACGTGATAATCAATTTTGAACTATTATAGGGGATAATAGAAAAAAATACATGTTCAATATCAAGTATTTTCCCAAAGATGAACATAAACAATTCCACCTTATGGAAAGAATCATATACATAACAACAAGACCTCAAATGATTCACACCACAACCGTAAGGGAAAAAATTTCCTGTTAGAAACTACCATTTCTCCATGTAATTTTTAAATTACCCTCCACTAAGGTAAACACTAAAATCAAAACCATTATAATTTAAAAAAACAGCCTTAGTGAAACACACACATTTCAACAAACATGGAAACCCGAAAAATACCTTTCAAAAACATATTTCACTTGGGAAACCAATATCCAGAATTATTTCCAAAACTAACTTTCCTTTTGAAAACATTTCTAAACTTATTTCAAAGGAAAAATATATGTTTTCGAAATAGATCATTTTCTAAATACCACAAGGGAAACCACCATTTTATATAACATTTTGTAAAACCATAGGAATTCACTATTAACATTCATTAAAAAATCTACTTTGAATATAAACATTCCCAAAAAATAATTATTTTACAAAAAAAGGTTTTAAAAAACAAAATAAAAACAAAGAATTACATAAGCATCCACGCAAGGATTTCAAGGACCACATCCCAAAAAAGAAAACAAAACACTCCAAATTTCACATCTAATAAGTGGAAATTACTTTAGAGAAATATATATTTAAAGAAGAGTTAAAAAAATAAAATTAGGGAGAGGAGGTGTTATGTATGCCTTGACAACCATAGTCTGGGTAACTCGGTGTCAACTATGCAACAAACCATGCAAAGAAGGCTTTCTTGACCACACAATAACTACCTAGTTTCAAAATGCTTTTGAGCCAACTATACCGAACATGTCCCTTTAAACATAACCCCAAAACCATAAAGAGATCTCATATATCATATAAATAATCCAAGGGGATCTGAAAAACTTTAATAAAATCTGAAAATCACAAGAAACTGCTAAAATCCGGCTCAAATTTACAATTCAAAACCCAACATCCCATGGTAGTTTAATGTTTGGGATATGCATGATATAACTATACTCTTCCTACCCTTTCTTACCAAGATCTGAAAACCTTAATCACATTTCTACCTAAAAATTCCAAAATAAGAAAGGCTATATATATATGAATCTTAGGCTCATTTTAAAGGAAAACCCAAAGCTCTGATACCATTTTATGATAAACTGGATCAGGCTGTCATTCTACTCGACACTCGACCCCTACACCTGACCAGATTCCACAAAAGGCCCGAAAAATATTCTTGATCTCCATAGGTAAGCAAAAAGAACCTATAAATCATAGGAACTGATTTAGGAATGATTTTTTCCAAAACAGAGATAGATGCAGATGAGTAAAATGAAAAAATATGAAAAATAAAAGAAATTAAAAAAGGTTATAACCAACTAAACTAATCCATTCCATTTTCAGATACACGATCAATATCCAAAACAATGAGATATAGAATAACATAATGGATACAAAACTAACGAAAACTAAAAAACAATAGTCCGATTAAAGTTGAGTCCGAACTATCACCATGGAACCTTTGATTGCTCACACAACCCATTGAAACTATGAAATATGTTTTTAAAGGTAATTCATATATATTTTTTTTATAGAAAATATACCACAAATAGGATTTTAAAATATCAGATATAAGAAAAACAAAAAATATCAACTGTCAGACACAAAAATTTCATCTTTTTTTTCAAAACCAAACACACATGTATTGAAAATACAGCCACGTGAAAGAGATGTATCAAAACCACACATCTGTTATCATTTATGAAAAGAACCAAATTTTTTTATTTTAATGAAATGGATACCCTTTTAAAATGTTTTACTAGACGAATCTCTTTATTAAGTCAAACACTAATTTTGAAATCCATTTAACGCACTCACACACAAGAGAATTTAAATACAAAATAGGTTTTTACAACATCTTTGGAATCTCATTTTCAACAGAAAAAAATAATCACCCAATAGGTTTGATTGTAAAAAGACAAAACCATACAATAAAAGAAAATAAAAATGCAATACAATCAATATTATTGGAGGTTCCATAATAATGAATGTAGAGGAAATTATATAATCTAGAACTAGGTCAAACTCCCCGTAATCAATAATAAACCAAAAAAAATTCATCATGGGATCTACCCTGGGAATCCTAACATGTAAATCAGCCAATTTTATAATGGTACAACCACCTAAGATGGCTATTGGAATGATCTATGTCCATCATGTCATCCCTTAGCCAACACAAGTCTCAAATTGATGATTACCTCCATAAAGACCCTGTGCATAGCATGATTTGTGGGAAACTAGAGACATGTGAAACAACTAGAGGAACAAGCTAGATCTTACAATTAGTACATGAATCAAATGATCAATCTGGTTGTGAAGAATAGAATCAAGAAAACCATGTTTATCCATAAGGAATATTCATAACTACACTCACCCTAGCACCCAATGACGAAAATACTCAAACACACATAAAATGAACTCAAAGAATAATAAAAACATATCTACACTTGGAGAGAAATAAATCATCGCATAATGATAAAAAACCAAAAAAGTAGTGAACACGAAACTATAATTAAGGATTGCATAGAAAAAAAACCTTTTAAATCAAAATTTCCAGACCACAATTTAACACCTAAACAAATATTGGAATACCACACCCCTTCCCATATTTCATAAAACCTTTTCAAAAAACCTTTTTAAAATTAGGGATATCACCCACAGAGTTAAAACCATTCAAAGTCACTCTAAAAAAGGGATCTCTTATTTTAAAATAAAATACATTTCCTAAGGCCTCTACGTTCATCACACAATTCTCAGAACTCCATTTAAATAATTTTAAGTGGTTCAATGAAATCACAAATTTATTTTTAAACATTTCAATGCTACCCCTCATAATGGTACTTACCCATTGAAAACAAAATGATGAAAAACAAATGCATACCAATTCCAGAAAACCATATAAAACAAGCCACAATATCATTTTCCAAGGGGTAAACCATGATCTCATTTCAATAATCAATTAAAACTCAATAAAGAACCATTTTTAAAGCATATTGAGGTCCAATCCTCTCTTGAAAAACAAATCCCCTTTGCAGAATTGTTTCCTATGACTGAAAACAAAAATTCGGTCACAACCAAATGTGAAACATGAAAATCATTTCAAAAATCCATTCAAGAATTTCCCAAAATATTATCACCTTCAGGAATCCCATTTCAAAAATGAAAACAAATAATTCTCATGAAAACCCAATTATGAGAGGCATAAAATACCATAAAATGGTATAAAAAATCATAAGGCTATCACGTATGTTCATACTTCCATAAAAATGGTATTTAAAAAACACAGTAAATTTTTTATTTTCAAAATAAAATAGTTGTATCGAAACACCTACCTCAAAGAGATGATAAACAAGTTAGATCCACTTGAAACAAGCCATCTTCAACTATTCCCACATCCACGAGAATAAAAATTGTGTTTGAGAACCATATAAATTAAAACACCAATATTAGCGACATGTGAAGCTCTAAAATCAATCCATAAGTTAAATAATTTTCATGGGGGAAGAAAAATCAGAGTGGGATGATATGAAGGGAGAAGAATCAGGGAAGGAGAGGTAAAAATCACCCAAAATATTTTGTAAATCATAAAGGGATGATCAAGAATCCAATGTGGAGGAGGTTGTAAATCCTCAAAGATATCCCAATGGGTCGACCAATGTATTGGGGGAAAAAATGTGTGTAAAACACATTATGATTGAGGGGGGTAATTTGATAAATTTCCCAATTTTAAAACACATATACCAGGAACATGGGTTAGCCACATGGATTTCCAAATTGTGTAGAAACCAAGTTCTTGCCACTAACTAGGCCAAGAAACACCTTAAACAGTTACCTATGAGGGCTTGTAAAGGTTGTAAAAACCATAAGACTAACCCCTTATAAACCCCAGGCCACACATTGCCTCATAGGGTTCCCCACACTGTTTGAAAAAATATGATGAAATTTTGAAAAATTATCTTTCACCACCTACATGGTCAGTAGAAAGTTACTGTTAACCATAATTTCTACCCATTATCTTGAAAAAAAAGTCCTCTAAAACTTGAATTTACAATTCGGAAACAATTGAAAATCAATTCCACTAAATGTAATATACATTAAGTTGAAAATAAAGAACACAATGACACAAGGGGTGTCACAAAAATATCTTGAAGTGTTATAATTAGAGGAGTGAAAACCTAGCTCAATCTAAGAGAAACCATTAAGTATTATTGAGAATCATGGATAATATATTTGGAAAATAACATCATTTATATGATGTTTTGTAACGATTTAAACATTCATTTGAAATATCGAATAGGTTCTTAGATCATATATGAAAACTCTAGAGAACAATATGGTTTTTGTGAAGTTACTAAATGAAGGTTAGACAGAAGATGTTTCTATGAGCCAAGGGAGAAAAACGGAAAAATTATATATATTTCCTTTGTAATTTAGTTTTTTAAGACTTTTAAATTTAATAATTATCACAAAATAATTTTTAAGACTTTGAGCATCACATATTTCCTTGTATGGGCTCTTTTAAGACTTTGAGATCACGTAAGATATTCTATGATATTTTATAAGACTATGAGTATTAGGTAAGTCATTTTATGGCTTAAAACTCTGAGGATCCTAAGACATTGGTTGATGTTTGTATGAAATTTTAGGAGTGTATGAGAAATTATCTATCTAAGAGAGTGGATTTTAACATAGATAAATTTATCAAAGTCATGTAGATATAAGAATTTCATAAGAATTACTAAGTCTAATGAATATCATTTTTTTATCCATATTTTTGAAAAAGGTTTGAATTTATATGAATTTCAAGTATTACAGAGTACCAGTAACTATCTAAAATATAAAAAAATATGGAAACATACTAAAATCATAATAATTATGTCATAAGTACAAAATGGACTCATTTATCGAAATTTATAGTTACATCTAAATAAACAATAATTAATTATATATTCTTCATGGTAATAAAGATAAAAATGGGAGAGTTTATGATTTACATTGAGATGAGGAAAAAACCAAATCTTGTTCTATGGAAGGAGGAAAACACACCACAAAGGGTGTTTCATACTATGTATATCTATATATGAAAATATTCATGAAAAATAATTTTTTAATACCCATGGATTTTTTTAATTTTTTTAAAAAGATAATATAATAAGTCTTATGGAATATTAAATGGTGATATATTTGATTGGGATTTTCATGAGAATGAAATCTGAAAATATCTATTAGTTTTAAAGAAAAGATCATGGTACAAAAAATTCTTTAGAGTTTCAATATTAAAATTATAGAAATAATAATCACTATACTATGTGAATATTAAATAGTAGGTGTAAAAGAAACAAATTGGTTTTGTATAGAGAACCTAATTTTTATACTACATGAAGATCATATGAGTATTTAAGAAGAATAAGGTCAATGATGTTAATAAAGGATAAATTACATGGAAAAGAAGAAGAAGTAGACGAATAATGATATACCAATATGATAAAGGTTTATTAAGAGACGGACTGACTAATTTTACTAATACTTATCCTTAATGGTTATACATTAAGAGCTTGAAGAACCATTCTAATTGAAGATCACATGATATTAGGTTGGACAACATTGTTGAATTTCATGTTGTATTTATGTTCATGTTTTGGTAGTTTAAGACCAATTCATTAAAGAATACTATTTGATTATGGTGATGTAGTTTCATATTAATTTTTATGTCAAATCTTGATTAGGAGTTAAAGGAAGAACACTAAATAAGTAGAGGCTACTAGGATTTTCTAATCCTACTCTAGTTGGGAGAATGAATAACACAAGAAGAATCCATTATAAATAAACAATTTGGATAAGGTATGGGAAGTGGATAACAACTTCTCCAACATATTGAATTATACCTACCCCAATATTATTTTACATTATATATAATTTGTTCAATTAAATACATAATAATGTTCTATTTATCATTTGGAGTCATACACAACAAGAGGTAGGTTTCCTCATTTAATATCAACCTTTTCAAGACCAAATGTGCTTTTGTTGCTACTTAATTCCTATATTTCATGTTTTGGTGAGGTTTGAGAGTGCAATATGATATAAATTCCTATTGAATGAGATATATGTTACAATATTAAAATAAGACAATAAAAGAGAAATTAAAACTTTTTTAAATGGGGGAATATTAATTTTCATCCCATATTGGTGTCCAAGAAAGATATACATGGAACACTACATGAAATGTGTACTAATTTGGTCATTTATTAAATATTTCATGTTTATTGTATTGGAATGTATATTTAATGATGCTTAGTGAGTTTATTATGTATAATTAAGACATAAAATGGTGTCTAAGATCTGGAAATGTACTTATCAATGTTTAACGTGGTGAATTGTTAAGAAAAATTACCATTTTATTATTTAAAAAAATGATAATAATAATTTGGTGATAAAATATTTATAAACAATTGATGAGATTAGTGTTGGGTTGTTATAATTGGCATGTTTGGATCCAAATACTGATTAATAAGTTAATAAGGATAGATTAAAAATTTTGAAATGGTAGGGAATTGTATTTCACAATTCCATGTGTACTTTTTGGGTGATGTTTCTACTATAATATGAATTATCTTATTTGAAATTAAATAAAAAAGTAATAATCATGTCTAGAAAACATGGAAATGTAACTGTCTTCATGAGAGTTTATGGGTGTGTTTATCTAGTAAATGATATTTTATATAATGATGGAAAATGTGTTTAAATTGGATAGAGTTGTTTTTGAAAGGGAAAGGGGTTTTCTAATGAACCTTGAATTGGAATGTGAGTTAAGGAGACCTAGAAGGTTTTTCTTGATCTTTTTTTATAGAAACTTGTGTATTGATGTTGTGAATGTTTTTTTATTCATGTTGTTTTCATATGATTTTAAAATTGGTTAAAAATATAAACAGAGAATTTATAGCTTTAAATTGATACACAATGTTGGGATTGAAATGATTTTTAAGAAGATTATTCCTAAACATTTTTTTGTGAAATATATAAGATGATGGCCACCTGTAGGTAGCCTATGGTGGGCCAAGAAGGGATACTCCATAGATTGGAATGGTATGTTCAAGGGGGCTGGATATGTGATATTCCATGATATATCATTGTTAACCGTGAGGTGTACAATACACAGGATGATATTGTATTTCATAGTCTTGAGTGGCCTAGATATTTTTGTTACTTATGCATAACTGGACTTGGTAAAAGAAAAAAGATTAATTTATGTGCTATTTACATTTCTTCTTCAATCAATGGAAAATAACATTATTCAAAGAATCTTTAGATTATTCTATGGATGTTGTTTAAAACTACTATTTATTTCACATTGAAAACGATATCTATTAAATCATTTTTTACTCTATTAGAATATATTCCCATAATAACTCCTTAGAGTGGGAGAGTTTATATTGCTTCTACTAAGTAATATATTTTCATTTACTATATGTACACACGTAATGTGAGTACATATTACATAAATGACATTTTAAGGAAAGGAATGAGGCCTTTGTATATAGAAATTTGATTCTATAGAAATATTGAGATGATATTATTGTTGTTCAGAGTCATGGAGAGTGTGATTTCTAATTATCCTTTCATGGTCTATTTATATTGTACTATTTACATTTTTGCATACGAGACATACATTGGGACATGGTTCATTGCATGAATATTTTTGGAATTTTGCGATATTTTGTTGGTATTATTGATTCAATATATATGTCTTCGACTATTTTTTGTTATTTTGTAATATCATAATTTTTTTCCTGCGATATAACATTATATAGTGAATTTAGTCTATGCGATGCTCACCTCATTGTAATGGTCATGTAGGGAAGAGATGTTACAAAATGGTAGAAGAGTAGTTATTTCCTCATGTCCTGAAATTTAGGGTGTGGTGAAGTGAAGAAAAGAATTCAAGAATTGGTATGTAAGTTATGTGTACGTACCAAGCCATTTAAACCATAGTTGATGTCCATGTAGATATAGAAATGGATTTTATTTTCTAGGCTTACAAAATAATTTTACGGTTGGTTGATCATCTAGTATATGGTTTTTTAGGGAGAAAGTTAAAAATTACTCTTGGATCATAGGAGCATGGAATACGTTTTTCTATGTGATTATTAAATTACTTGAGTGATGTAATTTAATTAAATTGGAATAACTAACTATTTTTTTAATTTGTGTAGGAGGTGATATGTGATGTATCTACTTCTTTTGGAATAGAGATGAAATAACAATGAATGTGTTTCTTCTCTAGTAGAATTATGGAACCAGAAAGGTGAGTTGATGATGCATGGGAAAACAAGGTTAAACTTTTTGACTCTAATGAGGGGATATGTAGAAGGGGAAAAATATAATTTTATTTTCCTTTTTAATCTAGATATCAGAGTATAAAAGGATATGCCAGAGAGGCTGTTCATTGTGATATAGTATGTGGAGGTGAAACTATCTCAGAATGTGATGTTGTTCTC
This sequence comes from Viscum album, assembly GCA_963277665.1. Classification (NCBI taxonomy): domain Eukaryota; kingdom Viridiplantae; phylum Streptophyta; class Magnoliopsida; order Santalales; family Viscaceae; genus Viscum; species Viscum album. Next base: position 1,266,788,518 of record OY728160.1, read on the forward strand.
TAATTTGATATGTGAATTCCGAGAATGAAACCCTATAATATCTAGATTATATACCATAACTTAGGTTTATAAACAATTTCTAGAGGTTATGGATCTAATTTTTAATTTGATTGAGGTTTTATAATGGAAGAAGTTTAATTTTGATATTTATCTGCTTGAATGGTTGGTCAACATTGGTGGGATATCTTATCTCACACTAGGAGTACCAAGGATTTATCGAAAAATTATTTTTAGTTTCTTTGTATAGATTGTTTGTTTCCATACAAATTGATGATAGATTAGTGGAAAGATTTTAATACCTTAAGTAGGTGAGTATTTCAATCCTTAAATTGCTTCTAGTTTCATCGAGTTACTTCAGTTTACTCCTAACTTGGGAGGGAATAATATTTATATAGACCATCAGTTTGAGTATGGGTTGATGAATAAGATACACTTTATGGTTAAAACCTTTTTTTACCTATCTCTATATATGTGGTAAAATAATACCTTATGACTAAGAAAGACCATGTGGGAAATAAGTGGGTATCAATATTAATAGGTTGATATAACAGTAGGAAGGATAGGATGTGAGATAATTCCAATAGAGTTTGATAACATTTGGTTGGCCAGGGTAAGACCTTATTATCTATTTATTTTATTGTAGGGGAATAATTTTAGTGTTTTAAGTGTGTAAAGAGAGTTAAAAATTTATCTTCTTCACTTTATGAGACTAATTAGTTTCAATCATGTTGTAATGTGGTCATCTATATATATTATTTCTGTAAGGTTCTCAAGGAAGTGGATGTTGGGTTTTGGATTCTATACATATTGCACAGTTATGATCTAGTGCATAGTTGCAAAGTGTGAGTCATATTTCATATTTGAGGTTGGAGCATGGAGTTTGTATTGGATATAAATTGTGGGGTTAGTGGGTAGATACAATGAAAGGATAATAGGAGTCTTAGAGGAAGGTTTTTGGTTTTAGTTCCAGTAAGTTGTTCATAGTTGATGAGGTGATTATGGATCTGAATGAGGGTTCACATATGGTGGGTGGTATGATGCGACTTACCATTACCCTAGATATTATACTATTTTTTTCAGATTAATTTGACTCCTTTATTTTATTCATTGGTTTTTAATCTTTTTTTACTATAGAATTACTTTCTACAGTTTTTTTCATGGATGCCATGTTGGAGAGGAGAGAAGAGACTATTAAGGGGTGTGTCTATTGTATTGTTTATATATGTGGTTATAGTTCTATTTCAGATTTTTTTTGTATTTTATATGAAGGTATATGATAATGTTATTGGGATGGACTGGTTGTCATAATTTTCGGTGCATATTGATTTTTACTAGTGACATGTCAAATTATATACTTCTAGTAACGAGTCACATGACTTTCTGGGAGAGTGAGAATATCATTATAGTAGAAAGGTTCTAATTTATGATATAAAAGGATGATTATATATCGTGTAGAATATATGTTTCTTAGGTTAGCTAAGGGTGTTATTGATAAGTCTATTTTTCCTCCAGTGGTTGATTGGAATCAGGATCTGAATCCTAAATATTTTATGGGGTTACCTCCAGAGTGGGAGGTGGAGTTCGTGCTGGACATAGAATCAATTAGTGATCTAATTTTTAATCATCCATATCATATGGAGAAAGATTAAATTTAGGATTTATATTCTCAATTAAAGTATTTTGAATTTAAATGATCCATTCAGTAGAATATATCATCATGGGTTGATTTAATTCTTTTCATTAAGATTTTTTTGGTAGTTTACGATTATCTACTGATTACCATAGGCTAAACAATGTAACAATAGTTTACTATTATCCTTTATCTCAAATTTATAATATGTTTTATTAGTAAATGGAATCATGGCTTTTCTCAATGATCAATATCTTATTCAGTTAACATTTGATATGGGTGAAAGTTTAGAATGTTCTTAAAAATATTAAACAAGATATGGTCATTATGAATTTTGGGAGATGCCATTTGGGGTGAATAACACTCCAGAATTATTCATATATTTGATGAATCATTTCTTCAATCCTTATTTGTATGCCTTTTTCATAATTTCTATCAATTATATTGTGATATGTCCATGATCTTGAGGGGTATGGTGAGTATTTGGATTTCATCTTGGATAACTTGTGATCTCCATTCATGTATATATTGATATCAGAATTTATGTTCTTGATTTGGGAGGGAATTATTATTTAGTATGTTTTTATGAAGCCAGAGATATTTTTGAACCTATAGATAGAAATTTTTGTGTTTTCATTTGAAACCCACAATAAAATATTCAAGTTTTATAGTTTCTTTGGCCTTATAGGGTTTTGTCCACACTTTATTTATTACTCCTCACATAATTGTGTAAATGAGGAAAATGACTAGTGAGGGTGTGATGTTCTAGTTGTGTGGTAAGTTTGGGGATTCATTTCAATAGTTTACAAATTTATTAATGTTTTCCACTATTCCTACCTTTTCAGAGTGTAGAAAACGATACGTGTTGTATTTTGATACATTTGGTGTGGGATTGGGTTATGGGTTAATGTAGGAAGGACTAGTAGTGGTGTATAGATCTCTAGAACTTATTAAAAATGATATGACCTATCCCAAAAATGATCTTGATTTATTTATAGTGATTCATTCTATTAAGAGTTAACAATATTAGTTTTTAAGGAAAATGTTTACAGTGTTCACCAACAAAATGATCTTGAATTATATATTTTCATAAAAATATTTGAATATTTAACATAAAAGGTTGTTTTAATAACATTATTCCTTTTAAATTAAGATGATATATACACTAAAAAACTAAATTTTGTATTGAGGATTAGTTCATCCATATTTGACTAAGATGTAGCACAATGTTTGATGAAACTTTTAGGAGCCACGTAAGAAGAAGGATATGAAAGGGTTTGTTACAATGTGTTCCACTTTTTAATGGTTTAAATTTGAGAATAAAATTATACTATGTGATATTTTTTCCTTTACCATTATAGAATGGATGTGTGATGATATCACCATAGATTTTTTGATGGGTCTTCCTTGGTCATAGAAAGGGAAATATAAAATATGGGTTGTTCTATGTCATTTGATAAATGATTCTCACATTTTATTGAGCATATAGACCTATACATTTGATGATATTGACAAAACACAATTCAGTGAGATAGTATTTATTTATTGGATACCCTAAAACATCATGTTGGATTATGATGTGTGGTTTAAATCATGCAATTGGATGCTTTTATAGGAAACATTGGGTTCCTAGGTGAATTTGAGAACAAATGGATGACTGGTATGAGAATACTATAAAGGATATTGTTAATATTTTTTGATAATTTGTTTTCGACCATGGTGGTTCTTAGAAGGACCACATTCCTTTGGTATTTTTTTATAACCACAACTACCCAGAATTTATCTAGAAGGATCGATTTGAGGATTTATATAGAAGGACATGTAGATCTTCCTTGAAATGGATATGAATACAGGGAAACACCCTTTATTATCCCATTCTTATTTCAGGATACATTTTATCATATAAACATGATCAAAACTAGGTTATTTACTATCTAGAGCAAGTAAAAGTCATATACCATTCATAGGCATTAACCTCTTGAATTTGTGGGTTGGGATCATAACTTTGTTCGAGTCTGACCAAATCTTGGGAATAATAGTACTGTTAAAAAAAGATATCTTGGTATTATGTTGGTATGTTTGAAGTTCTAAAGAGGATAAATGAATTTACCTATTTATTGGGACTACCTTTAATGTATGGAGCTACACATGAGTTTTTCAGAAGTCTGAATTGAGAAATTATGAGATGATTCTATCTCAGGTGTTTTAGTGTGAGAGTGTTCTTCTAGAATTAGATCCATATTTTTATGAGAGGCTAGTTTGGATTATGGATTTCTAATGAAAAAGCTAAGTGGGAAATAGTATTCAACTTTTACTCATTTTTTGGTTTCATGGATATGTCTAAGAGGAATCTTGGGAATAAGAAACTGATATTTGGTCCGAATAGCCAACACTATTCGTTGGTGATTTTAATTAATTATTCTCAAGCGTGAGAAGCCCAATAGTGGATATTTTGTAATGAAACCACATTTTAAGGTATATTTCTCATTTAATTTCGTGTCTTTGTCTTCTTTTTGGATTTTATTTTGATGCTGTTTTTTGAGTTAATGGTGAAGGAAGGTGAAGGGAGGGGGATATATAAGTTAATTTTTATTAATTGTACAAGTAGATGACAATATATACTTTTTTTGTGAGGTATTAGGCAAACTTTTTGGGAGTGAGGGGTGAAGGTGTTATAGACCAATCATTAGGTGGCTGGGGAATGGAATTAGGTTCTTGGTGTGTTCTTCTTGGGTACCTTGTGTGCCGCAAGCCTTTTTTTAAAAAGTATTAAATTTGAATATTTTCATGTGATTTGATTCTTAATATTTTTATTTTATATTTCTCGGATTCTATTATGTTATATTATAGATTTTTTGATCCATAATCTCTCACATTCATCACTGATCTTCAATGATAAGGTATTTCTATATTTATTCTTAGATTCAGGGTCGATTTGATGTGCTAGAACCATATTGGTAAGCGTTTGATGAATCTTACCATTTTATGTGATGTTTATGAGGTCTTGGTTATATTTTTCTATGTTTTTTATTTTAAATGTGTACTTATTTGGTGATATAATCATTCTTGAATGTTTTCTGGATTTTATATTCACCTTAATGTTGAGAATTGAATTTATTATGAATTTTTTTTATGGTAAATATGACCCAAAATGATGTATAATGGATGGAATTGTGGTTATAAATACTTGAAGTGGAGATTTGGTAAAATAAAGGACTAATTTAATGAGTAGAAATAATGTAAATAATAATTAAGTGATCATAGATGTATAAAAGTGGACTTGAGTTAGTTTTGTGCTGATGTAATTAAAATATTTAGATCCAATAACTTCTTAATAAGTTTGTAAAGAGGCACTTTTAATTTTGACATTTAAAGGTAATGTATTAGAAAATTACATGTCTACTTTATAAGGAATATTTCTACTATAATGACAATTCTTATATGTGAAAATAATGAATAAAATAGGGTAAGCTTGTCCAACTTAATTTTGAAGGAAATATTTTGATTGATAGGTTGATGTGTGTACATAGCTAGTAAATAGTGTATTGTGTAAAGTAGAAAAATGTGTTTTAAAGGCATAATGTTGTGATTGAAATTTGAAATAGTTATATAATGAAATTTAATTTTAAATGTGAGTTAAAGAGAATAAATAGGGGTTCCTTATGTGTGTTTTTTCTTTAAAATTTAGGCATTGGTGATGAGAATGATTTTTCGAATCATTTTTGATTTGATATGATTGAAAACTGGTTAAAAAAACAAATAGGAATTCCATGTCCTCAAATTGATATGTTCTAATGGGATTAAAATTTCTCATGAGATGATTACCCCTAAGTAATTTTTATGTTCTGAAAGATTAATGATTATGTATACTTTTTAGGGGCCTATGGTTGGTTGAGATTAGTTATTCCATATAATGGAATTGTTGGATCCTAGGTATTGGATATATGAAATACAATGTTGTAGAATGGTTGGACCAAAGAGATCAGATATATATGATTTATATGATGGAACGACCTTATGAATCCAAGATATTATTATTCTTTAATCATGTTTGGTTTTTGGTGAGGCAAATATTATGTGATGAGCTATTATATTCACTTATTTAATCTATGGAATATGAAAATAGACAAAGAAGTTTTGGATTATTTACGTTATGTGGTTTTCACCTACAATAAGTTTCTTGAAAAAATGATATTTGTTAAATAATTTAACCTTTAAAATATTTGTATATATGTAGAAAGTAACTACTTTAGATAATATTGGTTATAATGGTTTCTTCAGAGGGTTTTAAACTCACTAACTATACATACAATCTTCATGTGTATTCCTATTATATGCTTTAAGTCTAAAGGATAATAAGAGGCCTAAAAACCTGGATGTTAATGTCTATAGAAATTTTGGAGCTAATATTTTTAGACTTTAGAGTCACATGATTTGGGTTTTCCACTTATAAATTTATGTAATATTTTAGTTTTACTATTTAAATATTTACATATAATATTAAAGGTATGAATTGGGGTCTAATAATAAAAATTAGATATAGTAGAAGTGATTAAATCACTTTCCCAAGGATCTCCATGCAAGATATTTGAAATCACCTAAAACCAAAAATGCTGAAGCAACTGAAAAATTCATCCATTCATCAATTATACTTCTAAAATGACTTCCAAACTTCTTCAAATGAGTTTTACAAAGATTAGATTATTGGAAGGCAAAAATATGCTACCTTTAGAGGTATCCATGGGTTTACCATGAAATATTTTTCATAAATTTGGTACTCTCCTTCATCCATGGTGTGGTAATTCACATCTTTTTGAAGAATTGTTATGTATTTTTATTAAATTAATTAATTGAAAAGTCCCATTTTGTTTTTGATTTTTATTAAATTAATATTAGTCTCCAATAATTATACATAATATAATTAATTGAAAAAATATTTAGCATCATATTGGAATTTGAATAAGCTTATTTTTAGGCCTAAAACACATTTTTCTCATTGTTTTTCATCACATTTCCAAATTTATATCAATGTAGAGCTGTTACACTTATATAAATTGAATAATTAATATTGTGTTCTATATTTGGATTCTTGAGGTTAAAATTTGGAAAATATGTCGTCATTATTTTTTTCATTATGAATAGTGATCTTTGTAAAAATGTTGTAACCATGATAAAGGTAAATAACTAAAAGATATTATGAGTGAATATTATATTTTATCATGAATTTAACTAATTTATTTTTATTTGTTAACATTAAATTTAAATTTTATGTATTTTTTAATTAAATTAAACACTTATGTAATGCTAAATCTCTGCTTCTGTATGTAGTAGAAAAATCAGAGTGATTGCCTTTAAAAATGAAAAACTGATTTTTTTAAATTATGATGTTCTAAAATTTTTTATTGTTATTAAAATTGTATAATTAATTGTTAAATAGTTTAAATTATAAATTCATTTTTATATTTATTTATTTAATTTCAAATTCAGTGAAAATTCCGAAAAACGCTTTTAATGATATTTTATGTTAAATAATATTTTATTAAATGACTGAAAAATAAATAAACCCTAAAAGAGAATAATTGGAAGGGTAAATGGGGTAAAATTTCATCCTCGGACAATTTTTTAGTGAAGTTACACCTTGAATGTTAATTTATAACCTAGCGTGATTGAATAAGTTGTTATCATGTCTAAAGTTAAAAAGGGCTGACAAGGGAGTTAAATGAAAAGATAAGGTTTAAAAGGATACAAAAACTGATAAAAAATTGGTTTATGATTGGTATTTTTATATATGACCACTAATGTTTATAAATTATGTCCATTTTGTGCCACATTAAATTATTCTGATATTTATTATAATTCCATTTACTTAAAAAGTACAAGTGTGTTATTTCTCCCTCTTAAAAAAGGACACCACAAATCCTTTATTATTCTAACTTCTTGAGCCATATAACTCACCAAAAACATAAACAAATATATTTTAATCTTATAAATATATATTCTATAGATTGTTTCTTATTAAAAGTGAAACCAAATTTTCCTTTAGGGGCGACCCAAAGAGGGATTCTTAAAGAATCGGTATAACACTTAACCGACGTCTATCATCTTATTTCTTATTTACCTCCTTAAATTTTATCATAACTATTAAGATATAATAAAATTAGTATATTAAATATAATTATATGTTATCTTTTTATTTAAAACCTTTATTATTATTATCCATTTTTATCAATCTTGAAACAAAATCGTTGTTTGTGTGTACGTGCAGACTAACACCTCCACGTAGTGATGTGCTTCATTTTCATCAATACCTTTTATGGATGGTTATTATGATGGATATAGTGATTATATAATAATTTTATAATATAATTATTCTTATATAATTAAAATATTTAATATAACTTTTATGACTGTAACCAATGGTAAATGAAAGTTTTTTCTCTTGTGCATGTAAAAACTATCATCTCAAGGTAATGATGATAAATAGTTTCCATCACCGTCCCAAATTTCTAGATATAATGACTTATTTTGGGAATATATGTAACGTCCCTACCTGGCTCACCACTAAACCAGAAGCTGAACTGGTAGCCACATGACCTCAAGCACGCCTCCCCTTACGCCAGAGGCTACTGACTAGCAGTGAGAGTATAAGGACAGTCAGTGGGGAGACTATACCCTCATTTTAGTGTTCAAAAATAGACAAAGGCAATAAATAGAAGAAACGGTATAATAAATGAATAAGCAGCGGAAAGAATATTTTATAAATCTTATACAAAACAAATGGCCAACTCTAAAGTATACAACGGATGCATGCATGACATGCAAATTATACAAAAGTAGAAAATAATGAACAAAACAGAATGATTTACATTTCCAGGAATAAATAAATAAATAATGACTCAAAGCCCCAAGGGAGATCTCCTCGAGCATCCCGAGCCTCCGCTCGGTCCTGTGCTCCAAACTCTCAATTAAATGCAAACAGCAAAGTCCTGCAACCAAATAGAGTCTACTCGGGTACCCAGTGCAATGGCGACCCGAGTAGGGTGTGACATATAAATCTCTGTAGGCTGGGACCACCGGTGTCTACCCCAAACGAGACATTTAATAAATAAATTATAACATGTGAAGGCATGCATAAATTAAGTAAATAGTACAATGTAATTATATACCCAAGTACCATTTTCATCCCTCAGCTGATGTCTGAACCTGCATTATACATTTGTCATACATACTCAATATTCATTACATAATCATTCATCAGTTATTAATTATTACACTCTTAATAAATTATGAAGGTCTTTAGATTCGGCCTAATCCCAACATCTCTCGTATGAATCACTCACCATAGATGTCTCTAAAGACCATCTATGTAATAAAAGTAAAGACTAATTCCAAGATTGTGCTCTCTCTTGGATAACATGTCATATGTTATTCAATTCATCCTTTCATATACTAAGCCTGAGCCTGCCCACCAAAATTGGTTCACCCAATTCATAAATATGTCTGAAACCTTCCTCATAAAAAATTCATAAATCATCATGTCCCAACAGCCTTCATTAACCATTAACTCATTTCATGCATGAACAATTGGACCCACAGTCAAATTTTAATTAATGGGTATAGAACATCATGTCTATCACCCTCGTGAGTATTTGGAGCATCAGTCCTTGTCTCACAACCCATGGGTATTTGGGGCATCACTCCCTGACCCATAAAATAATATTTTCTTGCAAGCTGGGTGTAGAATGCCATGTCTAGCACCCCGTGAGTATTTGGAGCTTTAGTCCTTTTCTCACAACCCATTTATCAATCATACATATGTATTAATCATTGGTGTAGAACACCATGTCTATCACCCCGTGAGTATTTGGAGCTTCAGTCCTTGTCTCACAACCCATTTATCAATCATACCTATATATTTATCATTGGTGTAGAACACCATGTCTAACACCCCAAAACCATCCATTAGTTAATATTAAATTAATTAATCCAATATGGTAATTAATTCAATAACTAATTAAAAACATAAATCACCAATCAAAAGTCAACCCTTAATTAACCATTCAACATCTCAATAGTAAATAAGTAATTAAAAATTAATTATTATTATCAATCCAAATAAATAATTAACTCAACATTTAATTATCAAAATTCGTTAACAAGTCTGAACCCATCCACTCAAATAGTGATTCGTCAAAGACATTAACAATTTACATGCACGTCATAATCATCACAAAACATACTGAACAAGCCCATATATTTAGCAACGATCTCACACATCATCTCATAATATAGAACAACTCCATCCAAGACAACTTAATGCATGGAAATCTAACAAGTATCAAAAAGTACCCTTGGCCAACAGTTGTAACAAACAATCAATTCACAATCTTAATTTAATGCATGAAAATTAATTAATTTAAAAAATAATTAATTAAATATTATCTCTTAAACAAATCATAAATTATTTAACAATTTAACATTTAACATGTAATAATTAATCCATCCATTAATTATTACAAATTCCCAATTTATACTTTTGAACATGTCAAATATTCAATATTCCCAATCATCATTAAAACCCACACATTTTATTCCAACTCATGACTTGATAATTAATTCTACAATTAATTACCCTATTATACATTTTTCCCATTCTAATCATTTAACTATTTAATCAAATCACTTTAACCAAATTAGAAAAACACACTTAAAAACATCACAAGTTCAAGCCCACATTTATCTCACGTGGGTGTCATCATTTGATAAATTAAAAAGTGTCATGCATCGACATATCATAATCAAGGAAAATTATATTCTCAATTTATTTAATGAATCTATAATTCTTAAAATAAAGTGTTAAGGATTTGAGACCCCACCTTGGGGTGGTACCATTTTAAATCCGAAGCGCTTTCATGTACTTGGTAGAAACCAGTCCACAACTGGTCCGTAATTGCACGTGCGCACACCTTTATATATATATATCTATGCGCATTGTCTACATTGATCAATGAAAATTACATATATCAAAGTTGTAATGAAAAATGCACCTCTAACTTGGTACCAGGAACTCACAAAAAAATTTAAGAAGTCTTAATAAAACTGGTTCAATGCCAAAACACAGGTTTAGAAACTAACCCGAACCAACGGTGGAAAGACAATTCAAGACCATCCACCTCGCCCTTGGTGGCAGATGTCGGATTATGGACCAATGGGTCCAGAGTCAAAATTCACATATCCTAAAAAATAGACAAAAGAAACGATTGTATTAAACCCAAACCTTTGGGTTTTAGTTGAGAAAAAAAGGTGAGAGGGAGGAGTCCAATGATCGATGTGAATCACCAGTTATAAGCAAAAATACTCACTTTTATGAGGCTGACAATATTTGTGAAGAGTTCGAGGGGAATCATCACACGCAAAGTGGAGTCCGGGAGAGGGGTGGTGCGCCTCTAGGTATTACCCGGAGGGGGGTTACGCCACGGAGGTCACACAGTATAGGAGCTCCGCCCGGGGGTCGCGCTGCTGTAGGGAGGGTTGCTCAGGGGTTTTCATGACAATTGGTTACAGTGCGGGAAAGAGCTCACACAGATGAGGGAGCTCGAAGGAGGGAGGAATGTGTCACGTCATGGGGTGCACTGCTGCGTGCGTGTAGCACCTTGTGCGTAGGGAGGAAGAAGAGTGGAATTCGATTCCCTTTATTTTCTTTTTCGAACCGCTAAATTAATTACCATTAATAATAGTTATTATTAAACTCTTAAAACCCAATAATAATACTACCATTAATGGGAAAATAATAATAATAAAAGATAACAATAATACTCATTTTATTATTATTATTATACATATTAAAAACTTATCTAAATGTTGCGAAAACGCGTTTAGTAAAATGATGGTCAAATGAGATTAAATTTGGATGATTTAATAATAACAATTTTGGAAGATTATTATTATTAAATATTACGCAGAAGTATTTATTTAAGTGGTGATCAAACACCATTAAATGTGACATTACAGTTTGACCAAAGAGAGTCCAATTAAAATCATGGTTAACAGATTTTAATTGACGTTGAATTTTAATTAATATGAGAATTATTTTTTTAATGCATTATCTTAATTGTGGTGACTTCACAATGAAGCGTTTAATTAAATAAAGATATTTTAATTAAAATGGGAATTTATAATTACTCTAATCGTTATTATTATTATAGATTATAATAGTAAAGTGTAATTAAATGTGGAGCTTCGAATTGATAAAATTCTAGTGGTAATGATAAAAATAGGCATTTGACTCTTATTGTTATTACTATAGTCAGTTACAATATTATTATTACCACTTAATGGTTTTGGGGTAATTATTATTATTTTGACTAATAAATACATAATTATTAGTGTAGAGAAATAAAGGGAATAAAACCTCTTCCTCTCCCCCTAAAACGAATGAGGTCCCTTTCTTCAAACCCTCCGTGCGACGCAGCAGCTCTGGGCCTATCCTCCCTGGGCGCGACCAGCTCACCTCTGGCCATCCGATTGAGGTGTGGCCTTCCTCAGCCGAACAGCTTCTCCAGACTTCTGTGCAGGTACCCCCGACTGAGCTCTACCTGCAGTGCATCAACACCCGCGACCTCCCTTGCATGATTCCTGTTGCAGCATGAAATCCCTCTCCCAGACCTTCTTGTGAGGTTGAACCTTCCTCAGGTGAGTAGCGCGCGACCTCCTCTGAGCAGTCATGCAGCGCGACACCACCGGTCTACTCTCCTTACTAGCGCATGACTAGGCCTGACCGGAGTAACCCATGCAACAACCATACAGCGCGACCCGGAGAACCACACACATGGGTACGGTGCGGCCAGCAACCAGGCATGTGATTCAATTACTGTCCTCATTCGTGCTTCTCCCCTAGAAAGACACCGCTACTCATCCTCCTGGTGCAGCGTGCAACCCTCCCAGATTGTGGCTGTGCGGCGCGACCCCAATCATGCAGGTCCTTCTTGCACAGCGTTTTATCCGTCGTCGTTCTTCATTTGGGTCCAATCCAAGGAGGCATGACCTTCCTTCATAGTCTTCATCCTTGCTACCATGATTCAAAGCGAATTCGATGCCGATATGGATTTGACCGAAACACTCCATTAGGGTTTGATAAATTTTTTGCGTTCTCCTAATTTCACGGTTGTGCAACAACATCGCAGGATGCACTGGACCACGCTCCGACACCCATGGGTGAGCGCAATTAAGTTTTATCACCATTTGGGTAAGAAGGTGTGTTTACACCATTATAGTTATTTTTATATGGTCCTGATTTGGTTTCGATGTTTTAGCAATATATTGTTGTTTACGTTTCAGATTATATATACGCATCACTTTTATGTGTATAAGTATATATATATACTTATATATATACGCACATCAATGTCTCACACGTGTGACTTATGACCGATAATGCAAGGCATGTTAAACTGGGTCCACTCCGACGGAAAACCAAAATCCAACATCCGAGTATATCGTCCTTCTCACCTCAAGGTAGGTGGTTTGTGCCTTTTTGTATTAAGATTTTGAATATTTTGTGCAATTAAACCAATTACCTAGAACGGGATATTGCGTGTTTCCTATTTTTCCTTGTTATTTGTCTGGTTTTCTTGATTACTTGAGTTGAGGTCATTTGTTGGGAATAGGGTAATTTGTATTGTGCTCTGGATGTTTTTCCTTGCATATTTTGCCTTTCATGTTTGCCTGTTTTGTGTTTTTTCCAGTCGCCATGCCCAGTTGTAGGATAGTGGAACTATTATAATATTATACTGTTGTGCCTTAGAATAATAGCCAAGTCGTTCTTGAAATTTACTTGGGGAGATACACGCGCTATGCATGTTTGTTTTACACAGGTCTAAGAGAACCTAGTGTTGTGTACCATAGGGAGAATCTACGTAAAGGATTCTCCAGAGTGTATTTAATTTAAGATGCGAGAACAAATAGGGAACTGACGTTGAGTGCTTCCTAATAGAGTCTGTAGTTCCTCGTCATGGGCCACAGGGGGAATGTGACGTTGAGTGTTTCCCTAGAGAGCCTTTTGTATGATACGAGACTATAGGGGGAATTGACGATGAGTGCGTCCTCAGAGAGTCTTTTACTTTACCTGAACTATAGGGGTGAGACTATGTGTATCTCCTAGAGGGTTGCTGTCACGACCCGACCTCGGGGCCCGTGCCGTGACTACCCCAAGCCCGCCTTCCATAGGACAGGGGCTGGCGACTAGCACCAAGGCGTAAAATCCCGGTAAACAGGGAAGGCATTGCCTTTATAAGTAACAACCACCACAGAGTCAGCAAGCGGAAAGTAACTACAAAGTGTAGAAAAGTAAAGGGGGCCGGAATACAAGCCCAACTGAAAGTACAACTGAAAAGGAAAAGAATAGCAACTGAAGAAAAGACGGCGGCCTCGTGTCGTCCACTGGCAATCCCACCAGAAGGGTGGGTACAGATAGCCTCCAGGCTCCTCGGGTCCCACGTCCGCTCCGAGCACGTCCCGCCCAGTGGTCCGCCTCCAGGTACCGTCCTGCTCCACGCCCCAACCAAGATCAGCGCTGTCCGTCGTCTGCATCCAACGCAACAAGGTGTGGGCATAGCCCGTGCAGGGGTGAGTATAAACTACCCAGTAAGGACCCCGAGATCCCCGAAGGTCTCCCGAAATCCACAAAGGATATAGCACAAAAGAAAGGGGCAACCACGAAGAAACAACTGACTCGACTTAGGTATATGCCCATACATATACCTAAGTCCCCATTTCTAGCTCTGCTCTCGAGCTCAAGGTCAACTCGATCCACACAGGAAAGCAAGACTCAAATCCACCAGGGAGAGTAAATAGTAAATAGTAAATCCACATAGGATAGTTCAACACAATCCACAAAGGAGAGTAACATAAGATTCAGCTCAACCAGGTATACTTTTTCAGATGAAGTCAAAGATGATCACTGATCCATCTAAGTCGTCGGACCCACGAAGGATCGATAGGTACTAACCTCGGCAATGACCCACACAAGATCGGGCCCACACAGGACCTGTAGCAATGGCTCACACAGAACCGTAAGAGATGACCCACACAGGATCGGGCCCACACAGGATCTGTAGCACTGATCCACGTAGGATCGCTGAGTGCAGTAGTCGACGCAGTCCACTGAGGATCTCTGCACAGTCGTCGCCGCAGTCCACGAAGGATCTCTGCTCTGTCGTCGTCGCAGTCCACGGAGGATCTCTGCTCTGTCGTCGAAGTCACAGCCAACGCTAGGGTTCCCGCACACAGCGAGCTCGTTTAGGAGGGTCCGCTCCACGAGCCGAGAGGCTGATACATCAACTGACACGTAGTCCGAAGTTGATGTATCCAAAAGTTCCGTATCGACAACAGGATCTCAACGCAACAGACGGCGCGTCAATCGGACGCCCGGTCTGAGAGTTATTGGCATTTTCGTCCCAGGGGCCCGGTTGGTTTTTAGGGCAAAACCAACCCGACCGTACTCCGCCTGTGTCCGATCCTCGGGCGGAGTATGCCAAAAGTTCCGTCTCACTTAGAGGAAACTACCACAGCTGACGGTACGTCGATCGGACGTCCGTAGCTCAAGTTATGAGCGTTTCCGCTCTGAGGGCCCGGTTGGTTTCGTGTACGAACCAACCCGGCCGAACCCAAAGTCTTCTGAAACCTTGAGTGTAATATACCGAAACGACCGTATCGATCCAAGGATCGCGTAGCTACTGACGGTTCGTCAATCGGAGGTCCTAGGCCCAAGATATGGGCAAAAGACCGAAGAGGGCCCGAAAATGGGGGTTCTGGGCCCGGGGCGACCCGGCCCGAACCCCCCCTGGGGGTCGGCCGAACCGGGTCGACCCGACTCGGCCCGGCCCGGTTGGGCCGGGTCCAGTCCGGCCTGGGCGCGGCCCGGCCGACCGGACCGGCCGGCTCGACCTCGGCCGAGCGGCCAAGGGGCGCTGCGGGTTTGACCCACGGCTTAGGTGGAACGCGGCCCGCGCGGGCCGCGTGTTGGGTGGCTGGACCGCGGACGCGGTCCGGCGGTTCACCGCCGCAGCGGCCGAGCCGCGGCGGATCCTCCGGCGGCATGCCGGGCGCCGCCGCCGCCTTCCGCGGGCCGCCGGAGTTGCTCCGGTGGCCCGATTCCTCTCCCGTCTGCGCCGTTGCTCCTCCCGGGGGCCGATCTTCACTGCGGGATCAACGGATCGCCCTTGCCGCACGGTTCGTCGTCGCTTGCCAAAACAGCACACGAAAAGGATCGGCAGAGGGTTGTCGGGTCTTGTTCGTTAGACCCGCACCCTCCGCGTTAGTCATAAACAACGGGAGAAAGGGGCTACAACAATTTTTAATCAAGATAAAAATTGTTCACTTCTTTTTCTTTTAAACGGCAATTCAATTTTAATTAATTGAAAATATTCATGCCGGTTCTTTATTCAAAAAGAAATAAAAACACGGGAATGAATCATCAAGAATTAAATCCCTACCTTGTCGTCGTCGTCGGACGAGAGGTCGTCGCGAATTTGGTGATCGTCGCGGAAGAGACGCTCGTCGCACCGCGGGAAGGAGTCGCACCGACGATATCCGGATCAAGATCAAACGGATTTACTTAATTTAAATCCGTTGATATCGAATTATAAAAAGGGAGAATTTAGAAGATTCGATTCTCACCTTTAACCGCCGATCGTAGGTTTGCCGCGGAAGAAGAAGCGCCGAAGAAGAAGAAGGTCGCGGAAAAAGTTTGTCGACGTCGTGGATCACGGTGTGCGTCGTCGAATTTTGGTTCCGGCGTTCTTCGCGTTCTTCGCGTTTTTCGCGGGGAGGGTGGAGGCTCAGAGAATAAAGAGTAATCCTCCAAAATAGACACGTTGGTCTATTTTATTAATTCGCCAACGAACGCAAACGCGTAAGTAACGACCCATTAAATTCGTTGAATTAATTCAACGAATGAAACAGCCCATTTAAGTCACGAAATAAACCGCCCAATTAAATGGTCTGTTAAGAAATTAAAGAAAACGCGCCGGTTGACTTTTCAGTTACTTTGACGGGTTTTCGCGGGTGCGTTACTTAGCGAAAGAAACGGCGGGGCTCGTGCGGGCCCCACCTCACAAATTTCCTACCAAGGGGTAGGGTATTTCCGGATAGCACCCTATCCGCTTTAACTCAGTTCAAGTGGCTTCCAAGCGGCTTAAGTGAAATAAAATAAAGTTGTCGTACAACCTTTATTTTATTTCTGACCTAAAGCCCAAAATTTTAAAAACCACGGTTGAGCAAACGCAACTCCGGAAGAGGCGTTTCTAAGCAAATACCGGCGCTGCGATTTCATCGGTGCCCTCAGAATTCGATTCCGGGCACCGGTTCAAAAGATAGAAAAACCCGCTTGTCCGTTCACTGAACGTACCCGAGCCAAACTTCGGAAATTGATTCCGGGCACACCGGGCCTCGGAATCAGGTGCCGTCTGAAGCTGCGCTCTTGTAAAATTCCAAAGAAAATTAAGAAAAAAAAATATCCTTGAAATTTGCGGGTCTTTACATTACTCCCACCTCAGGGATTTACGTCCCCGTAAAGATACATCAAAAACTAGGGGAACAAATGGGGGTACTGAGCACGCATCTGAGCCTCCCGCTCCCAAGTGCTCTCCTGAAGGTTCCCGTGCTGCCATCTGACGCGCACAAGAGGAATCGACCACCCACGTAGGACCCGCTCCTGTCGATCCTCGATCTCCACTGGGACCTCCGCAAAAGTCACCCCATCGTCCACGTCCAGCTCCCCAATGTCGATGATGTGCATCGGGTCGTGCACGTATCTCCTCAGCTGAGACACGTGGAAGACGTCGTGCACCCGGTGCAACTGAGGTGGTAGAGCCAGGTGATAAGCCACCTCTCCTATCCTGCTGAGGACCTGGAAAGGCCCGATGAAGCGTGGAGACAACTTGCCGCCTCGGCCAAATCTCTGTAAACCACGTCGAGGTGAGACACGCAAAAAGACGTGGTCGCCGTCCTCGAACTCTAGTGGCCTCCGCCTCCTGTCAGCATATGACTTCTGTCGGCTCTGAGCTGTCCTCATCCTCTCCTGGATGATCTGGACCTTCTCTGTCGTGGCTCGGACCATCTCTGGTCCCACGAGTGCTGACTCCCCAGGGTCTGTCCAGCACAACTGTGATCTGCAGGGTCTGCCGTACAACGCCTCGTATGGTGCCATCCCGATGGTGGAGTGGTAGCTATTGTTGTACGCGAACTCCACCAAGGGTAGGTGGTCCTCCCAGCTGCGACCAAAGTCGAGAACACATGCACGGAGCATGTCCTCGAGTGTCTGTATGGTCCTCTCAGTCTGACCATCCGTCTGAGGGTGGAAGGCTGTGCTCAGATGGAGCCGCGTCCCGAACGCCTCCTGCAACCCCTTCCAAAGCCGGGAAGTGAAACGAGCATCTCGATCGGAGACGATAGACGATGGCACACCGTGAAGCAGTACGATCTCCTGGACGTAAAGACGTCCTAAGCTCTCCACTGAGCCCTGCTCTCTGATGGGTAAGAAGTGTGCCGACTTGGTGAGTCGGTCGACAATCACCCAAATGGAGTCGTGACCTCTGGAAGTGCGTGGAAGTCCAGTCACGAAGTCCATAGATATGTCGTCCCACTTCCACTCCGGGACCTCCAAGGGCTGTACCAAGCCTTCTGGTACCTGATGCTCTGCCTTCACCTGCTGGCAGGTGAGGCATCGTGAAACGAACCCTGCCACAGCTTTCTTCATGCCCGGCCACCAGTGCTGTCGTCTGAGATCCTGGTACATCTTCGCCACTCCGGGATGCACCGCTAAGGGAGAAGTGTGAAACTCTCTCAGCACCTCCTCTCGTAAAGCGACTGGTACGAAGGTACGTCCTCTGAAAAGGATGTCGTGCTCTGCTCCAAGGGAGAAGCCATCAGGCGCCTGACCTGAGGATATCAGTGCACGCCGGGTCTCACAGTCAGCGTCCCCACGCTGAGCCTCTCTGACCCGCTGTAGAAGTGGAGGAGAGACTGTGAGAGACTGAAGAAAGGCTGCTCCGTCTCTATCCACGAAGGATATCTGTAAGGAGGCTAGCTGCTCCGTCGCCTCCTCAAGTAGCTGAATGCCCGTCCTCCTGCTGAGGGCATCGGCTACCACGTTCCCCTTCCCAGGAGTATAGACTATCTCAAAGTCATAGTCCTGGAATAACTCAAGCCATCTCCGCTGTCTCAGGTTCAGGTCCTTCTGAGAGAAGATATACCTGAGACTCTGGTGGTCAGAAAAGACTGTGAAGCGCTCGCCCATCAGATAGTGCCGCCAAGTCTTCAGAGCGAAGACCACTGCTGCTAACTCCAGGTCATGAGTGGCGTAGTTCTGCTCATGCGGCCTCAACTGACGTGATCCGTAGGCGATCACGGCCCGCTCCTGCATCAAGACGCACCCGAGTCCAGTCCCTGATGCATCGCAGTAAACTACGTATCCAACTCCCTCCTCAGGCAACCTCAAGATAGGTGCGCTGGTCAATCTCAGTCTCAGCTCCTGGAAGCTCTGCTGACATCTGTCTGACCACATAAAGGGTTTCCCCTTCTTGGTCAAGGCTGAGAGTGGTGCCGCAACTCTGGATAAGTCTGGCACAAATCTCCGATAGTATCCGGCTAGGCCCAAGAAGCTCCGCACCTCCGTCACGCTCCTAGGTGGCTCCCAAGCTAGCACTGCCTCGATCTTCGCGGGATCCACTGCAACTCCCGCCTCAGAGATGACGTGCCCCAAGAAGTGGACCTCACATAACCAGAACTGGAACTTTGAGAGCTTGCCATAAAGATGGTGCTCTCGGAGTGTGTCTAGCACAACTCGCAGGTGGTAGGCATGCTCCTCCTCAGTCGTCGAGTATACCAGAATGTCGTCAATGAAGACCACGACAAATCGGTCGAGGTATGGCTGGAAGATCCTGTTCATGAGGCTCATGAACACTGCTGGAGCATTGGTTACGCCGAACGACATAACCAAGAACTCATAATGGCCATACCGACACCTGAAGGCCGTCTTCTGCACGTCCTCGTCTCGAACTCTGAGCTGATGATAGCCTGAACGGAGGTCTATCTTCGAGAACCACCGCGCTTCCTTGAGCTGATCGAAGAGGTCATAAATCCGTGGCAGCGGATACTTGTTCCTCACTGTCACCTGGTTCAGGCGACGATAGTCGACACACAGTCGCAAGCTCCCATCCGCCTTCTTGGCGAACAATATCGGGGAAGCCCAGGGTGAAACACTGGGTCGGATAAACCCCTTGCTCTGCAAGTCCTCCAACTGTACCCGCAGCTCTCGAAGCTCGGCAGGGGCCATCCGATATGCTGGAGTAGATATCGGGGCTGTCCCGGGGCACAAGTCAATGTAAAAGTCTAACTCTCTACGAGGAGGTAGCCCTGGAACGTCGTCGGGAAAGACGTCCACGTACTGGTCCACCACTGCAGGAAAAACTGGACTCCGCACGTCCACTGCTCCTAGGATGAGGCTAGCCAACTGATGAGAGATGGGCTGCACTCTCCTCCACGGAAGTCCATCCTGTGCTGCAAAGGTTCCCTTCTCGCCGGTGAAGGTAAACCTGCTCCCGTCGGTGCGAACACATCGCACCTTGCGCCTAAAACAGTCGATCTGGGCATGAACCGTGGATAGCCAATCCATGCCCAAGATGACGTCGTAAGGCCTCGACGCCGCTACAAGGAGATCCCAGCCGAAGCTCTCGCCTCCTAGAGTAAGCTCACACTGCCAGCACCAGTGCGTAATCGTCGAGTCTGCTCCCGTAGGAGTCTCTAGCCGTAAGGATCGAGCCAACGGCTCAGTCGGAATCTCCGAGCTCCGAACAAGGGCAGAGGCTATGAAAGAGTGACTCGCTCCTGTGTCTATAAGTACTGCAGCAAGGGTGGAATAGACACAGACCGTACCTCGAATCATCTCTGGCATGTCGGGGTCGTAGGCCTCCACTGCCTGGAGCTGGGCCTGTCCCTGCCCACCAGCTCCCTATGGTCGAGGTGGCCCTCCTGGTGGTGGTGGGGGTAGAGCCTGGAAGCGTCGCCCACCACCCGCTGCTCGGCCAGCTCCTCTGCCTCGTCCGCCTCCTCCCTGCGGACCGCCACGGTCGACCCTCTGCCTCTGCCTGGGTGGCCCCTCCACTGTCTGCTGCTCCTCTGATCGGCGAGTCGGGCAGTCACGAGCCATGTGACCCTGCCCGCCGCAGGAGTAGCACAGCCTGCCTCTCGGAAGGCTGGTACTCCGCTGTGTGCCCCGCACTGCTGATCCGGTGTCCTGAGGCCGTCTGTGTGGGGGTTTGGTCTGCCTGGATCTGAGAGTCATCCGTCAGCTACCTGCTGCCGAAGACTCAGCTACCTGCCGCCCTGCGCTAGGTCTCGCCGCTGAAGAAGGCTCTGCCCGGAAGCTCTCGATCAGGAGGGCTCGCTCCAGTACTCCCGCCTGGGTCGGAATGCTGAGGGAGATCAGCGACGCCCGAATCTCCTGCCGCAAGCCCTGCTCGAAGGTCCGGGCCCGGAAGAAGGGGTCCCGTTCCATGTCGGTCGAGTAGCGAGATAGGTTAGTGAACCTCGCCGCGTACTGAGCGACCGTCATGCTGCCCTGGCGCAGCTGGAGAAGCTCCTGGATGCGCACCGCGCGGAGGGTGGCCGGGACGAACTCAGAGCGGAAGAGGCTCTCGAAGTCCGTCCAGAGCAAGGATGCCTCATCGTGAACCTGGAGCATCAAGCTCCACCATCGTCCTGCCGCCGCCTGCAGGAGGCTCGCCGCGAGAATCACCATGAGATCCGCTGGTGTCCTCACTAGCCTAAAGATCCGTACCACCGCCTCTAGCCAGTCCTCGGCGGCCTGGGGGTCCCCCTCACCGCGAAACCTGGGCGGTCGCTGGCTTTGAAACTCATGTAGTGCCCTGAGGCAAAGGGCCCTGCACCGAGGCCTCGTCGCTCGGTGGGCTGCCGTCGCGCCCTACACTCGGAACCCTAGCTGGCTGTCGTTGCGAGGCCATCCTGAAAAGGAGAACAAGAGCACCACAGTCAGAACAGTATACCTGGTGAGCTGGCACAAGTAATCACAAGGAAAACTTGAGACTTTCATGAAGCAGATCAGTATACCCGGTGAGCTGACACAAGTAATCACAAAGAAAACTTGAAACACACACGCAATCAATGTTTTCATGCATTAAGTCGGAAATCAGGAGTCAGGGTCCTGGTGTACGGATACGTCAGCCGCCGCACCAACACTGGGCTCCCTGAACTGATAACCACACTCAATACACTAAACACTATTGCTTCATATAGGAAGAAAAGACGATCAGAGTCTGCGGTAGAACCGACCGCCTCTGATACCAATTTGTCACGACCCGACCTCAGGGCCCGTGCCGTGACTACCCCAAGCCCGCCTTCCATAGGCCAGGGGCTGGCGACTAGCACCAAGGCGTAAAATCCCGGTAAACAGGGAAGGCATTTCCTTTATAAGTAACAACCACCACAGAGTCAGCAAGCGGAAAGTAACTACAAAGTGTAGAAAAGTAAAGGGGGCCGGAATACAAGCCCAACTGAAAGTACAACTGAAAAGGAAAAGAACAGCAACTGAAGAAAAGACGGCGGCCTCGTGTCGTCCACTGGCAATCCCACCTAAAGGGTGGGTACAGATAGCCTCCAGGCTCCTCGGGTCCCACGTCCGCTCCGAGCACGTCCCGCCCAGTGGTCCGCCTCCAGGTACCGTCCTGATCCACGCCCCAACCGAGATCAGCGCTGTCCATCGTCTGCATCCAACACAACAAGGTGCGGGCATCGCCCGTGCAGGGGTGAGTATAAACTACTCAGTAAGGACCCCGAGACCCCCGAAGGTCTCCCGAAATCCACAAAGGATATAACACAAAAGAAAGGGGCAACCACGAAGAAACAACTGACTCGACTTAGGTATATGCCCATACATATACCTAAGTCCCCATTTCTAGCTCTGCTCTCGAGCTCAAGGTCAACTCGATCCACACAGGAAAGCAAGACTCAAATCCACCAGGGAGAGTAAATAGTAAATAGTAAATCCACATAGGATAGTTCAACACAATCCACAAAGGAGAGTAACATAAAATTCAGCTCAACCAGGTATAATTTTTCAGATGACGTCAAAGATGATCACTGATCCATCTAAGTCGTCGGACCCACGAAGGATCGATAGGTACTAACCTCGGCAATGACCCACACTGGATCAGGCCCACACAGGACCTGTAGCAATGGCTCACACAGAACCGTAAGAGATGACCCACACAGGATCGGGCCCACACAGGATCTGTAGCACTGATCCACGTAGGATCGCTGAGTGCAGTAGTCGACGCAGTCCACTGAGGATCTCTGCACAGTCGTCGCCGCAGTCCACGAAGGATCTCTGCTCTGTCGTCGTCGCAGTCCACGGAGGATCTCTGCTCTGTCGTCGAAGTCACAGCCAGCGCTAGGGTTCCCGCACACAGCGAGCTCGTTTAGGAGGGTCCGCTCCACGAGCCGAGAGGCTGATACATCAACTGACACGTAGTCCGAAGTTGATGTATCCAAAAGTTCCATATCGACAACAGGATCTCAACGCAACAGACAGCGCGTCAATCGGACGCCCGATCTGAGAGTTATTGGCATTTTCGTCCCAGGGGCCCGGTTCGTTTTTAGGGAAAAACCAACCCGACCGTACTCCGCCTGTGTCCGATCCTCGGGCAGAGTATGCCAAAAGTTCCGTCTCACTTAGAGGAAACTACCACAGATGACGGTACGTCGATCGGACGTCCGTAGCTCAAGTTATGAGTGTTTCCGCTCCGAGGGCCCGGTTGGTTTCGTGTACGAACCAACCCGGCCGAACCCAAAGTCTTCCGAAACCTTGAGTGTAATATACCGAAACGACCGTATCGATCCAAGGATCGCGTAGCCGCTGACGGTTCATCAATCGGAGGTCCTAGGCCCAAGATATGGGCAAAAGACCGAAGAGGGCCCGAAAACGGGGGTTCTGGGCCCGGGGCGACCCGGCCCGGCCGACCGGACCGGCCAGCTCGACCTCGGCCGAGCGGCCAAGGGGTGCTGCGGGTTTGACCCGCGGCTTAGGTGGAACGCGGCCCGCGCGGGCTGCATGTTGGGTGGCCGGACCGCGGACGCGGTCCAGCGGTTCGCCGCCGCTACGGCCGAGCCGCGGCGGATCCTCCGGCGGCGCGCCGGGCGCCGCCGCCTCCGGTCGCCGGCGCCGCCTTCCGCGGGCCGCCGGAGTTGCTCCGGTGGCCCGATTCCTCTCCCGTCTGCGCCGTTGCTCCTCCCGGGGGCCGATCTTCACTGTGGGATCAACGGATCGCCCTTGCCGCACGGTTCGTCGTCGCTTGCCAAAAACGCACACGAAAAGGATCGGCGGAGGGTTTTCGGGTCTTGTTCGTTAGACCCGCACCCTCCGCGTTAGTCATAAACAACGGGAGAAAGGGGCTACAACAATTTTTAATCAAGATAAAAATTGTTCACTTCTTTTTCTTTTAAACGGCAATTCAATTTTAATTAATTGAAAATATTCATGCCAGTTCTTTATTCAAAAAGAAATAAAAACACGGGAATGAATCATCAAGAATTAAATCCCTACCTTGTCGTCGTCGTCAGACGAGAGGTCGTCGCGGATTTGGTGATCGTCGCGGAAGAGACGCTCGTCGCACCACGAGAAGGAGTCGCGCCGATGATCTCCGGATCAAGATCAAACAGATTTAATTAATTTAAATCCGTTGATATCGAATTATAAAAAAGGAGAATTTAGAAGATTCGATTCTCACCTTTAACCGCCGATCGTAGGTTTTCCGCGGAAGAAGAAGCGCCGAAGAAGAAGAAGGTTGCGGAAAAAGTTTGTCGACGTCGCGGATCACGATGTGCGTCGTCGAATTTTGGTTCCGGCGTTCTTCGTGTTCTTCGCGTTCTTCGCGTTCTTCGCGTTCTTCGCGGGGAGGGTGGAGGCTCAGAGAATAAAGAGTAATCCTCCAAAATAGACACGTTGGTCTATTTTATTAATTCACCAACGAACGCAAACGCGTAAGTAACGACCCATTAAATTCGTTGAATTAATTCAACGAATGAAACAGCCCATTTAATTCACGAAATAAACCGCCCAATTAAATGGTCTGTTAAGAAATTAAAGAAAACGCGCCGGTTGACTTTTCAGTTACTTTGACGGGTTTTCGCGGGTGCTTTACTTAGCGAAAGAAACGGCGGGGCTCGTGCGGGCCCCACCTCAAAAATATCCTACCAAGGGGTAGGGTATTTCCGGATAGCACCCTATCCGCTTTAACTCAGTTCAAGTGGCTTCCAAGCGGCTTAAGTGAAATAAAATAAAGTTGTCGCACAACCTTTATTTTATTTCCGACTTAAAGCCCAAAATTTTAAAAACCACGGTTGAGCAAACGCAACTTCGGAAGAGGTGTTTCTAAGAAAATACCGGCTCTGCGATTTCATCGGTGCCCTCAGAATTCGATTCCGGGCACCGGTTCAAAAGATAGAAAAATCCGCTCGTCCGTTCACTGAACGTACCCGAGCCAAACTTCGGAAATTGATTCCGGGCACACCGGGCCTCGGAATCAGGTGCCGTCTGAAGCTGCGCTCTTGTAAAATTCCAAATAAAATTAAGAAAAAAAAATTTCCTTGAAATTTGCGGGTCCTTACAGTTGCTAGTACTTGTAGGTTGAACCATAAGGATTAGTTTGTGAGAACTACCCAGGTGGTTACCTGTTGTTCTACTTGTTGAATTGGGTTGTTACTTTTGTGCTTTATATGCTAGACACTGGATTGTAGATTCTGTGTGATTTACTGTTTACTACTTCCTGTATTTTACTGCCATGTATTCACTAATTATTAGGAACAGATCTTTGGGTGGTTGCCTACTGGGACCTTGTATCACACCCTATTTGGGACATGCTTTTAGGCCTAAACAGATTATAGTGTTGCAGTTATAGATAAGGGAAATCACCCTTTTACTAAAGGTACCTGACTTGCTGAGGTGTTGGGGAGCATGGGACCAAGCTATGGCTTTCGATTCTGAGGAGACTTTTGGCTGCTTTGTTTTTCCTTTTCGTTGTAATGTATTGCTTCTAGCCTGTTGTTTGGTTTGGCTGTTTTATTAGACTTATAGCATCCATGCATCATATCTTCAATTCAAGTTATTTATTATTTTATTAATTCTTCTGCTGTTAAATTCTGATGAGAATTTTGTTTACTGATTCCTATATTATATATTGTTTCCATAATTTTATTTTCATAACCTATGAGGGCATAGTTCCCCCAACTACCATACCCAAGACCCTCGCTGCTAGTCGGCAGCCTCTGGCATTTGGGGGAATGCGCTTGAGGTCATGTGGCGAACCGGATTCAGGGCACCATGATTGGATCCAGATTCGGTTCATTACAATATATAAGATATTTATAATTTTATTATTATTATGGAATGATTAAATATAATTTTCCTTTATTTTATTCTTTTAATTATCAAATTTAAAAAAAAAATTATGCATACGTAGATACAATATATAAGATATTTATATGATATTATAATTATGAATATTTTTATTATATATAAATATTATTAATCTAAAATTATTATACATGGGTTTATAGTGGCCATGAATATATTCGGGTTATGGTAAGGTTTTCTCATCACACTTTTGTTTCTATAAGAAAATTTCCAAATTCAATACATGTATATTTTATGTGGTGTATATAATAATCAAATGATATTTCATATTATGAATATATTTATATTTATGGTTTTTAAAGTTTAATTTTATCTTATCTCTTTCATAAGGGTTATTATTTAAAAGTTACCAAATAGGTAATGATTTTATGTTATAATCTCAGTTTTTACAAGGATTGTTTATGTTTAAATTCACAATGATGAAATTGTACGATCTACCTCTAAAAAATTTACTTTATTTTATTATTTCCTAGTTATTTATGGATATATTTTTTTTCATTTCATTTTTCTCTCCCTTTGTACTCATAATATAAGAATAATGGTTTTAAGGAAACACGAATTTATTTCTCTTATCAATTGAGAATATATTCTATTATATATCCATGTTTTATAAAATATATTCAAGAATTGTTTAGTATAATATTTATTATAGTAAATTTTGAAAATATTTTAATTTCTATAAAAAATTAAAAAATAATCATCTTATCATTTTTCGAAGAAGGTACTTTTTACCAAAGGAGTGAATGAAAAATTTGTTTTAACTTTTACCGTGTGAATGAATTTTTTCTTTATCATGAATATTATTGTCCTTGAATCGTCATTTTCAATTTTACATTGTTATTTTAAAATAAACTTCTTTTCCCAATATTCTATAATTTTTGAAATTCTAAATAAGTGAATTCAAAATTTAAATTTAAAGTCCTTAAGTAGTGTTTTAGTTATCTTTAAATTGTATTATCATTTAAATAAACATATTTGGATGATTATTATAATTTAAAGGGGATATAATACAATGATTCAGTCATTATTATTCCTATATATGGTAATTTACAATGATCAAATCTGATCAAATACATTTTATTTTTAGTAGGTTAAGCTATGATGAAATATTAAATATTTTAGTGATCTAGTATAATACATATGAATGGATTACGACTTTGGGATGGGTGGTTTAGTTATATTATTAAAGTTAATTGGGAAGGATTAATTTTTATAATCTAAAATGGTATATGAGAGTTTATCTCAATCATGAAAAACGGTACACATGAGTTTATCACAATACCAAAGAGGGTGCACTGCTGGTTTCCCAAACCCAACATGTGACATATGTCTTTATAGATATCCTTGAAAAATGATTTTGATGATTCTGATTATGCCACACATTATGCCACTATCATATGCCATTTTATTATGATAAAGTTATATTCTCACGGATCATGATATTTGATTCTCTTATACTTCATGTCATATAAAATATCAAATATTTTGTCCATTATTCCTGATTGTGATCTACAAATTATTGGGTATAATTTTCAGAATCTATGCTCATGATATCATACCCTTATTCTTATCTTAATCTGACTTATTATTGTCAAATATTATCTCCCATGTCTACCCTTACTAGGAATTTGCGTTCACCCATTATTATATTATCTTTTCCACATGTTTTAGAGAATAATGTTAAGTAATATATGTGTGGATAACTTTATGGAAGATGTTGAAGAATTTTCATGGAATATGAAAATATTGGTATTATGTGAAAAAGTATCACTTAAATATATATGCAATTTTATGATAGTGTTTATTACTATTATCCTAAAAAGGTATTCTGGATGGAAGGGACTCAATATTTCATTATTAGTTGTAATGAAAAAAGTTGGGTCACAAATATTGGAATGAAATACAATATGTAAAGAACATATAATGTGACACTAAATCCTACTATAAATGTTTATGGTTATTATAGGTGGTATAAAATGACTATTTAGATAAATTTTGGGATTATGATACCATCATTTGAGGATACTTTTAGAGTTATGAATTCCATCATGTGTTTATATGTTTTTGGATGATCATATGATTTAATGGAATAGATCACATTTTAATATCTTATACTGTTGTAATTTAAATTGATTTATGAAAATACATGATTAAGGTATATATGCTAGAAATAGTCTTATTCTAAGTTGATTAATGAAAATTTTGGAAATATATTTTAAGAAGGAATATAAAATAAAGGGATATATTACCTTTGGGGTTTTATTGTAATTTAATTATGAGGTAATTAAAGAAAAAGGGTTTTTTAGATTTATTGAGACAAATGTTGAAGGGTACCAATAACCTTAAAGAATAATGATTAAATTTTGTATGCAGAAGTATATTATATTTTGGGGAACACTAAGGATTATTTTCTATTGTATTATTTCATCATTGTCACTATTTTAGGAATAATGATTAAGTTAATTTCAGGAAGAAAATATAATTATGTTATGGTTTCGTATTTGGTGATTGATGCTTTTTTAAATATATTATCATATTTGGGATAATATATTAATTAGGCATTTTTATTTTTAAAATTTTTATTATACGACCAATATCCCAAATAGATTGGGTTATAATGATTTTTTTAATAATAAAATGAATATTTTATCGGTTTATTCATTTGAGTGATGATATATTTTTAAATATTTGTATTTTTAATGATGTTTTGGATATTATTTTTTTACATTATCATATGAAAGTTAATTGATTATCATCTTTTTTGATCTAACCATTTGGATTTTATTAAACTTATATGAAAAAGTGGAATTACCTACAATCCATTTATAGATCTAAATACCAAATATAGTTTATTTTATTTCTTCTGGTGTGATAAATTAAAATCGTTCATTTATCATTGTAACAGGAGATGAATTAAATGTGTAAATTTTTTGAAACACAACTGAAGTATGATTTTTTTATCAAGTAACTATATCCTCTTATAGTTTATGACTCTATGGAAAATAAATTCATCTTACTCAAATAAGTGGAAGAAAATTTTTATAGTGTTACATGGTAAAAATCACAAAACTACTACGGTATGTTTTTGGAAACTCATTTAATATAATACTCTTACAAATATATTGCTTAAAAATCCATTATTTTAGATATGATATGTTTCTTGGTATTAACCTTGGAATTTGGCTTATTGATAAATTTTTAAAAATATATTAATGTTAAGATAAAAAATTTTATAATGAAAAATTTAAATTATATAATTTCATTAAGGGGGGATTATGTAACACCCAACAAGTTAGAATATATTTTTCATTAATAAATTTTATGGGTTTGATATATTTCTTGACACACGACGATAAAATTTAACGAACCATGGTATATTTTATCATCATTATTAGATTGGCGAGTGTGAATAAAAGTAACCAAATTATGATATATATATATATATATTGGTCCCACATAAGGAAAAATAATTTATTAATTATTTATAAATAACATCTCAATTTAGTGTAATGTCGTTTTATTTTTTAGAAATAAATTATATTTAAAAAAAATTATTACATTTTGTGGATAGATATTATAAATAATTTCTTCCACTTATAGAAACAATATTTGATTAAATAAAATTTTATTTTGAAACCATAATTTTAAAAATAACATAAGGTGTTTTTTAAATTTTTATTAAAATATTGATTCAATGTGAATAGTGGAAAAATACAGATTTTATCAAAAATGTTAGTTCATTTTTTTAAATCAAGTAATTAAAAAGTACCATTATGTTTTGGACTTGGTCTTAAAGAAACAAAATTTAATTTTAATTATAATTTATATAATTAAATAAAAAATAATTATAATCCTATTTGATTTTCGTATAAAATAATTTTTTGGCTTAAAAACACATATATCTAAAAATAATTTTGTATTGTGGTTTATTAATTTATAATAAATTTGATTGTTTACACTTAGAGAAACAGAATATTTAAAATTGGATTCCATATTTGGATTCATGAGCTTATAATTTGATAAAGAGGTATCATTTATTTTTTGTTATTATGATTAGTAACCTTTGTAAAAATGTGGTGAAGATGATAAGTGTAAAACGGGTAAAATCCAGTTAAAAATATGATATTAGGAATACTTTTTTTTCAAAAACATGTATTTATTTTTTTAATGAGTATTTTTTGACTATAACCATGAAATATTTGGATATTAGGAAATGTATTCACACTTTTCTATGATTATAATATTTATCTAATTTTTCAAAAAAGATAATTACAGAAATGTAACTCTCTTGTTTTTAAATTTTCTTATATATTTTGATTGGGTTTGAAGGAATTTATGAAAGAATCTAAAATATTTTTTTTATCCATAATATGTTAATTGTTTTAATTTAATTTATTTTTTTAATTTTTTATTTATCATTTCATTACCATAAAAATTTATGCAACATGAACACAATTATTTTGCAAGCAGCTGAAAAATAAAATTGAATGACTTTAGAAACATTAAAAGTAATATTTTGGGTTGAATTATAGAGTTCCATAAATATTATGGTTTACAGTAATATATAATTTATAGTGAAAGAATTTATATTTTAAAACCATTGTTATCATTTTTTCTTTAAGATCTGTTTTTTAAATTTTCCAAAAAATGAATTTAATGATATTTTATTAAATGATTTAAAATTAAAAAGAAATCAAGAAAGATGACAATTTTATTGGTAACTAGTCAAAAATTACTTCCACATACCATTTGTGAGTTACTTTCCACCAAATAAATAATTTCCTATCTCTTAAATATTGACGAATTTGTTACCATGATTAATGTTAAATAAGGTGAATGAGAAGGTTAAAACAAAAGATTAAGTTTAAAATGACACTTAAACCTATATAAATTTTATTAGATATTTGTATTTTGATATATTATTATCTTATATAATAAATTATTTCAGTTTTATTCAATTCCAACGATTATGATATATCTTTTATTTTAATAAATTATGCCAATTTTATTTTTAAAGATTACATGTTTGTGCCTTCCCTCTATTATAAAAGGATATCAAATTACCTCTCCAGTTAACAAATCTTGGGCCAATTATCCTGACCAAATAGCAAAATAATCTCTAATAAAATTCCCTATATAAATTCTACATTTTTTTTGTCTTCTTAAAATCCGAACCCATGTCACACCTTGGTATAGACAAAACTATATGGTTATTTGTTTCATCTCTGTATTTTTGAATTTTGGGTACCACATAGGTTGGGAGTGTGTATTTTGGATGTTAGTGGTAGAAAGAAGCCACCAGCTAGATTAGGGAGGGGACTATCTAGCCGGTTCCAGTTGGCTGAACATATTCTTGTCTGTAGGGGCCATCATTCACCTGGTCGGCTTCCACTAGTTGGCTAGTAGAGTGCCTGGAGGTGCAAGCATTCTGCTAAAACCCACCAATGTGACTTCATTGGCCCTAAAGTGTTATTCCACCAGATTATTTGTAAAATTTCTATAAGTGCATGCATTTTTTCTATTTTGATTGATTTCCCATTTAGGCCCAGATTCTTTTTGATGATACAACTTGGAATCAAGTTTAGTAATGGTGAAAATGTCATTATCACTCGAAATGTTGTGTTATTTCCCTTAATTGAACCCTCACATCCTCAAATTCTATTTTATCATTTTAGAAGTTCAAAAGTTGTCTTCTTAGATCTCTCATTCTCCTTAGTGGTGAATCTTATTTCTAATAAGAATCTTGGGTATTCGTTGATCATAATCCATTAAGTGAATCCTCTATAATAAGTTTCTTATCTTATTATCTATATTTATGGTGTTTTATAAGACTAGATCAATAGATTTATCATGAACATAGATATTTTTTTTCATAGGATATATGTTCTTGAGAATCTGATCTGTAACAACCAAAACCTCTTTCAGTGAAAATTACTCTTGGTCGAAATAAATTTCTTATTATGAAAAATGGTCATATAAAATATGAACTTCCTTTGTTTTATGATTTCATATTTGAAAAACCATTAATATTTTTTACCATTGCTAATATTTTTTGAACAATGATCACATGATTAGTATAAATATAGTGCTTTGACAAATCCAATTTACTCAGAAAAGGAAGTGATGACCTCATATAGTAGACTTTGCCCATACGAACCCATTTTTCAGTGCTCGGAAAAGAGGTGGAATCATTGGTCTTTGATCTTGACCAAGCCCAATCTGATCATCAACACGTTAAGCTCATGCGGAACTGCCTACAGAAAAAGTGGATGTTAATAAAGATTACCACCCGAGCGATGTTATCCGAGCCACCCCAAGAGTCTGTCACCATCGAATACCTAACCCTTCAGTCATGTGAAATGTTATAAGGGGTTATGTAAAAACACCTTAGTACTATGATAATTTGAATTATTTTTTATAATATAGAATATATATTTATTTTATAATTGTTACGTTGTAAATAGTTTATGACACAGAAATTGTATTTTTAGTTAATATTAAATTATGATATCTATTTTGATGAATTAATGGATCTTTGAATTAAATAATATTTTCATAAAATATTTTTATTAAATTAATTTTTATTATGTATAAATCTTCATATAATTTTTAAGAATACAATTTTAGTTTTTATAAAGTTTGGAAGCTATTTTATTCAAAACCCATGAATGATCATTAAATGTCAATTTCTATTTTAAAAGTTTAAATTCATATATTTAGAAAATTATTTCAATAAAATTAAAATTATTTGTGGATTCATGATGTTGAAATTATCCAATGATGAATTTGTCATAATTTTTTGAGATAGTTGAATTTTTGGGTAAAAATCAAATAACGTTTAAATATATAAGGTGATTTATGACATCATAATGACCCAATAACAATGTAATAAAATACTATAACATTTTGTTTGGACAATTTATCTTTTAACATTAAAATAATGAGATTTTAGGTTTGTTTGATTTATTTTACAAATCCTTAGTGCACCCTCCAAGACTTATAAAACATTTTAGCCTTTTAAATTGATTTCCTTGAGAGTGTGACTCACCTCCACATAAGCAACTGAATTATTTTAATAATTTAGGAAATTT
Organism: Viscum album; assembly: GCA_963277665.1. NCBI lineage: Eukaryota > Viridiplantae > Streptophyta > Magnoliopsida > Santalales > Viscaceae > Viscum > Viscum album. The sequence goes on from OY728160.1 coordinate 1,266,821,726, forward strand.
TCCAAATAAAATATCATTTTAAACTCCCTTTTGAACAAAAATATGGTCCAAAACCTTCGTATGGTTTGGAGTTTCGATTAGTTTAATGTGTGGGGTCTCAAACCTAAATAAAAAAGAATTCCCTCACCCTTACTATATAAACCCATCCAAGATCCCAAATACTCTTCACTCAAAGACATTAGAGTTCATCCAAACTCTTCCATTCCCTCTATAGAATCCTCCCAAGGATCCCCATGCTTCAAAGAAGCCTCTCTTTGGCCTCTCGGAAGCTATTGGGATCACACTTCCAAGTAAGGGATTCCTTCCTTTCTCATTTTATCCAAGTTTCATAATATTTTTATGCCCTTTTTTTATATTATAAATTTTGGGGTATGATTTCAAACCTCCCCCATACTTCCATCATTATGTTTTAATGATTATAGCCCCTGTTCTCTCTCATTAATTCCTCCCATGTACAACCGTTACCATGCCGAAATTCCGTAAGGAATTTCTCTATACTCATTTACATTCAAGCAATTATTTTTTTATATATCCAAATTCCATAATTATTTGGGGACATTTATCTATTTTACCCCCTTAATTTATATTTCATGTAAATTTTATGAGACACCCCTTTCTCTCTGATCATCCATTTCATGAATTCTTATGTCACGCTGTTATGTTTTCAAAATTGTACTGTTATTTTCCAAGACGAAGTCATTGTGTTGTGAATACCATGACCACTTATCTATCAAGGTTATTAACCTTTATGAAAATTTATTAATTGGATGTGTATTATCATTTATTAATTCAGCATTCCTTTATAATGGATGAAGTGTTGATCTTTAATTATTCCATGTCGTATGATCCATGTGGCACACTTATGCATGAAATGAAATGTTTAAGAAGTGTGTGCCCTGATAGCACTCCATTGCATTGGGTAAAGATTAGTATCATGATATGTCATGTGAAATTAGGATTTAATCATGCTAATTCAAGTTAAATAAGGATTTAGTCATGCTAGATCAAGTTCAATGAGGGTTTACTCCTGCTCTATGTGCAATGATCCTAGGCTCATGCGAATTCCTTGTTAAGTGTTGTTGTCACATGTCCATGTCATGATAATCATGCTATATCTTGCCTTTATTTTGATTTCTCTCAGTATATCCATCTATATTCTTATTTTATAGCATGTATTGTAATAATCATGTTATACCTTGTTTACTCCCTTACTGTGCTTTATAGCTCACCACATTCTTATGCATGTCCTAAGGTTATCCCATGCAATGCTAAGTACGAGGGAAGATATTGGTCATGTAAAGGAAGTTGTCAATAATATGTTGAGTTCTATGTTTTAAGTTGTCATGTAATGTTCCTAAGTCCCAAAGACACTAGACCTCTCGATCTTCAATGTTTTATCAAGTGAAGTTTTTATGTAATAAATCCTGTTTTTGTATATAATAAAAAGAAGGGTTTTTATAGTTGGCATCAGAGGATAGGTTTAGTAATTTTTAGGTTAAGGATTATAAAACCCTAGTGATGCCTTATATACAAGACTAAGTATAATAATAATATCCATATATTTTGGTGAGTATTGAGTAAGTGGGTTATCAAGAAAATAAATCCCTTTCTGGATACAAGTAGGTAGAGGCGGCTCTGGCAGAGATGTACCAAGTATTGAAATCACCAATAAGGAGATTCAGGCTTGACCTGAGGTATCCTGTTACATGACAATTGAACTTGCTGAACTCTGGGTTATGACACTCCTAGGGGACATTTTTAAAAAAATTCTAAATCTTAGTATGAACAATTGTTTAGCGATTGAAAAAATGCCCCTAAGAATATATGTTAGAAAGTAAATCATGGAAAACATAGATTTAAGCTTATATATTCATATGTTAGTTAAATAAAACTAATTTATATGTCATATGTTTTTTTATTTGGATTACCCTATATGTTTTTCCCCTAACTTTCCTTTTATTATAGATAGTGGATAGTAATATGAGGACATGGGCTAACAACAGATGTGAAGAACAATGTGATTACTGTTCGAATGATATGACCGATCAGATGGGAACAGGAATCATGAACTTTTTCATGATACTCTCTCAGTTAACTCAAGATTTGAATAGAAACGTGGGTCAAGAAGAACATTCAACCCCCCCTATGAAAGAAAAAGTCTCTATTGAGAGCTTCATGAGACAAAGGCCTCTTACTTTAAATTGATCAACCTATCCCTAAATTGCCAAACAATAGATCAACTCCATTGAAACAATCTTCTCCATCATTCATTATTCCAAGAAAGAGAATGTTCTTCTGTATTCTTATCATATGGATGGAGAAGTATATAAATGGTGGAAATTGATAAAAAATACTAAGCCTAAGGATGATATTGAGGCATTAGAATGAAAGGATTTACAAAAAAATGTTTTTTGATAAATATTTTCCTCGCACCCTCTAACTTAAGATGGAAAGGGACTTCCATGACCTCAATAAAAAAGATAATGAATAAATAAGAGAATATGAGGAAAACTTCACAAGGATTTCATGATACACCTACAGATTTGACGTTACCCCTGAATGCAAGGTTGACCACATATTTGGTGGGCTGACACATAGCCAGCAGAAAGCCCTGGTGATCCATGACTTTGAAAACCATAAAGAAATTGTCTGATATGCCCTCAAGGTCAAAATAGATATCAATGAATCCCAAGGGTATCATGGGGATAAGAAGCGTAATGTGGAATTTAATTTTGGATGTCTGATGGATAAATCCAATGGTTCTAGGAAAATCCAGCACACCACTTTAAAAATGCGTGGAAAGAAGCACCCTAAAAATTACCTGACGGGGACAAGGAAATGCTTTAGGTGTAGAATAGAAAGGAACCTAGCTATTTACTACAGATACGAAAAATATGAAACTGTGACAGAATAGAGGAACACTCTATTAGAACCTCAACGCATTGTTCATTGCTTCAACTGTAATGAACCAGGGCACCATGAAAATCAGTTCCCTAAGACAAGGGTGTTCGAAGGAAACGACAACCTCCAAGGCAACAGGGGAGATCTTTTTCCATCACTACCGCTGAGGTGAACCCCAATAACTAAGTTGTGAAAGGTTCTCTAGTTATTCATTCAAGAATAGAAAACAAACTTTTTTGATTCTTGTTCTATGCATTTGTTTATATCCCAAAAGTTCAGTAGTACAATCCCAAAACTGCCACAAATAATGGAATTAAAGATGTCGGTGAGTATGAAAAATTGGGAAATCATTGCATCCCATGAATATAACTCCTCCCATAGCTTAATTTGTGGATTGAACTTCCTTGAGAACCTCCTCATAATCCTTGTAGTGTAATTTGATACATTTCTCAACATGAATTTTCTTTCCTTATTTAGAGAAAGCATAAATTTCTTATGAGAGGGAAATCACTCTTCATATAGAGAATCGACCCCCAATATTTTATGAGTGCAAGGAGGAAGATAAATCTTCTTTAGAATCATCATCTCAAGAGAATCTGAAGAAAAAACTACAAGGGAATCTAGATAAAGGGTTTATATGCCCATGTTCTTCACCATGGGGTGCAACGGTCCTCTTCGTCAAGAAGAAGGATTGTTGAATGCGCCCTTTCATTGATTATCATGATCTTGAAAAAATCAAGATAAAGAAAAAGTGTCCTCTCCCATGAATTGATGACTTGTTTGATCAACTGCGTGGAGAAAAATACTTCTCCAAGGGCTATTTGTGGTCGAGATATTATAATGTAAGGTAGATGAAGGAAGATATCCCCAAGATTGGTTTTCCTACAAGATACGGGCACTATAAATCCATAGTAATACCTTTCTGACTCACTAATGCTCCTGTAATCTTCATGGACATGATGAATATATTATTTAGAGATTACCTCGAAAATTTTTTGGTAGTATTTATAGATGATATTCTAATATACTGCAAAACCAAGGAGGATCATAGCGGGCATCTAAGAACTGTAATAGAGACCTGGCGAAAGGATAACTCTATGAAAAGTACAACAAGTGTGAGTTATGGTTTAAGGATGTCTCATTCTTGGTCCATATCATCACAAGAAATGGAATATATTAGGATCCCTTGAAGGTAGCTGCAATTGAGGGATGGTTGAGGAAAACATCAGTAATGAATATCCGTATCTTCTTGAGGTTAGCTAGATATTATGAGTTATTTTTTAGAAATTTCTCACGATTTCCCAACACTCTCAATAAGCTAACTCGGAAGGGAGTAATGTTTTCTTGGAGTGATGAATGTGAAGAGAGTTTCAAGGTGTTAAAAATAACGATTATCATTGCACTCGTGCTCACATTACCTATGAGTGGGAAATTTTTTGTGGTATTTAGTGATGCTTTGAAGATGGGCCTAAGTTTTTTTATTGATGAAGAATGATAAAGTGATAGCCTATACCTAAAGGCAGTTGAAAATCCATGAGAAAAACTATCCCAAACATGATCTAGAGTTGGTGTCTATGATATTTGCATTGAAAATATGGTGGCATTATCTTTATAGGGAGAAGTGTGAGATATATACTAACCACAAAATTCCCAATTTTATATTCTCACAAAAAGAGCATAATATGAGCCAACAAAGGTGGATTGAACTCATCAAGGATTATGACTTCTTAATCCACTACCTCTCGATAAGGCAAACAAGGTGGAAGATTATCTTAGTTGAAAGGATCCTACATATTTATCAATGTTGAGAATTTAAAAGTATCAAATCTTCTTAGATTTGCAGAGGATGGACATGGAAATCATTAAGGGAGGAACATCATCAATATTTTCCCAAATAATTGCTCAATCGTCCCACATGGAGAAAATAAAGGATGATCAAAGAAAGGATGTGGAAATTCTGAAATCTTTGGAAGCTATCAGAAATGGGAAATCCTAAGAATTCAAGGTTGAAAAATATGTAATTCTGAGATTTGGGTCCCAATAATATTTACCATCTGATCCATAGATAAAGAAGCAGATTCTAAATAAGGCACATAGGTCAACCTTCTCTATTCACACAGGGAGTACAAAGATGCATCGAGATCTCCGAGAAAACTTTTGGTGGGACAATATGAAAACGGATATTGCTGAATATACATCAAAGTGCCTAGTATGTCAGCAAGTGTAGTTTGAGAGGTAAAAGCCTAAGGGGATGATGCAAGCACTATCCACACCAACATGGATGTGGGAGAATATTACCATGGACTTTTTCAGTAGACTTCTAAGGAAATCCAAGGGATAACATGCTATATGGGTCATTGTGGATTGTCTTATGATGACAACTCACTTTATTGTGATTCTAGAAGACTTCTCACTAAATCAACTTTCAAGAATTTATATCAAAAAAGTCCCATGGTTGCAAGGAGTACCAGTATATATTATATTCGATTATGATCCAAAATTCATCTCTAGGATTTGGAAGAGTAATCAACATTCCCTGGATACTGAGATGAACTTTAGTACGGCTTGTCATCCTAAAACTAATGGAAATTCTGAGTGGACTATCCAAACACTTGAGGACAAGTTGAGAGCGTTCTCAATGGACTTCAAAGAAGTATGAGATCAACATCTCCCCCGATTTGGGTCCTCATACGACAATAATTACCACTAATGCATCCAAATGGAACCAAATGAATCCCTATATGGGAAAAGATGTAGAACACTAGCGTGTTGGGATGAATTCGGTGAGCATAAGCTGCTAAGACGTGAAATTGTACAAGAAATGATGGAGAATGTGAAAACAATTCAATAGAAAATAATGCATCCAAAAGTTGACATAAGAGTTATGCAGATAACCTTTGATGATACTTTGAGTTCAAAGATGGAGAAAATGTATTTCTAAGCATATCTCCATGGAAGAAGGTCATGAGGTTTGGAAAGAAAGGGAAGTTAAGTCCTAGGCACATCGACCCCTTCGAGATTCTTGATTGTTTTTGGACGGTGGACTATCGACTAGAACTTCCACCCACCATGGGAAAGGTACATGATATCTCTCATGTATCACTCTTAAGGAATTACATACTAGACACATCCCATATACTCTCCTCAGAGGTAGTATTGTTAGAGGATGATGTATCTTATAATGAGAAACCATGGAAGATCTTAGATCGTAGAGAGAAAGTTATACCAAATAAGACAACTCCCCTTGTCAAGGAGTTGTGGCGTAACCACAAGTTTGAAGAAGCAACATAAGTATCAGATGAAGTGATGAAATAGAGTGAACCTCATCTTTTTTACTATGGAAAAAGGAAATTTTGATGGAGAAATTTCTTAAGGTGGGAATATTGTAACGACAAAAAATTCTTACAATGAAATTTTTCTAGGTATAATTAAATGTCTTATTATGAAAAATGGTTTTATAAAATATCAACTTACTTTGATTTATGTTTTTGGATTTAAAAATACTATTGAGAATTGTTACCGTTCCTAATATATCCATTGAACAGTGATCACATTGTTAGTATAAATATAGGGTTTTAACAAATCCAATTTACTTAGGAACATGAAGAGATTTCCTCATCCAGTAGAATTTCCCCATACGAAGCACATTTTTGAGAGCTTTTAAAGGAGGTGGCATCATTGGTCTTCGTACTTGACCAAGACCAATCCAAGATTAAACATTTCAAGCTTTAGCGGAACCACCTACAAAAAAGTGGATTTTAATAGAGATTACAACCCGAGCGATGTTATCCGAGCCACCCCAAGAGTCTATCAGCATCCCACACCATACCCTTCGGTTCAATGTGGGTGTTATAAGGGGTTATGTAACAAGACCTTATCACTATGATTATGTGCATTATTTTTTTATAATAATTAATACATATTCATTTTATTATTGTTATGTTGTAAATAGTTTTTAAAGCACAAATAGTATTTGTAGTTAATATTCAAATATGAAATCTATTTTGATGAATTAATGGATTTTTGAATTTAATAATATTTTATTAAAATATTATTATTAAATTAATTTTTTTATGTATAAATTATTGTATAATTTTTATGAATAGAATTTTATTTTTTATTAAGGATTGAAAGCTGTTTTTATCAAAACCCATGAATTTTTGATAAATGTCGGTTTTTATTTTAAAAGTGAAAATTCACATATTTATAATTTTTTTGGATAAAATTAATATTATTTTTGGAATCAGGTTATCAAAATTATCCAAGGGTTAATTTTTCAAAATTTTATGAGACAATTGAATTTTAGGGTAAAAATTAAATACAGTTTAAATATAAAATGTGTTTTATGACATCATAAGGACCCAATACCAATGTAATAATATACAAAAAACATTATGTTCAGACAATATATGTTTTAAAAATAAAATAATTTGATTTTAGGTTTCATTTATTTATTTAAAAATTTCTTAGTAGACCCTCCAAGACTTATATAACATTTTAGCTTTTTAAATGGATTTCCTTGAGAGTGTGACTCACCTCCATATAAACAAACGTATTATTTTTAGAAGTTAGGACAATGGAAAAAAAATATTATTTTCCAATATCCTTTGGAAAAAAACATGGTCAGAAACCATGATCTGGTTTGTGGTTTTGATTAGTTTAATGTGTGGTGTCCTAAACCTAAATAATAAAGAATTCCTCCTACTTTCCTATATAAACCCACCCAAGTTCCCACTTCCTCTTTAATAATTGATTTTTTTGTTTGCCCAAGCTCTGCCCTCCCCTCTCTATAATCATCCCAAGGCACCCCAAGCTCCAAATAAGCCTCTCTAAGCCCCTACCAATCCATTGGGATCAAACTTCTGAGAAAGGGATCCCTTCTTTTCTCATTTTATCCAGGTTTCTTAATATTGTTATTCCCTTTTATTTTCATTAATAAATGGTTGGGTATGATTTATCACATCCCCCATACTTTCCTATTTATTTTTTAATGATGATAGACCCCTTTTATCTCTCAGTAATGCCTCACATGTACACCCATTACCATTCCGAAATTCCGTAAGGAAATTTTCTATCCTCATTTACATTAAAGAAATTATTTTGTTTTATGAATCCAATTTCCATTACATATGATTGGAAATTCATCTATATCACAAAATAATTTCCATTTCATGTAAATATAACGAGACACCCCTTTCTGTCTCATAAACCATTTTTAGGAATTCTTATGTCACGCCGTTATGCTTCCGAAATAGTAACATGATTTTACAAGCCAAAGTCATTGTGTTGTGAATACCATACCCACTTCTTTATCAATGATATTTTATTTCAATAACTTTTAAGAATTGAATTTATAGTTTCAAGTAATAATTACACATTCCATTATTGTGGAATAAATGATGATATTTAATGATTCAATGTTGTATGATCCATGTGGAACACTTATGCATGAAAACAAATGTTTTAGAAGGGTGTGCCCTGATTGTGCTCCAAATAATTGTGTAAATATTAGTATCAGGACACGTTAAGTAAAATGATAATTTAATCAGGACAATTCAAGTGTAGTGAGGTTTTTACTCATGCTAATTCAAGTGCAACGAGGGTTTACTCATGTTTGATGTGCAATGAGACTCGACTCATGCTAATTCCATGTTAAGTGTTGTTGCGACATTTGCATGTTATGATAATAATGATATATCATGCCTTTATGTTCATTTTTATATTGAGAACCATTTATATGCCAATTTCCTAACTTGTATTTTAATGTTCATGATATAATTTGTTTACTACCTTACTTGGATTTATAGCTCACAATTTTCTTATGCATGTCCTAAGGTTATCCCCTGAAATTCTATGTATAAGTGAATGTAGTGGTCATGGAAAGGATGTTTTCAATAATATGTTTCGTTTTTTATTTTAATTTGTCATGTAATTTTTGTTATCCCAAAAGAAACTAGACCAATTGAAATTCGAGGTTGTATCACGTGAAGGGTTTTTGTAATAAATCATGTTTAAGTATGTAATAAAAACCAGGTTTGTTATATGATCTCTTCCTGTCCCATCATTGGTCTAAAAGGTGACATCATTTTCATTGATCTTGTGGTAGGTGTCTATATCCTACGGAATATCCCTCGACGATCCTAGTGTTATTGTGATAATCTAATTGGTGTTTGAATAATAAATTTATTATTTAAATTTTTTAAATATTCTAGGGATATAGTTCTGTTTTCCAAATGTGTTTTTATGGAAACAATTTAAGTTACATGTTGTTTAATCATCTTAAATATTATTTTAAAAAGGTAAAAGTTTTTTAAGCATAAAATTGGTGCGTATTGGTATGCAAAATGACTTATGAAAAATGTAATAAGGGATTTTAATGGGTTATGAATTGGAAAAGGATTTATGAAATATAGTTTTATTTACCTTGAGAATACTATTAGTGTAAAATCGCATTGGGGAAACCATGGGGTATAGGGTAAAAATAAACATGTACAAGACATAGAGGAGTTAGATATCACTATCTTGGTACCCTTGATAACCTAAGGCTATGGGTTTCCTTTTCAATGGATTGAGCTTCACAGAAATTAGGTGTTAACTATGACAGGTAGTGTTCCTTTATATGTCTTAGTGGTTTGGTTTTATAATGCCTAGAATCATGTATTTCCATATTTGGTTTCTTAAAGATTACATTACATGCATGATATCTCGATATTTTTATTTTACAATGTGATATTGATATGGATATTGATGATTAAAAATGGTTTTATTTTTCAATTTTTCCATTGGAAATGTGATTTGTTATATTGATTTGTTTAATTGAATGTGGAATGAATTCGAAAGGAATGACATGTTTTTGAAAGGAAAAAAATAATGAATTTTGTATGAAAAAAATTTCCTTTTACTTTTTTTTTAAAAATTGAGTTGAATTAGGAACTGTTGGATGGATGTGGATATACTTGTATAGATTATTGGTGGTATACCATTAGGATTTTGAGCTAAATCCATAATTTTTCATTTGGGAATTTGTATCTTTGTTTTTTCATGATATTGGTTAATTGAAGATAATAATTTTGAGGAAAACTCTTCATGCTCATGTTTCCTTTAATATGGGTTGAGACAGTGCTAACCTACAATCATGTGGAGATGGACCCATGTGTAATTTCAAGATCCATGTTGTTGATGAAATTTTATTTTTCTGATGATATTTTGTTATCTAGATATTTGATGTGGCCTTTTTGGTTTATTATTTTGAAATATGATATATTCTGGTTATCTATTATGTTACTCTTTTTTCCCATCTTATCATAGCTCTATTGAGGGTAAAATTATTCCCATGTTTCCTTTTAGGATACCCTAATGCTTGTTACTATCCCATAGTCATTGGTAATGCACCTTGGTCCTTGTATTTGGACAATTTGGGTAACATGATCGGTTAAAGATGTTTTTAGTGTGTGATTTTTCCTATCCATCACACATTCATGAAAAACATTGGGTTATCATGGAATGTCTGGGGTTATCCAATTTTCTTGTTCAAGGTTTTCAGATTTTAGTTTCAGTTATTTGAATTTTATTTTCGATAAAGGAATTAAAATAATTTTTAAATGGGTTTTCCTCTTTTTTTATTATTTAAAGATCCTATGAAAATAAAAACTCCAAAATATAGAGATTAATATAAAGAGGAATATTAATGAAAAAATCCTCTAGTTTACTCAATTATATTGGAAACTATCATCTAAACAATCATTTTTTTGAGTCCAGTCAACAATATTGAACCCAATTGAAAGGTAGGAGATTATTTAAAATTCAATTATGAACATCCAACACTCATTTATAGTGACAAGGGTGTATAGGATTAATATGAATATATTTAAAGGATCGAGAGGATTTTCCATGTTTTGAAATATTTTAAGACTTCAAGGGTGGATTCTACATGTATATTCTTAGATGGCCACCAAGGAAGTGGTGGGATCTATTATGCAAGATTAGTTGTATGAATACCACACCTGGACTACATTCTATAAATCCTTTTATCAATATCTCTCTCTTGAGACACTGATAGTGGTAATATAATGGGATTTTATTTCTTTGGAGAATATATATCATTATTTCATGGTGTATACTACTCAATTTTCTATATTGTTTTACTTTTCTCCCTATCTTGTTTCCAATGATTATATCAAGGAATGAAGATTTGAAATGGACATGAGGTAAGATATTAAATCTAGGTTGATTAATTTTTTTTCTACCCGCCAAAAAAAATTTGTGGATAAGGAACCCATGAACAAGGTAGATATAGATTAGAAGATAAGACTCTTTTTAGAATTTGTGACTGGAGGAGTTAGCCAAAGTTTGATTTCTGGTCAAAAAAGGAACTTGGATGACAAGCGATGAGGTAGAAATATATCTTCATAATAGAAATAAGTGTTTATTTATGTGATTTTTTTACTATTGTGGGAAAAAGTGACTCCTTAAAATTGATATAAGGTTTCACCCATGGTTTGTCATAGTTGTTGGAAATATGGTCAAGTCTATTTTTATGTGGGAGATTATCCCGAGGTAGTAGAGTTGGATCCATCTACACGAAGGGATATTAGTTTAGATATGATGCAATTAATGGGGTGAGACATCAAAATTTTCTAGGTGTGATCCTTATTTTGTGAGGAGAGGGTATGATTAGGCTAGGGATCTTTATGCCATAGAGTTCACTAGAGTATAAAAAGGCAGGACTGACCACCATGAAAATTATTACACTTGTTACATATTATATGGTTATGTATATATTTGATACTAGTGAGATCCCTTACTTTATATATTCCAAGATTATCGATACTTTGGTCTTGTATTTGGAGTTTACACATTTCATGTTGATTACTTTCACTCCTTTAGAAATGAAGTCAGACCAGGGATTTAAATTTTATTAGTATCGGGTGATGATTGTAGACCTTGAAACCATGTGGGAAGTTTTATTTATTGAAAATTAAATATTTTATATTATCATTGGAATGGATTGAATGATTATACATAAATCATAGGTTGATTTATATCAATTAAAGGTACCTTTTTCCCACGATGACATCACTAATGTCTTGCATGATGAGTCTGATATAAAATATGGATGAGAAGGTCTCATTGCTCTACGTGTTGAGATGATCTCATTCCAGTTTATAGATTTTTTTTCTGGAGGTTTTTGACCCATATATTAGTGATCCTCTTCCAGTAGCGGTGAATGAGTATCCTTAAATTTTTATAGAATATTTCCCTAGGTTATTACCTCAAAGGGAAATTGAGTTATCTATAGATTTGATTCCAAGGATTAGAACCTTTTCTATATAACTTTACCGTATGGATCCAATTAAATTGTAATAAATAATTGTTCATCTTATGGATATTGAGGATATGGGATTTATTTATCCTATATTTTCACTTTGTACATAACTAGTTCTCTTTGAAAAGAATGAAAAACGATAGGATCTATATTTGTTTTGAATGTAAGAAACCCAACTAGAAAAATGTAGAGAATAAATGACCTTTCCTAGTATTGGTGGATGTTCTAATAATCTGACGGGGGATCTACATTTTATCAAAATTGTTCTGAGATTTGGGTATCATCAACTGAGGGTCTGAGGGGAAGATAATCCAAAGAAGGTATTCATGAGTATTTATTTTCATTTTGAGTACTTATTTATTCTATTTGGTTATACAAAAACGCTTGTAGTTTTCATGTCATCGATGAAATGAATCTTCCATTTCTTTTTGGATTACTTTGTGGTAGTTGTTATGAATGATAACCTTATTTTTTCTCTACTAGATTTGAATCATGGTGAGTATTTGAATATTATACTTATAATCATGACAGAACATTATTTATATGTGAATAAATCCTAATGTTAGTTTTTCATTCAAGAGGTGAAATTTATAGGCCAGGTGATTTCCCAGAATGGAGTCTTATTAGACCTTGAGAATACACAGGTGGCGATGTTTTATGAGAGACCTATAATAATATTGAGGTCCATCATTTATTTGGACTAACTAGATATTAATAATGATTCTTTTGGGACTTTTACAAGATTTAATAGATTATAACATTGTCAATCCATTAGGGTTTAATGTTTTTAGAGTGATCAGTGCCTATTATATTTTGAGGTGTTCAAAGAGAGTTTGACTTCAATTCCAGTCTCAATTCTTCCTAAGATTGGTGGTGGTTCTATTTTTTACTACATTGCATGATGTATGGGTTTGGGTTGTGTTTTGATGTATGGGTTATTGCTAGTTTCTTATGGGTATTTATAGTTATCCCCTCATGAGAAGAACTACCCCACTCATGATTTAGAGTTGGTGGCAATGATGCATGTGCTTATGACTTAGAACAACTACGTCTTCTAGAAGATGTTATAGTACATTATAATTATAAGTGTCTGAAGTATATATTCAATTATAAGGATATCAAGTTGAGATATAGACTATTGGTGGAGTGAATTCAGACCCTTTTCTTTTATATTTCCCACACCTCTGATAAATTGAATGGGGATCCATATTCTTGGAGTAAGAAATTACCATCTCAGGAAAGAATTGAATTAGTAGAAGAGTGGTTCTTGATTATATTGTTTACTGAGATGAACTTAGATGAAGGGAGAGTTCATGTACATGAATTTCTGGATTGTAATTGAGCAAGGTAATTTATGGATGATCGTATTCAACTTTTAATGTTTGGGGATACAGAGTGTCAGTATTCAAGTAGAATTTTTTATGAAAGGGTCACCTCATTCGGGAGGTATTGGAATCATTATTGGGGTTTGTGCTTCCAAGATACAGGGATGTTTTTAGAGGCTAGAGGATAGATTTGACGAAAATTAGACATCTATGCAGTTAGTCTATGAATCTTGGAGCTTCTAAGTTGTACCATGTCTTGAGAAGTCATTACTAGTGTCCAATAATCAGATGATTCATTGTTTGACTTTTATCTGAGGGCCTCATATGTCAAATAACTAAGGCAGAACATCATTGGACAACAGGTTTACTAAAAACATTAACTATTCCATATTAGAATTTGGATGAGATAGGAATGGAATTTTTGATTTGGATTTTAAAGACACCTATAGGTAGGGGTTTGATATGTGTGATTTTTTATTGAATCTTTAAATCATTACATGCCCTACCTATACTGGAGTCAGTGAAGGAAGATGATACTTCGAAGTTGTATGTGTAGGTGGTTTTTAGACTCCAAGATGTACCATTAACTATCATTTTTATAGTATCCCTCACATCACATCCCATATCTAGAGTGTATTATAGATAGTTTGGGGTTATTAGCTTAATTTGAGCATAGATTATCATCCACAGATGGTTTTTAGACTGAGTGAGCCATCCATATTTATGATGACATGCTTCGAGCATGCCTTAATGAACTTAGTATATCATGGGTGAAACATATTCCCTTAGTAGTGTCTAACTATATATATATTTATCATGATTCGATATAGACTATTCCTTTTAAGGTATCAAGTGGGAGTCCCTATAGGTTCCCTCACTATTGAGAATAGGTTGGAGAATGGTCATTGGTTAGATCAAGCATTGTTCAAGAGATGAGGAATGTCATGAAGTTTATTTGAAAGAGGCTATACATAGATCCAATTTAGTATAAATACTTATGTGATTATATTCATCATCCACTGGTCTTTGAGATTAGTGATTGTATTTTTTCAGTGTTTCACCTTAGTTGGGATATAGAATTTTGGAGAATCAATGAAAGTTATCACCAAATTAATTAGGATTTTTTTAGATTGGGTAGAAATTAAGGAATGTGGAATATGATTTTGTCTTCAATATTCATTTGACACCTGTCCATGATGTTTTATATGTTTTTCTATCAAATAAGTATTGGTTGGTTCTATCCATAGTGATTGAGTGGGAGGATGTTAAGATGGAATCATACACCTCAGTGTATGAATGATATATTTAGAAAGCCGGCCGATTAGACAAGGTGTTTCATATAAAGACAATCTTATCAGTTAAATTGAAATGGAAGGGTGTTAGTGAAAACATGAGACTTTGGATCATTAGGCCTTGATGAAATTCAAATGGCCATATGTTTTATAGGGTTCACGATCTCATGACTTTTTGGGGAAAAAATATTTTTTATTGTGAAGAAGTGTCACACCTTGGTATACTAGAATGGGTACATAGTGTTATTTATTCTTTTTATTTTTGAATTTTGAATTACATGATGTTAAAGAGTGGGATTTGTTGATGTTAGTGGAAGAAAGATTCCCTAAAGTAGTTAGTGGAGGGAATTGGCTTTCCATCACTAGTTAGATGAAAACCTACAATTTTACAGTTACCATCTTACAACCAATGGAATTCCATACACTGGTTGGTAAAGTATTTGGGTGCATATGGCTACTACATAAAACCACCAGATTTCTGGTGGGATTTTACAATCCAGCCGGTTGTGCCCATTGAATCACTGGTGATGTTGTTTGTCTACCTAATTTGTTAAGGATAATTTTTTACCCAATTTTTGTTTTCTATCTACAAGAATTCAACTCATAAAACCCAAAAAATAATTTTCTTATGTTAGAGGATAAAATGTGATGTTCTTATCTCTTTTTCCCCCTGATTGAGAATATTTTTCTAATTGGAAGCTTGTGTTTTAATTGTAATTCAGTAAGTGGATCCTTTGCAATATATTTATTCTATTATCCTACATTATTTTATTATTTAATGAGACTGCATCACTAGTTCATTCACGGAAATGTGTTATTTGTATTGTTTTGATCTTGTTTCTTGGGAACATGATATATTCTTCTCCCAGAATCATCCTAAAATGTGATTTTGTTATCAATGATCTATAGATAGGTGTATCTATCCTATTGTCATTACCGTGGTGATCCTAGAGTTCATGTGATTCACTCATTTAGGGTTTATGGTAAAATAGATTATTGAAATTGGTGTTAAACATTGGAGTTTGTGGTTGTGTTTTAAAAAGAGGTTTTTATGGGAAACGTTTGAGACACAATATTTGTTTATTTAATCACCTCAAAGAATATTTTAAAAATATAAATGGTTAAACAAGAATGAATTTAGTGTTAATATCTATATAAAATGTTTGATGAAAATGTGGTAATTTATTTTTAATGGATTATTCCTTGGATTTGTTTTTAGAAACATGAATTCAGTTACCTTAAATGTAATTTTATTGTTATAGCACATTAGGGACCCCTCAGGGTCTGAGGGAAAGTTAAACACAATTAATCCCTAAGAAGTTCTCTATCACTTGTGGAGTTACCCTAGATTACATGAGGCTAGGGGTAGACTTTATAGAGGGATGAGTTTCCTAGAATTCAGGAGTCACATATACCTACTAGTGTTACTTTATAGACATTAGTGGTTTACTTGTGTACACACTTGCATCATGGATTACCCTCTTTGGTTTCATTGACATTACAATATGTTCATAATATTTAAATACACTTTCCCCCTCTTTACGATGATGTAGATATAGATACATGAAAATTATTTTATTTATCTGTTTATACTAATGGAAATGTGATTTGTCATATTGCTTTGTTTTTTTTGAATATGGAATTGTTTTTAAAGAAATGACCTGTTTTTATAAAATAAAACCAATGGATGATTTTTTTGTGAAACATTATTTCTTTTAAATGTTTTTTAGAAATCCAACTTAATTATGAACTAATTGATTCATGTATATACATATATATATATATATATATTATATTCTTACTGATATACAACAGTTTTTTTGTGCTCATAAACTAATTTTTAATTTTATATTTT
Organism: Viscum album; assembly: GCA_963277665.1. Taxonomy (NCBI): domain Eukaryota; kingdom Viridiplantae; phylum Streptophyta; class Magnoliopsida; order Santalales; family Viscaceae; genus Viscum; species Viscum album. Next base: position 1,266,838,424 of record OY728160.1, read on the forward strand.
TATCCTTGTTTTTTTGGATAATAGTAATGGGAATATCATTATGCAGTGGATGAATCCCCTAGATCATGTTTCCTTTATAATGGGTTAGGATAGTGGTGAAATACAATCATAAGGAGATGGACTCGTGGGTTATTTTGGTTTCCATGTTATTGATGGTATTTTAGTCGTTAGAAGATGAATTTGTATCTATTTGTTTGATGTGATCCATTTGGTTTTCTATTTTAATATATGATATAGTATAGTTATCAATTGTGTCACTATATTTACTTCCATCTCATCACTTGTCTTTTGGGGGTGAAATTGTTATCATGTTTCCTCATATAATATCCTGGTAATTTTTTCCAGCTTTTAGCCATGGGTAATAAACATCAAGGTTTATGGATATAAAATTAAGATGACATGATGGGTTGACTTATGTTGGTATTGTACTACCAAATTTTCTTTAAGGGGAAACAAAAAGTATTATTCTAAAAGAAGTTTTATAAATTTTATGTTTGTTATAAAATATTATTAATTATTTTAACTCTTTAAGTTCCTTACTAAACATGAAGATATAATAATATAAATATATTCTATATACTAGTATGTTATAATATTTTTTTGAAAAAACCTATATTCCTCTCAGTTTTCATCAAATGAGATAAAAAATCACCGTTCGTACGTACATTTGGACTACCGCCTCAACCTAGCATTGTATCTTGTTTTCCATCACTATGTTTCATAGATAGATATTATTATTAGCATATTGTTAAGATAATTTCTTATAATATAATTATGATTATTTAATGAAAATATATAAAATAACTTTTTATGAAATCATTAAATGAATAATGAATGTACAACTCTTGCGTATGTATGAACTACCATCTCCACGCAGTGATGAGATTCGTTTTCCATCGCCACCTCGCATCGAAGAAAATAATGATGGATTAATTAAAAATATATGAAAATTTTATTTTAATTATGAGTTTTGAATGATTAAATATTATTTAAATATATTTCTTATTTTCTTTAGAAAAAGAAAACAATATTCATCTTTTTGTACGGACAAACATGTCCATGAATGTTGAATTTCGTTTTCCTATTACCTCATATCATTGAATTTTATAAAATTGTATATAATGAATAAATATTATATTCATACTTTATATAAAATTTTGGAAATGATGAAATAATTGAAAATATACAAAAGGAAAAACTACTGAACAAAAGTTACATGAAAAATAAATAAGTTAATACCAAAAAACATTAATTTTGAAAAATATTAATTATTAAATGGGTTTTAATATGTTATAAGTTGATAATATATTATAATATAATTATGATTTTGGTTATTATATAGGATTATAATAAATCTAAATTTATTATAGAAGATATTAGATCACTTATGAATCAAGTCATACATAAGGAAGGGGTCTCCCATCTCACTTTTGTTTCAATGAGATATATTAGATATTCAACACTTGTGACTTTCATGTTGTTTATATACTCTTTATTTGATATGTTATATCATGAATATATTTATATTAATGGTATTTAATGTTTTATTTAATGTTATTTATTTCATGTGGTCTAAGATTCAAAAGCTCCCAAAGTTGAAAGGTTTTTATCTTAGAATAGCGCTTCTTACTGGGATTTCTTATGCTTAATTTTGCAACGCAATATTTAAATATATGAGTAACTTTAAATAATTCTATTTTTTCAATATATTTCTTTACATTAAATATTAAACTTAAAGAGAACCATAATATATTTAAGTGTGATTATTAAAACTAATCCATAAAATTTGTCGGAATTAAGGATTCTAATGTCTTTATTAAATATTCGTAGAAATAAAAAAAGTATACTTTTCATATAAATGAAATTAAATTAGTTTATAAAAAATGACTAATAAGATCATTTATTGTTTAGAATAGAATTTTCCAATAAATTTAAGTTTTTATGAAATATGAATTTCTATTTCAAGAAACATGTGATCAATGAAGAATTATTTTGTTTTATATTAGTAATTGTTATACAAAAATTTCCTTGGTGAGTTATATGAAATAATAATGATGATAATTAAGATTTCAAAATTTCAGTTTCTAATAAATTCAATTTTTTGTTATATTATATGATTTTATTCAAAAATGAATTTATAAAATTTATTATTTTAATTTTACATGATGGAAATTTATATTATTTGGAATAAAAATGTTAAATTAAGATGTAAGTTTTTGGTTTTCCCCAAAAAGAATGATTTGTAGTCAAAAATATGGTTTTTGTGGAAATTATAATTTTTATGATTTTACCATTTTGTAAGAATATATTAGAATCTTAAAAAACATTAAAAGTAATAAAAAATATATTTAATAAAAAAAATTATGAATTTTAATATATTATGCGAGCTTATAAATCTTATTTCAACCATTTTTAGAACATAAATAAAATATTTGTTTAATAAAAATATTTTTACGTCTTTTCATCAAATCAAGAATTTTTAAAATGATATTATGTTTTGGATATTTATGAAATACTCAAAAATATTGTTTTCTAATAAAAAATGTATTTTATGGTAATTTATTATTTTAATTACTATGGAAGACATATTAATTTGATGTTTTAAAAACACACTTTTTCTAAAATTTGTTCTTTACATGTTATTTTCTCCAATCATAAATTTATATTTTCAAACACTTTAAAATTTTATTTGATATAATGATTTAAATATTTTAAATAAGATGTTTCAAATTAGGTAAACTGTTAAATATTACTTGTATTGAGAAAATTAATTACTATGGTTAAAATTTAATTACTATAATAATTTTCAATTTGGACAAATGGTTAAAATAAAAAACAAAGGACTTTGAACACAAAAAGTATTCTACCCAATGAGTAGTTGAGGTGTTTTTTCACCCACCCTCAATTTACCATATCATTTTTCTACTGTGGATCCATTGACCTTGGAATAGTAGAGTCACATTATTTAATATGTTAATGGTGCTTCTAAAAGATCCAATATCTTCAGTTATATAAATGTAAAACTGCTTTCACTAAAAGAGTCACCCTTATTCAAATTTATAGATGAAACCATACCAATTTCTCATCCTAGAGTCCTATACCTTGTAAAAAATGTTGTTTTCACCAATATTTTTCATAAGTCCTTCATTTCGAGGTATAATTCCATGGAGAATCAAAGGACACTATGTGAGTATTATCAACAAATTAGCTTTTCTTCTTAATTATATTCATTCATATTTATTATGGAAATAATAATATATTGATATTATTATCATTTATGTAATATTATTTTACTAAATTAAGAGTATTTTCCTTTTATATTCATCTATCCCATCTATTATTAAAAACATAATTCCCATTATTACGTATGTGAAGACAACCTCCTCCATGAGAAACAAAATTAATTCTTCATCAGCACCCATAATTGATGGTTTATAGAAATTTTTCATGAGGAAACATTTTATTTTTTAGATAATTTTATTCCTGGTAAAAAAAATTGGATAACCTATTAATTATATTATCAAAATAGTAATCATTAATTCAATTTTTTTAATGCGAGAAAACTAAGGGGAAAATGATATCATTTTCATAGTAATGATTTTATATAATTTATCTTCTCTTTAAAATTATTTACAATATTGATATATCACATTAATAACTAATAAATAAGTTCATTTTTCTATTGGTATAATTATATTAAAACTAAACCATCTCCTAATCATCCATTAACTATGATAGGTTCATGCTGGGATCATTTTAACCACATACTTGAACAATAAAAAAAATTTATGTTATGAATGACTCTGTGAAATTATTTCCTATTATAATATGATATAAAAATAAAAATAATGTTTTCAAATTTTATATTGGTAAAGTTCTATGATAATTAAACTAATTAATTTAGAAAACATATTTAATTCATTAACAATCACTAAAACATGAACATTACCAAATAAATCTTCATAGTTCGTAAGAAAAATATCATGAAATTATATTTTATCATCTTGAAATATCTCATAATATATATACCATACATTAGGTTATCTAATAGTTATATAATTTGTAAAATTAATAGATTCAATCATGGATTTTATAAAAATCATTCAAATCGAGAAAGAATACATTCACATGATGTTCAAAATAGAAATTTTTTTAATATATATATAATGATTATAGATGAGGGGTATAAATGGTTATATGTCTGAATAATTATCTTGGTTATTTTTTTTATAATTTTAATTTTATTATTCAGTACATTTGGTGCAGGTACAAAATATATTAGGACCGAGATAAGGGTTTTCGTCACAAATTTCCCTGTTTGAGATATGTTTGGTATTATGCACATAATTTAATTTATGTTGTGTATACAATAACTATGAGATATATCATTTAATAAATTACATTTTAATCATTATTTTTAATGTTTTATTATAATCTTTCTCTTTCTCGGAGATTTGGTTAAAATTTTACCCAAGTCATATATGTTTTCTAGGTCTCAATTTTGTTTCTTTGAGACATGTTCAACGTTATGCACCATGTTCTGTTTTTATTATGCTCTATTGATTTACTTTATAATGAATTTTTTATAATTTATTTCCTCTTATTTTATTATATTTACTAAACAAAAAAGTTTCATTACTCAAATGGCTATTTATTTATTTGTTTCCTTGATATTAACGATTTTTGGTAACTCAAATTTCATTCATAGTGTTATGATCATTCTATTGAAACTATTCCATATAAGTTCGAAATATTTCACCCTAATATTTTTCGAGATGGTATTCTATCATAATTTTCTAGGGATGTACATTCATACAACAAAAACCTTGTTACAAATATTTCTCAGTTATTAGGTTATGTTCTTTTTTAACCATCCACCTTCTTTCTTTGGATGAATTATGACCAGGTTATTCAAGTAATGAATTATCTTAATAATCATTTCTCTATACGGCCTGAAAAAAGACATTTTAAATAATTCATATTGGATCATATTAACATAGAAATTAATTTATTATATTGACCTAAGGAAAAGTATTTTTAGTATATAGTTGTTTCTTCCAATATGTACGATTATTGACATATTGATTATGTTTTCATTGACCATCCACATTCCTTCTCTAGATGGGTTGTAATTTTGTTATCCCATTTATAAACATATGAAAAAGTATTTGAATTCCATATTATGTTTTTGATACATGAAATATTATTGGAATGTTTACTATATATTGTTTAACCATCCCCTTTCTTCCACTTAATTGGTTATGACCATATTATCCATTTCATTAACATGGGGAAAGTAATTTAAATTCAATATGTTATTTTTCAAATAATGTTGATTATTGTAAATCTAAATATGAAGTGGTTAACAATCAACCTTTTTACCCTATATTTGTTATAATTATGATATCCATTTTATTTAAATTGGGAAAAGTATTTGTGTACTAGATTTTATTATAAAAATTCATATTATTACTATAAAATTTTATTATGAATTTTTTATTCATTTTCTCACATGATGAATTTATAAAACAAAAATAGTTTATCAGTGGAGTAAACCACTATATATCCCCAAAATGCATCAGTAGGTGTTATAAACCAAATATGTTTGTGTATTTGGTGTATGAATACTTAATCCAGTAAGCTATATTGAATGTCATTATGAGGAAAGGAAGAATTTCTTTTCTAATAACTTGATGAAAATGAATATTTTGGGATGTCTCAGGGTCTATTCCACTGATAATTGAGCCAACATAGTTTCCAAATGGCCTCAATATCTTCTCTCTGCGAACCAAAGGTTCACTTATAGTAGCGAGGGTATAAATCAACATAGTGGGGGAGACTATACCATCATAATCAGAGTGGATAATAGTGGTATGTAATGAACATAGCAACTGGTCAATAATGATGAAGTAGTGGGAAGTATACCATCTAGATAATAATAAATAGAAATAAGAAATAACAACCAATATAATATAATATATATTGACATAATGATGGTATAAAAAATAATTAGTATAAGGGGAATATGGAAAAAAACACTATATAATAATTTTATAGAAAACATTACAAAAGTTAAAAATCTATCACTAATATCATCAAGATTACAAGCTCATGCATATGCTACCATACTCTATCCTAGTATAGAAAATCATGCATCTATATATGGGTGAATCCTTTTATCTATACATTCATCCCTGAAGTATGTCCAAGTAACAGCTTGAGGCCTAAACAGGGTGTGAGTAAAACTTAGTAGGCCACCCCCAATGTTTTTAGAACTATATTGTCTTCAATTGTATAATGATAAGGGTGAAGATATAACAAATAAAGGTAGTACAAAATAAACCTTGTTGGTCCAGGTTTTTTATAGGATAACCATCTGATGTAGCCTACTTCAGCATAATATGGAAATGTCTCCGGGAATTTTATATTTTAATTTATATTTATAAGGTAGTTAATCGATTCATAAAACCAAGGCATCAATATATAGTGATAATCATATAACTTTCCTCAATTTCAAAGGGTTTTTTTATCTGTTCGATGACTCCATAAGGGTGTAACATTGGAAATTCAGGCAAATGGGGAAATTCAAATCAAGCCTTGTTGAATTTATAAAGTTGTCTCAATGGTAGACTTGACATGATCCTAATGAATAATCCATGTAATTCTATGATTTAAAGTAAAATCCAATGAGAATATTCCATGTAATTCCTTTAATTTTCATAAAAATAAGTGATGCCTCCGTTGTAGGATGAGGCATTCAAAATTTGGGATAATAAAAGAATCCAAATGAGGTATTTCACTGAGAAGTTTCAATAATAAATTGGTCAGCATCCCAAGAGTCTATCCTAGTAAATCCCTAATGGTATTCCAAGTATCATACATGGAATTATACAGCTTTAAGTAATTTCAGGTCTGTGACCATAATTAGTAATTATATAGTTATTCATTAATTATTCATAATTGTAATAATATTCAGGATCATACTTCATAATCTATCATTAGTTAGGTGATATTTTAATATCATTGAGCTTTTATTTAAAACCTATATCAATTTCAATTGTAATGTGACTCAAAAAACCTCAAAAGTTTATTTGATTATATAGACTTGTCTTAGAGGCCTTGAAAGTTATCACAAGATTTCGTTTTATTCCATTAATCCATGAATTTATGAGGTCCAAAAAAACACACCATAAATATGGTTTAATTATAGAACAATACATAACATTCATAATAATTTTATATAGTGAACCCTAAGGGGTTGACTAGAATTATGGTAAAAAATATCTGACGATGAAAATTAGGGGGAAAGGATAAAAAATTCAAGGTAATAGCATTTAATTAATTTAATTTGACATTAAAAAGTGTTGGAGTCAGTGAATTTGAACCAATTTTTTTAATTTTATTATATCGTTATTTGATTTATTGAATATTGATGGAACTTATTATTACATATTATTATTTTTTATACATGAATCTAATATAAAATTTCCTAGAGGATACATCACATTTATATGGTCATAGAAATACCATTCTATGATGGGAAATTTAAAGTGCTCTAATGATATTCTTAAATAATGTTATATAGTTAGATAACATACTGTGATGAGAGACAAAATAAATTGAATATCAGGTGAGATAACTCAAAAGAAGATGTGGATTGTTCTCATGAAATTCTCACATAGAAATATCCATGATGAGAGATTATGAGAAGAGCACCGCCAGTAAGAATTTTTAATGTTTTGGTTTCATCATATATTTATATGTGTGAGAATGTTTAATGGTCCTTATAATTTATGATTATCATTGATTTATGTCAGGCCCCACTCCATTAGATTTTATGATGATAAATTTGAGGACATAAATTCGCTAGGTGTTAGGTTATGTTGGGTGCGTCTTGATTGACATTTCAGTAATGGTTTTGTTGATGAAGGAGTTGCACCATCCATTATTTTGGAATTTGACATCTTAGCCTTCTGATAAGAATAAAACTATCAAATTAAATTCCATGCCTATGGTGCAACAACATTTTTATTTTATATAGTTAATGAAAGAAGTATTGTGAGAATAGGTAAGTGACACAGATGTGAAACTTTATTGACGAGATATTTCAAAAAAGGGAATATGTTACCTAGTGATAATTTGTATGGGGTTTTCATTATTGGGAAATTAAGTTCATACTCTTAGGTTCCTTGAAATATTTCTATATAATATTCTTTCAATTTATGAAATCCCTCCTAATTATAATGAGAAAAAATCTCAGTGGCTCAACCAAAAAGTGTTTTTGATGATCTCGATTAAATTAAATTTTAATTCAATTAATATAATAAATATTTTTATCATAAACATGGGATAATATTATCCATATTTAATTAAGAAAAAATATTTATTGAATAATATTATATTTAATTTAAATATTTATTCAGGTTTTCAATAAATGATAGAGGAGTTTGTAAGGACCAATATCATGTCTGGTGATAAATATTAATTAACAAGACAAATTTCAAAAATATATGTTATTGTGCAAGTTGGCCACACCACAAAAATACATGTTATCATGCATGGGTTTTTTAATGTTTATTATATAATTTAATTGATTTCATTTAATTAAATAATTACTTTAACATAAACCCTTGCTCTATAAATTGATTGTTATGTATATTTTACTTGGTGTTCGAAAATAAATCTATGAAATAAAAATAGAGAATAATTGCACACAAAGAATTATATATTGAATCCTCCTTCTTTGTCCCACTAAATATTGAGAAACATAAAAGAGATTACTTCAAGACTAAAGGATGTGTGATCAAAATAAAAAACACAAGACAATTGATTCTCCAAGATAGTACTCGAAGATCGATTGATGTTTATTTAAGATAAAAGGTGCACAAGTAGATAACCCATTGGGGGATTTTATCCTTTGATCCTCACAACATAATGAAGGAAGTCCAATAGGGTATATTCAGATGATCAACATCATTAAGGAATAATGGTTTCTAAGACAATGTATTATTTTCTTCTTACTTTAAATAAATTAATTATATGTTTGACATGCAAGATCCTTGTTCCTTGTTTTGGGAATAAAAATATTAAAATATATTTTTTTTGTAAATATCTCCTATCATTGTATGCTTTGAATGAAATTGAATCTATCAATTGGTATCTAAGTGGTCCTGTGGAATTTTATAATTATTTATTATATTTTGGATCCATATGAAATATTTGTTGATTTTTATTTCATATTATTTTTTCATTAATACAATTTGAATTATCATGTTATCGACATTTTAATCATGTTCATTCAATTTTTCATTTTCGTAAAGGTATAAGAACAGATAAAAAATGGATGGAGATGTGATCAGGTACTCAATATTTTTGGCTGGTAAGATAGGGATATATATTGTGTTCTCAGAGTACATGGTGTGTACTCTATTTCTATACACCTTTCCATGCCATGAGATACAGGACATACAAAACAATTATAACATGTGGTTTAGACCCGGTGTTGTCTATCTAACCTAGTGCATGGTTGTCAAATTATATGACCTATATCAGTGCACACATCTTGTTGTCTGAAAGTGTTAGTGGTTTAAATTGAACAATCTGTGTGATCATTATAAATGGCCAAACCATAAGAGACTACAACTAGGAGCATTTATGATATAAAAAATGTGTATGCAGTGTACACCACCTGTAGTTCATTTATTCCCACATCCAAGATACACAATGAGTTATCTAAAGAAAATGAAATAGAGATACATGAAATGTAGCTGGACTGAACAATTATGGTTGTCTGTCACCTGAGAACACACAATATCTTTTTACATGTTTCATGGGAATGAGAAACTCCCATCACATAGTGTGTATCTATCTTGTACATGTCGGGTAATCAGTTGACATACATGCTGAAGACCCAGGGGAGTTTCTAATTCACATGGTAAGTAGATACATGTCATGTAACTAAAATGTACATGCCATTTAGCTCAACTGAGTGAACATTACAAATCCCTAAGTGTGTTTCCCATATACACGAGTACTGAGATACAAAATGTGTAACTGTATAGTATATTCCATGTAGTCTTCCAATTACTAGTATAATTTAATTACATTAAATTGAATATTTATTCATTAAAACATTATTTATTTTGTTGACCCATTCAATTTATTACAATTTAGTAAGTGTTTTAAATTATTTTAAATTCTCAACTTAATTTATTTTAATAAATATGAAAATATTGGTTCTTCTATTTATCTTCCATTAATGCATGTTTTATGATTATGTCCATGAGGATTTGGATGATCATTAAGTTGAAATAGAATTAATTAAATAACTTTTTTACTTTAATAATAAAGAATTGATGAAGAAATAATTGTTACACATTTACTTCTTCATATATTTTTCATGTATGACCATTCATGACCGTATCCAAGACTAGTGTATGTGTTGGTATTTATTTTATTTAGTTCATTAAAATGGATTGAAACTATTAATTATTAAATTAGTTTTAATAGCCTTAGAGTCATCCCTCCCTACATTATTATGTAGGACCTCTATGTCCAAGGATATTTATGTAATTCCCATTAAACCAATCCATTGTTTACCCTAAGCTACATGTGAGTTATAAATACAAGTAACCAATGAAGTATCCCAATGTGCAAGGCAGAAGTTCAAGACAAGACCAATATGACACTAAATCAGATGATGCATTTGTGGATAGGATGAATTTTATAAATCACGCTAATGAAGACAATAGTAGTTATTTTAACTTGTGAAAATGTTGATTTAATGTTCTCTCATTAAATCGATCATTAGATAAATCTCATAAACTGGTCATTTATTTATATATTTTTGTCTTCGAAATTATTTATTTTATAGACACAAGGCCACAATAATATAAATAAATGAATTAAGTTGGAAAGATGGAAATTAAATAAATTTATTATATGGAATTATTTTATCCAACACAGTTTATTAATTATGTAACATACAATTAATATTAATAAGAAATGTAATGGAAAAAATATAAAATTTATTTGTAATTTATTTAAATCCCTCAACCTAATATTAAGTCAGGCTAAGCTTTCTATTACTTCATTGGGAATGAAACAATTAATCTAAGTGTAATATGTGGCCAAATTATAGACACATACATTTATCAGAGATTTTTCATGAGGGTTTTGGGTTGACGTTACCATATTACATAAATAGAAGAAACCCTAAACAAAATTGATTTATCTTGGGGCCATGTATTGATGAAATACAAACTCATGATTTCATGATAGGGGAGTCCACTCAATGGATCAAGGAGTTGTAAGCCTGCATTTTGAAATGAAATACCTACATAAATGCCTTCAAATACCTTGACAACACCAGTTGGGGTTATTCATAGGGGTATATGGATCCTTTTAAAAAGAATAATAAAGAAAATTGACATTTAGATTTTAATCATGAGGGATATTGAGGCTTGATAAAATAGTAAGAGATATAATAAAATTAATTATATTATTATTTTTAACTCAATTAGAAATTATGAAAAAATAACATATAATAATCTCTTTTAATTGTAAAATAAAATAGAAATCTCATCATTTACACTATCCCTATGATAAATACTAGAGAAATACAACATTATTTGGAATGTATTGTCTAAAACATACTCTATAAATCAATTTTATTTTGATGCTCACAAATACCATTATTTTTTTACTAGTAATATTATATCAAGTGAACATCAGGAAAATAATATTGTTTTAAATATTTATTATGGAAATATTTTCAAGTTATTAATCTGTAAGGAATATTATTCAAACCGTTTAAAATGAATTTTAGTGTTTTCTAGAAACACTGTTCATACCCTATGTTGGTATGCATTGTGTAAGTTAGGAACCATGTGTTTGAGAAAACACACACATGGTACATTAACACTGATTTTTAAGATAAATCCTAATTTTATGATCAACCATACATTTTCAACCCCTTTTTTTGGTATTTTTCCATTTTATTATGGGACCCTGTTTTTGACTATTCTAGATAGAGATTTTAAATCCACGTTTCTATACAAGATTTCTATAAAAGTATTGAAAAAAATAAAGACCGATTCCAATATATATTATGACCGATTGAATGGTTATTTATTATTGAATCATAGAGTCATATTCTATGAAGTAAATCAATCATACTTCTATGGAATGTGATGAATCTCCTAGATGATTTAAATTGGAATATCTGCGATCTTTGTGGTGATATTTTTGGATCTTCTCAATAAAAAGGAAAGCCTTTTGTTCTATATATGATCAGATAGTTTTCATGTAAAAATATATAGAAATTTAAGACATCCAAGAGTGATATATTTTAAATTTACAAACATTATTTTTTCTGTAAATATGTTTTTATATATCTACTGTAAAAATGACCGACTCTATTATTGTCTGAAAGAGGCTACACTTTGAAGATAGACATTTCAACATCATACTACTACTTGTTTATTGTTATTATTTCTTAAATATGATTTGAAATATATAAGTATTAAAGTCTATTCATACTTGAATATTCTTATCAAAGAATAATATCCATATACTGTTAGTTTCTTCTGCTACAAATGTGAAGTTCAACCCGAACTATTAAAAAATAAAAATCTTTTGATTTATTCGAGTTTCAACTACTCATACTCAGTTTTGGATTAAGTGTGAGTTTTTTACTAATATTTTTATAACTAGATCCACATTAAATAACCAAATGTCTCTATTTAGCCTTATTTTAAATGTGTCAACAACCTTCATTTAGTTTTGGATATGAAGGTCTTGTGATAAGAGGTCCTTTTCTAGTGAAATTCACCATGCTCGCCGAGAGAGCATCGATGGAGTGGACTAGGGGATCATTATGCCCCAAACGAGTATAAAAATTATTGTGTTCATTCTTTAATATTTTCCACAAATAATAATTCATACAAAAGGGAATTCTTCATATCTGGATAATTCACAATGATAGTAAAGTTCTAGAATTTGAGAAGATTAATGAAAAGACACAATTCAACCCCCTCATGTGAATCTTTATATTATTCCAAAAATAGAATGGTATCAGTGGTGAGACTATGTGAAAAATCATTAAAAATATCAAAATAATATGTCCTATATAAAGAATATGTCTATAGATGATCCGAACAAAGGTATGTTTATGATTCATGGTCCATATTTTAATTGTAAAAACTATGGATGATAAAAATCATGAATGATTATATACCGGAAGAATTTGGGATTTAATGTTTTTACAAATATCATTATTATTTATGAAATTCTGGAAAAAACAAAGTCTTGAGATGCTACAATAGAACATGAATATGATATAAAACCAAATTAAATGAATGCTATTATCTTTGGACTCAGACCTGATGGATTAAATCAAGATATAAAATGATCTACTGCCTATGATATGTGGAAAAATATTTTTGTTTCATAAGATGGAGTATATTAAATTAGACAGATGAAGCATGATAATGAAAAACCAATGTTTTAATCCATTATAATTTCCATTGGTGAAAGCATTACTCAAATTAATGGATGGTTAATAGAAATTTTCAATAATATTACTTCTTTATGAGATCCCATCGGTTAATCAGATCAAGTGCGTAAAGTAATTAGAGTACTTCCCCCTAATTTTTTTGGAATATATAGCTATTAAACAATCCTCACATTTCAATAATTTTACTATGAAGTAATTAATTATACCATTGATGATGTAAATAGAAAAAATTCAAGATGAAGCTGAATATCACAAGATAGTGAAAATGGAAAATAGTGCTCTAAAAGTCACATCTAAGAAGTATGAATGGAAATAAAAACAAGATGTCAACATCAAAAAAGATTCAAACTATTTAGATTATGAAATAAAATGGTCTTAGCTAGTGAGAACGTTTAGAAAATTCTACATGAATAAAATAAGCTTTATGAGATCCTTAAAGAAGGATTAAAAGGAATATAGAAAAGTAAGACGTTACGAATGCAAAAGATAGGTCACATCAGAACTAACTATGAACATAAATATAAAAGTTCCATGAATTATATGTGGATTGTCTCTGAAGACTGAAACAAAAATTCAAAACTAATTTAGATAAATACCCCAATAATCTTAAATCCAATATGTGCTTTATGGATATGGAAGAAAAATGGTAACAAACCTATTACTCTTGTGATTCAGCCTCTGATAGCATCTAAAATAATAAATAATCTTCTTACTGCACTATTTTAGAATTGAAAATGGATTCTATAATAAATATGAATAAATTACAAAACAATACTCACTATGTTGTTTTAGGTGAAAGAGAAACAATGATAAAACCACATCTATAACTAGTTGAAAAAATTAATTCATCTACATCCAACTGTATTGTTTAGGAAAACAAAATAAAAGAACTACATAACGAATTATAGTATTATAAAAGTGCAGATTGTATTTTAACAATAGAAGAAATAACTGTGAATTAGATTATTGGAAATATTATTATTAAAAGAGAATAATTTGGAATAGGAATTAAGGGTGAAAAATCAAAATTATACAAAAATTATTTTGTGCCCAATTAAAAATTGATACCTAGCATTATTGTTGTAAAAACGTTAATTACAAGAAATGTTATTTATGAAATAATAAAATAATTAGTATTAAAATTTATTCTATTTACAATAATATAACTGAATAATGTATCATAAATTATGAAAAAATAAGTCAAATATGGATTCCCATATCACTGCTTGCTGACATAGCTATCCCGAGAAAATATGGGTACCAGGAAAAATATGTGATAAAATGATTTTACAAGATAGAGGACATATGACCAAATATTCTATATGTTATATAGACAATGGATACTCTGGAAACATGAGTGGAGACTCTACAAATTTATTTACACCAACAAAAATCGATTGAGGACTAGTCACCTTTAAAGAGAATGTAAATGGAAATATTGTCAAAGTTGGAACTGTTGGATATCCAAAGGCAATATCAATAAAAAAAAGTACTACATTTACAAGGGATAAAGAACAAATCTATACGTATTTTCAACTTTGTGATGATGAATTTCATGTTTGTTTCTCTAACAGTTCCTTCTCATTATTTAAAGATTAACTACTTAAATTTAGAGTACAAATAATTGAAAATATCTACAATTTTGATCTAAATTCATTGTGTAAATAGAAAGTGAACTATTTAACTTCTATGAAAAATGAATCATGGATCTAGAATAAAATACTTGGACATTCCAATGAAAATTATTTATATACATTATCTAAGAATAAATTAATTTTTTATTTTCCAGGTCTTAAAATTTACAATGATAGATTACGTGATGCATGCCAAATTTTTAAACAACATAAATCTTATTTCAAATCGATTAAAAAAATTGATAAAACTAAATCATTAGAAATTATCCACATGGATCAGTTTTGATTATCTAGTGTAGATAGTATGGATGGAATTTTGTTTTATGTTTTTTTAATGATTTTTCAAGATTTTCTTGAGTATATTTTATAAAATTGAATGTGAAGTTTCCATTTTTTTAAAGATTATACAAAATTGTTCAAAATGAAAAATATTTTAAAATATTCTTATTAAAAAACGACCATGGTGGATAATTTGAGAATCAAAAATTTAATTATATTTTCTCAAATCTAGGTATACAACTCAAATTTTCTACAACAAGAAAACCTTGACAAAACTGAATTATTGAAAGAAGATATAGAACTACTCAAGAAACAACAAGGAGTTTCTAATTGAATATAGTCTTCCTATCTATTTTTAGGTAAATATGTAAGTAAATAGTTATATATCATGAATAGAGTTCTAAATATAACTATTATTAAAACTAAATCCTATGAACTTTTGAATAAGAGAGAAACTAAAGTAAAGTACTTTTATTTTTTTGGATTCATGGTATATATCTTGAATACTATGGAATAATTTGGTAAATTTGATCCAAAATATGAGGAAGGAATCTTTCTGGGATATTATACTACTTATAAAACCTATAGAGTATATAATGAAATTTCAAGGATTGTTTCTGGATTAGTTCTTGTGATGTTTGTTGAAACTGGCCCTTTCATAAAAGGGAAATACGAAATAGATGATAAACATGAATATTTAGAAAAACTCAGAATTTAAACTCTTAAATACAATATTGAAAATGATTTAAATGAAAATAAATATCTTCTAGAAGAACATGAAATTGAATAACTTGAATGTGTCTTACCTATAAAATCTATATCCTTAAAGGACCATCTTTAGAAACCATTATGGGAAACCTATACATTAATGTAAGAACATGGAGAAATATAGAAAACATGGTTGAATTATATACCTTTATATCATAGTAAGAACCTAATTATATTGAATATTATTTAGAATATTTGAGTAGGTTGTTATCCCAGTAGGAAGAACTAGTCTAATCTAGTAGAAATAATGTATGGGAATTAGTAGAAAGACTATCAGTTTGTCCTATAATAGCAACTAAATGGGACATTAGAAATGAATAGTATGATTAACTATTCATAACTAGAAATAAAGTTAGTTGAGTAGAAAAATGATATAATCTGGAATAATTAATAGATTATGATGCAATCTCCCCACCTTTAGAAAAATTAGAATCCATCAGATTCCTTCAAGCTTATGCATCTTATATGAATGTTTAATTATATCAAATGATTGTTAAATGTTTCCTTTTAAATGAATATTTAATTGACCAAATTTTTGTTGAAAAACATCCCGGTTTTGGAAACTCACATAAGAAAAATTAGTTTTTAAAACTTAATAATGATTTGTATGGCCTAAAACTTTCTCCTAGAGCTTAATATAAATGATTAGGCTCTTTTTGTTGACAAATGGATTTTTGTGTGGGGTTAGTAGATCCAAATATTTTTAAGAAAACTATTTGTTATAATATTTTTTAGTTGATATTTATATTGATGTTGTTATTTATTGTTCAAAAAATAAAAATCTTTGTAATGATTTATCAAATATAATGAAAAAATAATTTGAAACGAGTATGATTAGAGAAATTAATTTCTATTTAGGATTTCAAATTTATCAAAAATATTATGGAAATGCTTTAAATGAAAGTAAATATATTATTGATTCATTGAATAATTTTGGACTAGAAAATAGTAAGACTTATACAACTCCCATGTGTACCAATATAAAACATGATCTAGATGAATATGGGAAACCAGTTAACAATAATCTATATAGAGGTGTGGTTGGTAGTTTATTATTTTTGACTTCTAGTAGACATGAAAAAATGTTTTTGGTATATTTATGGGCTATATTTCAATCAAACCTAAAAGAATCTTATCTTACTTGTATGAATATATTTTTTTAGACATTTAAAAGGAAGTATTTTCCAATCTCTAATTTACCCCAAAACTTGTGATTTTAATTTAATTTAAAATTAAAATGCTGAATTTGGAGGATATTGATCAGATATAAAAATGACATTAGGAAACATCAATTTTTTGGAAAATCCTAAGTCCATGGTCATGTACAAAACAACATTTAGTTTCTCTGTCAATAACCATGCCAGAATATTAATCGTTAGGCATTTGTTTTGCATAAGTGTTAATGGTTGAAACACTCTATACTATATTTTGGACTAAATTTTGAAAATATGGATATTTTATTTGATAATAATAGTGTAATAAATATATCCAAAAACCCTATAAGTCACTCTAGGACCAATCATATTGATGTAAGATATAATTTTCTAAGAGTTCATATTATTAAAAATGATATATCTTATGAATTTTTAAATACTGAATATCAATTAGTTGATATTTTAATTAAACCACTTTCCACTTAATGTTTTTATTATATTAAGGGGAGATAGGGATGTTTAATTGTACATGATAATTATGAGAAACCAGACCACATCACTAATCCACAAAAATCAATTCATCTCTCATTAAGCATAGATTTTAAACCATTTCAAATTCATGATACCTCATATTTCTTCCAAAACCTATAATATAAATACCTCCAACCTTCATATTCTAAACAATGATGTAGAAAAATATTACATATGAAGGAAAACCAAGAGATATAAAGCATCAAATGTTCCTCTTCAAGAATATTCTACATGGGACGATTGTGGATTTTGAATGGTTTTATTAGAAAATCCTTTTTCTCAAGAATGATCTTACATTTCAAGGTTGGTAATTTTTGTTTAATTAAAAAATACTGATTTCCTTGATGATATTGAACTGAAATATTTTTTCAGAAATGTTTAGTTTAGTTTCATTGAAATAGGGTATATAATGTATTTGCAAGTGGATGACTTGTAATTTTATATCTCCTTAGTAGAAACTAATCAGATTTTAAAATTCCATCATGAAGGAGAATTCTATTTTATTATTCAATCAATTAGAAATAAGGATAAAAAATAAATAGATATTAGGCCTTTTCTTTTTTGGTTCCATGACTACTAAGAAAATGTTTATAAAAGATCTTGAGTTTGACAAAAAAAAATTTGATAAATTTTACTCATATTGAAATAAGTCCAAGGATTTAAGAATTAGGAAATAATTTATATCGAGACATGTATATTTTGTTTTTTGTTTATTAGTGAAATTATGTTTAGATTTCCAACATATATGATGAAATATATGAATCACTACTTATAATCAGAGCCTAGAATGTCATTATATCCTTATGTATAAGTAATTTGTCTTCTTATGTATAGAATGAATATGATTTTAATGGTTGATTCTTGTGTTAGATGTCATCACAACAATGTTTTAGATGCTGGTAACTTAAGAAAATTAGATTTCTCTTATAGAACAGTGAAAGGTAAATTGTTTTTGATGAATGAAACTAATCATCAATTATCAGGTCCTATTACTTAGGGTGAGTAAGAAAATATCAAGTATGTAGGATCTCTTCGTTTGAGAAATGGGGAAATTGAGGAATCTATAATAGAAGGTGTTTATCATCCTACTAAAATAAATATTTTTTATGATTTTAAGGTTCCTAATGTGGAATCTTTTAGAGTAGTAGCCACTGAGGAATTCATTACAAGGCCCCCACCTCATCATGAGGATCCAGAGAGAGACCCACCTAGATATGGTGATATGACCCCACCAATGTATCTGCATGAAATAGATCATTATGAAGAACAATAGGATGAAATTCAAGTTCAGGAATAGAAATATTCCCATCAATTAGATCAAAAAGAGAAAATTATCAATATGGGAAGAAAATTCAGAAAGGATTAACTAAAACTATTGAAGTTGTTGATTTTCAGGGTGTCTATGCTATTGGAAAATCCTAAGAAAGACTTTTTCTAGATCTGGTGAAAGGATAGAAACCCTTGCTGATATTTATTTTTCATGTTAGAAGATTTCATTATATATTTAGCTATTGTGGAAGTAGATACTCAGTCAAAGAATCTTGATAAAGGAACGTATGATTCTCTGAAAAATCAAATTTAGTACTTTTTTATCAAATTCAATAGGGTACTAGAAGGTAACTCCAGTCTTTGAAAAGAACTAGAATTTATTAGTAACTATTAAGAATATTTATGAAAATTTTCATCTCCATGATTATAATTAGAATCTATTATAAAATAGTTATGATAATTTTTATAAAATTCCATTTCAAAAAGAAAACATTATTATTGAAAGATGGACATGCTAGATAAGTTTGGAATTCTCAAATTAGAATCTATTTTCAAAATATATATATTTTGGATTAAAATAGTACTTGGGAAGCCAGTTACAATCAATAATGGAGAGTAAAATTTTTTCAATAACTTCTAATTTATCTGCACCAACTTTACCAAACTTGATCAGAATATTTCAAGAAATTACATCAGTGATGGCTATTCTAAATGAAAGACATCAATAAATTATGTGTAATAGTGCACATTTTTTTAGTACATTAGTATAATTATCATTATATTTTGGAGAAACTCACTTCATGTAAACCAGAAATTCTATTACTACTTAATCAGTTCAGTGATACGATTTCTTAGTTTCTGTAGAAAGAGGAAAATATAGATGAATTTTGGAATGTCAATTTGATTGAAAATTTTACATTGAGTCAAAATTTAAGAATTTTGATATGGGAGATGGATGAAAATCTTTCTGAATGGTTACAAGGACAGCTAGTAGAGCTGAAAGAAGTTTTTCAAGATGCTCAGTTTTCGGTGAAACCAAAAACCTATCCTGATAAAAAAAAATTCCCCATATTCCACCCCTCTTATTTAAATAGTTTCCTCAAGATAAACCCACTGGTGTACATATACAGTCATTATAATAATATTCCATTTTTTTATAATATTCTGTGCATAATTTTTATATTTTATTATATGTTTATCTCAACAATTAAAACCTATGTCTTATTTTTCTAGTCATTATGATTTAAAATTAATTCATTATTCTGTGCCAATATTAATGTGTTATAATTAATTTTATTTTACTTTATATTTATATCACAAAAGGGGAAGAAAAATTGGTAAACACAACATTATCAAATTAAGAGTATCTATATTAAATAAAAATAATATAGTGAAATAAAAATAATTCATCGAAATAATTAATTTTGAAAACATCAATTATTTTGTTTAAAAATATCATTTTCCTAGTTTTTAAAAATTATTATATTTTTTATAAATTATTTTATGGATTTTGTAATCATAAAAAGGAGGGAGATTGTTGGGAGTGTATTTTATCAACCATAATCTATAAATCTTATAGATTTTTATGATCACAGACACCCTTGTTTGTTTTACTAGTGATATTACTATATGTGATTTTCATAAAATTAATATTCTTATCAATATTTATTCTAGAGTTATTTTCATGTTAATAGTCTACAAAGAATATTAATTGAATAGTTTGGAATGCATTTTAGTATTTTATGGAAACATTGTTCATACCCTCTCTTGCTAAGTGTAACATAAGAGAGGAACCCTATTTTTATGTAAATAAACATATGGTTTCTCAACCCTACTTTAGGATAAACCCTACATTTTCAACCCCATGTTTTTTATTTTTTCATTTTATGGTGGAAGCCTAAATTTGAATATTCAACGATTGTGATTTTAAATCCGTGTTTCTATCCTTGATTTCTGCAATGGTCTAGAAAGAAATAAATATCGATTCAAAAATAACTTTTGATAGATTCAAAGGATCACTGTTATTGATTTATAGACTCGTACTCAATAGAGTAAGTCACTCATACTTCTATGTAAAGTTAAATCTCTCCCAGAAGATTTAAATTTGAATATTTTCAATATGCCAGGTGACATTTTTGGATCTACTGAATAGATATAAAATCCTTTATCTCAATATATTATCAGATTGTTTTCATGAAAAGATACATTGAGATATATGATATTCAATAGTGGTACATTTTCAATTTACAAAAATAATATGTTTTTTGAATATATTTTTACAGATCTATGGTAAATAATGACCAACTCTTTTATTTTCAAAAAGTGGCTACACTTTGAAGGAATACTTTTCTACCTCATACTTCTATTTTTCTGTTTCTATTTTTTCATGAAGATAAATTTAAACAAGGAATTATTTGAAGCTATTCTTATATGAATATTCTTATACAAAGATATGGATAACTGATTATATGTTAAGTAACCAGATGTATCTCTTTATCCATATTTTAAGGATGTAAACTGCCTGCACTTTTCTATGGATTTCATGGTTTTCTGATAAGATAATGTTTTCTAGTGAAATCCTCAATTATTGCTGAGAGTGAATTGAGGGAGTTGACTAAGGGATCTTTATGACGTGAAAAAATATGAAAATAGTTGTGTTCACTCTCTCAGTTTATCAAAATATCATATTTCCTTCTCAAGAGAACACTACATTGCAGTATAAATCACAAATAGAGTTAAATGATAGAATATGTGAATATTATCAAAAATACACAATTCAACCCCTCTTATGTATCACTTTATTATTCCAACGTAACAAATATTCTAATTGGAAGTAACTTTTTGAAGGGTTTTAGATGACTTTAGGTTTTGCTACACCATGAAAGGTAATATTAGGTACTAGAATCCTCAATGACTGATCCTCTTGTTAAATAGGTGAGTAATGAAGAGTTCATTGTAAATGAAAAACATTTGAGTGAAATGATCGATGTTCAATGATTATTGATTTTGTCTATGTCTACTAAACTCATGATGTCTCATGAAAGCATGAATTAATATAGCATTCCTGAACACTTCCATGGTATTTATTAGGATATTTCTATATATGATTAGTTTTAGATCTCCAAGGATCTATTCAATAAAAATCTTGGGGAGGGTGGCCTATATTGGCCTCACATATTCAAAATCATTGGATACAATGAGCACCTAGAGGTGCTTGGGTTTAAACTCTCTGATGAACTGGGAACCGACCTCATTCGATCATTAATCCGTCATAGATTTACTAGATTTTTTGTTAATTTTAATATGAAAAACATTGATAAGACATTATTAAATATTCATTCTCTCCTTCTCCAAGTATATAAGGATACTAAGTGTAAAAACCCAACTATAATTATGGTGAAAAAACAGAAAAGAAATTCGAATACATTTCTGCACAAAAATTCATTGTGCCCTTCCAATAAGAGGAAGATCAAGGGTAAATTAGGGAAAAATGATGTTTTATATTTCAAATGTGGAGAAAAGGTCCACTGGAAGAAAATATAAACCTATACAAAAAATAAGTAGGAAGCTTTTGGTGTTTTTTTATCAAGTGTAATTTATTTTTTTCTACTAATTGCATATTATATACTACTAGTAGTTCTCACATATGTGTTCAATGCAAGAACCAATTTATTTTAGAAAATTGAACAAGAGGAGGTAAATATTATATAATCCAACAAAGACAAACTTGGTGATGTCTCCATCAGGGACTAGAACCTCACATTGATGACCAAAATGATCATGGTTTTTAATGGTTGTTGTTATGTGTCATCCCTTGTACAAAAAATTATTTCTATATACAAAAATTATACAGATGGATTTATTTTTAAATTTGGAATGGAATATTTCTTATTTTATATGAATAACATTGGTTATGGTATAGTGCATTTACAAAATAGTTTTGTTATGAGATATTAAAAGAACCAAGTTATGATAATCGATAAAGAATATGTTTAACATAACTCGTACCACACCCAACAATGGAATCACTACCTAGATCGTTTAAAAAGAATCACATTACTAAATTATACCAAGATTGAAATTTAGCCTATCCGTTAAATGGTATAATGTCCCGAAGGCCTACAAATTATTATTTATTATAATGAAAACCCCTTTTAATGGAAGAAGGCTGAACCCAAACAGACTTCATGACGATAAACAAAACATGACCCGAAGGTCTTAACAAGTAAAACTAGACTGACAACATGGAGAGACCCCTCCCCAGAATTTGAACGTGAAAAAGATCTTCACATTTTCATGGATGATCAGCAAGCACGTGTCCTGTGTCAAACCACATGCCCTATCTGATGGAAACACCATAGCTTCTCAAACATCCAAATCAAAAAAGCTCTGCAAACATGAAAAACCAGCTCTTGATCCTCCTCTGGGGAAATTCCATGTGGTCGAGTCTGAATGCATCACTGTTCCAATGAAAATAAAGCATAATATCATGGAAGAAAACCATCAGCACCGGCTCAAAATGGAACATGAAGAAGCAACAACCAATCATCACCGAAAATGACCCTGCCACAACGATCCCATAGCATCCCTACAATACTGCAACAACAAGAAATCTGAAGAGAAGGCACTCCAAGATGTAAGGTGATGATTCATCAACACATTGGGATGGAATACCCATAATCCACACCATAGAGGCACCACCGAGGAGGGGATCCCAGCCGATCTGAACCAGAAGTGCCGCTCTGGGCTGAAACTGGGAAGATCGGAACAGAAGAGGGACCCTCAATGGCTGCCGAGACGGACGAAGCCACCAAACATCGAAAGGGAAACAACGGACCAAGAAAAAAAATATTTACATTTAGATTATTTTGAACTAGTACCAATTGGTCTATGTCGTGCACATTTTAAATGTAAAATTACCCAATCCCCATTTAGTAGAAAAAGTGAAATGGAAAAAGTCCTTCAAGAATTAGTTCATTCAAATGTGTGTAAAAAATTTTAAATTGATTAAATGGGTGGGTACTTATACATCATAAAATTTAATAATCATTTTAGTAGATATAGATATGTGTACTTAATGAGGTGTAATTCATATTCTTTTGATAAATTCAAGTGATACAAGAATGGAGTTGAGAATCAGCATGGCAAGAAGATTAAGAATCTCTGATCATACTTTGGTAAAGAATATATTAATCAAGGCTTCATTGATTACTTATAGGATTTTGGGATCTTATATGAACTCACTAATCCTTATACACCTCATTGGGAAAATATAAGTGAAAAGAGTTTTTGAAACTTTATGTACAAGTTGAGGTAAATTGTGAGTCATGTGAGTCTTCTATTATCCTTTTAGAGATATGTGTAAGAGGAAAACAAATACTAAAGAAAGTTCCCAGTAAAGTGAAAGAAAGTATATTATACCATTTATGGAATGGAAAGAAATTTTTTTTTTCATACTTACTTGTGTGTGGATGAAAAGGGGTTTTTAATTCCGCTTCAGGTAAGAAACTTGCACCTTGAGGAAAAAAGTGGTCCTTTATTGTCTACCTCAAAGAAAAAAGGGATATTACATATATGAACCCTAAAAAAGGTAACAGTGGGAAGAAAACCCATATTCCTTGATAGGAACACCATCTCTAAAAGTGATATTGGGAGTGATATAGACATTGATGATTTTTAAACTCAAGGTACAGAAGAGTTGGCCCAAGAATAGATTACACAAGGCCCTATAGATGTAGAATTATTTTCCAGGGACACACGTACTGCCAAGGAGAACAAGAGAGGTTAGTGAACCAATATGATATGATTTTCTAGTGACTGAGGACGGTGAATTGTTATTAATTGATAAAAATAAGCCTATAACCTAAATGAAATTAGTAAGTGGACCATATGATTGAAAGTGTTAAGAATCCAGGTTTACAAAATGGATTCCTTATAATAAAACATCGTTTATATTTTGGTATATCCTCCAATGAATGTGAATCCAGTTTTTTGAAAATAGGTATTCAAGAAGAAACTAGAAATATAAGGATAATTCCGTACCTATAAGGAATGATTGGTTACAAAAGGGTTTAAACCTCGTCAAGGGATTGACCATGATGAATCCTTGTCACAAAATCCATCATAATATTACTTTCCAATATGTATTACCATGAATATGAGATTTTTAAAATGGATTTCAAATTACCATTCCTTAATGGGAACCTTTAGAAAGATTTCTATATGAAAAAACCTGAATGGTTTGTGACTCGAAAGGATACAAACTTGATATGACAATTTCAAAAATCCATTTTGGGGTAAAGAAAGCTTCTAGGACTTGGAATATTCATTTTCATGAATATAAAATGGAATTTAATTTCCTAATGAATTAGTGGGAGCCTTATTTCAACCAATAGTTTGGTGGGAGTGGAATCATTTTCTTAATAGTATATATTGATGACACATTACTCAAAATAAACGAAATACCATTTTACATTCTATTATGGATTGGATGAATAAATTACTCTATATGAAGGAATAGGGTGAGGTAACATATATTATTGGCATCATGATACATCATGATAGATTTGAGATATTTCTCGATCTTTGTCAATGTACATACATTGAAAATATTCCAAAGATATTCAGTATGGAAGAATCCAAGATGGGATTATTATCATCATCAAAGGGAATTAATCATTCTAGGAAAATGTTTCCTTAGACACATGATTAAATAAATATAATCGAAAAGATTATATATATTTCAGTGATTGGGTTAATCAAGTATGTTATGCTATGTACTATGTTAGATGTCACCTACAAATTAAGGGTATTAATAATATATCAAGCTAATTTAGGTAAAAACCATTGGATAGTTGTCAAGACTATCAATAAATATCTAAGAAATACTAAGGATATGTTCCCGGTTTATGGAATAGATGGGAAAATGTTCAAAAGAGGATATTCATATGCTAGTTTCCAAATTTATTGGGATTACATGAAGTCACAAATTCGATACATATTTGCATTGAACATGGGTACTGCGAGAAGGAAGATATTATAGTAGGTTATGGTCAAATTTTCTATAGTATATTTCGAGTATCATAAAACTATTGATAATGATAAAGAAGAATTATAGAAAAAAATATTCAACAAATATCTTAACCTGGTACCTAACAATAATGGTCCTATAATTATCTATTGTGATAATACTACATCGGTGGCTCTCGCAAATGATATAATGTCACATTAGTGGAGGAAGCACATAACACAATTGTATCATATATTGATGTATTTTTCTTATATAGGTGAGGTTTTAGTGAGTATTATTTCCCCATAATACATTGTGGAAAACCCCTTTACTAATGAATTGACTTATTAGAAATACAATTTTCATTTGAGGTCTAACTGACTAAAAGTCATTGGCGGTTTTCTCAAGGCCACGTTGGAGTTTATTGATGTTTTTATCCTAGGGCCAACTATTTGAACTTTTAATACCTGTATACTCAATGTATTTAATATTAATAGAACATCTTATTATATATTTTTGATAGTTCTACATCAATCTAATGTAATAATGTCCTTGAGTATATGTCTAATTAACAATATCGTAGTTGTTCCCCGCTATATTGAGAACCTCAAAGTGCTATTACAACATTCCTAAAAAATGTTATGTAGTTTGATAACATACTATGATGGTACACATAGTACATATAAATTTAGGTCTGAGTACTCATAAGAAGATGAGGTTTCATCTCCTGAATTTTACCCTTTGTAATATCTATGAAGAGAGCTTATGAGAACAAACCCCTGAGTAGGAAATACATATGTTTTGTTGTCTTTAGATATTCCCATATGTGAGCGTGTGTAATGTCCCTTTGAATTTTAGAATATATTTAATTAGCTTCATGTCTCACACACTTAAATTTTTTGATAAAAAAAGATGAAATATGTTCGTGTTGTGGTCGGGTATACTGGGTGCATCAGGATTGACATGTCACAAGTGGATAAGTCGACATAGGATTTTTCCCATCCATCTTTATGGAAATTGATATCTCGACCCTTTTATTATAATAGAACCATCACATATATTTTAATCTGTATGTTTTAATGATGTTGTTATTTGAGATAGTCAATGTAATATGTATCATGTAAATAGAGTGGTGAAATAGATGTGAAACCTAATCAATAAGATATAAGGAAAAAGGGATAATATTACACAGTGATAAATTGTTTATGCTTGTTGTTGTTGGGTCAATAAGTTATTTCTCATTGAAGTATTAATCCATTAATATATAGTAATATTGGACATCCGTCAATCCCACCAAATGCTAATGAGAAAAAAATCATAGAGGGTCACAAAAAATGTGTTTCTAATGATCTGGATTACTTTATTTTATTTTAATTAATTGAATAAATATTATTCATAAGATCTTGGGATAATTTTTTTCACATTTTATTCATAATAAATATGTATTGATGAACAAAATATTTCAATTAAATATTTATTTTGGTGATTAATAAATTCTAGAGGATTTAGTGCACACCCAGACCATGTTCGGAGAAAAATATAAATTAACAAAATGGTTAAATATTATTTGTTACTGTTCATGTTGGTGCATACCAAAAATAAAAGTAATAATAATATTATAAGGTGGAATGGGGTGTACTAAAGGATATTATATTATTCAAGTGTTGTTATGTAATTAAGTCATTATCTTAATCTAAATCATAGATCTATAAATACATGGTTATGTCTAATGTGTAGGGTGTGAAAAAATTGATGGGTGAAATAAAAGAAGATAATTTTTTCACACAATGAATTATATCTCTACTATTAATTCTATCACCATATCAAGAATGATAAACACAAGACATAAAAATTCATGACCGAAGGACGAGCGATCAACACAACGAATGCCTGACATAAGACTCATTGCACTAGAACCTGATTATTGATTGGTATTTCTCAGTGATCAAATGAGAACATGTGGATCACCAATAGAGGGATTATATTCTTAAATCCTCATAGATCAACAAAGAAAATATAAAAGGTTCTTATTGGATGATCGACATAATCAATGAATAAAATTTCGTAATCCCATGTAATCATTTCTCATGACTTTAGATAAATTAATTATAAATTTTTCATGAAAGATCCTTGCTCTTGGTTTCAAGAATATAAATATTAAAATTAATTTTAATATATATGTCCCACCATTGTAAAATTATTATATGCCTGGAACCATCATAAAAGGCCTATCATAGAAGGTCCAACACACATCATGATGATACATAATATAGAAAAGCAAAAATTTTGGGACAAGAGATAGACCACCTACCTTATGTTAGTGGTCAACTCCTTGTCCAGTTTCGACCACTAATCTGGGATAGAATATGATAAATTAGAGAAATAAATAAGAACCCCCAAAAGTGCACATATGATCTCATGTTGAAATAGAATCCATGTTGGGAAGATAAACCTTGAAAATAAACAAGTAGAAATGTGGATTCACTATTAGATATCCAATGTGATGAAAAATGCTTGGATTTAATTCTAGATGAAGGATTTATCACATATCCATGATTGAAAAAGGACGAGACCTCTCAAGATGAAAGTTGGATATGTGTTTTAGGGAAGGAAAAGAGGGTTGAAGGGTTTTAATACCAAAGAAAAAATGGTAATTAACACCAATTTAAATGGGTTCAGAATTTATCTGCACAGTTGGAAAAACCGTGTGCGACTGCTATCAAATTGGAACACCCCCTCACTTGAATTAGTGCATAGTTAGACAAATCATGTGTAGCCTATGTGGTGCCTCTTCCCAAAAGGCTCCCTCCCTTTTATTCTTAGTCCACAGTTAGGATAAACCATGCACCAATAATTTATATAAAACTTAATTTTTTTGTAGTTTATTCCCGGACAAGCGAACTCCATCACAAAATTTAAAAAACCATGAAAATCCACCTTGGGTCATATTGTTGAGTCACCTAGTTACCACTAACTGTGCGCCAACTATTCCCAATAAATTGTTTCTCCAAACACTAGTGATCCAAGGTATGAACAAGACCTAGATGGTCCTAAAATATTCC
This sequence comes from Viscum album, assembly GCA_963277665.1. NCBI lineage: Eukaryota > Viridiplantae > Streptophyta > Magnoliopsida > Santalales > Viscaceae > Viscum > Viscum album. The sequence continues at coordinate 1,266,867,646 of OY728160.1, forward strand.
TTAATAATTTAATCACTAATACAAGGGTAAAGAAATGTTTAAATAGGTAATTTAAGGATACATAACTCTCTAAAAAGTTTAGATCTTATATCCTCTCATCTTTTGAACAATTAATCCCTGATTTTCCTTTCATAGGGTGGTTGATCATCATGTATGAATAACTCCAACCAACGAGAACATATATCCAAATCCCACTACCATGTCTCATCTTTTACATGGTCATTAAACTGTGGCACTAAAACAAGATGAACTAATCTTCCCTGGAGAGAATTCACGCTCTGATCCATGATACACACTTCATACTCTTAAAATAAGGAATAGACATAAAAAAACACAAAATCAGGCTCAATAACCAATGAAATGTTTGAATAATAATGACATAGATAAGAAACATCGAGAAAATCATGTATATACCAATATTTATAAGGAAGTTCTATCTGATAAGACTTTTCTCTGATCATCTCCAAAATCTAGAAGTTTTTGATTATTATAGGTGATATCTTACACTTCCAACTAAATTATCGATTCCAATGTATATCTAAGACACAAAATAATACTTGATTCCTAACATTGAACTCTAGAGACTAACAACATTGTTCAACATAACAATGATTCCTAGACTCAGTGGTATCAATACCCTTTTGGATTATATTTACCTACTTAGATGTCTCCAATGAAATATGTGGTTTCATTTACATAGCCTCTCCAAACTATAACATGTATTGAGGTGATCAATATGACTTTCTATAGAGGGTCTCATAAGAAACCATCAATATTTTTACCTAAAAGTGATTATAATCAAATTAAAAATTGGAAAATTTTTCTCCTAGGAACCTCAAAAACCGAGGACCCTTATTCAAATCATTTTCTCTAACACTAGTATCATATTCTTGGAAAAACTATCTATCTATTTTTGATATGCTATACTAAGAAACCCCTATGAACCCAACACCTTCAGCAACCCCATGAAGAATCTTGATGTAAATCAATCACCCATGTCTCATACAATATTATGTGTAATTCAATGGAGTTTTACAATATCACCAATGTATACCCTCACATTATATCCAAGAAGATTGTCTCCATGATAGTTAATAAATAAGTGAATTTTTTCACCCTGTACTCAATCACCCAAACTACATATGAGCCTCAAGGTGACCTAGGTAAGCCTATTATGAAATCCAAAGTGATGGGATCCCATTTAAACTATATAGTTGGTAAGGGATGTAATAGACCGTAATGATCATAGTTTCATTCCTCTACCTTATATTATATGGATCACCAATTAACAAAACCCACTATCTTCCACATTATACCAGGTCACCAATACAGGTCAGATTAGTCATGGTAAATCTTGGAGAGTTTAAGGTATACTGCCCATTTAGAGACATGAGATTCATACATTAACTCCTCTCACAGGTCTCTAAGAACCCATATATTCTTGTGAATGTGTAGGATGTCATCCCCACCAATGACCAAGATAGGTAGTGGGTTCTCACCTGAAATAATCTCCCTAAAGACAAGGACTTTGGGATCAGAAAGCTGTCTCATATTTAATTGATCTAGAAATGAATATGTAACTAATAGTGATGAAATTACATGATTCTTATGATGAAATTAAATCTCCATATGTGTCTAATAAAAGAGTTCCAACCACATCATTTCACTAATGGTATGCTGAACCATTTTTTATGAGTCGTACATATCAACGCATTTGCCACTGCATTGCCTTTCCATGGTTTATAATCTAGTTAAATGTTGGAAAAATATAGAATTGAACCTATATTCATTATTTAAGGTTAAAATAATTATATGAGAATACATATTTGGGGATTTTATGGTATTCATATAAATAAAACTAGTCTCCCAATAAATATTTCTTCCAACAAGGATATGTATGAACAACTATAACTATCATGAGATTGTGTATCATGTAATTATACCCATGAGGAATCAGGTGGTGAGACCGGCCTAATATGAACCACTCACGTTGCTTCAAAAAAATTACTAGCCTAAAATTTAAGGAGACAAAATAAAACATATAGACTCTTTTATACTCAGTCAATGTCATGATTAGTGATGATGTAATTCTTTGACCCAAGTAACCCAGGGTCGTTGAATTATTTTATAACATTGGAATGATCACAAGAAAATCATATCCTAAAGGACCGTTCAGTTTAGTAGCCTTGGAAATACTAGATACAATCATAAGTTTTACATCCAAACATAAAATGAAAAACAAAAGACTATCCCCTTTGAAAACACAAATTCCCCTTAGAATATTTTAGTAGGACAATCATAAATACTTCTTCACAAATTGGGGAAAAATAAAACATAAGAAAGAGGTGATCTTAGACACTAAGTAAGGATAAACAAAATATAGCATAATATTCTCTAAATAAGCATAAACTATTAAGGAAAGGTATTAAAATAAAACACAAGACTTTTAAATATAATCTTCAGCATAATACGATAATAATAGGTCAAAAATTTCCATTTAAAATTTCATAGGTATATTCAAGTAGTCCAATAATCACATAAAATATCAATAAATAATCTCATAAAGAAGAAATGCATAATTATAGACATCAAAACCATAACATCAATGCCTCATGCCAAGACCATTACTATATGGTCACGACCTTATGTCAGGACACTGGTTTGTCTCATGAGACCTATAGATGCATCGAGGGGCTATAGCAAGCCCCACATATCACTTACTGAGTTCAATGCATTCCTTATATGAAAGTGATAAAACATAACATAAACATTCAGATTAAAACTAGAATATGAAATGTTAATACTTTAACTATACGACATGAATGATATGAAAATAGAACATCCATGGTCAAATATATCATAAACCCTTTAATAAAATATGGAATCTTTTATCATAATAAATCAACCTCAATTAATAAAAAATACATCAAATTATACTGACATATATGAAAATAATCTAATTAAATCATTAAAACCCTTTGAGAGAAATACCCCATTTACTTTGAAATCATTAAAAAGAAGCACAATTTTAAAGGAGAACACATTTTATTATGAAAATAATCTTTTAAACTGTTAAGGAAACCTTCAAAATTTTAAGGCATCATAATTGTGGAAAATAGATTCTTTCATCATATATGTTAAGAAAAAAGTTTTCTTTAATTTGTCAAAATGTTCATAAAATACCTCATTTGGAAAATGATAGAAATATTCATTTGATTTATTTTTTTAAAAATTCAAAAATCGATAAAAATGAATTTAAAAAATTGTTGATAATATTTTGAATTACATGTTAAGAAACATGGAGATGGATGATAGGGATGTCTTAATAAATACTTACATATAAGCAATCTTAAATAATAAAGAGACTGGGAAATTTAGCCTTACCTTCTTCTTTCCTTTAGTAGAGGGTGAATTAGCCTCTTGTATAATAGCTAAAACATGTCATTAGACTATACCTGGACCATATTCATATTTATGATATCATATATTATTCAATTATATCATTTTGTCAATAATATTTCTCTATCACCATTGTTTTGGGTGTTAAGAGATTCGTTTTCCCATTCATGTTTTGTCATGTAAGTAATATTTGTTATGAATTTGATATATTTTCATCATATATAGAATGAAAATATTTCCATAATAATTAATTTTACTAATCATATAAATTTTATAATAATTATTTAATGGTTAACATAAATTATGAATCTCATCATGTCATGGAGACGGTAGGGAATATGTACACATAAGCGACAATATCTTTTCCTTCATGGCAAAATGTTATGGAATTAGATGGTATATCAATTATAAAGAATCATTATCATGTTATATTATATATTTATATCCATTATTCTCATCATTATACACATCAAAATAAGGTTGTGTTGAATAATAAATTACACCTTGACATGGAGACAATAAGTCGTACGAATGCACACATAGTGATATTGTTATTCGTATGATGTATAAAATGAGAAAATGGTTTTACCATGATTATGATAAAATATAAGTATATGGATGAAGCTGGGGTTGTTATTTTGATATTTAAAGATCATAGAAATATTTAGTATAAGAAGAAAACATCTTCAAAAGATGTGATAAAAAAATTACATCTTTTTCGGGTGTCTCCTTTTGGTTTTCACAAAAGGACTACATAGGATTGCTTTCTACCCATATGGTGGCCTCTAGGACGAAGTGATGGAAGTTGGAAGAAGAGGTGGGAATGGTTTGGCTGAGAAAAATGTCTTTGGTGGTGTGAATTAAAGATAAGGTTAGGTGACTTTTGAGATTAACCCATACTTAAACAATTTAAATCTTATCCTCTCTTCGTGTATTTTTAAACTATTGGGTTAATATACTTACTCTAAAATGCCGAAAGAACCCAAATTGGACCATTAAGACATTTTTAACACAAACTCAGTTATTTGTACAAAATTAATATTTTTATTATTTTTATAACATTTAATCACATATTATATATTTTAAAGTATCATTTATGTCAATTTTGATACTTTTAAAAAATTTTGTTTTTAAAAAATATCAAAAAAATGCTAAGGTCGAAAAAATAATTTTAATATGTCACTAACAAGTTTAAGGTATCTATAAAATTATTGTATGTAATTAATTAACATAAAATATATTTATTTTAAAAATTTAAATATCATTTAATTGATTCTTCCTTTAATAAGCTAATTACAACATCGTTATTGTGTAACCATTTAAATTATTTACTTATTTCCTAAAAATATAAAAAAATAACATTATGTAGATAATGATTTTATCTTTATAAATACTATTTATAGTAGAATTTATCCTATTTGTAACTCCATATTAAAAGTTATTTAGTTATTAATATTTTCATATGATATTTTTAACTATTCTTTAAAAAAAATATAATAAATGAGTTAATCTAATAAAAGTGGCATAAAAAATCACAATTTCGACCTAAATATTATTTTTTTAAAAAAATATTTATCCAATGAAATTATGACAAGCGTTAGGGTAATAATAAATTATTATAATATTAATCCTACATTTAATTACCCAATTTAACTTTAACCATGGTAAATAAAATAAAAAATTTACTATTCACCAAAAACTATTTTTATATTATTATAAAAAATTTTCATACTGATGACAAGAATGTATATCTATTTTTCAAAATTCAATTCAGATATGCGGTAAAATTATGTTTAATGAAAATCCTATAGATGTGGATAGAAGGCTGTTAAAACAGACGTTTAAAAGTGTAATAAAATTTTATATCTAATTCCATTTTAAATATTATTCCAATGACTAAATTTTAATAATATTTGTATAATATATATGTTGCGAAATTAAAGTAAATTTATATTAAAATAATTTTTGAAATTAAAAATTCTATTTTTTAAAACAATGCATTATTTTTTCACTATTCATCAAAAAGTAAAACATTACAAAAAATTAATAAAATTTCATACTAATATAATTTTGATATTAAAAATTCAAAAATGAAGTCTATTTTGAGAAATGAAATTTATAAATTTCATAATTTCATTGATACAATTCATAAATGATTTTTAAATGGCTAGTTTGAAAGGTCTTGGTGCACTCGAACTCGATATTGTGTGTAGAACAAGTTATTGAATTATTTATATGGATGTATATCATGGAAGATTGTGGTGTTAAATTATTCCTTACTTAAAATAATTTCATGCTAAAAATTTCTAGAATATAACATCATAAATTGTTTCGGGTGGATCTTCATCATAATATCTTCAGGTTCCCACATCACCTCCTACATTTTATTATTTCTCCAAGGAACCATTACCAGGAGAGTCATCCAATTTCTCAACAATTTTATATGGTATCAAGAATCATGATAGGCTCTTAATAGTAAGATATATCATGTTCCTATTCTATTTATTCTTGTTGAGTGCATGATTTGGGTCTACCATGTATTTCTTTAACATTGATATGTGGTACACATCATGAAATTTTGAGAGACTCGGTGGCATCCCCTAATGTTAAGCTAAATCTCTAATTTATTCCCAAATTTCAAAAGGTATGATGCACTTGGGACTTAATATACCCATCTTACTGAATCATATAACACCCTTCCATGAAGATACCCTCAATAAGACGTGATCTCCCACTTGAAATTCCATATCCCTCTTTTGGTTATCAGGATATCAATTTATCTTATTTTTAGCTATTTTGATATGAGTTTGATTAATTTTTACATTTTTCCTAATTTTCTCAACATGTTCTGCGCCTATGAGTTTTCTTTCAGAAACATCATCCCAAAAAGTTGGTGTTCGACCTTTCTTTCCATAAAATGATTCATATAGTGCGATATTTGTACATGAATGAAAGCTAATGTTATAGGAAACTTATACCAGAGGATAATACTGATCCCACAAACCTTGAAAGTCAAGAGAGAATGATCTCAACATGTTTTCTATGGTTTGAATAGACCTTTTTGATTTTCCATTAGTCTTAGGGTGGTAGTTAGTTCTCGAAAAAATCTCAGTATCTAGGGCCTTCTGAAGACATTTCTAGAATTGTGATGTAAAATGGTGATTATTATATAAATGAATCAATAGGGGTACACTATGAAGTCCTAAAATGACATTATTATATTGTTTTTCTAATTTTTCAAGTGGTAAAACATCTCTTATAGTGATAAAATGTTCTAATTTACTAAGAAGATCAATAATGACCCATATCACATCATTTCTTATGGTTGTATTTGGTTGCCCCATTAATAATTACCTTGTAATATCATCCCATTTCACCAGAGGTATATGCAGAGGTTGCAAGGCTCCTCTTGGATATTGTCTTCCACCCTTCACCTATTGACCAACCAAACATCTCGACACATAATCAGAAATCTCTCTCTTCACGCTGTCTAACCAAAAATGTTCCTTGAAATGTCAATACATCTTAGTTCCACTAGTGCGTATATAAAAATTAGAGTAACGAGCATCATCCAATAATTCCTTTTTTAGATGTGGTATAACAGGAACAGAAATAATCTCCCCAAATTTCAAAACAATATCTTTAAATACAATGTCAATATTTCTCCCATCATTCACAGCTTTAATTTTCTTTTTAAACTCCTCATCTTTAGACTGATAACTTTTTATCCTTTCTAGTAAAGAGGGTCCAGAAACCATTGGAAAAAGTAGTGATGTTTCACCTTCCATGATAATTTCCATATCCATAATTACTTGATCTATAAACATAGGATCCATTTAAAGTCTCATTTTGTTTAGAAATCCATTTTATTTTATACCCAAAGTATATACCACCTTATTTTCCTTCCCTGGGTGGTATTCTATTATGAAATCATAATCCTTGAGTAGCTCAAGCCATCTTTTTTGTCTCAGGTTGAGTTCTTTCTTCGAGAAAAAATATTTCAAACTTTTATGATCCGTATATTTAGAGAAAATATTAATTATACTAACTATAGATCATGATTTGGGTTGTTTTGTTCATGAATTTTTAATTTCCTTGATGCAAAGGTAATAACCCTATAATTTTGCATAAGGAAAAAACCAAGTAGTTTCCTTGATGTATCACTCTAAATCACAAACCCACCATTCCTAGATGGTAGAGTCAAGATAAGATCATTGAATAATCTTATATTAATTTTTTAAGACATTCTCCATAGTCTTTTTTCCAAATGAATTTAACCCTTTTAAGTGTGAGATTGGTTAATGGGATTTCCAATCGATAAAATGTTTGGAGAAAATTACAATAGTAAAATGAAAATCCAATAAAACTGTGTACCTCAGTTGTACTCTTCGGTGCTGGTCATTATTGGATTGCCTTTGTATTTGCGTAATCAATAAATATTCAATCCTTCGATACAATATGGCCTATAAAAAAAATTTCTAAAGCCATAATTCACACATTCTATACATCCCATACAGATCATTTCTTCTAAGAGACTTCAGAATAGTTCGTTAGTGGTTCTAATGGTCTTTATAGATTTTCAATCAGAATAAGATAACATCAATAAATACAAAAACAAATTAGTAAAGATATTCCTTGAAAACTCTTTGCATTAGATCCATGAAAACAGAGGGTTCCTTAGTCAATCAAAATGGCATTCCCATAAATTCATTGTGACCATACATTATTAGAAATGATGTATTTGTAATATCTTCATTTTTTAGACATAATTGATGATATCCAGAATGAAGGTCAATGTTTGAAAAATATTTCGTTCCATGAAGTTGATCAAATAAATCATAAATGAGAGGCATGGGATACTTGTTTATTATTGTAATAGCATTTATTTCTCTTTATTCAGTGCATAGTCCCGTTGATATATCTGTTTTCTCAACAAATAAAACTGGGGCTCCCCATCTAGAACAATTAGTGTGAATAAATCCCTTATTACTCAACTCCACTATTTGTTTCTTTAACTCTACTAATTACATAGTTTCCATTATATAAGGTTTCTTTGATATTTGTATTCCTTTAGGGATTAAATCAATATAAAAATCTACTTCTCTCTCTCAGGGGGGGGGGGTGTTAGGTAAATCTTATGAAAAAAATCAGTATATTCCTTTATAGTAGCTATATCTTCAATTTGAATATTTTATTCTTCATCCCTAAATGTGATTTCCTCTTCCACCCAAATAATTTATTTCAGTAAAGCTTCTGGTGGTGGATTTGATAAGAATCAAGTGATGAGGTTTTTCCTCTAAAGATAATGGATTCTATATCATCATCACAAATCATAACTTACTTACTCTTGAAATAATTTTTTGCATCAAACTCTGATATCCAATACATACTAAGGATTATATCAAAGTTGACCAGACGTATGAAAATAAATTTAGAAGATAATAGACATTCATATGCAATAATTGGAAGTCCTTGACACATCATTGTTGCAATGAGAATTCCATAGGTGGGGTTGACTAAAAACACCCTTATTAAGGTGAATTTGAAATATAATGTTTTTATAGAAAATTGTATAGATATAATGGAATGTGAGGATACAGAATTAAATAATGGTTTTCCTAAATTTGATGAGATGATTATAGTAACTACCACAAAGTATGTAGGTGTTTCAACCTCAGAAGTTAGGTTGGAAAAAGCCCGTCCATAATCCCTTGGCATTTTTGAGGTAATTTTACTTAACACTTAAAGAAATCATTTTCATAATGCCCAAAATATTTACAATAATAGAATTGAACATTGAAAACCTCTTCTTCCCATTGAAATCATGTGCTTGGTGTAATTTTTCTCAACACTTTTAATGAACATCCATCCCATTTAGGAATGTACAAAGGTGTTTCTTCCCACAATTAATACAGGGTGGAAAGTAAACTTTTACCATCCTCCCCTTATTTTCTTTCCTATAGTTTTATGTGGATATATTATTCCCTTGTTTCCCTTTAAAATCATAAGAATTAGAAAATTATATTTCTGTCTTGATAGAACACAAGACTATATCTTTTCATGATGAGAAATATTTTGATACCAATCCCAATCAGAAGAATGGTTTTAACCCATTAATTAGTCGATCAATATTACTTTTTAGGATATGTATATATTCATTAGCATGCCTTGGTAACCTTGTGATTTTTGCCTTGTATATTGCAACATTCTCATCCTCTTTTTCCCTATGACTCAATTTTTTTTCTATATTAGTTCACTGTTTACAAGGAGTGTACTTTTCTAGGAAAAGTTTTTTAAACTCTCGCAATCCCATATTTTATACTTCTTAATCCTCCTTTTTATTTTTTAATAATGGCCACTATTGATCCACATCTCCAGATATGATAAACCACCATTACAACCTTTTCCAATTTATTACTCCCAAGGGAAAGAATTTTTTTCTCTTTGGAACAAGTTCATTTCTCAGCTACAAAAGGATTTGTAGTCCTGTTGAATGTTGGAGGTTTTTTTCTCAAGAAATTGTATAACATTGATCCTTCGCAACGTGTATCAGGGTGGTCCATATGGGTAAGGATATTATTTGTAACCTAATCCAACTCTCCCAGTGTTATAATATGTTCAACACTAGTTATATCACCAGCTCCACTATCATTATCCTCCATAAAAGATAAATACCTACATAAATTATGTGTGGTGATATGATTTCCATTTATTCCACTAGGAAAATTTCTAAACAATTGAATACACTAGATTAGGCAATGAATCATAACATATAAATCCAAATAGGTAAAATACTTAATAAAAATATTAAAATTTATACATATTCAGTAAATAATCATAGACATGATTCGTTGAGGACACAGTTAATCATAAATCCTATATAATTTTTTGTAAAGAAAATATGAATTATCCTAATCATATCCCTCGGGAGTGTCAAAAGTGGTGCATATTATGGCCCGTTGTCGTGTACCAAGTTACCCCGAGTCAGGATCGAAACACCTTGTTGGAGTTTTCACCCCTAGGTGCATCTGTTCTAAAACCACATCCACTTATTTTTTCTAGATAGAGATTTATTTTCTAGTAATACTAAAACAATAAATATATTACCAAAATTTAAAGATTTTATTCTATACTTATCATCAAAGTATATCTTAGGGTAACGTTCCCTAATCAAGGTTTTATAAATATAATTTCTTTGGTTTTTACTAAACTTCCTTTGATAAAAACTGTAAGGCCCCATTACCTAGTTTCCCAGAGTTTTTGCATTATTTTATTACCTTGGGACGATCACTAGAAAAATAGATCCCATAGGACAAATCAGTTTAGTAACTTTGGAAATACTAGATAGAATCATAAGATTTACATTACAACTTGAAAAGAAAACAACATATAACACCCTTTGAAAACTCTCATATGCCACATGCTATCCCTATAGGTCAATCATATTATACTTTTGAACATCCTGGGAAAAAATATAACATAATAGAGGGGTGAGCTTAGATGCTTAGTAAGGAAAAAAAATATAGAGGAAGCCATCATAAATAAGCATAAACATTTAAATAATGGTATAACACTAAAACAAAAGCCTTTTAAAAATAATATTTAGCACAATATGGAAAGAATGAATCAAATAATTAAATTTAAACATTCATATGGATATTTTACTAGTTGAATAATCACATGCAATACCAATAACTAATCTCATAATGAAGAACTGCATAATATCAGACATCATAACCATACCATCAAGGCCTCATGCAAAGACCACTAACAAATCGTCAAGGCCTTGTGACAAGACACCAGTTTGTATCATGATACATACTGATGAATCAAGGGTCTATATTAGGCCCCACCAATCAGTAACTAAGTCCAATATATCCCTCTTATTAAGGAGGTGAAACATAACAAACAATTTATGTTAAAACTACCATATAAAATGTTAATACTTTAACTATAAACCATGTATGGTATCAAAATATAACATCCATAGTCAAATATGTCATAATACCTTTAATAAAATATTAAATATTGTATCATTATAAATCAATATCAATTAGGAATAAAAAACAACAAAGGATGATGACATAGAAGAAAATAATCTAATAAAATCATTAAAACTATTTGAGAAAACTATCCCCTTTTTACATTGAAATAATTTTAAAGGAACCAAATTTTAAAGAAGAAAAATTTTCTTATGAAAATATCCTTGAAAATTTGTAAGGAAATGATAAAAATGTTAATGTGTAAAAACAATGGAAAATAGATACTTGTACCGTATAAGTTAAGAAACATTAATTCCTTAATTTTTCAAAAATGTCATAAAGCACCTCATCTAGAAAATAATGGAAATGTCAATTTCAATTTATTTATTAAAAAGTAAAACATGGTTTAAAATGAATTAAAATAGTTGTAGGTAATATTTTGAATTACATGTTATGAAACATGGACATGGATGATAAGGATTTCCCAGTAGATACTTACATATAATTTATCTCATATAATAAAGAGATTGTGAAATTAACCCTATAATTATAATTTACATTAGTATAGGGTGAGTTATCCCCATTTATAATGGTTAAATAATGTTATTAATTTATACGAAGACCATATTAATATTTTCGATAGCATATATTATACTATAATATCATTTTGGAAATAATATTTCAGTATTACCGTTGTTTTCGGTGTTAACTTCTTCGTTTTCCCATTTATGTTTTTTCATGTAAGTCATATTTTTATACATAATATATATTTTATTAATATATAGAATGAAATTAACTTCATAATTATTATTTATACTCATCATATAAATTTTATAATCATTCAATAATGGTCAATGTATAGAATGAATATCATTGCATCATGGAGATGGTTGACCATACGTACACATGAGCAACAATATCGTTTCCTTAATGGTACAATGGTATGTAATTGGATGGTATATTAATTATACTTAATCATGATTGTTTATATTAATTATTTATATCCATTATACTCATCCTTATACCCATCCAAATAAAGTAGTTGTGAATAATAAATTACACCACAGTGTGGAGATGGTAAGACATCTGTATGCATGCATGGTGATATTTTTATTTGTATGATGGATAAAATGAGGAATATGGTTGTTACATGATTACAATATCATTTCAATATATGGATGATACTATATTAATTATTTTTATGTGGAAAAAATATAGAAATAGGAAGTAGAAGAAGAAAATAACTTTGAAAAAGGTGATAAAACAATTACCTATTTTTCAGTTTTCTCCTTTTGGTTTTCCCAAAGGGACTCCATAGGATGGCTTTCTTTACAAGGTGTGGCCTCTAGGATGAGGTGAGTGAAGTTGGTAGAATAATTCTATAGGGTTTGGCTGAGACAAATGTCTTTGGAGGTGTGAATTAATGATAATAAGAAGTGCCCTTTTATAGAAGAGGTGTGGGGGAAATTTTAGATGATCATAAAATATTAATTTATTATAAATTGATTTTCCATTTCATACAAATAAGAAGAAATTTATTTAAAGGATAATATTAGGATGTTTCGAAATACTCTAAGGCAATGGTTTTTCATAAAGTCTAGGTTCCAAATTAACCTTATCTTTCGGGATTAACCATTTAGTTTAACAGTTTAACTCTTACCATGTCTTCTTATATTTTTACACTATAGGGTTATTGTAGATACTATAAAATGCCAATAGCAACCCAATTAGATAATTTATGACTTATTTAACACTATATGATTTAGTTAGATGAATATGATATTTTTAGGAATAATATAACATTCAATACATTATTTGTATTCAAGTATCATTTATGTGAATTTTGATAGTATTCAAAATTTTCATTTAAAAAAAATATCAAACAAACTTCATAACATCGATCCAATAATTTTAATAAGTCACTAACATGTATATGTTATCTATAAAATTAGTATATTTCATTAATTATGTAAAATTATATTTATTTTAATATTTTAAAAATTATTTATTTGATTCTTCCTTTAATAAATCAATTACTCCATCATTATTGTGTCACCATTTAATTTAACTATTTATCTAATAAAATTAAAGAAAAACAAAATTATGTATATAATCATTTAATATTTTAAAATTTAACTTTTTGTTGAATTTATATTTTTTATAAAACTATATTAAAAATGGTTTGGTTATTAAAATTTGAATATGACATTTTTTCATTTCCTTAAATAAAATATAATAAGTGTATTAATCATAGTGAAGTGTCTTAAAAAAGATCATAATTTTGACCTAATGTTGATTTTTTTCACAAAAAACTTATTCAATGAAATTAGGACAAGTGTTTGGGTAATATTTAATTATTATAATATTAATATTACATTTAATAACTCTATTTAACTTTAATCATGGTAAACAAAATCCAAATGTTACTATGCACCAAAAATTATTTTTATCTTATTATAACATATTTTTCATATCTCTTACAACATTTTATGTTATTTTTTCTAAATTCAATTCACATAATTGGTAAAATAATGTTTAATGCAAATCCCGTAGATGTGGCTAGAAGGTGGGTGAAAGAGAGGTTCAAAAGTTTAATAAATTTTTATATCTAATTATATTTTAAAAATTATTCCAATGAACTAAATTGTAATAATATATTTATAATGTATAAATTTTTACATTAAAAAAAATTTAAAGTAAAATAATTATTTAAATGAAAAAGTCGATTTTTAACAATAATGTTGTATTTTTCTCTATTCATGAAAAATTAAAACTATTCCAAAAATTTCCAAAATTTCACCTAAAGATAATTCTGATATTATAAATTAAAAAATGAATACAATTTTGAAAAAATATTCATAAATTTCATAATTTGGTTAATTCTATTCATAATTTATTTTTAAATGGCTAGTTTAAAAGCTCATGGTGTACTCAAAGATGATATTCCTTGTAGCGCAAGTTATTTAATTATTTAGAATGAAGCATAGTATGGATGTTTTGGGTGTTAATAATGAAGTTTGTCTTCCATTAATCTCCTTAAATGATTTTTCATAAGCTTTTAATCCTAAAAATTTAATTCCTTCTTGGTTAAGCGAGTAAGAGGTGTTGTAAGGTGTGATATGTCCTGGATACAATTCCTATAATATTCAACTCACCCTAAGAAACTCTATATATAAAATAAATAATGTGGTGGTTCATATTAAACCAATCCTATCCATATATGGGTTAACATACACTCCTTCATATGAGATAATAACACCAATGAAGTTAAATTTATCAATAAAGATGTGACATTTTGTTAGATTGACATATGACTTGTGATTTTTTATTATAATGAATATAATGTTATGGTTTTTGTAATGAAAACATTAAGTCTGAGAATACACCCACATATAATCCATTAAAACAACTATGAAATAATCTTGGTACATGTGGAAAACCCTATTCATTATGGACATAAAAACGGTTAACATGTTCATCAGACCGAATGACATTACAAAATACTCATAATGTCCCTATTTTTCATTGGAAAACCATATAAGGTATATATTAAGGTATGAATCATAACTTATGATAGCTTAACCTCAAAAAAATATTTGATATGAACTTATATCCTCTAAACTGGTAAAAGAGGTTGCCTATATGAGGAAAAGGGCATCTATTCAGAACCATAAGATGATTGAATTTCCATTAATCCATTCATAGTCAAATAGTCCTTGTAGTATTCTTGAAAAAAGGTAGGGGTGAACCCCATGGTGAAGTACTAGGTCATATAAACAACTTAGCTTCATAGTCCTCAAACAATCTCTTGAGATCCAAAATCTCAATAGGATCCATCATATATGGAGATATTGATACTGTATCTTCTCTTATAACAATATCAATTGTAAAATCCTCCTATATCATAGGATATAACAAAATAAGGCCATCAAGGAAATCATAACTTAAATGATCCCCCAAATTAGGAAAGTCTGTCTAACATGTTTCCCAATTACTCAAGAAAGATATTGGTAATCTGGGCTATCACTCTACCCATCCCACGATACTTAGGTCTAGATTTATTTTCCGAGAAATCCTATTCTCTTTTGTGAATATGGTTTCCACCCTTTTGTGATGTGAAGGACACCCATCAATGATACTAATTGACCTGAGTTCAATAAGGTACTGAAACGTCCATTTCCCGGAATGATATCTGAGTCCTTATTCCCATGGGAGAAAATATTATATAAGAAATGATAAGCACAAAATTCAAGGGGGAAATCCTTTCTTTGTAATTCCATTTAAGGCCATACTCCTAGAGGAGTATAAAGAGACATAACTCTATAGAAATTCTAAACATTGAGCCTAATAAATTCATCAATAATCACATATATAAAGTAGAGGAATGATTATTTGAATGATACTATAGATAATATAGTTAAGATTATTAATATCATACCTCCAACCATAGATATATTATCACTCTTCTCCTTGGGTATCGATTGTTCTTCATATATCTGGACCGATCTGTTTCTGTGATCTACAACATGACTACCCTAAAAGGCCTACCTCTACTTGTGTCTCATATTAGAAGACGGACTTCCTTGGCCTTTTCTACCTCCTTGACCTGTAGGACCTATGGTACTCTATCCCCCTATGATACATGGAGATAATGATCCTACATTAAAACCTAGAGTCGATGCATAATCCCTTTCAATGGCCACTGGTGGAAAGGTTCTACAAAACTACTAAAGATGACCCATCTATCAAAAATCCCTTCACTCAACTAGGTTCTTACTTAATTTGGGCTTTGTTTTCCCCGAACTTCCACATTGTGATATATCACATGGATACCCATGTGCACACTCTCACCAAAGATGCCTCTATTATAAATATAAAAGCATGGATTCATTCTACATGAAACACAACTTCCCTAATGAGGTATTGAGCCACTATCCTCTATACCTATAGATTTTACTAGATTATTCTCTAAGATGAGGTTGTGTTGACTATATCTGATAAATTAGTCAAATGGAACACATTCAATAGAGATCAGATGGAGTACATGAACTCATCCTCAAATAGCCTAGCCCTAGACAACTCATCCCCAAGGGGAGCCAAAATAAAAAATTAAATCTCCCTGAAATCAGTAGAGTTGTCTATAACAGATAAGTTTCTCTACTGTTGGTTCATAATCTCTCTATATTAGTTATTCATAAACATGTAATGGATTAATAATCATTGATGGTGGTCTATAAATCCATCTAGACCATTACTTGATAGTGATCATCCTAGGTAAAAACGGCCAACCATATTTTGGAATGACACCTAAGAATATATGCTAAAAGATTGGATATCATTTCTTAATATATCTCTAAATTCTCTAATATAGGTGAAATAGATTCAGGCCATGACTCAACGACCTAGGTGCCCCTTCCCCCAATAGGGTAGGTGGGTGCTGTTGCAAGAACTATCATGTCAACGTTAACATAGTAGTTGGAGGTTGTGAGGATTATCTTATGAAATTTAATGACTATACGAAACCCTCTCAATGTTTTCCATTGAAGACCAAAGTAGGAATAAAGGGAGGTAATATTGTTGGAACTTCTGGTATCTTTGGTCCCACCACTTTTAGAGCATGGTGGCTTCCACCTTCCGGGCGCATGGCACGAGGACATTATGGTGACATGTTTCAAAAATGAAAATAAAACTCCTCAGACAAGATAAAAATCATAAAGGACCACAAATATGAAATAAATAACATTATGAAGACCTATTTATAAGATATTCATTCTTTAAAGCATAATTGGCATAAGGGGTCACCACCCAAAACACACTAACCCAACTACTAGAATCTATGGTCAGGGTATTGGTAAGAGTCTAAATTTTAATCATAGTTATCCTACTTTATGAAGTTTTAATTATAAGATATATATAAAAGTACCAACTTTATAAATTATAATTGGCATCAATTTAATAGTAATCAAAAAATGTTTCGACTCATGTAACCATAGTTACCTAGATGAAACATAAGATAATTTTTTTTGGTAAGGTTACATCATCGATCTAAGTGGAAAACACCATTAAGGTTGATTTAGAAAATTTATGTTACAAATTATTTTTCTTTATGAAAGAAACATTAGTAAATATTTTGATAAATGATTCTACTAGATTAAAATATACTACCCAAAATTCATGCAATAAAGTAAGCATTTAATAATATATACATGACATATAATTATCTATGTGCATGCAATGATGTATTGGAGAAAAATACATTTATATAACTTTCCAGTGGAAAAAAATAAATATTATAACAATATCGAAAATAAAGCATGTCATCCAATGATGAGGTAGAATAAATATGAAAATTAAAATAAAAAACAACTGGCCCCATCCTAGACAACATGGATTTTCCATTCAAATGGGTTTGCTACTCCCAGACACATGTACATCAAAAAATTCTGAAAGATCTTATTTTTGTTTCTACAATCTCAAAATAATAAAATAAAGAAAATATACCTCAGATACCTCTTGTGATGTCTCGGGTTTGGTCCACAAATAGGTGATTCACTCCTGTGTCCACGGGGATTCAAGTGAATCTCCCCATACACTAGAGGCTACCAATTAAAAGGAAGGGTCTGAAGTTGTATGGTGGGGATACAATACCCTCATAATTATTGTGGATCACAATAGTAAATAATAAATATAACAATAAATCAATAATAATTAAGTAGTGGTAAACAAAACTTCTAGATAAAAATTAAAATAAAGAGGTAATAAAAATCAGGATCATATAAAAAATAAAATTGTCTTGATTAAATAAAAAATGGGGAATATAAGGGGAATAGAGTATCACGAATACCATATAATCACGACAAAAAAACAAAAAATGATCAAAAGATATTTCTAATAGAATTTCATGCACTAGATTATTCCTCTATACCCAAACTCCTTCCTAGTATAGAAAATCAAGAATCCATAGCTAGTATCTTCCCTTTGTCTCTACATGAATCCAAAAAATTTTACTAGTTACCAATCGATAACCCAAATAGGGTGTCACATAAATATAGTAGGATTCCCCAATGGTTTCTAACACTAATCATCTCATGATTATAAGAAGGGAATTGTGAATGTATAAAAAATAAGGGATGTAAATAAATAAACCATGCCATTTTTGGTTTATAATGGGATACCAATATGATGCTACCTACGTCTGCCTAAGATGAAAATTTATCTAAAAATATTACATATTAATTTATATGTATAACTCACAACCTCAGGAATAAATCCAAGGAATCCATATATAGTTACTTTCATAACTGGTTCTATAATTTCTATGGACTTTCTATTCTATAATCTAGGTGAGTCTACATAGGTGTACCCTTGGTAATTCACCATAAGTGGGAAGTTATACCTAATACTTAGTATAATGTCCCAGGTAGCCTTAGTGAGAAACATGAAAGGATCCCATGGAAAAATCCTAGGTGGTCTATAATATCAATATTAATCCAATGGGAATCATCGCAGTCATTCATTTAATTTCTAGAAATATAGGTGAACCCTAAATACTATGTTGGGGGATTCACAATCTAAGACAATGACTAAATCCAATTGTGGTATTTCACTTAAGAGACACATAAATGAATCATTTGGAATCCAATTAGTCCATCGAAGTGAATCCAGAGGGGGATTTCAAGTATCACTCTATCCATTACTCAACATTATATAATTTCAGGTATATGACCATAATAATAAAATATATAATTATTCATCAAGTATCCATAATAATAATAATATATATGATCAAACTTCATAAACAAACAAGGTATATGTGAAATGATTGTACCATTTACCATAATTTAAAAAATTTATATATTTCAATTGTAAGGTGAGTTAACACACCTTACAAGGTTGTTTAATTACACTACACATGATTAGATATCTAAAAAGGAATCACACTATTATATTTTATATAAATAATCTATTTAATTAAAATGTAAAAATCAAGACACATCAATGGTGGTTTCATTACATAAAAATATGTAATTTTCTTAGGAATTTTTTAAGTGGACACTAATGGGGTGACTCACATCATTGTAGACAACATACGATGATTAATTATGAGGTAAGGAATTAAAATAATATGTGATAATGTATTATTAATTTAATTTTACATTTAAAATTGTGGCTGTTTTAATGTATGATATAAAACATGATGGAACATAATATAGGAAAAAAAATTCTAAAGAAAAGAGATAAAGCTCCTACCTTATAATAGTGGTTGACTTCTCATTGAGTATCAACCTCTTATATTGGATAGAATATGATATATCAAATAAGTATACAAAAACCATGAGAATAGTTAATATTATATTTTATGGAAATAATGAATAAGGTGGGAGATAAACGAAAAAAAGAACCAATAGGAAACATAGACTTACCATTTGCAATCAAATGTGATGAAATATTCGTGAATAAGATATCAAGAAAATGATTTATCTCATAGACTATATTGACATAGGAAGAGATATATCAATGTAAGGGGAGACTAATAATTTGAGGGAAAGAAAATATGGTTTAAGAGTTATAGAAACAAAGGGAAAATGTTCTTTCCCACCAATTTAAAGGGTTACATAGTTTGGTGGCATGTTTTTCCGAATCATACAAAAACAGTGTGCCACCACTATTTAATAGGAACACACCATAGAATGGATAGGTGGATGATTAGGAAAAAAATATACCAGTGTGGTGAAACTACCAAAAAGGACCACTCTCTTTCATGTATGGTGAACAGTTTGGATAAACCATGTGTTGGCTGATCATATTACACTTATAATTTTTCACATATTTTTTATGTCCATATGGTCTCTTTCACATGGTTTAATGTATCATGAACCTACTCCTTGGCACACATTTTTGAATCACATGGTTAGCACTATCAATTCCCCAAGAATTCTCTTTTCCCTACTTCTAAAAAAACAAGAGCTTTAGGCATCAAATAATCACCTAATTCTGCCAAAAAATTCTTTAATCCTTCAAGCTCTAATATAATGTTAAAAAATATTTAAATAGTAAATATAAGGATTTTCACCCCTACGAAAATATGGGATCTTAAAAATGTCTTGGATTAGGCCTTAATAGAATGATCAAGATGTCTAATATTATCAATTCTATAACCATGAATTTAGTTATTGTTATTTGTATGTATAGGGTGTCAGGCGTAAATTTTTGATAATGAAATTTGATGATCTATCTCTCATTAATCTTATTTATTTTATTCTCATCAAGTTATTTCTTGAGATTACATTTTTTCCATTTGTCACTCTCTCTATAAACACTCATGATACTGAAAGAAAGTTTTTAAAGAAAACCAACTTTATATCTTTATTTGGTTAGGAGTTTATTTATTTCCTTATAATTTCCTAAATGTTTTTTTATTCTACAAATATTTATGGTAGTAATTTTTAACCATATTTAATCTTTTATAAAAATATTTGAAAAGTATATTTTTTTATTTTTTGGATAAGGTACTTTTTACCTAATTTTTTTAACAAAATATTATTTTTAATGTATAACAGATGAATGAATTTTCCCACCATCATCACTATTCCATTCAGTGATGCTTTCTATGCAAGTATACACAGTACTTTTCAAATAAATTTTTTTCCTTATTATTTTATAAATTTTTTTATTTTAAATATGTTGTTTCAAAATGGAAACTGTATTTTCCATAAGAAATTTCCTCGTGATATTTTAATGTAATTTTCAGCGACATGAAAATCCTTCGACGATTATTACTATTTACTAGGGATATGATCCAATATTACCATCATTATTCTTCTTTTAGATTGTTATTTTTTATGATGAAATCTTGAACAAACCCATTTTAAATTTCAAAGGTTAAAATATGATAAAATGATAGTTATTTTTATGATCTTATAGAATAAATTTGAATGGAATATGATTATATAATTGGTGGGACCAATATAGAAATCCAACTAATTGAGTAATTTTTATTGTTTATGAGATAAAATGGTAAACAAGAGGTTATCTCATGCTCAAAAAAGGGTACACGGGAGGTCATAACTAGACCAAAGAGGGTATACAAGTGGTTATCATATTACCTTTATATGATTAATGTCTTGGCATATAACCTTGACATATGATTTCTTTTATTGTGATTATTCAACAGTTTTTTCCAATATATTATTACATGCTATTATGCACAAGTTATATCCTCATGGTTAATGAACTTTTATTCTCTTATGATTAATATATTTTAGAGTGGAAAATATTTAAACCATTATTCATGATTTTAATATATGAATAATTTGGTATGATTTTCTAATGTTAAAATCATTCTCTCAAACACTTATTATTATCTTATGCTCACTTATGATTTTAAAATATTATCTACCATCTCTTCCATTATTGAGTATTATATATCAACCCTTAGTTTTTTTCCTTTTCCATAGGTTATGAAGAATGATATTTTGTGTTTATCATGTGGATAATTTTATAGAATATGTTGAAAACTTTTTATATAATATAAAAGTATGGGTATTATGAGAAAAATAACCATCTAAAGAAAAGGAGTTAGTTATATATGAGTATAGTTATCTAAAATTATAGACATAAAAAGGTATTTGGGATATATGTGTCTCAATATTTTAGTTTTTTTTGTAATTGAATTTTTTTTCCATGCTTATTAGTATCAAAGACAATAGGTAAATAATACATGTTTTAGAACCGAATCCTAGGGTATAGGTTTGGGGTTGTCATAGACCAAATATCCAACCACAGAAAACCATATCATGATTGTGGCTTCATATAATTCCCATGGATTTTCCTTAGGTGTTAGTTCGTCGACTCATTATAACATGGTGATGGTTTTTGATATATATATTTTTGAATAATTTTATTTCATTGACAGTTTTCTTTACACGCAACATTTTTTTTAACAAAACACGAAATACTATTAGAATATTATTATTTTACATGATAGTAATAACCTTGAAATAGAAATGGAGGGTATGAATATGATTTTATAAATTATGAAAATATAAGTTTAACATATTTATATAAAATTAATTGTTTGGTGAAAAATTAGTTATAAATGGAAAAAATTGAAAATAAAATGAAAATGTTTTTCTGAGTAACTAGTTTTATGGGAAAAACATGTTTCCTCTTAATAGATTAAAAATCTATATTTTTCTGAATTATTTTAATTAAACTCATATGTTATATATTTAATTCAGTTTACATTGTTCATCTAATGATTTTTATAGGAATGAGATAAGAATAAACCAAATCTCACATATAAAAGGAAATTTTTCTAAAAACATAGTTTTGCCTAATTTTTTCCACTTACTGTAAAATTAATTATTAAAAATTTTATAAAATTTATTTGAAAAAAATAAAATCATTTTTTCTTCATACTTTTAAAATTTCCGTAGGGTGAATATTTAATAATTTTATAAAAAGATAAATATGCCAAAGAATTGTGAAAAATCATGTTTCATTAAAAATTTTCATTTCAATTAAAGAAGTTAAAAACAAAAATATATATTTAAATATTGTTATAAAATTAAAATTATTATAATTAATATATAGTAATCCAATTTAGTAAATTGGAATGAATTACATATCGAATTTTGATCAAAAAACTTTTTAATATTTTTATATTCTCTTTGAAAACTCGCTTGATGTTCACATCAAAGGGTTTAATTTTAATTTAAATTCTTACAATTATGTTGATTTAATTTAGATATATTGATTTTATATTATAAATAATCATTATTTATATAATCTAATAATTTAAACTTAATTTTTTCTGTAATGAATAGTAAATATAGTAAAAATTATTTGTTATGGTTAAGGTAAAAATAAGTTTATCCGTAGATGGAAGATTAAAATAAAAATATAAGGGTTAAAAATAACAATTTTTTTTTACAAAACCCATTTTATTTAAATATTTTGACATTATATCATATAATATAGATAATGTCCCTTTTTGGATCCTTTTGACTAGTGAACAATTTGGGTACACCCTTTTCTTTTTGTAAATTACAATTGTACAACTCACCTCATTTATAAAAGGCCAATAAGTTCCCTCTATAACCAAAATTAAAAACGCTTTAGTTTGGTAAAGAAATAACAAAATAACTTCTTGAAATCCCTCCCATAATTCTAGAATCCTTATTTGGGTCTTAAATACAATCTAGGAGTTATTGAGGTTAAACCTAAAGAGGTTATCCAAAAACAAGTAATGTTTTAAACAATAAGTTTTTGTTTTAATTTTTATAGAAAGTACTAAAATATTAGTCAATTATGATAAAATAAAAACACAAATACCTATCATATAATATTATTTTATTCTGATAATTTCATTCTTATATCAGAATCCTCTTCCATTAAATGGGATATAAAATAATAATTCAGGTGGATGGCGGGCCACTGCCACACGAATCGATGTAATCTATCTTCAATGAATATATCTCAAAGATAGATATAATGATTAAATAAGATATTTATCACATTATTATACCTATTTAATTATAATAACACATCTACCTTCATACCTCCCAACCCTTTGGAAACCAAAATGTTGCTCGTGTGTATAGTCGACTTCCCCCTCGTGAATCGATGTCAGGTGCTTTTCATTTCCGTTTTATTTTAATTGTAATAAAAATATATTGAATGAGTATATATGAAAATTATAATAATAATTGAATTATTTTATCACATATAACTTATTAATTTCCATCCTATTTGTGATACGATAACATCGTTCATGTGTATAGCATACTATCGCCCAACAAACAGATGTGATTTGTTTTTCACTAATGATTTGAAAAGATGGTAAATAGGGCAATGTAAATGAATAATTGTGAAATATATGACATTAAAATTATTATTTATTGGTAATATGATTTTTAAATTTCTTTTATTTCATCAGTCGAGAAAATGGACCAAACCACCATGTGTATATACGGTCTACTGTTTGCATGATCAATGTATTTCATTTATATCTCTAGATTTAATTGATTACTATTAATACATATATACTTAATTTATATTAAATGTATATCATTTTTAAAATTCTATATATTTCATAAACCAGATCAAGTTTATAGGGCTGAATGTACCAAATTAAAACATGCATGAAAAACAATTTAGTTATTATCCAAAACGTGTTTCTGACTAGGATGTGTTAATAAACTAGTAATAAATGGTCATAAATAAATCATATATTTTATGGTATATATATAATTATTGTTATTTAATTTCTTTATAATAAAATTATATTTATTATAAAGTCTGTTATAACATATATTTAAGAATTCAAGACTTAAGGTAAGGGATTTCGTCTCAAATTTTACTTCTTTGAGACATATGTTTATGTTATGAACAGATCTTATTTATATGTTTACAAAATGACACCATTGAAATTTTACTTAATTAATATAATTACTTTCTTGATATTTAATGTTTAATTTAATGATATTATTTAATTAGTCTTATGATTCAAAAGATTACCAAAGCGGTATGAGATATTTGTCTCAATTTTCATTCTTTGAGACATATGTTATGTTATTGCACCTTTATTATTTTATGAGGTGTATATATAGAAAATTTTAAATGTAATACCATGAATATATTTATTCTCAAGATATTTTATGTTTCATTTAATTTTATTATATCATGGGTATTATAATTCAATGTTACCAAGGTGGAAAGTGTTTTAGGGTAGAATCACATCATTTGCCAGTGTTGTTTATGTTTATGCCTATGATAATTAAATATTATGGTAAATATCCCAATAAAATCATGAATTTTCTTCTCATATATTTATCTTATGAGATTATATGGTTTCCCTTCATTTTACTCTCTTTTTGTACTCATGACTCCAAAACAATTGTTTTTAAAAAGTAGACATTATTTCTCTCATCACCAGAAAACCCTTCCTTCTTTCATATAATTGTTTTCTAAAAAATTGAAAACTTTTTTGTGTTAATCATCACTTTTTTATATCCATTTTCATCCTCATTTAAAATTCTTAAAATTTTCTTAATAGGAATATTCATGTCATTTTCAAAACTATATCGTTTTTAGTTTACCAAAAATTTGAAAGGAATAATTATTTTAACTTTTATGGAATTAACCACCATCATGACCACTAAATGTTTTAATAATATATTATAAATATCAATGGTTATTTAAAAAATGGACTTTGAAAATTATTAATGTTTTAAATTTTTTTTTTAATATGGAAATAATATTTTACCCAAGATATATATTAAATAATTTTTAAAGAATCCTTAAAATATTTTCAAGATTATTTTTAAATAAAAGGATTTAAATTATATTTGATTGATTTATAGTTTTAAAAATTTAATTTTATAAGATATGTTATTTTCTTAGTGAAAATTACTAAGTAATATTTTAACATATTTTTCCATATAAGATGACATACTTTGATGATACATATGGTTTAATTGGTATATTATCCAAAGATACCATTTTTATTTTTTCTCTAAATGGATTATGATTTGGATTTCATGATTCATATGAAATCCTCTTCTATTTCCATGGGAAATGTTATGATTAAATGATGAATTTTTATTAAACATGTTTCTTTTCCAAAAACAATGCAATGAGGAATTGTTTATAAAACACATTTAGCTTCATGTGTTTTGATATTATGAATGTTTTACTATCTGATGGCCCATATATATATAATTATCAATATGTGACATGTGGGGAATATATATCCCTCTAATTTATTGATTAAATATTTATATCTCATGAGATATATATGACTCTAATAGGGATTGAACAAAATTCATTAAGGGAATTTTCCACTATGATAGTATTTGGATTGAACCTTGAATACTACGATTGTTAGGGGAGTGAATCCATTCTGCATTGATTTGTTTGGAAATGAGCCTTGAATAAAAAGGAAATAATTTTACATTATTATGTGTATTCCACAAATCTATGTCTATTGATAATTTTATATTCTCATGGATCATGTTATATGACTCCACTTATGATTAATTTGTTATCAAATGACACAATTTATAACATGAATATTGTTTATGATTTGTTATATGAAGGGTATGGTTTTCAAATAATATTGTCAGGTTAACATACCATTATTCTCATGATATGATGATATATCCATTATTTACCATTACTAAGATTTAATCTCAACATTTTTATGTTTCCTTTCCCCAGGTTATGATGAAAGGTATTATGTCTGATATTTCTTAGAAGGGTAATAGTTTTGAAAAATTTAGTGTGATATGAAGTAAATCAATTATAAAAAAATTTCATGTTTCCATGTTTCCAAAGGAACTAGTACTAAAAATTATAGCATGTATCATTTTATTTCGTAATGAATATTCATCTATTAAGATGTAATATTTATGACTGAGAATTATGAGTACTTATAGTTGGTATTAGAGAATGGTTAAGTTAATAGTTGGAAACTGGGCATATAAATAATTGGTGAAATACATAGTGATATTTATAAGGATATATATAGGGATATGACTACGAATAAATAAAATCATGAGTCAAAATGTTTGAAAATTTCATGGAATTTTGAGAAATGTTTGAGAGAGTGGTTTTTATGAAATAACATCCCCCTATGGATACTGAAAGTGGATGTATATCTAGAAAAAAGTTACCTAGGGGTAAAAACTATGGAAATGGTTCATTGATCTAGAATAGATCGTCTCCTGGTGCACAATAATGGGCCTTAATGCACACATGGTTTGAAACTCTTCCAGTATATGCTTTGGAAATTCACAAAATATTTATGAACCATCAAGAAGGATTAAAATAGTGAACATGAACGAACTAGTTTGAATCGAAGGTGTCATAGACTGAATAGAAGGTATCATTATTTATACATAGTTTAAGTGATTTTTCATGATTATGTGGTTTCCATTTATGAATATTGGTTCTCACAATATGTTTTTTGGCATTAATCAATGGTGTGAACTGGGAGGAACTGGATTAACATTGAATGTGAAGGACAATGTATTGATGAATAAGAAAAAGTGATGTTGACTAGAGTAAAGGGTATTGTTATCATTACTAACTTGTTATCACAATATAGGATTCACAACTTGAACCCTAATAAATTCATAGAGTGACTAAATAAGATAAGGATAACGTTTGTTGAGAGTTCAGGTGGTGAAGACCATGGGGGAAAGAAGGGCCAGTTTTTTATATGTCAAGAATGTGGGAAGAATCACACAAGGGAATTTATTAATGGAATGGGATGATATCCAGGGTGAGGAAAATAGGGACACAAAAAAAGTAATTTTTAGAAAAAATATAAATTTTAGTTAACAAAATGGATGAGTATAATTGTTTCACTAAGGTATCATTTTTGTATGAATATATTAAATGTGGGATGTATGGGAATTATACAAATCGATATCCTTGGGGGAATGACCAGGATGACAACTAACAAGGTGGCATGATTAATGGTTACAATGCTCATGTTGAAATGACCAGGAATGTAATATGAAAGTATGGGCTGTTACAGTAGTATTTTTATGTTAAACATTAGAAGAATGATTAAATTGGGGGTCATTAATATTAAGAGATGAATCATATTTCATATTTTATGAAGGAGGTACTAATTAATAAGAGGATTAATCCTAGTTAAGGGTTTAATAATGAATTATAATGATTTAATAGTTTATGTATTTGAATTAAAAAATTATGAAATATATATGGAATAAACAGTTTATGTTTTTTTAAGGATTTTAAAAATTGTTTATAATGTCTTGATGACCTTGAAAAGTGATTTAATTTCAAGGTGACATTTTATAGAAAACATATGATTATGGAAATATAACCCTTAATATGTTGTTTATATAGATATAATTATTTTTGGATAAGGGGAAGATAGATATTAAATAGATAAATTGGATTATATTGAGGACATTGGAATTGGTTAACGATTTGTGTACAAAGTGGTTTATGTTATTATGGATGGGTTTTATTGAATTATTGGATTTATGGAATATTTTCAATAATATGTGTTTTTATTCAAGGAATGAGGATGTGTGTATATTTTCATTATGGTTTATGGTAATTATAGTTATTAAAATGTTTTAAGAAAATATATGTCTAATGTATTAAAATATTTGGTATGTTAATTTTAATATCTACTTCATGATATTTGGGGGATTAATGTTATGTTGATTTTGGGAAATTTAGTGACCTTCATTTTAAATTTCTCGTTCTAGAATTGTTATAAGTTTAACCATTTATGGAATGGTTTATGTTGTACTTTGGATGAGGTTTCAAATATTAAGGTATTACATCACCATATGATTATATATTCATATTGGATAACTTGGGATAACCATTTTGTTTTTATGATAACTAGATATTGATGAAATGATGTATCATTCTATTATGGGTCATGTAATCCATTAATGCTTCATGCATAACAAATCCATCTTCATTTCATGGTGTAAGAGATGCAATAGGAATCGATTGAAGTACAAAAAAAGGAACAAATTGTTCTTGTGATATAAAGTAAATCTAAGACTTGGGTAAATAATTCCCATTTAAAATTTTGATTTTATCTAGATGATTTAATTTTGACAGGAACTTCCACCAAACCCCTCCCAAGTCCACAATGTGTTATATTTATCTCTCCTAAGGAAGTACATACCTGATCCTTCACATGTGTTGAAATCAAAGGTCATAAAAATAAAGAATGATTTTTATTCTAAGGATTTTTTTGAGATTATGTATCATTAATAGAAATTTAATTGAAACAAGACCACTCACATGGTCAAAGATTTTTTGTAAAACCACTGGCTTAAGGATGCTCTATTGGAACATGAGGTTTTAGTGAGGAAGAATTATTATTATTAGTTTTATTAGAGTGATTAATTTCGATGATGAAATTTATTTTAAGGGTGGACTAATGCAAAACATTGAGTTTTTATGAATTATTTAAATTCATCATGATTATGTGTTTTCCATGACTCTGAGTTTTAATGAAGCGGAATATATAATTAAAATATTTTAATTTAATTTGATAGTTATTTCCTTTCCACTGGAATGATGCATTTGAATATGATTAAAATTGTATGAAATTATATTAATTACAAATTTATGTTAAATAAATTATTTGTGACCATTTATTTTGAATTAAAAATGAAAAACCCATTTGAAAATAAGAGAATACTTTTTCTGAAAAACTATTTTTATTTGCACAAACATGTTTTTTATCAATTAATTAAACAAATAAATTTTGTAGAGTTATATTAATTATATATATATATATATATTATATTGAATCAAATTTCCAAAATTCATCCTATATATTTTTAAATAATGAGATAATAATAAATCCAATTTTACTCATAAAAATATTGTTTTTAATAAAATTAGTTTTGTCTCATTTTTGTTGACGTATTTTGATTTTTTATTTTTTAAAATTTCATAAAATTTATATAAAAAATGGCCAATAATTTTATATCATAATTCCAAAATTATCATGGGGTGAATTTTTCAAAAATTTGTTGAAAAGATATTTTTTTTGTTGAATCGTAAAAAATACTAATTTTTATTAAGGATTTTCTTTTCTATTAAATCCTTTCATTACAAAAAATTTATTTTAAGATGGTTTTAAATGTAGAAAAGGAGAATTATATTTCTATCAATCCAATTTAGGTCATTTAAATTAATTTAATGATGATTTTTTATATCAAAACATTTTAAGCATTGGAATATTTTTTCTTTGAAAACACGATTTCTTATTTAATCTACAGGTTTAATTTCGAAATTAAATTCTACCACTTATTTGAACTGAATTAGGAAAAATGGATTTTATATTTTGAATCACAAAAATATATATTCTTAAATAATTTGATCTTTTTTTGACCATAATTAATAGTAAAAATAGTAAGAATTATTTATCGTGGTTAAGGTGAAAATTTGTTTACCTGGGGTTATATCACGAACCCACCTGGGTCAACACTGTACTGGTTACCCGAGATGATTTGTTTCATGGCCCTAAGGGAATTACCAATCCACTCGGGTTGGAAAATAGTGTCGAGAATCAACAACGTACACACATGGAACAATTTATCCTAATGAACAAATAAGACCAAAGTAGCATAAAAAAATACACAAGGAGTCCAATATATAAATAAATTGTATTGAACATATTGTACAAGAAAAAAAACAATGATACAAATAAACCAAATGAATAGGATGACCACACTAGATTTTTTTGACCTTCTAGGTCACTCTCCAGCATAACGGTCAATCATTGCTCAAGGTGAAAGAATTCATGATTAAACATGAACGAGGGATAAAAATAGAAAATAATTATAGGTATGTGTGTTAAAACTAAGTAGGATTGGCTGATAATATATTTCTCAATGAAATTTAAAATAAAAGAACCATGAATTATAGAGTTTAAACTATAGTATATTAAAGTATGATATTCTACAAGTCTTACTTAAAACAAAGTACTACACATTTCCCTTATTCATTTTCAAAATCAGGTTCAATCCGTGGGCGTGGCCATATCATTTTCATGGGTAAAGTGATGAATTTATTTTCAATTGGGAAAAAAGAGTTTTAAAACACTATTAATTTTTAGTCATTTATAATAAAAGGTTTGAAGACCAAGAAATCACATTCCTGGAAAAAAATACCACACAAGAGCATCAGAGCAGTCACATATCAAGGGTATTATAAAAAATATAAACAAGTATCATAATAATTTATGAATGTAACTAAAAGACCAAAGACATATGTGAACCAAGTGATTAAGAATAATCCAAAATACATCTATACCTGAGAACCCATAGAAAATATAAATCACCATACGATGATATCAAAACACTCTATATGCTCATTGACCCTTTCTAAGGAAAAACTGAGGGAAAATCACATAGCAATGAACCTGGTATATCTTCTTACTATGGGACATTGGTTTTTACACGAAGTACCAGTGCCACAATATTTTTTAGAATATTATCTCAATATAACATGTTCATATGTCTCATGTATTTAATGGGGTGAGTCAACTATTTCTTGCTGAGCATCCAATCACAATAAATATTTATATAATAATTGTTCACAACAGGTCTCAATATGAGTCTCCCCAAGGATTAATCTCAAGCCTTAAAATAAATAGAGCACCAAGGGATCCAACTGAATGACCATGAAAATGGATCTTGAGGATTCTATATTGAGGAAATTCCGTCCATTATATGTGATGAGGTAAGAGAAACATCCAAAATATTTTTTCAAAATAAACATTTTTCTCAATTTCACAAAGTTGACAGATAGGCCCTCAACAATTTCATAAAAATGAACATTCATAAAAAATGAAATTCATTTCGAAGAATAGGTGTCAAACACACAGTTACCATATAAAAAATATATAAAACTTCTTAAAAATATTTCCACCTCATTTTCAAACCAAAACCCTTTCCTATGAAAATTCCAGCCAGGCCACAATTCATTTTCACATAACAAACCAATTTCAAAAGCCAAAAACAAGCTTTATTTAAATTTATACCATTAAAAAATCTTTTAAGAAACCAAAATCCATCACTTGAAATGTTACATATTTATTAACAAAGCTTCACCATGGTTTACATACCAAAAATTACTCATAAAATCAAACCAGACATTTCACCGATCACTTTGTGTGTTCCACATACAAAAAGAAACCTAATTTTTACCAAACAAGGATTAAAGAACCATTTTCTTATTTTTTTTAAAAGGATAATATATTCATATTTTTATAACAAAGATGATGTAACTATCAATAAAGTAATCATTCTTAAATTAAAAAGGCAATCTCATTCAAAAACCTACCTTAGATCCATGACATAACAATAACACACCACTGAAAATTCTACGCAGCGATTCCACAAACATGGATCTACCAAGATGAACCCTAAAAGAATAAAAACCCACAATATAAAAATGTGTAATATCAAACCCTTGGTCTATGTGACCATTAGGGATAAGGAACTCAAGAGAAAAATGAGAGAAAGATGGTGAGGGAGATGAGAGGAGATGATTACCATGAAGAAATAGGCTAAAACCTTGATGAGAACCTTAGATCCAAACCCAAGGCTGGAGGATATGGATAGGTGATTAAGGTGATAACACCTTAGGGTCGAACATACTAGAATAGGGGAGGATGATGCGTTATGGGTTAAAATAATGAAATGTGTATAATTAGAAATCACAAAAAATTAAAATCTGGGCAAGTCGTCTGGTTAGACCACACGATTTGTCAAACCGCATGGTAACCATGTGAGAACCTCTATCTGTGGAGGGACATCCTCATGGGTACCTATAACTGACTGTATGATATTGCATATCCATGTGAATGTTTCTATACCATACCACATGGTTTATTGATTGGCCGCATGGTTAGCAATATCCGTTGGTTACCATGCACCAGGGTCGGCCAATGCCAAACATTTTTATCTTTCTCCAAATAACACCAACTAGGACAAGGATCAACCATGGGAAAGATCATGTATATGGAGAAAATTCAAAATTCAATATCATTCACACTTGGAACTCGAGAAAATTAATAGAAGATATTATGAACTGGAGAATAAGAAAAAACTAGAAAAACTAGATGTGACAATTCTATCCACCATTAACACATTCCACCCTCAGAAAGAAACAAAAATTTACAGCCGATTGATAAAAACTAAGGATTCCACATTAACATGATCGAATCACTTAATCCGTGAGCATTTCAGTCAATATAAATGGAATCTAATACTCTTTATGAAAAAATAATGTCTTAGAACTACTTTTAGACAATCAACAGAAGAATCAAGAAACTATATACAAAACTAAGACAAGGACCATATTGTTTTTCCGTCTTCAAATAATACCAATGATCACCCCAATTGAAGATAACTCACAAAGTTCATCAATTTCAGGGTAGGCAAGAACGGACTCCCCACCCTTAGAAATTAGATATCACCAGAAAATACATAGGATAAAACTCAACGAGACACGTAGTGGGTCTCCCGACCATTAAGATCCATCAAAGAATGACCAAATGAAAGTTTAACATGAACCAGAACCAGGCGTCTCCCACATAGGCCAACTATACTTCCTCAAAATGGGCTATCAACCAAGGCCATGAAGTACAAGACACAAGAATTTAAACTCCCCATTCCCAAATAGGAGGGAATTGGAACAGTTCCACCACATTTTTCACTACCAAAAAAACCACAGGACATGGGGTGGGGAGGCAAGGGACCCAATGATTAGACCATTGGAACCACATCCAACAAATACCCACCACTCTATGAATAAAATACCATGACCGTAATTGATTCACATGTTCAATCCCGAAAAGTATAATGTTTGGAACTACTTCATTACAAGGGTGGAGAGAAAACCATAACTAAACATCCCACACTCCTTGGACTCCTAACTATGATCCAACTTCACTTTGAGACCTAGGGATGGAGCTCTAATGGTTATAGGATCTCTTGTATTATAGTAAGGCTTCCAAAACCCCATCAAGGATTATTCATTATTTTCATAGAATGAAGAGGAACCAAAATTCCTAAAATGGAAAACACACTTTCATGTAAAATAAGATTTTTTAAAAAGACATACAACATCCCTCACTTTTCAAAAACCAAAAAACCACTGCAACAACTACAATAACAAAAAAACAAACACTCAAATGAAACTTATAATAAAAATTCAAACAAT
Source organism: Viscum album (assembly GCA_963277665.1). Lineage (NCBI taxonomy): Eukaryota > Viridiplantae > Streptophyta > Magnoliopsida > Santalales > Viscaceae > Viscum > Viscum album. The sequence goes on from OY728160.1 coordinate 1,266,901,776, forward strand.
CCTCCTAAAAGCACATCACTTTTGAAGATTTCCTCCAGAGACCTTCTTAGTAACGTGATTCCAGAATCGCTGTAAGTGACCGCAGAATCCACAAGTGTGGAAGTTCTTAGGAACACTTGAATACGATGGGTTCTTTTGACCCAAGTTTCTACACTGACTGTATATAAATTCATCGTCCCAAAAGTGGTTGATGAAAGATCTCAATGCCTTATGATTCAACATCGTGCTCCATCAACTTCCAACAACTTTCTCATCTTCATAGAAGAATATTCCCCTCTATTCCTAGGGATTCAAGCAGGGAGGTATACATCGATCAATCCAACCATCACAACTTCAACAAGAAAGGCTTGCCTTAGTTTTATGGAAAACAAAATGAGGTTGAACTCTGACACCGTTATCTTTAGATCAGAATAATGAAAAATATCAAAATGTCGAGCCTTCATAGAATCATTCTCAACATACTCTTGGAGATACAAAAATTATTCCATAAATTGAAGGAAATACTCTAAAGTAGGATCCATCACCTAGTTTAATGCATTGCAATTCCATTACCTACTTGACTCTTTCTTTATTAATGAAATACAAAAAAATGAATTATTCCATTAAGAATCCCCAAGAAAGGTCTTCACAAGGCTTATTATGAGATACCTACTTCCACCAATTCTACAGTGAACCTCAATGCATGATATTTTCAAACATAACATTCAACATCTCAGAAAACTAGATGAGGATAAATTTTCATTCGATCTTTTACATCCAATATTCTACTTTGAGAGGATCCTCTTGACCATAAAAGAGAGGTTCATTTTGTTTTTAAAACTCCATCATAAAATACTTATGTTCATCCACCAAAAGATATGCTAATGGATAATTACCCACAACCGCATAATGATCACCCATAAATGCTCTCTGGATATAACCAGTAAACAAATAAAATATACTAACCATATCAAGGCTAAATTAACAAAAAATCATGAAGAAAAAAAACCAGAAAAGATAAAAAATTTAAACATTATAAAACATTCCATTATCAACATCAAACATCCCCTCTTAGAAAAAATATTTAGTTTCCAGAAAAAACATTGTGGATTTTTTTATGATTGTTAATGGTGTTTCATTGGGTGTCAGTCACGTTACATGTCCATGCCACCCCGGGCGCCAATCCACGACGCCATATCGGGAATCCATCCACATTCCCATATACAACAGTGCATGTGAGAATCCATGAAAATTCAAAAGGCTAAAACAAAATAGTCTTGTGTTAAAAAACAACCCATTCATCCCATTTTAAAAATCCTGAACCTTTTAGAGCCTTAATAACCACCGTGTAAGAATCATTTTAAAAATCTCACACATCAAACCACCTTAATATGATTAAAAATAAAACCCCTAAAATTCCTATACAAATCCAATTTATTTCATTCAAATTTTTTTTTAGGTATTTAGAAAATCCCATTTCATAAATACCATATGATCAAATCCCATTACTTTTACGTTCAATTTTTTTTAAAATCAATCATCCCTTTTCGAATGACCACTTTCCGATTTAAAAAAACATAACCAAATCCCCTTTTCGTAGTCCTCTTTAACAAATGATTCATTTTTCAAAAACCCAAATTTTTAGAATATTTTTTCTTGTAAATTAAGAAAATACCTTTTCACATTTCAAAATCCAACCATTCAATTAAAACCTAGTGTTCAAAATTCTCACATAAGGATTTTCAAAACCAATTTTTCAGAATTTAAAAAAAGGATCAAAGAAACTCATAAGAGGGAACTAGCATTGATGGGTGACATGGCCATATGGTTATTGGCCATATCCCAAACACACCACCAACATGGATATCCTTAAAGGACCATAAATTGAATTCACATGGATTTATAGGCCTTATGATCTCATAGAGACCACTATCCCAACTCCCCTTATCGTATCCCAGTCACCAAATAATCCCTAATGACCCAAAACTAAGAAAACCAGACTTCACATGGAAGCATAAGGATCAGAGAAATAAAGAGTTCATGATATTTTTCATTCACCTACCCCTAAAGTGCCAACAATACTACTCCATCTACCTTGACATCCCCTAAAAACACAGGGAACTCTGAAAATCAATGTTCTTTAAATAATTTAACTATTATGATCCCAATTTGTCACAAACCAACTTGGGTAAACCCTAAACCTGTCTCCCGAGCTGATATGTGGCATGGCCAAAAGAAAATTCTCGATTTCCATGGGTTGGAAACTAGTGGAGGGCTTCAAAACTGTATACAGAGAGAACGATTTCACACATCAATAACTAAGACCAAAGCAGAAGAAAAAAACGAACAAGTAGTCCAATATATAAATAAACTGAACTAAAAAATTTATGCAAGAAACAAAAAAATAGTATAGTGAACTAATAAACCAAGCCATCCTGATGACCACACTATCTCCATGTGACCTCATGGGTCACTCACCAACACAACGATCAACTGTCCCTTAAGGTAAACAAACTCAAGATGAATCCTGCACAAGGGATAAAAGAGAAAAGAACTATATGAATGAGTATTAAAACCCAGTATGCTATCAAAATAAACTATTTCCCAATTACATTCCATTAAAAGAAAATAAAGCAAAATTTTCATGTTGGAACTACAATATATAAAAGTATGGTTATCTACAGGTCTTACTTAAAACAAAGTATAACACATCACCCTTATTCATTTTCAAAATCAGTTTCGATCGATTGGTGTTTCCATAACATTTTCCAGGGGAAAGAGGTGATTTTATTTTGAACCAGCACAATAGAGTTTGAAAAGAATTTTACTTTGGAAACATTTTTAATAATATCTTTGAACACCAATACATTACTTCCAAAGAAAAAAAATACCACAGAAGAGCACCAAAGGAGTCACATATTAAGGGAGATGTAAAAATACATACAAGTATCCCAATCAATTCTACGAGTACCTAAAATCTAATAGACATAGGTAAACCCAATAGATCAATTATAACATAGAAGACAGAAATAACTGAGACCCCATCAACATTATAATCCCACATATGATGAAATAAAAATACTTTATATTCTCATCCAACCTTTCTTAGGAAAGACCAATGGAAAATCCCAGTGCAATAAACCGAGTATATCCACCTACTATGGGCCACTAGTCAGTATGTGAGCTTCCTGTGTAGTAATTATTTTTAAATTATTCTCTCAATATTCTTGGTTTCTATGTGCCACATATTTAACTGGGTTTAGTCAACCACTGCTATCAGAACATCCAATAACAACATATATATATTAATTGTTCACAACAGGTCTAATCCCTAGTCTCCCCAGGGATTTATCTCATGTCTTAAAATAAATTGAGCCGAAAGGGTTCCCATAGAAGAACCCTAATAATGGATCTCTGGGATTCCATATCTTGGAAATCCCATCCATTATATGAGACGAGGCATGAGAAACACCCAACAGAGGTTTTTATAATAATTTCTTTTCAAATACACATTGTTAACAAATAGACCATTAAACATAAAGAAAAACAAACATCATGAAAAATGAAATTGATTTCCAATAAGTGGTTTTGAAAACACCATTATCATATATAAACTTTTATAAAAAATCATTAAAACATTTCCACCTCCCATTCAAACCAAAACCATTTTCTATGAAAATTCCAATCGGGACACAATTCATCATCACATAACAAAAAAATTTCAAAGGCTAAATACATACTTGTTTTAACTTAAAACCATTGAAAAATGTTTCAAGAAATATAAATCCATCATTCAACAAGGTTCATATTTATAAAAAATGTTAAATAAATCTTTACATACAACAAATTGCTGATAAAATTCAACCTGGCATTTCATCGAACACTTGATGTGTGCTACCTTACAATACAAGCCTAATTATCACAAAAGGCTCAAAAATACCATTTCCACATCAAAACATTAAATAAAAGATCATATATTCATTTATATATAACAAAGAGGATGTGAAAATAGAGAAACTAATGATTCTTAAATTTTAATGGAAGCTTCATGGGAAAACCTACATCAGATAAATGGCACAACAACAAAGACAACAAAAAATGCTCCACAAGGGTACCACAACCCTAGATCTTTCAAGATGAATGCAAAAAGAAACCCCCCCCTCTTAAAAAAGGGGAAGACCAAACTCTAGGTTGAATAGACTGTAGGGGAGAAGGAAATCAAGAAAAAAATGAAAGAAAAAGGGAGAGGGAGATGAGAGGAGATGATTACCTTAAAGAAATTTGACAGACCATTGAATAAATACTTATATCCACACCGAAAGGAGGAGAAGATGGATAGTGGATCAAGGGGACATTAGGTTAGGGTTATACTAACCAGAAGAGGGGTGGATGGAAAGCTTCATGGGTACCTGTAACCGATGGCTTGACTATGTGGTAGCCATGCGGTAGGTTCTGTAACCTACCACACACTTTATGGACTGGCCAGAAAGTTAGAACATACCATGTGGTAACTATGCGCTAGGGGATTCCAAGGAATTTTTTTACTTCCTCCACATACTCCTAACAAAGTAAGGGATCCACTATGGGTAAGATCTTAGATGATGAGACACTTTCAAGTTCAACACTCATCACACTCAGAACTCGAGAAAAAGATCAAAACTTCCCCTAAAACAGAGCATAAACCATGACCAGAAAAACTATGGGTGACAGGTTAATCAAAAAAGATAAAGGATAAAAACGACGCAAATCATGTACAACACATATTGGCTAGCCATATGATTAATATATTTATTTTATGTTTGAGAATGGCCCATTTGGAGCCTTTTGGAATGTGAAAAATGTGGGTACACATTTTACTTTCCAAATTTAAAAACAGCTCCACTCAACTCACATATCAATGGCCTCCCCATATCCATAAATTTCATGATTATAAAACCCTCCGGCTTTGTCAATCCCTAAAATAATAACTTCTTTACTTCCATAATATAATCATTGTATCCTTTTCTGGGTTCTAAATCCAATCTATGATGGATTTAGGGAAAAAGTAAAGAGGTTTTCCAAAGAAGTGGTAAAATATTTAAACTATTAGTTTTTTTACTTTTTCTAAAAACTCTAAATTTTCTATTATTATTTTTATATAATAAAATAAGTATCTACAACATACTTAGATGTTATTATGTTACTTTTATAACTTATATCCATCTCTCCTTCCATCATGTGGGATAAAAAATCATCATTAAAATTTATATAATATTTTTTTATATTATTATACCTATGGATTTATAAAAATACATATTCTTTCATACATACCAATGTATTATAAAACAATAATTTTTCTCATGGGTACGACATACTACCGCCTCACGAACTAATGTGATTTTTTTTCATATTTGTCTTACTTGGATGTTAATAAGGAAATATTAGATAAATATATATGATATTTATAACATAATTATACTTATTTAACTATTATATCACATATATCTTCTTATTGTCGCTTCTATTTGGGATATGATAACATCGTTCGTGCGTACAGTAAACTACCACCTCGAGAAGCCATATTGTTCATTTTTCACTAATGATTTTCATGTAAGGTAATGAGGGTAAATTTAAATAATATATGTCATCTATAAAAAATAAAAATGATTCTATAATTATAATATAATGTTATCCTTTCTTTCATTTCATCCTTCAAGAAAATGGAAACAACATTCATGTGTACGTACGACCTAAGGTCTCCATGAACTGTGTATTTAATTATCTGTATTTAACATTAATGGATTAATATATATACATATATACTGAATATATATTATATTTATTCATGGTTAAAATTATGTAGATGATGTATCCATAATAAAATTAAGAGTACTTGAACATAAAAAATCAAATCATATTTGGAAAACAAATCTTTTATTAACTAAAATGTGTTTTGAACAATGAATTGTTAATAAACCGTTAATAAAAGGTCATAAATATATCATATATTGTATGATATATATAATAATGGTTATCTAATTGATTTATAATAAAATTATATTTATTGTAAAGGAGGTTCGAATGAATATGACGAAATTCAGGACTTAAGGGAAGGGATTTCATCTCAAAATTTAATTCTTTTGGACATATATTAATTTCATGACGCTACACTCTTTTTTGAGGTGTATAAATTGACCCCATGGAAATTTTATTTCATTAATATAATTATTTTCATGATATTTAAATTTCATGTTATGTTATTATTTAATGTGGATTACGATTCAATAGATTACCAAAGCGGTGAGAGATCTTTGTCTTAATTTTCTTTCTCTGAGACTTATGTTATGTTATGTAAGAACCTAGATCTTCATTCCAGATATAGATCTTGATTTTGGGTGTTTTTTAGGACAATGGATGAATTTGGAAATTTTCTAGGCACACGCCCTGCACTCTTGTGTACACACCGTGTCCCCGGTTGTAGTGAGTATCATTGTACTGGCCATGTAATGGATGAGTACATGGACGTATGGACCACATAAAGTAGGGGATGGTTGAGGCTAGTACCCAACATCTACATTAAATGAACACACCATGTACTTTTCTTTTTTATTTATTTAATTAGAACGGGGTTTCAACTCATCTCCAGAAGTCATTTATTCTTCCCATGTCCCTTACAAGAGAGTGACGTTCGACAGAGAATCTTCAAGCGTGTCCAATTCCTCCATCCGAGCTCTGATTGAGATGCTTCTGGGTTCATTGGATTCCCACCAGTGAGTTATCTATTTTCCTAGAGTCTCTCTTCATTATTTCTCCTCTTTCTTTAGTTATCCAATGTTGAATGTTTTTGACAATGTGGTAGATCTACAATGTTCTATCCCAACTCATGGGCTTACATTCATGAGTGTTCATCGTGTGCCACCAAGGTAGTTTTTTTTGACTTTCAATGCTTTTCTTTGAGTTATATATTCCTAAGTGTCGATTACCCATGATTCGGGTATTTCGTGGTAAGGAATTGAACCATGTTATCATCTAACTTAGATTGATTGATGGATTAAGGGGTTTCTCTAATATATGATTCTAAATTACATGTTTTGGGGACACCCCTTGGAAACATTTCCATCTTTGAATGTGTATGAACATTTGGTCTAGGTTTCCGTTGAGGAAGATCTTGTTTATTTCCTTAGATTGTTAGGTTGGAATTGATTTCGTAACTACTACATGATAAATGCCTATGTCTTGAATTTTAGCTTCTTATCCTCGAAGTAGTTGTGATTACCTACAACTTCTTGATATCATTTGTGTATGATTGTATTACCTATGGTTTTGAGAACTTGGTGTAGATAGATTATATGGGGAATTAACGTTGAGGGATTTCCCATAGTGTCTATTATATTTTAAGTTATGAGACCTTATAGGGGATTGTTGTTGAGTCATCCCTTAGAGTATTTATAGCAAACCATTACAAGACCATAGGGGAGATTGACGGTGAGTTCTCCCTCAGATTGTTTATAGTATAACTTTATGTGACCACATGGGGAATGGACATTGACTACTTCGTCAGAGAGTCTATAGTTGATCATTAAAAGACCACATGGGGAATTGATAGTGAGTACATCCTTAAAGAATCCTTTTTTTGTTAGAATGTGTGAGAATAGGGGTTAGACTGTTTGAGGCACCCAGAGGGTCAATGTGATATTTTGAATGTGGATTATGAAGTGTATTCCAAGACAAAGAACAAGCCTTGACTCGCTCTTACCAAATTTTTAGATGGTATTCTGAGACATCTGTTTTTCTATTACATTGGGTATACATAGATTAAACTATATACCCGGATTTTATTATTCAATGATTTGAATAATTAGTAAATGTAAGTGAATGTAATTGGAAACTATAGGACTATTTACTTTTGACTACTTACTTCTTTATTGCTTTATTTTTCTATTGCCTTATATATATATATACATATTCAATCATAGTTAGGCACAAATATTTTGGTGGATTACTACTAGGACTCATCTCACACCCTTTTTGGGTCATGTTTTTGTGACCAAAAAAATTATATTGTTTTAGGTATATATAAGGGAAAGTACCCTTCTACATCAGGTACTTGATTGTTGATAGATCTAGAGAGAATGCGACCAAGATAAGTCTTGTGATGATGTAGGAGTTTACATTTTTTACATTGGTTTTGTATTGTATTTTCAGCATTATGAATTGTTTTTCTACTTTCATAGACAAATGAGATAATCATAATTTATATATGTGCTATAGTTGTTTATTAATTATCAGTCTTACACTATTTACTTCTGTTGTATGGTATTACTATTTCCAATGTTGTTTATTATTGTTATTACGTTATGTTGCTCTACCAATAGGGGAATAGATTCTACACTATCACACCCAAGGCCCTTGCTGCTAGTCAGTAGCATCTAGAATTCGTGTTAATGATCTTGAGTCCATATGGCCAATTGGGTACAGGGCACCTTTGGGTGGCACCCAAATCCGGGATGTTACAAAGTGGTATAAAAGGGGTACATTTTCTGATTTGTATTAATGTTTAGAGCCTATAGACTGGGATATGAAGGAATAGGTAGTTGGTAATAAACTGTGCCTAGGAGTAGCTAACCCATGTAAAGGTTAAAGACAAGTTACATTGATTATTTCAATTTTTTTGGCTTTGAAATCATTATAGTTGATATGTTTTCATAGTTGGGTGATACACATATTTTGTGCTACTATGATCTATATCATTGTAGTTCTATTTCTTTTGTAACCCATTGAGATAAGGGTATTCCATCCCTTAAATCATATAGGAACTTTCTAGAGATCACATGTCATGCATTCTTTTCATGCCATTTAGGGTGAATTACCGATTGCATGTTATTGTGATAGATGTTATGCTAGATATTCATGATATTGTGATAGATGCCTTGATAAAATACCCTCTATATGATAGGGTATTTATAATTTCTAATGTTTTAATTGTACTAATGAAAACTTTTTCCTTTGAGGTGTTATGGGCCCACTTAGATCAGAATTTGGTGGATCATGTTTGAAATTTAGGTTATTTTTGTCATGTTATGATGTGAATAAGGTTTCCAAAAATTAATTCGCGGGTGTATGTGCTTTCCTAGGTCAAAATTTGTCATTAGTTGGACAAAATTTAATGTTTTTAGGTGTTATGTTGAAGCTTCACAGGCCTACTATTTGGATACCCAGAAAACACGGTGTGTGATGTTATGAACACACACCATGTGTTCTTATTTTTTGGAAGAAATAAATTTTTTAAGAACACGTTGTGTACTCTTTTACTGTGTGACATACTATGTGAGTAGAGAAACGGGTTGGTAACTATTTGGTAGAACACATCATGTACTTGGAGTAAACACCGTGATGTGGAGGCCATGTATCTAGCCATGTGAATAACACCATGAGTGGATGAATTTCGAGTACTACACACCATTTCAATCTTGAACATGTTGTGTGAAAGTCGGCCGTATCTCTGACCATGTAACTAACAACACGGGTGGCTAAGGCATAGGTGGAACATGTCGTGTCTAGGGTAAACATTCCATGTAGTGTTACCCAAGAGAGAACCTTGTGGTTCATCCATATATAAGAACTTAATCATGTGGGAAAGATCATGTACACGTTTTTCCAGAGAACGAACACACTTTGTTTATGGGTGTTACATGACCATGTTGGGTAGAGGTACACACCCAAGTTGAAACCTAAGTGAACACACCTTGTGGATGATATACATGCCATGTGAAAATTTATTGATAAACATTAATGTCTTATTCTCTACTTACTTTCTTGCACTTCTATGTTTTAGTACTTAAAAATATTGAACTGAGGTGTGCACTTGAGCTTGCAGAGTCATCCCACTGAGATTTCCTCATGTTGTATTCCAGATACAGGGCAATGATATGACACCATAAATTGTAGATCAGGGACTACTAGTAGATACTCCTATCATGCTTGTCTAGAAACTAGCTATTATACTAGACACATGTACTAAGGCACAGTTCCATGAAGGATTCATGAGGTTCATCAAGACCTACCAAGAAGCACCACATCCTTCCCCATATATGGAAGGGTTGATTCTTATTTTCCAGTAGTAGAATCCTCCCACATTCTCAGGTAATGGAGGACCTCTGGCTACAACTTCATGGTTATAATGCATGTTTTCTATCTTCAAGCATCTCCAGACACCTCTTGAGAGTTGGTTAAAGCTCAAAACTAACATGCTTTGAGATTCTGCTAAGAGATGGTGGGATGTGATATCATAGGCAGGATGAAAATGAGATATTGCTTGGGATAAGTTCCAGCAGATCTTCTATGACTATTACTAACCAAATACCTTGAGGGATGACCGAGCTCGAGAGGTCATTTGTTTGGAATAGGGTACTCTTTAAGTTATGGAGTAATCTTTTCACTTTATAGAGCTGTATAACTTCTCACCCATTCTGTGGGGTGATGAGTTATTTCTCTCCAGGAAGTTTGAGGATGGTTTCAGACATGATATCTTATCTCAGGTGGTCATCTTCAGATTGAATTACATATCTTCTATAGTCAACCAGGCTCTGATCACAGAGAAAAATCTAAGGGATTCTTGAGCTGTGAGCTCAGGCGATTCGGTATCCAGAGTTGGTACTTATCTAACTGATAGTATGAAGCACCACATGGAGTCTACACATGGAGATCTTAGTAGATGGGATAGTCCATCAGGATGCCATGTGGTATGATAATAGTGCATGAATATTTGAATATGAGGCCACATTGCCTATGAGACACAGTTGAGTGAGGATCTTGCGGAAAGATGGCCATCTTCAGTGTTTTTGTCAGTTTTTCTCACAAGAAGTAGGTGATAGGGGTTCTACTATGACTCCACATTTAGGAGAAAGAACACCACTTTATCATTAGTCAAGTAACTGGAGTTCTTCAGACCATTCTGGCCGAGGAGGTGCCTGTTTCCATGGGAGTTATGCTACATGTTTTCATCATCGCTGACTGGACGAGTTCAGGGTAGTCAGGCAAGGTCACAATGTTGCGATACAGGTCATAATTTTGTAGTGGAGAAGACCCAGAAGAAGAAGGATCCCGAACCCTATACGATTATAGGTACCATTCTTTTTTTCAATAGTTTTAGCCTATACTCTTTTCGATATAGGAGATTTCCATAGTATCATTATTAATGTTGTGGAGAGCCTTGGGCTCTGTATCTTTACTTCTGAGGATGTTATGATGCTAGAAACTGCATTGGGGATTATAACATCTAGTGTACATTAGTGAAAGGATATCCCTATTGAGGTGGGTGGGTGTCACTTCTTATAGGACCTCTATGTATTAGAGATGACATGCTTCAATGTCATTCTTAGGATGGACTCGTCAGTATCTTTCTTGGGCTTTGTTGACTGCTATCACCACAGGGTGAGTTTCCTATCACTACAGGGTGGGTCTTTTCTACAAAAGGGTGAATGGGATGTCCAGGAGAGTGGAGCCGGACCCAAGAATCCTGGTTTTGGAGGAATTACATCCAATATTTCTAGTTCATATTTAGATAACCATGGGACTTCATAGATATACTTTCCTCTAATGGTGGATCATTTCAGAGATGTTATTCCAGATGAATTTTCATGTTTACCCCTGGAGCCAGAGGTATATTTATTTTTGGATCTTGTTATAGGAGAGGTACCAGTGTCCATTACTCCATATAGGATGGATATAATAGAGTTTTATGAGCCCAAGAAGCAGTTAGAGTAATTGTATGAAAATGGTTTCATCTGAACGAATACTTATCCTTGGGGTTCTCCTATCCTTTTTGTGAAGAAGTGGGATGGTACCCTCATAATTTGCGGGGATTATCAGAAGCTAAACTAGTTGAAAGTTAAAAACTGATATCCCTTTTCAAGGATTGATGAAGTATTTGATCAGATTTATGAAGCCCAAGTGTTCTTGAAGACTAAATTAAGATACGATTATCATCAGTTGCATGTTGGACCATAAGATATAACTCTTACAGCCTATCTGAGTAGGTATGGTCTATAAAAGTATATGGTTATTTTGTTCTTTCTCATGAACATGCCTAATGTTTTCATGGCACTGATGAACCGAGTCTTCCATCCTTACTTGGATTCTTTTGTGGTTGTCTTCGTGGTCGATATCTTGGTGTACTCACAAAATCGACACGACCATGCCCCCCATTATGATATCTTTTTGAGTACAATGAGTGAGAATCAATTATATGACAAGATCTCAAAATGATAATTTTGAATGGATCAAATTGACTTATTGTGTAATTTTATCTCAAATAGAGTAGTATCAGTAGACCCAGAGAATGTGAGAGAAGTAGTTTCCATAGAGCAGTTGAGGAACATCTTTGAGATTAGGAGTTTTTGGGGCTGGATAGATACTAAAAACACCTTATAAAAGACTTTCCCCACTTTTAGCACCACTAACAGGCATAACTAAAAAGGTTTTGAAGTACTTGTGGAATGGTTCATATGATACAACCTTTCCAGACCAGAAAGGGAGATTGAAATCATCACCAATACTATTTTTCCCGATTCAGGAAAGAGTTACACCGTTTACTATGATGCATCAGGTATCAGGTTGGGAGAAGGGATTATCCATGAGGATGGAGTCATTGTTCAGGGGTCTTGGCAGTTGAGGCCACATGAGAGGAACTACATGACACATGATCTCATGTTAGCTATAGTTTTTCCTTCTTTACACTGTTGGAGAAATTATCTGTTTGGAAAGCATTTTAAGGTTTTCACGGACCAAAAAATTCTCCAGTATATATTTACGCAACATAGTGGATAATGCGTTGAGCAGGAGGACCCAAATACATGCAGTTTAGGATGACAACAGTGAGTGGAAGCTTATGGATCTGTTATATGAGATGCATTTGGAGGTGCACGATAGATACGGGAATACATTTCTTCCTTCTATAGTTATTAACTCTACCCTTGAATATCATGTGGGAATGTGGCAGCTATTAGATTTGGAATGCCTAGTCCAATGGGAGAGTGTGATAGGAGAGGACCATACTCCTGGGTGGACCATAGGTGAGGATTTTTGGAGTTGGAGGCCTTAAACCAACTACATTGTAGTTTATTCATTAATAAATTTCTTATCATATCTCGATTTTTCTTTTTCCTAATAATGCATGTGAAAATGTCCTAAGGAAAATTGTTGCATTAAAGGGTCATAGTGGATCCCTACTATGACGAGAACCCAGAAGTGCCTTAACACTATTCTTGAATATATGTTCTATGGCCGGATGATGTTATTTGAGGGACAAAAATAATACAGGCCATAAGGGGTGAGGACACTTAAAACATTTAGGTACCTTCACATGTTGTGCACCCTTGGTAATATCAAGGAGGACATTATGAGAATGAGACCCGCCTGTACGAAATCCCCATTTCATATTTTCATTGGATGTTCCTATATGCAGACATGTGTATTGCTCCATAGACTTTAATATTATTATTAATGGGTATTACAACTCGCACACTCAGATGTATTGATGAAAAACTTGATGACACACTATTCGCAGAGATGTAGGATACGTTGGGTGTGTCAAAAGTGATACTGAAATAATAGATAATGCGAGAAAGGATTTGTCATTTCTATTCCTTAACAGAAGTATATATCTCTGGACCTTTGATCTAATTGATATAGCTTAAATAAATCCATGGGCATGGTAAGGTATGGATGAGTTTAATTCCAGGAAGTCAAAGAAAGAATATTCAAGCACATGGGTTGGTGGCACTAACATGAAACCTTCTTGATTAGAGATATCAAGATAAAGGGATTATATTACACGGTAAGCATTCACATGATGTGAAAAGTCATTGTGTCATTAACTTCTTTATCTATGGGTGCCTTGGCGTGTTTCTTGATGCCAATCTTGGACATTAGGTAGGCTCCGCCAAATGACACTGAGAAAGAGTCCTAGAGGGTCACACACTAAGCGTTTCCATGTATCTCAGTTAAATATTAATATAAAAAGATAAATAAATATTATTTCTGACTGTGGTTTAATAATTATTTAAGGATGCCTGATCACATTTATTTTGACACTAGTTATTCGAGAGAATATATTGTGGGTGAACTAATATATATTTATTAGCAAGTAATGCAGTTACATTTATTTAAGAAATAAATAGCCATTACTCAAGGTTTAATAAATGTGGTGGAGGAAATAAAGAAAAAAGAAAACAGGATAAAAATATCATGTACATTGAATGTACACACCGTGTAGTTTTCAGGGAAAATGAGTATAGGCCGTGTATTAATGATTAAATGCCATGTAGTTTTTCCAGTCGAGATTTTGAGGAAATAATATCATTTTATCAAATGATATTTATTATAATCAGCATGGGTGAATGTAATGGAATTAATCATTCAACGTGGGGGTTTTCAATAATTATCAATGAAATAAATAAAATGCGTAACGTGTTAATTTATTTCCATAACTCTATAACCTCAAACCCGATTATAAATATTGTCACAACCATGACACTTTTACAGAATGAGTCATTGTGCACAAAAATTCTGGAAAATTATCTCAATGCTGAGAGAACTCCTTCTTCCAAAAACACTCTCTAGACTTAGAGAGATCCTCCTTCATCAGATCAAGGAAATCTAAGGGGGACAATGCAAGCAAAGGCTTCTCCATGCTAGCACTAGGAGACTTCTTTGGCGATGTCTAGAGATATGTGGTTCATGTGTGGATCACCACTAGAGGAAGTCTACACTTGGCTTCTACAAACCAATGATGAATCACAACAGATCATTGCAGGAGACATCAATGTGGAATGAATTCCATCAATGTAATTCTTTTCAATTAATTAAATTAATTATAACCAACATATGATGATCCTGTCTTTATGGTTTCCAGACTCCCTCTTTCTTTTTTCATTATTCTTTCTATTAGGAAGATTCAGTGTTTTATTATCAAGATGGATCTAAGATTGATCATTGTTAATGCTAAAATTAACGTTGGGAAAACCCACCAACGTGCTTCCACTGTGCTCGGAACCTAAACGTGGTATCATAGAGGTCATATTGTTGACTATAATCATTTAGTATTTCGTTGATGATTTATG
The DNA here is from genome assembly GCA_963277665.1 of Viscum album. Taxonomy (NCBI): domain Eukaryota; kingdom Viridiplantae; phylum Streptophyta; class Magnoliopsida; order Santalales; family Viscaceae; genus Viscum; species Viscum album. Next base: position 1,266,916,856 of record OY728160.1, read on the forward strand.
CATTTAATAATTTAGTTTTTTCAATTCAAGTTAATCGTTATTTAAATATGAATCTTGAGATCTGTTCATTCTTTCTCATTTCTCTTCCACCTTACAGAAATTAAATTTTCTTTTAACTTTGATTAAAATAAAATAGATGATTTCACCCGGAGGTGCCAAACATTGCTGGCCATACAACACAATAATATGAGGAGTTTATTCAGAATTACACATTGTGTAGTCTAGGTTTAATGCAACAGACATGTCCGCCAAATCAGGCCGTGTATTGGAGTATTCCTAAGTCATAAATGACACTGTGTATTGAACAGGAATAGGTGGAAAATGTTTTTTGGATTACATGCCATGTGTTCCAATAAACACGACATGTAGTACCTTTTGGTTAGGGTTGGATCATGTACCATGTACATGGGTTTCCCGGCTCGAAATAATGTAACATGGATACTACATGACGTGTGTCCCACTGAACACACCATGTACTCTGAAAATTTCTGAAGAACATCTACACACCATGTCCCCGGGCATGTACTTCGGATGGATGGTGAAAAAAAGTACACACCGTGTAGTTAGAACAACACACCGTGTACTCATCCACATTATGAAGATTTATTAAAATTTATTATTATATTATACAAACACTTGAGGTGTGTACCATAGTGCATGCGTAATGATGAGGCACAACACAATATAGGTGTTATATACATATTTGTTTAAATTAACATCTGCGTATTGAATGGGAATTCACCAGGATGCCTCCAACGTAAAAGTTACATACAAAGATAATTTTAAATTTATTTGTTTAAAATTATGATGGATGAGAATATGAATGGAATTACGAATATGGTTTAAGATAACATGATTAATTAATTAAATATAATTAATTGATTCGAGCGTGATTTATCTTAAGAAAGAACGATTAAATAATTGAATGCTAGTTTTATTTTTAGGTAAATATCATTTCATGTATGGATGATTATGAGATAGATCAAGACCCTTGTATGTGAATGGTTTCTTTTAATTTATTTATATAAATTAAATTTTTTGGCCTATGAGCCTCCTCCTCATTAATATATAGGGCCTAAATGACCGAGGATTCTTTTATGTAAAAACCCTTTTACCCCTCACCTGCGTGTGAGATAAATGCATTTGTAATGGATGGAGCTCCCAAGCTATTGGAGGTGGATCAAGTCAGGATCCAACGTGAAACCAATCAAAGGATATACAAAAGTGGACAAGTGGATAATTGTAAACAAGAACCTGAAAGGATCAATGTGTTTATCACCAAGGTTATGGGTTAGTTTATCAACCACTAGATAAACTAACCAATTGAACAAGATCATGATCTTACCATTTCTTTTATTTCTATCAGTTTCAATGTTTATTTATTGTTGGTGTGTTGTCACGATCACACAATTAATGAATTAAACAAGCAAGGAGGATGAAACTAAAATAAGAACAGCTTATGCGCAAATATTATTTTGGACATGGTTAATCAATTAAGTATATCCCAATTAATATTAAAAAGCATGTAATTAAAGATAATAAAATGAAAAATTATGTATAAGGATAAAATCCCTCAATGAAATATTAAGACAGTATAGCCATCCATAATCTTGGTTAGAATCGAACCATAATAAAAAGTGCTTGACCAACCCTAGTTGGGGTGCTTTCAATTACCAGGGAATTCTAATTCATGGATTTGGGTTCACTTGACATGGTTCTAATAATGGGTTGACTGCCACAGAAAAACATAGTGTGACCAAGAGGCAAAGGTTGAGGAAATCCAAAATAAAAATGATTTCAAGATTGGGGAGTCCACTCAGGGGATCAAAGAGCTGTGAGTTAATGTAGTTGGCATTTGGAATTCCTACCAAAAACCCTTTCTGTTTCTTGGTCAACCCTAGTTGGGGTAATGAGAAGGGAAATATGGATCCTTTCCCATAGAATATTCAGACAACAAAATATTCCAAATTCAATGGTGAGAGCTATTGGATTTAAATAAAATAGTGGGAGACTAATAAGTATTAATTTATTTACTTTTTTCAGTTTTATAATGTACTAAAACCTTTTCTCATGATAATTTGCAGAAACAACAAGAAAAATGACATCAAACATATCATTTCAAACCATAAATGAGAAGGAAAAACTTCTCACCGGCACCGATTTCCAAGAGTGGAAGAGGCGTTTACACGTCATCCTTCACCACGGGAGGAAATTGTTTGTTTTGGAAGAGCCTGTTGCAGTTGCACCTGGGTAAGAGGCCAATGATGTTGAAATATTTCTCTATGAAAAAAATATGGATGATTCCATAGATATCCAATGTTTCATGCTATCAACCATATCTAATGATCTATTGAAGCTACATGAATACATGGATGCGTAGAGCATGATGTCTCACCTTTATGATCTCTACCTAAATAAGGAAAGACAAGAGAGATATGAGATATCTAATGCTTTGTTTAAAAAAAATCTTAGAGAGTCTGTTCCTGATGGGTCTCATGTTGTTAGGCTTACTGGCTACATTGATCTTCGGGACATCTTAGGGATTAAATTCCTGGATGATTTGCATGCAGATCTCATCCTCTCATCACTGCCCAAGACCTTATATAGCTTCATTGTCAATTATAAAATGAGAAACAATGAGAAGAGTATATCAGAACATCTGGACTTAATTCGATAGGAAGATAAGGAAATGGGGAATGACAAACCCATAGTTCTTATGGTGAATAAGAAAAGGAAGGACAAGGAAAAGGGGCCAAATACATATAAACGGTCTGAAGCCCCTTAGCGTCGCCCCTCCATGAAGGGGACGATCCAGAGGTAGGGCAAGGAACAAGAGGAAGTATGTTTTGCATGTGGCAAGCAGGGACACAGGAATATGAACTGCACTCAGAAGCGTGGGGATGCTAAAGGGGAATTCGTTATCGAGTGTAATCTTTCCATTACTACACATTGGGTATTAGATATAGCTTGTGGGGCTCACATATATATTCAAATGAAGGAACCAAGTAGATTTAGAAAGATTTCCAGAAGAGAGGTGGATCTTCGATCTGCCAATGACACAAGGCTGGCTGCGTTGGCTATTGGTTATTACCACTTCTCATTGCCAACTGGGATGATTTTGGTTTTACATAACTGTTATTATTTTCCTAGTGTTACCAAGAACATAATTTTGTATCATTTTTGGATATGGATGGATTTATTTTCATGTTTGGAAATAAGGGTTGTCTCTTTTATAAGAACAATATATGCTTTGGTATGACACATTTAAATAATGGTTTGTATGTATTAAATTACAAATACCAAGTGTTGGAAATCGATAATGAAACAAACACACATGACTCATACATCACTAAGCTGTGGCATCACCGTCTCAGTCATGTAAATGAGAAGCGCTTGAGAAAGCTCGGCCAAGATGGTTATTTAGTCTCTACTGAGCTAAAACCACATGATAGATGTCAGGATTCTTTACAAGAAAAAATTAGCAAGACGCCCTTCGGTGAACAAGGTGAAAGGGACACATAGGTTCTAGGATTGGTGCACACAGATGTTTGTGGACCATTTCCAGTAGAAGCTAGTGGTGGACATTCATACTTCATTAATTTTACTGATGATTTGAGTAGACTTGGCTATATATATTTAATGAGGTATAAGTCATTATCCTTAGAGAAATTTATGGAATTAAAGAATGAAGTAGAGAATCATCTTGGTAAGAAGATAAAGAAACTTTGATCGGATCAAGGTGGAGAATATCTGAACCAATCTTTCATCGATATTCTATGGGAGTCTAGGATTATACCTCAACTCACTCCTCTTTATACACCATAGTGGAATAGTTTTAGTGAAAGGAGGAACCACACCTTGTAGGACTTGGTGAGGTCAATGAGGAGTCGTGCATATCTTCCATTATCCTTTTGGGGATGTGCATTACAAACTGCAACATACACATTAAACTGTGTACAAACTAAGGTAGAAAATGGAATTCCATCTGAGTTATGGAATTGAAAGAAACCAATTTTTTCACATACACAAGTACAGGGATTCGAGGAATTTGTTAAGACCTTCTCAGGCAACAAACTAGCACCCAGGGGCAGCAAGTGTATCTTTATAGGATATCCTAAGGAAACAAAAGGATATTACATATATAACCCTCAAGACAAGAAAGTGACTGTTGCCAGATAGGCCATCTTTTTTGAGAGGGTGCACATCCTCAAAAGGGATAGTTGGAGAAAGGTTGACTTTGATGAAGTTGATGCTCAAGATACATGGTGGTTGGTATAGGAACAAGTTCCACATGTCCCCAGGGAAGAGGTTCCAGAAACACAAGTATTGCGTAGAAGGTCAAGAGAGGTAAGGGAACCAGAGGGATTTGGTTTCCTAGTCACCGAGAATGGTGATTCATTATTGTTGGAAAATGATGAACCTCTCTCCAAAAAGGAAGAAATATAAAGCTCAGAAGCTACGTGATGGCTAGAAGCTATGAATTCTGAGATGGATTCCATGTATTAGAACCATTTTGGGTTCTGGTCAATGAGCCAGTTGATGTAAGGGCTGTTAGATGCATATGGGTATTAAATAGAAAATTGGACATGGAAGGTCACGTTAGCACCTATAAAGCAAGGCTAGTGGCTAAAGTATTTATACAATGTCAAGGAATTGACTATGATGAAACCTTATCTCTAGTTTCTATGTTTAAATCCCTAAGAATCAAAATTCCATAATTGCTTACCATGACTATGCGATTTGGAAAATGTATGTCAAAACAACATTCCATAATGGGAACCTTATGGAAGACGTCTGTATGAAAAATCCAGAAGGGTTTGTAACACCATATGAAGCAAAATGGGTTTACAAGTGACAAAAATCCATTTATGGATTACACAAGAATCCATGTCATTGAAAAATCGATTTAATGAAGCCATAAAAGAATTTGGTTTTATTAAGAATTAATGTGAGCCATTTTTTATAAGAGGTTTAATGGGAATGAAATCATTATCCTAGTAGTATATGTTGATGAAATATTTCTTATTGGAAACAATGTACCAATCTAACAGTTTTTAAGGACTAGATGAACAAGTGTTTCTCCATGAAGGACTTGGGTAAAGAATCCTACATTTTAGGGATCAAGATCATTCGTGATAGATCCAAGAGACTAATTATACTAAGTCAAGGTACATACATTGACCATATACTAAAGAGATATAGTATGGAAAAATCCAAGAGGGGATTGGTTCCAGTGTCACATGGCCTACTTATTTCTAATAAAATGTATCCTCAGACTCAACAAGGGAAATATAGAATGAGTAAGATCCCATATGCTTCAGCTATAGGATCCATCTTGTATGACATGTTATATACTAGGCTTGATGTTGCCTATACATTGAGCATGGTAGGAATATATGAAGTAGATCTTGGAGAAAAAAAAATGGACTGATGTTAAGACTATCCTTAAGTATCTGAGAAGAACTAAGGATATGTTCCAGGTGTATGGAGGAGATGAAGAAATTGTCATCAGAGGGTAAGATGATGCAGGTTTTCAGACAGATTAGAACGATATGAAGTCACAATATGGATATGTTTTCTGTCTCAATGGAGGAGCTGTGAGCTGGAAGAGTTCAAAGAAGCTAGTTCTCACTGATTCTACAGTAGAGTCCAAATATATAGGATTTTCTGATGTATCCAAGGAATCCATCTGGATTCAGAAAATTGTCCAAGAGCTTGATTTGGTGCCTAGCATGAAAGATCCTATCACGTTGTATTGTGATAATACTATAGTGGTGGATCTTGCAAAAGAACCAAGGTTACATCAGTGGACAAAGATAATACTCCAGAAGTATCACCTCTTTAGGGATTTCTATCAAAGGGGTGAGGTTTTAGTGAGAAGTGTGTCCACAAAAGAGAATGTGGTGGACCCCATGACTAAATGCCTATCTCAGCAGAAGCATGAATATCATGTGAGAGCTTGCAGGTTAAAGGTTGTTACCAATTCGATCTAGTCCAAGTGGGAGTCTTTTGGTGTTGGTGGGCCCAAAAACAACTACTTTGTACTTCATTAATTAATAAATACCTTATCACATCTTGATTGTTCTTATGCATGACAAAGCATGTGATAATGTCTTAAGGGTAGATATTGCATTAAAGGTTCATAGTGGATCCCTACTATGATGAGAACCTAAAAGTGCCCAAACACTATTCTTGAATATTTGTTCTATGGCTGAATGATCTTATTTTAGGGACACAAATAATACAGGCCATTAGGGGTGAGGACTCATAAAACATTGAGGCACCTTCTCAGGGTATGCGCCCTTGGTAATATCTAGGAGGATATTATGAAAATGAGACCCTCCAGTAGGAAATCCACATTTTAAAGTGTCATTGGATGTTCCTATCTAAGGAAGTGTAGATTGGTCCTTTGAATTTAATATTATTATTATTGGGTATTACAACTCATGCACTTAGATGTATTGATGAAAACAATGACAATACACTATTCGCAGTGACGTATGATACATTGGGTGCATCACGAGTGATACTGCATTAATAGATAATGTGAGAAAGGATTTTTCCCTTATGTTACATAACAGAAGTAGATGTCTAAGTCCCTTTGATGGAATTGATATAGCATAAATAAATCAATGTCCATGTTAAAGTATGGGAGAGTTCAATTCTGGGATTTCAATGAATGAATAATCGAGCACATAGGATGATGGAACTTGCATGCAACCCAGTTGATAAGGGATTATATTACACAATAAGAATTCATATGAGGTGAAACATCATTACGGAATTAACATCTTTCTCTATGGGTTCATTAGAGTGTTTCTTGAGGCTATCCTTGGAATTTAGGCAGGCTCCCTCTAATTCCACTGAGAAAGAAGCATAGATGGTCACACACTATGTTTTCCCATGTATCTCAGTTAAATATTAATTTAACAAGTTAAATAAAGATTATTCTTCACTATGGTTTAATAATTATATAATGATGCCTGATCACATTTATTTCAATAGTAGTTATTTGAGAGAATTTATTGTGGGTGAAATAATATATATTTATTAGCGATTAATGAAGTTACATTTATTTTAGAAATAAATTTCCATTAATCAATATCTAATAACTGTGGTGGAGGGAATAAAGAAAAATGAAAAAAAATAAACACACCCTGTACATTGAATGTACACACCCTGTAGTTTTCATGGAAAAAGAGTACACACAATGTATTAATGATTATATGCCAGGTAGTTTTTCCAGTCTAGATTTTTAGGAAATAATATTGTTTTATTAAATGATATTTATTATAATAAACATGGGCGCATATCAAGGAATAAATCATTCTACATGGGGGTTTTCAATAAGAGTTAAAGAAATAAATAAAATGCGTAACATGTTTATTTGTTGTCATAACTCTATAACCTCAAACCCGATTATAAATATCCTCACAACCCCAACACTTTTCCAGAGAGAATCATTGTGTAGAACAATTCTGGAAAATTCCCTCAAGGCTGAGAGGACTCTTTCCTCTAAGAACGCTCTCAAGACCGAGAGAGATCCTCCTTCTTCGAATCAAGGCAATCTAAGGCGTACAGTGCAAGAAAAGTCTTCTCCACACTAGCACCCAGTGATTCCTTTGGAAAAGTCTAGAGATACTTGGTGCATGTGTGGATCATCAATAGAGGAAGTCTACACTTGGCTTCTGTGATGCAATGATGAATCACATTAGATAATGACCAGAGACATCAATGAAGAAAGAATTCTATCAAGATATTTTTTTTTCAATTATTTAAATTAATCATAACCAACATATTATGATCTTGTCTTTATGGTTTCTAGACTCCCTAGTTATTTTTTTGTTCTTTGTTCTATTTCGAAGATCCAATGTTTTTTTATCGTGACAGATCACAGAATGATCATTGGTAATGCTAAAATTAATGTTGGGAAAACCCAAAATTGCGCTTACGCTGTGCTCGGAACCTGCAAGGATGAGGTCTTTCATTTTCATGGACACGTATGGGTGTCAACATAAATATGAGAGGTGATTTTGGGGGATTTTTATTATTTAGTTTGTGAAGATCATCCTAGAATCACCCAGATGAATTGAGATCTGCACTGTCAGTATTGGTGGCCAGGTATGGAGAGAGATGTTTCTGGTTTTGTTATGAGGTGTTACACCTCTCCATGAGTGAAGGTAGGGAATCATTGAAAAACATGGCTTTAACAGTAGTTACCCATTCCTAAGTAGAAGTGGAATGATGTCTCACTGGAATTAATTACAGGTTTACCGAGGTCTGCTCGTGGTAATGATGTGGTTTGGATTTTCATTGAAAAACATATGAAGGATGCAAAATTTTACAGATCAATGAGACCTTCAACGTTGATGAGCATGGATGGTTGTATATCTGAGGGATTAAATAGTTTAATGGGGATCTTCACTCTTTCATTTTAGATAGGGACACCTGTTTTACTTCTCATGTCTGGAAGGGACTAAAGAGGGCTCTGGGAATGTAGAAATTTCTTAGTACAACTTATGATCTCAAGAGAGATTTCTAGTCTGAGTGAAAGATTCAGGTATTGGAGGAAATTCATGGATAATGCATCTTAGACTCCAGGAGTTCCTGGGAGAGACATATACCTCTAGTGGTGTTGGCCTAAAATAATAGTATCTAGGAGACGATTCAGATGGAACCTTATGAATCTTTGTACCATAGGCCCTGCCGATCACCCCTATATTGGATGGGGACCGGGGATGCAACTATAATGGGACCTTGCCTTGCCTAGGAGACCACTGAGCAGGCGGAGTTGATTCAGAAGAGTATGGATACTACACAGTCTCTCCAGAAATCTTATGCTGATCGATGGGTAAGACCTCTAAAATTCGAGGTCAGAGATCATGTTTTCTTATGTGTAACACTTAGGTTGGGAAACAGGAGTATTAGGAGATAGGGTATGATTTAACCAAGATACGTCGGCTGGTTTGAGGTTTTTGAGAGAGTCAGGTTGGTTGCGTATCGGTTATAGTTGCCTCAGAGGTACCACGCTTTTCACGACGTCTTCCTTATTTCTCATCAAGGAAGTTAGTTTTCAGACTCGTCTCACATTTTTCAATCAGAGGAGGTTGAGATAGATGTTGATTAATTATTCAAGTATCACCCTATTCTAATTGTGGATCATATCTTGAAGGTTCTCAATGGCCAGTCTGTTCATCTAGTACGAGTGCTATGACAACTCGGGCAAGTACAAGACAAGACATGGGAGAGGGAGGTCGACGTAGGTTCAGAGTGGCGAGAGTTGAATGAAGTTTCTTCTTCTCCAAACATAGAAGGGAAATTAGGGAAAACATTTCTTTGGGTGGGGGGGGGGAGTTTCTAAGAACTAAAATCTCCTTTTTAGGTATGGATCTTGATTTGGGCGTTTTTTACGGAAAAGGAAGAATTTGGAAATTTTCTAATTACATGATGTGTACTCATGAGTACATGTCGTGTACCTGTTTTCTTCATGTAGCCCCATACTGGACCTGTAAGGACCAAGTACATGGCCTTATGGACTACTTAAAGAGGGTTCCTGTTAAGGCTAGTACATGGTGTGTATATTGAATTAACACACAATGTACATTTTTTTGATTATTTGGACTATGGTTGGGTCTAATCTCATGACATAGTTTCTTCTTCCCTTGTCTGATACATGAAAGCGATGTACGACCAAGAATCTTCAAAAACCTCCCATTCCTCCATTCCTCCATCTGACCAAGATGCCACTAGGTGCGTTGGATTCCCTAAAGTGAGGTCTCCCTTTTCCTAGTGTCTCTCTTCCAAATTTCTCCTCTTTCTTGAGTTATCCAAGGTTGAACAGTTTTGAACTTTTTATATATCTATGATGTTCTAGGACAAATCATTCACCCATGTTTGAGTGTGTTAGACCTACAACACCTAGGTACATGGTTTTTTTCCTTTCGGTGTTTTTATTTTGGTTATATGTGGCTATGTGCCGATTACCCATGATTCAAGTATTTTGTGATAAGGAATTGAACTCTGTAGTCATATTACATAGATTGATTGATATATTAAAGAATTTCCTTGATATATTATTCTAAATTTCATGTTTAGTGGACACCCCATTGGGGTGTTTCCTTGTTTAAATTTTTTATGACTGTTTGGTCTGGGTTTCCTATGAGTCAAACCTAGTTTTCTTGCATTTCTTCTTAGGTTGGAGCTGATTATCTAACTACAGCTTGTTAATTTCCTATCTTATGCATTGTATATTCTTATCCTTGTAGTATTTGAGATTAATTTGGTCTTCTAGATATCGTTTTTGTATGATTATATTACATAGGGCTATGAGAACCGGGTGTATTTAGACCATAGGGGAATTGATGTTTAGGGCTTCCCAAGAGTGTCTATAATATTTTCTGTTACGAGACTATAGTAGGGATTAACAATGAGTTATACCTAAGAGTGTCTATAGTACACTGTTATGAGACCATATTGGGGATAGACAATGAGTTCTCCCACATAGTTTCTATAGTGTATTGTTACAAGACCACATGGGGAATGGATGTTGAGTGCTTCCTCAGAGAGTATGTAGTTTATCTTTAAAATACCACATGGGGAATTGAAGGTGAGTTATTTATCAGAGTGTCTTTGTTTTTATTTGGGCATGTTATCGTAGGGGTTAGACTGTGTGAGCCATTTATAGGGTCAGTGTGATATTTTGACTATTGATTGTTACGAGTATACCAAGCCAAAGAAGAAGCTTGGACAGAGTCTTACCCGATTATTTGATGGTCTTCTAAGACAACTATTTTTCAATTACACAGGGGATACAGATCTTAGGATAGATCATTGTATTTAATTATTAAACTATTTTAATAATTAATAAATGGAATTGGAGGTAATTTTAAACTATAGGATTGTTTACTTTCAGAGTACTTCCTGATTTTGTGCTTCATTTTTTATATTTCCTACTATATATATGTTCACTGATAGTTAGTCATAGATAATTTTCCGGTTACCTCTTGGGATTCAACTAAAACCATATTTGAGTCTTAATATTGGTCCCAAACAGATTATATTATCCCATGTATAGATATGGGAAAGCACCCTTCTACATCAAGTACTTGATTACTGATGGAGCTAGAGAGCATGAGACCATGCTAAGGATTATGATGCTATATGAGTTTAATCCTTTCTTTTTTTACTTTGTTTTAGTACTATATTTAGAGAATTTTGGGTTGTTTTGATGATTTCCAAGATGTATGTGACATGCATCATTTACATATGTTCTCTAGCTGTTTATTTACTTCCAGTCTTCTGATGTTTACTTAAGTTGTATGGTATTATTTTTTCTGATATTTTTTATTATTGTTAGTACACTTTGTTGCTCCACCAATGAGGGAATAGTTTACCCACTATCACAACCAAGGCCCTTGCTTCTAGTCAATAGCCTCTGGCATTTGATGAAATGCTCTTGGGGTCATGTGACCCACCAGGTATGGGGTACCTTTGGGTGACACCTGGATCCAAGACATTACATGTTATTTCACTTATATTATTTTATAAGGAATATATAAAACCCCTATGACCTGTAATATCGTTTATTTATTTATTCTCAAGATATTTTATGTTTCATTATACATTAATCTTTCATAGGGAACCAATGTGGTGCATGTTTTTTGATAGAGTCACACCATTTATCAGGGTTGTTTATGTTTAGGCATATGATGATGAAATATTATGATACCTCTCTCAGGAAAATAAGGAAACGGATCCGACTCTAGGTATTTCCTGAGAATACATGTTTTTCCTTTATTTCCCTATATGTATGTAATCATAATTAAAAAAGAATATTTTTGAGGAAAACCGACATTATTTTTTTACATAGGTCGAAAACAATTTTTCTTATAAGATCCATGTTTTCTAAAACAATTTCAATTTTTTTAGAATTACTTTGGGATTTTTTAAATTAATTTTAATCCTTTTATTACTTTTTTTCTTTTTAAATGGAATCTTTATTCTGTTTTAAAAATAATGATTGTTTGGGTTTTATCTAAAATGTGAAAGTAATATTTATCTTAATGTGCATGAAATTTACCTATATCATGGCAAATAATTTTTTTAAAATTTACTTTATAATTTTCCCTAGTTATTTTCAATAAAATGGATTTTTAAATTGTTTTATATTTTAAAAATATTATTTTCAATGTGAAAATAATATCTTCTTCAATATATGTTTTAAATGATTTCTAAATTCTAAATATGGATTTATAAAATTTCAATGTTATTTTCAATGAAAATAATTTCAAAAATATTTTATGGATTATTAGTTTTGAAAATATTATTTTCTAATAAATGTTATTTTTATGAAGAAATTTTCCAATTGATTTTTAAAAAAAATCCCATCTAAGATGACATCATTTAAGGTTACTTATTCTTTACTGGGCTTATAATCCAAGGCTACCATTCTTATTATTTATATTAATGGTTTATATTTATGATTACATGATTTAGATGAAAACCGCTTATTTCTATATGGGTTATGATATGATGAAATGATGAAATCTTTATAAAACCTATTTATTTTATGTTGGTTATGTCATGAAACATCCCAATGGGGATTGTTTCATGACTGCCGAATCCCTAGTCTAATAGGCCATGGGTTGGCGACTAGAACTGAGTAGGCATATTGCTAAAATGGGAGGCATTAGTTTAAGTACCAATACACATGCCCAAATATCCATGCTCGTAAAAATGCTGAAATAGAAGAACAACTAAACGAGGCATGAAAATATCTTATTCCAAAATTCAGAGTACTAAAAAAATGTAATTAAACTCAGAAAAATACAATCCCAAGAAAAGGAGTTTGAAAACAAAAGTCCAACATAAATGTAAAACTTGGACTTCTATCCCTATACCTCATGATCACACCTCGGTATGTCCAGTCTCACTAAGAATCATCTGGTATTGGTCTATCTAGGACTCTATCCAAAGGTCGATCATCTTCACAAGACATGACATGTGTGGGTAAATTACGTGCATGGGTCTGTATAACAATACACAGTAGGGGACCTCAAAACAACAAAGAAGATAACAATTGATATACATTCTTATCTACATAGGTATATTTAAAAAAGAAAATATGATAAGAATATCTATATATATATATAATAGACACACAATCTAAAGGTAAGTAAAAAACATAGTATACTATCTTAGGATTCTAGCTCAAAGGATCCATAAAGAAATCATTTTGGGGACTACACTCATGAGTCTAATAGAACTGACAACATTTTTATGAGAGGTATTTATCATCATGTATCATCATTAGAAGTACTCACTAAATGATATAATTGATACAATTAAGAGATGTTGATCATTTCCAAGGCTATGGGGTGATTCCAATAACTAAATCTACATAAACCCGCTATGTGGATGATCAATTCCCATGCACTCTTGGTCACAAAGATACCCTAAAATCCACATAGGTTATAAAGATGAATATATGATCTCACTCGAGGCATCACAAAGGGATTCGAATAACTATCTCAAAGAATTCATATTGAAGGGATAATAATCCTATGAGTATCAGAAGATTCTATACTAACCGTTAGGGAAAGGATAAGGGGAAGAAACCCTAATGATACATGTCAACGATACAATGGAAAAGGGATTTAAGTCATCTATAATAATGTACATGTTGTGTATAATGGTTACACACCATGTCCCTTATTCTTAGATCCTATTTTTTTTAATTACCCATGTCTCTTTACTGGGTCTCTATAGAAGTTAAAGATATGTAGGGTACCTGTGTTGTCTACTCATGTGTCAGTACATGGTTGTGTCCACTATACATATGGTCATGTACTAGTACATGTCTTAGCCTGTGCACCTAGTCTAGGCTATGCCTGTTTAGGGGTGTACATGGTGTGATCAAACCCTTGTATGCCAAAAAATGTTCGTGCACACTTAGAGTTTCATTCCGAGTCTATGGTGAGAGGTCACACTTTGTGTGACATGGTCACACACAGTATGATCCTTAAATTTTACAAAAAACTGTAGCCACCACAAAAGGGTCTTCACGTTATTTTTATATCCGGATTACATGTCAGGTAGTTCAAGAATATCCTAAAATCTTGATTCACAATCGACATGACATTTTCTCTGCTCTGGTCTTTGATTTCGGACATACCTTTCCATAATGAATGAATCGAGAAAAAAACCATGACATCACCAAACAACATGATTAATTACTTATATTTAATTAGAAATCATATTTATTCTCTGTTCTTCATTGCGATCTTGAGAAAATGAAAATTGGGTATCTATGTTTGTCGATTAACTATTGTCTCCATCTTCGCCCCAAATTTTTGTAGTGCAGGTCCTCGATCTTTGATATCAGATATTTGGAATAATAAATAGGTGCGCATTAATCGATTGATCGGAATTTTTCAAATCATGGGCCGACTAAATAATGTCTATGAGGAACGCAACCTAGAGGGAGAAAAGCACATGAAAAATGAAGAGGAATGGACCTTGATCAATGTTTATGTCGATCATGGTTAGTTTCCATTAGAAATAAAATCAAATTATAAAAAAATCATAAATTATCCCAAAAAAACTGAGCATAAACCCATCGCAGTTGACAACTGATCCAAAAATCAGTCCATTAATAAATTGATTTTTTTTTTCATTGAAATTTAGAATGAAGAATAAAATTAAATCAAAACAACTACCCCACCTCATGTTGGATCAATGAAAGACAAGGAACTAAGTGTAATCATTATAATTAGAATGATACTTTGATTCTATTATTTGTCGATATTTGATTCATGATATGGTTGTCATCCGCCAAAAGAACCTCATTCTACACTCTCCAATGGATATCAAATGATTTTTAGGGTTATGTGGATAACCCTAAATTTTTTCCATAAGTGTGTATTTAAAGTAATCATTAGGTATCTATGCCAATAAATTAAATTAAATAATTTATTTTATTATTTTATTCCTTTCTGGACCTATGGTGAATTTTTAGAAGAAAACCATGTTAATAATTTTTATGTCATGAATATGCTAAATCCTATGTTTTGAACTCAATATTTCACTCATATTTCTGATCTGGTAACCATTTAGAAGTTACTCTACTTTTTTAGGAAAAAAATTTGTGCATGATATTTAATAAATGAAATATATTTCAATCATTTATTCCAGGCACACTGGAACTCGGAATCACACGCCATCTCAATTCATGGTATTCAAAATAATCCACACAATATAAAAAAACAATACATGAAAAATCATAGTCATTATAGTATATTATATGAGGAAATTTTTATGGTAACAATTTATTTTATGGGGTTCTGATATGATAAATGTTCAATGATATTGTGGAACACATTTCTATAATTTTCATTATGTAATGTGTGGTGCCTTTATCTCCCTCCAATGAGTTGGGTAATGATTGATATCTCATGAGAAAAACAAGACATGAATGGAGAGTGAACTAGTTTAGTAATGATCTTTTCCCACTATGATAATCTTGAGTCTGAACCATGAATACTAAGATAGTATAGGGAGTGAAACCATTCCACTCTGATTTTTTTGGAAACAAATCCTTGACTACGAAGGAAATGACTTTATATGATTATGTGTATTCAAGAAGTAAATGTCATCTCTAATGTTATGGTCTCATAGATCTTGTTCAAGGATTCCATTTATGATTCAAGTCATATAAAATCCCACAGTTTATCCCATGACACATGTTTATGATATATTGTATGTATTTTATGGTTTTGAAATGTTATTCTCATGTTCTCATACCCTTATGCTCATGATATTTCGATATCTCCCTTGTTTATCCATACTGGACATATGAGTTCACCCTTTATTATGTTTCCTTTCAATAGGTTATGTTAAATATATTATGCCTGATATGTCTAATAATGGTTATAGTTATGATGAAATTAGTGACAGAGAAGATAAATCACTTATGGACCAGTTGTTCATGTGTCCATGATTGCAAAGATAATAGACTTAAATTATTCTAGAATGGATCCTTATGTTATGCAATGAATATTCATATATTAATATGTAATATTTATGTATGAGAATTTTTTGTTTTTAAACTCATGTGTTACAAGCATGAGTTAATTCCATGAACATTTCATTCATCACATACACTAATTCCACTAGAATATGGTATTAAATCTTATTTGAATCTTTAATAAATTATAACCAAAATGGGAGAGTTTATTGTGTGTCTAGATATTATTGTTTTCATAGGATGTATAAAATAACATTAGACATTATATTTTAAAATAATAATTTTCATTAAATTAATATAATTGCTCATATATGTCAAATATTTTAGCAAATATTTCCTTCAATATCCTACTTACACTATATCTGAAAACACTTTATGCCATTTCACCTTATATTGTATCTTGTATAATAAATTGTGAAACCATATACAATACTACTTTTGGATATCTCATAAAACCCAATTTTAAAGATAAAATTAACTTCATATTTTTTCATAATGTATGTAATACCTTGTGAATATTGATCCATTTTTTTGGATTAAATCTAAAATACTTTTATTTCAACTCTCTAAGTAAAACTCAATCCCCATTTATTCAACCCTAGTGTGTCACCCCATGGGACTTTATATCATTGAAAAAAAGTATGATTAACCATATACATAAATTATAGCAAAGAAAAATTTATATCCATGGATGAATGAAACTAAAGCTATGTTGGGATTTGAGATGATATCCACGAAAAATAGGTATCACTTTACTTGTTTACACTAGTATACATCATATAAAAATGTTAATTCTCATACGTTCCCTTTTTATAAAACATAGTGTAATTTTGGGACACAAAATATATCAATAACCTGTATCCAACTCATACATTCTTACTTCTCTAAATATAGAATGACTTGGTCAATGAATACATCACATGTCATTCATATAAGTGGATGAACACATCATATGAGTCTCATCCAAATAGTTAAGCACATCATATATACGTTTTAGCCATGGATGTGTACTTCCTAGTCTATATTCATCGAGGGTCCAAATGTCATCTTCATCATAGGTAATGAAAAATACAATCTTGGTTAATATCTAACTGATTACTTGATCAACAATATACCCAACCATTCCCATATTATATGATTTAACATGTTGACATGCGTAAGTAGGGTATCAAAGTATGAAGGTCTTAATACATGGTATTGGGCCATCCATGGGATGTGTGGACACAAATATGATCCATGATATTCTCTTATTGTAATGAAATTAAGTATGAAACTCCAAGTGGTATACATAATGGATCATCTAGTGAAGAAAATACATTTTTACCTCATGATTTTTTTCATCTCCATACTAGAATTCCACTCAGGATAACCTTACCAGTTTTTCATAACCTATAATACTTCTTGATGAAAACTACTTAGTGATAACTCAATTTTTTACAATGAGAGGTAAACTATCATTAAATATTATATATATATATATATTTATATGGGCATTGTGAAAGAATTATAATGTGGAATTCTCATCAAATTGGATAAATTTTTATTATCCATAAACCTGTTGGGAATAAATAAAAAATTGATATAATTTTTTTTGCAATTATATCAAATCTAATAACATCTCGATATGCCTTATGTATGAAACACATTCATAGTTTTTTAACTCTTAATATTTTTATGAAATTTCCTCCAAATATCTATTTGATAATATGATAAAAATATCATTGTAATCTCTTTTAGGCAGTTACATCTATGATGTATGAGAGTTTCAATAATGGTGATATTTATGAATAATATTCTGAATGTTCAAATATTTGAGCATTTTAAAACTTCTTAACATCATAAAATAAAATTCCATGATGCTATCTTTTATTGTCTACATATAACTCTTTCTATGTTCATCTACAACATCCTTGGAACTATTTCTATCAAAAATATTCCTTGAAATATTTCATAAATAGCATAACTATTTACATTACTTCTTTACCAACACACCCTAAAACATTTTAGGATATCAAGTAATAGATACCCTTATCATTGGACTGGTATTATATTTTATTAACTAACATTGAACTTATCATGGTTAAAACACACTCCAACTAGTGTTTTCAATACTATATTCTATTTAGAAGATCTTACTAATATACACAAACATCTTTGTGTTTTGGAAATAACACTTATTAACTTAATTAAAATATTAAATAAATAAAAAATTATTATTATACCATATTTTATGTGATTTGAAGATTATATTTTCAAATTATTTTTACAAAAATGTAATACTGATGGATGGGATGAACATATTCCATTACAATTTAACAAAACTCAGGATAACCATTATATCATAAATAATTTTTTTTATTCTTATGTCCTTTTAAAACTATTTTATTGAATTTTATAAATAATTTGTATAAAACTAATCTTCTCATGTTATTAATAATAAAAAATTGTTAATAAAAATGTTTTCTTATCAAATAAGATAAATAAGTTAAGGATTCTAATCCTTTACATAGATCCATTGGATCCTGAAAAATTCCATTATATTTAAATACTTGATTTATTAACAGTTTTACTCCATCATATTAATGTAAACTAAAAGATCATTCAACTATTTATTTTATTTTGAACTCAAATATATTTAAACTAGTTATAAAATATATATTCCGTATAATATACCCTTTAAAATTGAATAATTATTTTTTATAAACTTGTACATTACATGGACATTCACTAGATTTTTATATAATCCTTCAATTATTTTGGATGATCAAATAAATAAAAAATTATTATTCCTCCTTTATAATAACCCTGGGATTCAATGATCTTGAATGTCTCATAAAAAAATCATTATTGAACTTTTCATGAAATTTTAACCTTCTGGTTTGAACTGTTATGCATTCTTTGTGTCTGTAGCACTTATAAACTATACATCATATTACAAGTCTATAAATTCCCAAAATTTTGAGAGTATCATGTAAAATTTTAATGATTCCATTCACATTGTTGGAATTTTTACAAAACTAAACATAGGATGAATTATTAAACCAGAATGATATATTTATGGTTTGTCTTAAAGCTTGTTATCTAATTAAAAAAAATCATAACTTTGTATATCAATGAAACACATCTCATTTCATTCAAACAACTATTTTTAAAAGACCTTTTCGTGAGGAAAATGATATAAAATCAATTTTTTTGATAAGTTTATCCAAGAATAATGAATCCAAGTAGTCAATGTAGTAACACCTTTGTCAATTATAATAAATAAAACTTCAATCTTCTAATCTTAAAATTTTTCCCATGTTTTTGTCTACTAGAAATTTATTAGTTCTTTAAAGAATCAAATTGATATCAATTATTTTTTGGAAAAATATAATTTTATTCTATAACATGTATATCATATATGGACTCTCGTTTTCATTATATAATGTTTAAGCAAGTCAAGATAATTTCTTGTTCTATGGAAAATTTTTCCATAATTAAAAAATTGTGATTTTGTTAGCTTAGTAGGTGGTGCTGACTCTCCATAAACACTTTTATACACTTTTTTTTCAAAACATATACCTTTATATTTTTTCACCATTAAAATTATAATCAATCCAATTCCTTTAATTTCTGGAAAATCCATCCTCAGTATTGTGGATATTAGGTAATGGTTTTCATAGTTCATTCATATAATAATTCACAACGAACTAACGAAACATTTCTCAGTGTGATCACATAAGGAAATCTTAAGAAGTGAACTTTGCCTCTTCAAATCATTGAGGTACCCAATAATAACGAGAACATGATTTGAAAATCAGGTTTCTTCCATTATTTTTTACCATAAAAAATATCTCAAAATACATATAATTAATTCCTATCATTCTTTTGAAAATTCCCATTTTGGTTATTTATTATCCAATAAGCATCCTTGTTGTCATGTTGATTTTGAAACATAGACACTATGGTAAAATAATTAGTGTGTAAACATCATATGAATGTTTTATAAATCATAAATACCTCTAAGTCGATTTTTGAATATATGAACAAGTTGGTTTCTCAGGAATATGTTCTCCTAATACATATAACATTCCTTCTTCTATGAGGACTATTCATAAATTCTTGAAACATTCAAGGATGTTACCACCACATAGTTTATCCTTTCCCAATGATGATTTCATGTTTATGATATATGATAATATCATTTATCTATAACAAAATCATTTATATTATGAGTTTCATAATTTATTAAACATTTAATTTGTACTTATACTAAATGCGATTACACTAAAATTATGATCCCCTTTTAAAACACATCATATCAATTAGCATGCTGTGATATATATTACATTGGTAAGTGATTATACTATGTAATTACTCTCACAACTTAGTTACTTATAAATATAATCATCTCTATCGTGTCATATATCACTCTTGGATTGTTTCATGGACAACCCTTTGTTTGATCCATCATGTTGCTACACCAATTTTTTTTTCTATTGGTATACTTTTGAAGTTTTTCCCATATAAGTGTAACAAAAATAAAACAGTGAGATCATTCTATGAAAAGATAATACTAGTACACCCTTCTAGTGTATAAAAAACCCAAAGATGGTAGAGTCTCTCCCATTACATTCTCACCTTGCACAAGAAAATCCTGTAGCATGAAACTATAGTAGAACCATCCTAGTTGGATAATCAGGGTATTGAAATGTAATAATTTGGAAGGAACATTACACTTAGTATTTTATGTGGATTTAACCTCTCAGTCTTATCTCATACTTATTCCCTTTTGTATCCATTGTTCTAATAATATATTTTTGTAATATAATTCACTCCTATAAATAAATATGTTCAATAAATATTGATGTGAAACTCTTTATGTGACCCACAATTTTATTTTACCCAGCCAAATACAATATCCAAACATATTCATACATATCCAAATTCATCTTAAGAATATGTTACTTGAGAACTTAATGTAAAGGTTTAGAGTTATATGAGAATTTTAATATCCATATTATTAATCCGAGAGTGCAGATATCCAACCTAATTCATATTTCTAGAAAACACATAATCCTATAGGATGATAGGCAGTGTGACCCCAAATTATTCTCCTTGGGGAGAGTTTACCCAAGATATAGCTATATTAATGATATCTCTAAAACCTAATATGCATAAGCAATTCCCGCAAACTAAAATACAGCTATAAATTTGACCACAAACCATATTCAGGGTAGATGAAAACAAAATTTTATGGAGTTGTACATAACATGAAATATAAGGCTCTATCTCCTAGATTGAATTAGTCACATAAATAAGGAATATATAATATTCAAAATATAAACAATTATATATATATATATACCAATAGAGTGACGAACAATGCCACAGTAATTTTCTCCCATTGACTTAATATCCCAGAGTACCTTTGTTCAATCCCTGATGTGTGTAGGTACAATTCCATTACCATGATGTTGGTGACACAAATGATGATAGAGGTTGGTGGTGACACATGAATGATGCAGACTTGGTGTCACATGTAGGATGATGTAGGCAAGACACTTCCCCAGGCCTTTGGGCTGTGAAATGGTTCACATGGTTTGCGGACTATAGGATATGTAATTCTTATCCCTATACCAAGATTGAAATAGGTCTATCATAATAAAAATATGGCTTTAGAACCTAATTTTACAAATAAATAGAAGAAATATTTAAATTTTTTATAATTTAGATAATTATTATGGACATTTCATTGTCATGAATATAAGAAAATTATATTAATTATAATATGAACTCTTTCATATTCATTATATGAAATTTCTTTTAAGTTTTATGATCTCTATGAATCATAAAAATTTTATAAATCATCACAAATTATATAATTATTTTATACAATTAAATATAATGTAATTAATATTTTTTAAAACAATAAAAATTTAAGCATGAAAACATAATTTAATGAGGTTTATGTAATTTTAAAAACAAGCCTCCTTTAATTTGAGCAATTCAATAAATTATTTTATTAAATTTTAAATACACTGAGAATAAATTTTGTTCTAATTTATAATCTATTTATAAAATTATAAAAAATTCTATTTTTGTTCTCTCTATTGTTACACGAGTTACTATTTTTTTGTAAAGTTAATAAAATTTTTCGTTATAGAAAACATTTCTACGTAAATATAATTTAACACACCACATATTTTCCCATATGATGGTTAGATTTCTGTGTCCATTTTGATTTAACCTTGTGGAGTACTTTATCTGGGTTATAATGATTGGTTAAATTCAATGAAAATATTATTCATAGACACATGCAATAATAAAATGTTGATTATATCATAGTGAAAGGATACATCATGAGATAAGGTCTATAAAAAATTACATAATCTCCAAAAAATAGTGTATTATTTCCCATTTTAAAAAAGATAACACTTAATTTATTGGTGAAAATTTATATTCTCTTTGAATTTCTCAAATGATATATCTATTTTACATCAATGAGAGAACCTCTATGGCATTGTTCCATAAGGTATTTGGGTTGGTGAAATAAAAAACATGGTACTCAGCTTTTCAAAGGTCTTTATTTCTCAAAACCTATTTCAAAAATCTCCAAACACAGAAAGATATGATATCATTTAAGGGATGAATTTGGATCTAACAATAATTATTATATATAATTGATTTGACTATATACCTTTTCCATTGATATCCATAAAAGAAATATGAAATCTCAAGAAATTGGAATTGATGTAATTGATGTAAACTTACACCATTAAATCAACATGTCAATGAAATATCCTAAAATCTCATTTAAAATTGTTTGATAAAGATATCAATATTTCAAGAAATAACCCTCTCACCTCTGTTGGTGTCCACATGTTTTACCATAATAATTCCTTATATAAATAAGACTTTCCTTCTCCCATGGGGTGCTAGCACCTCATCATGACAAGAATTAAGAAGGAGAGATATTTCTATTTTCTGGAGTATCAAGCGTATATTAACACAAAAATAATTTTAACATCAGTGTGTATTTTTATTAATACCAAAGATTCTAGTTGGGTGATATCACATTAAGTCATTTCTTAAAATGTAAGATTTAATTCCTTTTCCAGTTTATGGGTCACATGAGGGAATGAAACTCCACTCTCGGATTACATCCCATATAATTCATTAATAAATTATAACCAGCAAGAGATATTTTCTCAGGTGTCCAACCATTATTATTATCTTTGGATTTATAATACAATATACCCCATTAATCATGAAAATAACAATTTTCTAGAAGTTCATAAAATAGATTACATATATATATCTAGAATATATTTATATAATTTTTATTGTATATCTCAATCAGTGATATACTTTTTAGTATTATATTATTGTATGAAAAGCTAGACATGTTGGTATATTCATTTTAGAAAATTAAAATGATATTTATGAATTTTATAGTTCCTCATTATTTTGTTACTTAAGTTTATCTTATTTTATGTGATAGGACATTATAGGTTTAATATATCTTGAAGTGATATAATTGTCCCATAAAATTTATTCTCCTCCCTTATGGGACTCGGGAGTGCACTTGGGGTCATGTGATACTTCACCTAGGTGGAATGATCATTTTTGGGAAGGACGTTATAGGATTTTATTCTATAGAATTGGATACTATTAACAACATTTTTTAGACGAGGACTATAGGGGATTTGCGTAGTATTGAATATTAGAGACTAATAGTTGGTTTCATGGGTATGGAGAATATTGTGGTCCTTCCTGTTGATTGATTATCATCGTTGGATGATACCCTTAGGACAAAGTGTTGTTTTTAAAATCCTTTATGGTAGGATGCTATGATTTTTATTGAATCATCAATATAGAATGATGAAAATCAAATAGTCTTTGTGACCCTCAAGGTAGTTGAGAATACTATAATATTGGGTTTCTAAGGATCAAATAAAACTTGTTCAATGTAGTGGAAGAAATTAGAAAAATCAGACAAATATAAAACATGGTTGAATCTAAAACCATGTATAAAAAATAATGATTCTAACTGTCCTCCTTTCCCCGTTGATGGCTTCAACAATAATCTTCAATTAATGTTTCAATTAAGATCAATGAGAGTCTCCATTAAACTCCCTCATACATGGTGTATTAATGGGTTGATATTAATAACTCAATGGTTTGGTAGAAATATCCTATACCAAAAGTGTTGTAAAACCTATCACTTTAGGGGAATATATGAAGATATCTTCGGGAAGAAATATTCAGAACAATGCAATTTAGGCTAAAACCACTAATATAATATGCTGTATGTGTCAATTTTAGCCCTCAAAGATACTACATGAGGGATTATGGGTAAAATGATATGTTATGAAATGTATGATTTATGAATTTAAGCATTCCTAAAATTATCATTTAAATACACTATAGATCCTCTTAAACAATTAATTTTATGAAACATTATATGTAAATAATATCCATGGAATATTCATGAATGATAAAAATTTAAATTAGAATGCCTCAATAAAGCATCACATGTTTATGTAAATTGTGTAATATGGTTTAACACATACTATATTCCAATTACTTTACAATATTATAAACTAAAATATAGACACATTAGACCGTATCTCCATTAATATCCCAGTTATGATAAATCACTATAATATTTTTTGTAATTTCGCCTAACATTTTATTATATATAATAGAGTTTGAAACAATATCTGAAACCCCCTTTAGATATATTATAAAATATTTTTTGAAATCTATTATCAAATTTAATATGTATCAAATCATAGAGAATACCTTGCGAATAACCATCCAAATTTTTTTATCCTAAAATCTAAAACAATTTTAGAATAGTTATATTAGATAATGTGAAATCCCTACTAAGTCAACCAAAAAGTGTGATCCCATAAGCCTTTTTATCATTGAAAAAAATGAATTTCTATATTCAAAAATGTAATAAAATAGTGGACTTAATAAAATCATCAACAATTCTCAAGCTAAAACAAGATCTTGCAGGATCTCCATCACAAAATGTATCTCTCTACTTATATCCACCAGATGAATCTGATAAAATTATAAATTTTCATGGGATCCATTTGATCCAAGGTATCGAGTAACAATGGGAAATAGATTTTCTAAATGTAATATAGATACTCAAATGTTTTTTATTCTCCAATTACAGACTGGCCATGTCAACTAATTCATCAAATGTCGTTCGCAATTATGGTTGTGTGTATGAAATTACTCTCAAATAAATTATTATTAAAATAATATATCTTATTTAGGAATAATTTTATGCTTCCTCAGTCAATCTCACTAAAGGGAATAGAATTCATATGCATCATAGATAATGGTTATACTTGGACCAATGTAATAACCAGAAACATACCCTACCACCCTTATATTACCTAAAACTTGAGTCTTATATTATAATTTCATCTAATAACAAAGGTTCTAAAGCCATGTATATCACCAACCATAGTTATGGGGAAATGAAAATGTTAAAAATACACCCCTAGTATTCTAAATGCATAGTGTATGACACTCCATGTGGTATACTTCAGGGATAATCAAACACACAAAAAATATTTTATGACTTATAGAAATATTTTATATCTATATTCAATTATCTAACTCACACTAATAATAATATTTCATCAGAACATATAATTATCATTTCTGAACATCGATTAGTGATAAATAAAACTCATAATTTTAGAGGTCAATTATCATTTAACTTTACGTAAAACATGTATCTAACATGATATAATGATAAAGTGAAAATTTTATTTAACATAACATGATATATTTTATATTCAATAACTCATTTAATAACATTCTCAAAACTAGACATAAGCACATTCCTAATCATATACCATTTTATATGTCTACGGACCAACCTTATATTTTTTACACTATTATGTTTCTATTAAACTAAATACATATCTATGTAATTCGTTCCACTTATCTATGTGACCATATGATATAAATATTTAAATAGACTCTTTAGTGATTAAAATATATAAAGAATTTATGTTTTAATAATATATAGATATAGGAATT
Organism: Viscum album; assembly: GCA_963277665.1. NCBI lineage: Eukaryota > Viridiplantae > Streptophyta > Magnoliopsida > Santalales > Viscaceae > Viscum > Viscum album. The sequence continues at coordinate 1,266,942,933 of OY728160.1, forward strand.
GTATTCTTATAGTTATACTCTTCAAAAATAGTTTTTTGAAAAAATTATTATCATCACAACATAAAATGTTTTGATTTCAATAAATTATTTTCTCCACATAAAACATTCCTATTATAATAATAATCAACATTATTGAAATACCCTTGCATTAATTTTTTCCCATGAAATAATTTTTTTTATATTTTTTCTCACACACCCTAATCCATTAAGGATTTAAAGTGACATTCAATTTTATATATTACTAGTATTATCATTTATTTATTTACTTTGAACTTATTTAATTACAATGAAACCCCCATTAACATCATAGAAACTACTGTATTCATAATATAATGATATGATACATAAAATATTTTATATTATGTAACAACACTTTACTTTAGTGGTGTTATATTAATAAATAAACTATCGTATCCATATCATATAAGGTATTATATGTTCTTGGAGCATTATTTTGAAAAAAATATTTTATTCTCTGAAATAAAAAATGAATGGAGGGTGGAATATTCATTCTTCATAATTTAATAAACATGTAGGATAAAATATTTATCCTATATAATTCTATTTTTATCCTTATCAACCATGTTATAGAATATAATGAATCACTAACTACACATAATAGCTCATAGTTTTCATAGAAACAAATTTCATTATTAAATAAGGGGAAAAAAATAAAAAAACACATCTATTATTTTCCTTCAAGTTTGATATATTTATTTTTATAAATTTTATTATTTAGTAACACATTTCGTCACTATTTTAAAGAAAAATACATGATAAATCAATTATTTCATTAGTTTTTAACTTTTATATATTTACAACACTTATATAACACATATTTGGTTCCATATACCTTCAAAATATGAGAATTTCATTATATAATATCAATACCTAACATGAATTCCCAATTAAGTTTCCCAAAAACTTATTAGTTATCATGTACAATCCAACAATATTGAAAATATTTCCCTAAAAATATTACCTTTTGGTTTGAATAACCTTGATGGGATATTTTCAGAAACATTGTTAGACTTTACATCAAACTTTTTTTCTTTTGGTTTGAAATTTTACCCAATTTTACTATCAATATAATACCAAAACAAGGATATCACATGCCCAAGATCATATTTACTCAATACTTTGAGAAAAAATAGAAATCATTAAACTCATTAGTATTTTTAGAACATATCCAAGAATGATTGTATAACGAGTTCAACAACTTGAAAAATCCTTAAGAGAATCCTTGGATCACTCCAAGTAATTATCACACTCAATCAAATTGAGTTTATCACTAAAGTATATAGTGCCTTTGGTATTTTTTGTTACAATTAATTTAAATAATTGATTTAATCATTCCACTCTAGACATAATATTATATATATCATTTTAAAAATGGCTTCGAAACTTGGATACTCTAGAAGGGATTACCCAAACACGTAAAATTTTTCATTATTTTCTTATGAATAGTTTTTATGTTTATTTTGTTTTCAGAGATTTTTCATAAATTTGTAATCTAATTCATATAGGATTGATATAAAAAATTATCTGGATGATGGTGACATTTTTTTCCTAATAATTAATCTTTTATCAAATGAGAATCTTGTTTTAGATTCATTTAATATGAATTTTTATTAGATGTGCCCCAACTAAAATGATGGCCCCTTTTATAATCAACCTTAAATATTAGTTATAATCCATATTTAATTGATAAAAAAGTCCACTTTATTTTTATCCTCACCAAATAGTTATTTAAGAAGACCATAATGCCAAATATATCATATATGGCCGTTATATGTTTTAGAAAACATATGTTTTCTGAATCTATTTTTTGTATAAACCCAAAAATATTCCTTTAGTTATATATATAAATTTACTAAAAAAATTTAGTTTTAATTATTTTTAATTATGATTATTTTTATTAATATTTTTAATAAAAATTAATTTAATTTTTATATATTGGGGGATAAAGTAAGGATGCACCCAAAAGAAGTGGAATCTTCCACAATAAATGAATATCTGGTTAGATTGATCTCAGGTAGTGGTTATTACATCAATAATGATAAAAATATTATTAAATTACAGTCCAAAATTTTAACATATGAAGTTGAATAGTTGAGAAAATATTTTTGTTAAACTTAAACTGGATATCTTGTATCAGATTTGTTTAAAAAGTGTATGATAAGTTCATTGGGTTTGAGAGACATCATAGTAAGTGATGAATATATCCTAACTTCAACAAGAATTTTTGTTTCTAAAATCACTAGGAAACACCCCTTGATGAATACTAATTGATATTGATAATAGTGGTTTATGTTAACATGAACATGATCTGTAAGAATTGTTTGTTTAATTTATTTAATTATTATACTTTTTATTTTAAAACTCCATTAAATTGTTCTTGATGGTGTTTGGAATTGTTTTAAAAATTAAAAAAATTATTTGATGATTTTATAAAAATTATTTTTTGATGATAGATATGGCCTGCATGTTTTTTATTTCATCCTATTCATATTTAATGAAAATAAGAATTTTGAATCGGGTTCATAAGGAATTGGAATGGAAAATATCCTATTTGGATAGTGTGTATGAAAAATTATCTCTATATAAGATATTTATCAGGATCATATGATATAAAAGTATGAAATATATATAGTTTATCAGGGCGGATAAATAGGAATTTAAATTCATTTTTATTAGAGACCGCATAGGGGAATTCATATACATGAAAGTAAAAAATGTGTATCACGTAAGAGAATTAATCTACATAGGTGTGGAATTTCAATAATATCTCTCTTATGAAATAATATATCTCAACCAACATAAGTTAATGGAGAACAATGTAAGGATATTATTTTAAATAAAATTAGTTGTATTCCCATGTAATTAAATTATTCTATGTGGATAAAAATGATAAATGTAATTGGGTTATGTGGGAAGTACATAGTTATATTTTCCAATGGGTGTCCTCGTATAATTAATTATATTTAAATGGAAGTGAATTGATCTACACAAAATTAAATTTATTTTTCCTTATTTTATCAAAATAAGGACCTATAATATAAATAAATCAGGATATTTTTGATGATCTTGGGAGATTAATTTTTTTACATAATTTAATGATTATGAAGAATGATAATTTTGATTATACTGATATTGTTTGATACTGCCCAAAACATCAAGAAATCCATAATGCATGAAAATTTAAAGTTTGAAATTTATGGAAGATAGTTCATTTTGAAATAAAAAATTTAAATTGGGAATTTAGCGTTGTAATATTCTTGGGGAGGAAGAAGTGGGAATCTATAATAAATTTCATGAGAAATCTACATGGAGAGAAGCTAAATATTAAATTTACATGACTGTGATGATCATGGGATGTTGAAAAAAATAGTGAAATGAATTTGTTTAGTGGGGACGAATTCTATAATATATTTTTTCAATTTGTAAAGGTGAGATGATGTCTTTTATTATGTATAAATACTTATAATTAAGTCTTGTGTGGAGCTCGCATAGAGTAGAGACTAATTATCCATGTTTACACATAACAAAATTAGTAAAAACATATGTCCATGGTATTGATAATCTGAGAGGACTATAGAACTCTCCTGAAGAATAAAAATAATAAAAATAAGAATAAGTTATGACCGGTAGTGAGTAATTTAGTATAATTTGATCCTACATTGAAGTTGTAGATTATATGAGTTTCAAATAAAATAAAAGAGAAGGAATATGTTTTTGTGACATTTATTTTCATATTGTTGGACTTTAAAGAAGATGTAAAACATAGGCTATTGAGTTTTCCAAGAGAATCAAAATTCTCATGGAATGTGACAACAAGTATATTGAGGTTTGATGTTTCCATGTAAGCTTGTATTACTTACACAAAATTTCTTTGAAAATTCAATCATAATCAAGTTCATTAAGATTTGGTATTGAGAAGCTTTTTATATAATGAATAGTAATATGTTGATAGACTGGAGGATGAGTTTGATTAATGTGTTCTCAAATATATTCTATCAGTTCAAGAAAATAAAAGGTGAGGGAAATTATTTGATATTTTTGGTTCTGTATCCCTCGGTGTATAGTGAATATCTACTTCAATCAGTGGAAGCTAATGAAGAATTCTTGGTATATTAGTATAAATAAATAGTTAGGGAAGAAAATTTCAATTGTGTAATCTAGTGATCCAATAATGTGTAATATTGAGTGAGATTAGTAATAATAATATCCTAAAAATGCCTATGCTTTTATTGATATGTTTATAGTTTAGTATTCATGACTCCGTGAGAGTTAACATAAAAAAGAACTAGTTTTATGTAATCATAACCAAACCATATAAAAATACTACATACTAATATATGGTTTAAATTTATGAATTACATGTGAATGTAGACTATTGGGTATAAGGTAATGGATACATTCATATGTTAACATATATAAGGGGTTCAAATGAAAAAGGGGATATGTTTAAAAGAACATTTGTAATTTTGTAAAAATTTGAACATACCTGATTTAAACCTCCCGATTGTGTTAGCATAGACCACTAGAATTCTATTAGATTTTTCAGATCTACGTTCCCGAATGTTTTATATTTATTTAATCACCCAAACTATAATTATCAGAATAAGGTTTAATAAGAGAAAACCCAATTATTTATACCTGACATACATAAAGTATATATTTAATGTTGAAAAAGTTACTTAGATGGAAGATTAATTTTCCATCCCATTTATGATAATATTGAGGTCTCGATTAAAACCATACAAAATATAAATAACATGCTGGTCATGAATAAAATAATATATTAATAAAGAAAGAGGAACAACCATTTGCTAAATTTTTATAGAGAAGTAAAAATATTTTTTTAATATATTTGTATTGTTTTGTCTTGTTAATTTAGTTTTAGTTATTAAGATGATGGTTTTTATGAGTCTCATAGTGAATTTTGTTCTGAAATAATGGATTACCAAAAATAAATCCCAAATTATTTTATATATTTCCTCATATATAAAGGGTGTTTTTGACGATAAATCGTAGCCATGAATTGGGACTAATAAAATGGATGAAGAATCGGACAAAAATGTGTATCATAACTACATACTCTCAAACCATAAGAAAATCAATGATTATAAATCCCTACATTTTAATAAAACATGATATTGAGCTCATGAATAATTAAAAACAATTATTTTTTCCGAAATAAGTATTTGAGGTCATTAATGATGTGTTTAGTTAAATGGATAGAATTTATAATGTCTGTTTATATTTTATAATCTTTCAAGTTGAAATATAAATAAAAAAGTGTAAAAGAGTTCGAAATATATCTGGGTATGATAAGAAAAATTAATGAAAAAAATAAAAATATTGAAAAGTAATGGGAATAAATAATGAAATTATTTTTTGATAAAAATAATTCCATTGTTTTTAATGTTTATATTTGGATGTAGAATTGAGATATATGGAATCCAAAAAGTCCATATGTTGTTAAATAGATGAGAAAATAAATTCTACGACACAAATTTTAGGTGAGTGTTGAGATTCATGTAATAAAAATAATGGGAAATATATAATTTGATCATCTAGAGTAGTATATGTCTCAATATCAATGAAAAAGGTAACCCGCAATTTAGAATAAGATGTTTTTAACATTCTTTTTTTTGAAAAGTACATAAAAAACAAAAAATCTATACAAACATGGATGTTTCGGAATTATAAGAAATCCAAAACAAAATTAAGGTTGGAGGTTAGTGTGTACCATAAATATTTCCACCAAATGGATCCAAAAAAGAGAATGAAACATTACACACACAATAATAATGAAAATGTAGAAATATTTCAAGAAAAATAAAAAGAACAAGGTTGATTGGGGGATGATGGTACTTCCATATGTTTCGATGTATAAAAATCTATTGATGAGGTAATATGTTAGTATAAATAAGTTTATAAATCCTTAAATCATGGGGGATTCGAGACATTAAATTTTTTATTTCTTATATTCATATGTTTAATTTCTCCCTTGAGTTTGAAGCATCCTAGGGGTGAAATCATAGAATTTTTGAAAATTTTCTAGGGTCTCATGGTTAGTTTCCTAGATTTGGAATATATGTCATGGAAACCAGTTTTGCACCTACCATTTTGGGAAAAAGTGATTTTGTGGTCACAAAAAAGTTTGGTAAACCATATGGGAAAACCATGAAACCTGGAGAGTTAAGATAGTGGTGACAACACTAACACTATATAGTTTAGTAAACCATGTGGCTAAACTATGTAACATATTTGGGTTTAGGATTTTACGTCTTCTTGATTTATTTTAATTTTGGATTCTTCCATATACTTCCCTCATTTTGACCCCCCCTATTTATGGATCCTTCTAAAGAATTATCTTATCCTTATAAGCCCCTCTATGGTGTATTATTAGTGTTTTCTTGGTGATTATTCCGCAAATTTAAAGGTTAGGTGTTCTCTATCTTTCTCCTTTAAATCTCATCCAATTTCACCCATCTTCCATATCCTTAGTTCCCATGGTTTTACAATTTTGGTTGTCTAGGGTTTCATTTCATTATGGGTTTTTATTTAAAAGTGATGTGAACCATCTCCTGAGGAAGGTTCCATTAGATTTTTATGTAGGAAACATGGTTGAAAAACTTTAGGTAGATGTTACAATTTGGATTATTTTTTTTAAAGAGTAAGACGAATTCTTGGTGTTTCAAATGTGTTCATGAATAGAATTAATCATGTAAATGACACCAAATTTTTTATCAATGGTTCTAAATAATTTTTTAGCTTTAAAATTGTAAAATATTGGGTGATTTTTTTTTTGTTCAAGGTAAATTTTTTTACATATAGTGTTTTATGAATTCAAAATGTCAGATAAAAATCCATTGATGGATTTCTACAAGAGAAATGATTTATTCACTGTGATTTGGGAAAATCTGGATTTATAAAGTGTGTTATTATTATTTTTAATCGGGGTTACCTTATTTTAATATGGCTACCTTTTTTAGAAATAAGATTCCTTGTTTTTAACAGGATGTACATATTTTTGTAAAGGGGTTACCTTTTTCAAAATTTATCACCTTATTCTTAAAAGGGTGTGTTTTTTGGGGATAACATAGTGTTTTCTATGTATTATTTAGGAAATATTCCTTGGTTTTTGTGTTTATTTTAATTGGAAAGATCTTTTTTTTCAATTATGATTTTGAAAGGGGTAATTAAATATGTTACTTGTAATTTTTAAAATTAATGCCCTATAAGAACCTTTAGAGAATGTGTATTATTGATTGATGTTCACACCCTAGTTGACCTACTTTGTTATCCTTTTTTATAATTTTCCACATGTGTTATTTTTATATGAATTTTTCTTCATGTTTATGTGTTTGGATTGGGAATTTCTATTAAAAGGGGTCACTTGAAGCTGAAATGTAATTAATTATTATTATTTATTTCCTTAGGTTGTTGGATTGTCATGGGAATGTCATAGGATTATTATTGGTCCAGCCTCACTATCTATGAAATGGGGAAACCTAGGAAACTATGTTGGGATTCAAGGGATAATAGTTATGATATATGAGATTTATAAACTAGCTAATAACCCCTAGTTGAATGTTTTGTCCTGGCTAGTGGGGTTTTACCAATGAGAATAGTTAGAGTTATTCAAGTGATTGATTTTTTTGTCGTTAACCTAATAAAAGTTCAGTCCCCTTGTTCAAATCCAGTATTCATTCCATTGTACCTTATGGTGTTGAATCATGATTTGTATCAAATGTAATTTCTTTTCATTCTTCATTTTATTGTGAGTTTATTACCACTTTTCTGAGCCTTTTATGATTTATTAAATATTTGTGATTGAGAATTAATATTTAAGGCTTAAATTATGTTATTAATTAAATTTGTTTATGAATTTTCATGGTTTATAATTTTAATATTCAGCCCCATAGCATTTAATAAATTTTGATGTGTGTGTGTTGATTTTAAAATAAGGGAAAAATATTGTAGTTTTTTACACAAGCCCAATGAAATTTTTATTTTGTAACAAATTTTAAACCATGTGATATTTTTTAATGTGATAGTTGTATTAAAAGAAAATATATGGTTAACATATTTATTTTTTAAATTCATGTTGTTTTATAAGGGAAATGGCGTGTTTTTTAAATTGAATTACCTCAATAAGACATATTTCAGGCCTATTTTATAGATTGTATATTTTAAGAGATGATACATGGTACAATTAGTTTATTTTAATTTTTTATGTAGGAAATGAAAACCTGTTTTGTTATTACTTTCAGACTAGTTGACTTGGTTTCTTAATTAATGGATTATATCAGACTCATGGAAGTATCCTACTGGCATATGGCTAACACCCTACATGATCAAATTTTTTGGGTAGGTAGTATATATATTTTATATAGTTTGTAAGGTTATGGATTGAATGTTGTTTTTATACTTCTCTACATTTGGAAGCAAGCAATTGTTGGGTTGTGGTGGTGACCTCAGTGTCACCTGTGGATAGTGGGGATTTTCAATTTCATTTTATAGACCAATTTAGTTTTGTGTCATATCAACCTCTTCGACCTCCAAATTTTTTTTGTTTCCTTTTTTTATTTTAATGGATATTTATAAAAAAAATTCTTTTAAATAAAATATTGGTTTGAAAAATAATTTGATTTATTTTATTTTTATTATTCCATTATTGGATGTGTTTATTTTAGAATAACTTATTTACAATGATATTTTTATATAATTCATTGAGACCTCATTCCATATTCCCAGTTGGAAGTTATTGTTGATCTCAATTTTCATGAGGGTAAAATATTTCCCCCATGTTCTATTATGAAACCTTGTAACATGTTTTTAGTCCATGGTGGTTGGAAACACTCCATAGGCCATAGTAAAGAATGGTTCGAGGGACTAACTTGGTAGAACCGAAGGTTGTTTTGGTAAAATGCTGAAAATATATATAAATTATAGAATATGTTGGAAATAAACATGTTTCAAAAAATGGAATAAATCAGCCTTTAATGAAAATATTTGAATCACTACAATTTTTTGTGATTTGTGATTTTTTTCACAGAATTGATAAATAACGGTAGAACCTTTCCATGTTTCCTGTAGTCACAAAAGTGAAGAGAGAATAACTATATATTATATGTTGGATGAAAATTTTAAAACATATATATTTCTTTTATTTCAACATTCATGCCATTATAAAAACACACGTTCATGGATCATAAAGGTATACTACCTTTGGAAACTTTAAAACATAAAAAACTGGTCCATGAGAGTTCTACATCTTATCCCACTTAGTTCTTCATAGCTCCTAACATTTTTAGTTATGCCACATATAATAAATATCATCATTACCACAGGAAAATAAACATAAGAATGAGTGAGCTTAGATATCCAATAAGTGTAATAAAGAAAAATATGAAAACATAACCTACAAATAAGGGAATGAGAGCATGGTAATAACATATAAAAACCATAACCTTGTTATAAAATATTAATATCATGAGTTATATAAAAAATATTGGTAGTTAATAAGGAATGAATCGTATGGAAATCAAAGAACATGAGTGATGAGGGAAAAACATTGACACGATACACGAAATTGTGGCATACACATAAGCATAGAAAATATTTTCAAAAGTATTCAAGGATCATTAAAAATGATATCATAGTGGAATGTATTCACTTCATTATCTATACTTGTTGTCAAGGTTTTGTCCAATGAATATTGCAGTGGATAATATCCCTTTCTGAACTTGGTTTACTGCACATTCCTGTACTTCTTATCTAATAAGATTTATATCATTGCCCAATGAAATGGGGGGCAATATAGGTTTCACCAATCACAAAATAAAAATAATAAAAACATGTTCCAAAATATCATAAAATATTCATTATATTAGAATAAATGAAAATAAACGAGTTTCATAAGAATTACATCATATCATAACCTAGGGAAAAGTAATGAGTTTCATACCCATTTCATCATAACATAACACATGGATGAAAAATTGTTTTCAAAAAAATCTACTCATAATAATAATATTCCATTTAGAGAAATAAAAAACGTGTTACAACTTGATCAAATCACTAGTAAATAATAATCTACACCAAAGGTTATTGTTGTTGATAACTTTAAATTCAATAAAAAATTAATTAAATCATTCTTGAGGAGAATAGCCTTTCCATTTTCAAAAAATATGTTCAAAACATATACAAACAAAATATTAATGAAAACATTTTTATTAGAAAATAATCTTGGACAAAAATGTAATATCAAAATCATTGAGTCGTAATGATGGAAGAAAGTTACATTTATTCCTTACTCTTAGAACAAAGATTCTTTTCACATTTTCAGTAGAAGTCAAATAACATCATTCCTAAAATTAAAAGAATATCACATTGATTTTTTTGAAAAGTTATAGAAGTTAAGAATATAATTATAAAAAACATATGAGACTTTTAAAAAAATATTTTACATACTCTTTTGAAAACATGGATATGAATAAAATATTATTATCGATCTAAGAGAGAAAAAAAAATTTCTATAAAAATATTTATGATACATTGAGTTAACATGTAAATGAAAGGAAAAAATTTATTCTTAATAAATTATTAGAGGATAAATAAAAATAAATGTTTTTACTGACAGATAGATCATATTTATTAATTATTGGATACATAATCATAAACAGTCCCGATATAAAATGATATTATAAATAGTCCATAATATATTTAATGTAAAAATGATATAAATATCATATATTTTGATTATATATATAATTACAGTGATCAATTAATGCTAGATATAGAAAATGAGTTACAATGACTATGGAGACAGTAAGTCACACACATACATGAACATTGTTTCCATTTTCTCGATTAATCGAATGAATAGAAGGTAAATAATATATCACCATTAAATATGTATTATTATTTAATATATAACACCTATAATCATTAAATTTTCCATTTATTACCTTCCTGGTGAAACGTTAGTGAAAAACAAACCACATCGCTTCGCGTGTCATTTATACGCAATATACAAGAGCGATGTTATCGTATTAGCTATGGATTGGAAACTAAGAAGGTATTGTTGATATTATAATTATATAAGTATAATTATATCACAAATATCATAAATAATAATTATATACATCATTAAATACAACTATAAAATTTGGTTATGGAAAATGAATTATGTTTGTCCGTGAGGTGGTAGCCCATTGTAGACACGATCTATAATATCATATCTCATTTGAGGGAGGAGATGATGGTTATAGGTTATTAAATTAATATGAAAACATATAATTATATTTAATATATTGAGGTTATTATATCGTAATGTTTTAATAAAATTTTATATATGTGGAAAGATAAATAAAATAAAACACTCAGTTAAGGATGTTAAGTCTTTTTTGGAAAAATTATTTAGGTTTTTTTAAAAACAATTTCTATAAAGGATTTATGAAAAAAAATATTTGATGATGAGGGGAGGTAATTAATTAAGTTATTTGTTATTTTAGTTGCTAAAAAATGGGTTTTAGACGAGTGAATAAGAGAGGATATGAGATATCCTTTTATTAGTGGGGGAATGGAAAAACATAGAATTTTTTAAAAGAATAAAGTGTACCCCCATTTTTTACAATACATAAGGATATGAAAAAGTTAAATATATAATAATATGGGATATAATGTCTATATATTCCCATAAAATACATGTTTAAATAGTTGTTATATCATTTTATCCTTAACTTTTTTTGTTTATCCCCAAGGAAAACCCATTTTAACCTTAATTGTGTTAGTTATTTTTTTTAATTTTAACTATTCATTATGATAAAAAGTTAGATTGAACTTGTTATATAATATTAATAACAATTATTAAAAATATGGAATCCATTTTTACAAATTCAATTCAAATAATTAGAATATTTTTATTTAAATGAAGCCCGTAGACGTAATGAAAAACCAGTTCTCCAAAGAGAAAACGTTAAAAAATTTAAAACATTTTTATATAAAAATTAAAAATTTAATAGAATCCAAAAACTTATATTTATTTAATTATATTATAATTTACCTAATTTTACCTTTAATAACATTTTTTTTATAAAAAACTACATTATAAATACTGTAACAGAAAATGCAGTTTTCAACAAAAACCAGCATTTTTCAGAATTTATCAAAAAATTAATCTTCTTAGAAAAACAAAAAATAATAACAATAAAATAATTTTGATATTTTGATTCCATAATTTTAGTCCATATTTCAAAATAAATATTATAAAAATTTAATAAATTTTGTAATTATTTTTTTCAAAAAATCATTGAAATAAATTTTTGAGAATATTGACTTTTCTAAATATTTAAAGACTTTACCAAAACAGAAGTATTTTTTATAAATATGTTTTATTTATATAATACCATTATACATAATATTTAAAACGTGGTTATTCATACTCAAACTACCATGTTTAATGTATAGGTCATAATAAAAATGTTAAATTTTAATATAAATAGTATATTGTTCTTCTTTAGAACTCAATGTTACGTGTAACCCAAACTATAAAAAATTTAAATTTATGATAAAAATAATCATTTCATAAAATTTTTTCATGTAACATTATAACCCCTTAAAATTAATTTCAACTTCAAAATTATGTCACTTTGTTATAAACAATAAATGATACTTATGCCTCATTACATCATCAGGTTCCCATATAGATTTCTCAAAATATTGGTTTTTCAAAAAAACATTGAAAGGTGAGTGGTATTGTTATTTAGAACATTATCTCTAATTAAAAATATCCATTATTTTTTCCTCATAATAATGATACTTTTCTTGGGGTACGACCTCCATGTTCAGTACATGTGAATGGTTTGGTATGTTCTTTTTCAAGAGAGATATATGGAACCCATCATGGACTTGAGAGAGGTTTGGAAGAAGGGAAAAATTATAGGATGTTTTCCTGATATGATTAATAATTTCAAATAGACCAACATATAAATGGACTATTTTTCTATTTATAAATCTCATTACCATATTCAATGGTGAAATTCATAGAAACACATTATCACCAAATTCAAATTCTATATCATGCCTGCAATTATAGATATATGTTTTCTATCATCATTATGTCATCCTTATGTATTGTTGATTATCTATAACATTATCTTTCATTTATTTTGTTATCTAAGCTCCCAATTTATTTCTTTTTCTAAATTTATTCTACTATGTTGGATCTATAAAATTATTTTAATAAAGGTCTTCATAAGGTTCCATCGAAATAGTTATTTGAAATTTATTACAATATAAAAACAGAACTAGAGTAAGTTATTGATCCCAACCACCTTTGAAAGAAAGTTAAAATGATATTAAATATCCTCTAGGTTTTGAATTGTTCTCTCATATTGACCATATGTAGGAGGATGATACGTAGTTCTAAAAATAAAATTTGTATGAAGAGATTTCCTAATACTTTTCTTGAACTTCAAGGTAAACCTCAAATGCCGATCAAACATAATGGGATGTGGTACTCCATTAAACAATAAATTTCATAATGTATGTACTTGAATACTGGTCCAAATAAAAATATTCTCAAATAGTGATGACTTATATTGACTCTTTAAGGTGATCGAACACAACCCATATAACATTTCCCCCTTTAAACCTTTTGTGGAGTTCGAGGAAAAAATCCCTGGTGATGTTTTCCTATTTCTATTGTGATATAAGAAATAGATGCAACACCCCTTATAATTATTATCAAATCCTTAAATTTATAACATATTAATCTTTGTGAAACAATATCCTTTATATATCTATTTATTTAATCCCACTATAAATACTATTTTAAATATCAATATTTCTTCGATCTTATATGATAAATGGGGAATGAGGAACTATGCTCCTCTTCTAACAAATGCTTTAAATCTTGTATGGGAGGAACAAATAATAGATTAATAAACCTTATCCTTCCACCACAATCAATGTTAAAATCATGAAAATGTATCTCCTTATTTTTCAACTTTATATCATCCTTATATGAATCTTTATTCCTCAGTTGGATAGGTGGTTGACCACTAATTTCATAAATATATGATTTACCCCTTTCCTTCAGGATTAACAAAGCCACAAATTGAAATAATTGAAAAATTGAATTTTTTATTATCATCATCATAGATAAGCTAGCATGATATTCTCTACTCAAAGCACCAACCACCTTGTTTTCTTTACGTTGGTGGTATTATGTTGAGTTGTCATAATTTGTTCATGTTCAACTCCATTTAATTGAATTTATAATTTATAATTTTTTAATTATCATATATGTTATACTTATCCCTGTATAGATAATCTCTCCATATCTGTAATGTAAAAATTATTGTAGATAACTCCAAATAAAGAGTTGGGAAATGTTTCCCATTAAAAATAAATTGTTGTGAGTAAGAAGCTATAACCAAGTCATTATACAAAATATTTAATCTAAAATACCTTCTTTAAAGAATCACTCGAATCCCTTTCAAGTTAGCATGACGAAGGTGTTAGATAATCATTATAATTTATCCATATAAAATCAATAATATCCATTAAATATAAGAAAACTATGGACCTCAGTACCTATGGTTTGTCTGAGACAACATTCAATAGACTCTGTCTTTGATGGATCCATTGATATACCATTGCTTAATATCATATGACACAAAAATCAAACTTTGTTTTCCTGAATTCGAAATTTATAATTTTTTCATAAAAATTCTCATTCATAGAGGTCTTCAGTAAAATTTAAAAGTGATCTTTATGATATTTCTTTCTATACCAATAGATAATAATATCACTTATAAAGACTGTCACAAATTGATTAGGGTAATCTCTAAACACAATATTCCTTAAATCAATAAATATAATAGTGGAATTCATAAGAAAAAATAGAATCACTATATACTCATAGTGTCCATACCTTGTATAGAATGTTCTCTTGTGCATATACTCCTTTATGACCATGAATTAATGATATCAATAGTAATGTTTAATATTAGAAATGTATCGAGCTTCAAGCAGTCAATTAAACAAGTCATCTGTATGGGGAAGAGGATACTTTTTATTGATTATGATCTTGATAGAATCCTGATAATAAATAAAAATTCACAATGATCTATCATTATTCTTGAAAAATATAATTGGTGAACCCTAAGGTGAAAATCATGGCCGATGAATCCCTTATCTAGATTCCCCAGGAGTTCCTGTTCAATTACTATTGCTCAATATAGTATATTCAATAAGTATTTTATTTAAATATATGTGGCACAAGGTATGAGTTATTTTGAAAAATCAACTACACAATTAATTGGAATTATAGGACACTATTTAATAAATACGTTAAACCCTCCCTCATGATAGGAATGTCATTGATGAGGAGTTCCTACTAAACCATCCATCATAAATGACCATTCTTAATAGTAATAAAAACCCTTACAATGAATGTTATTTCCATTATATGTTCTTATTTATCATCACATTAATAGACACATAAATTGTTTTTGGAATATCAAATTGGAATCCTTTCATCAACAATTAATGTAGTATTTTTGTAGGGAAAGATAATTATTGCCTAATATAACATCAAATTGAAACAAAGGAGAATGAAAATATTTAGGGGAGTCACATTCCCACAAACAACAATCAAAGGGGAATCATATACTTGATATGTGATCATTATACCATTATAGGATTTCAAAACAAATTCTAATTCTAACTTTGTGGATTGAATATTAATAGCCTTATAAAATTCTTTATATATAAATGAATGTGTAGATCCAGAGTCAAATAAGACATTATTAGCTATAGAGTAGATGGTAAGTGTACCTTTCACCACTTCATTATCATAACCCTCATCATAAATTGTAATTACAATGATTTCACCTTTTACATTGGATTATGAGACTACTGATGTCAATCATCACCATTATCCTTCTTGTACCTCATATGTCCTGTAAATATTTCATCATAGGTACAAATAGATTTATCATCATTGTTTTTAGATCAATGAATTTGATATCCATTTTCAAATGAAGAATGAGAGGGATGTACTTGCTAAAAAATAATCGTTAAGACTCATCCCACTCTAGGGAAAAAATATCATTTGTTTTTTTTTGTATTTTGAATGATAGTCCACCATTGATCTACTTGTCTATCCAGACGATAGAAATCCCAATATAATATTTACATTTTCAAGTACTGGATAAAAAGATATATTTTTTCAATGATACTAATCCTTTTCTTATAAACTAGTTGATCTGTGGGACCACTCAAAGATGGTGGATTTTGTTTCATAAAGGACTCAACATAATTTTGTTCCCTCCTTTTCTCTTTTGGATGTCCAATATTATTCGTATCTGGATAATGTTGTGTGAACATGAAAATGATATTTTTCATTAAATCTCCCATAACATTTGATTTCTCATTAGGAAAAAAATTGCATTTCCCACTACATTCAGCAATAACAAGGTTTCTTCGGGTTCTAACCATCCTTTAAAACCAAAAATTATATTGTGGGAAATAATAATCATTGTGAAAAAATAGATAGTCATGAAAAGTAATTTATATGATGTCTAAATAAGGTCATGTTCTTTTTAATCCCTGAAACCTATGGTTCAACCTTGGTTATTCATGTACATCATCTATTCATATCTTTCATGATGGTTAATATAACAAATTTAAATTAACTAAAGCATATCCCCAATGAGAGTCAAACTATATGAAAAATAAGACCCATTTTCATGTACTTGGTAATGCTCAAGGTAAGACTGACATGCCTTTTCCAATGTTTTTTTACATAGGTATATATTTTCTTGAACCACATCCGCATATTGAATCTATAAATTGATATATTTTTCAGTAAACCAGACAACCTCTTATTTTCCAAAACATTAGGATTTTACCTTATACATAGGCATATTCTACGAGTTTTCACTGAAGTGTCCTCATATTAGTTTCATAACATTAACTAGACCTATCATATGATAACAAAACTAACAGACTAAGCTTTTAAAACATAGTTATAACATCTCTTTTTATGAAAATTCACTACATTACAAAAACACAAGTATGATGTTCATAAATATATAGTGTCTTTGAAAACATAGAAACATATAAAAAATGGTTCACAAGAGTTCTACATAATATCCCACATATATCTACATAATTATATCCCTTCTTATACATATCACATGAAATACCTATCCCCTTATTCTTCAGAATATAAACACAGGAAAGGGTGAAATCAAATTCTCATTAAGTGTAAAAAAGGTAAATATGTAAATATAATGAGAGAAAAGGGTATGAGAACATGATCATAACATAATAAAACCATACCCTACATATAAAATATTAAAATATTGATTCATTTTATAAATATTGGTAGTTTATAATAAATTAATCATAAGGAAATAAAGTAACATGATCCATGAGAACATCACATTGGAAAAATATGTCAAATTGTTGAATACAAATAAGTATAGAAAATAATTTCCATAGTTGTCAAATAATATTTTCAATGATATCATAGTATAATGGTTTCTATCCCCAAATCATCATAGTTGTCAAGGATTACTCCCAAGACTATCATAGTGGACAATGCCCATTATTGAACTGTGTTTACTTCCCATTCAAGGCCAAAATATATTATGAAATTTCAATAATTATCCAATTAACTGGAAGGAGATATAGGTCCCACCCATCACAAAATGAAAATAATTATTTTTTCCACAGGATCATAAAAATTTAATTATATTATATCCCTTGAAATGAAATGGATTTCATAGGAATTACATCAAAATATATCCCATGGAAAATAAATTGGTTACAAATACATTTCATCATAACATAACCCGTGTAAAATAAAAGGGTTTCATAAAAATATATTACTTTGAATAATAAACAATGTAAATAAATATTACTTTTTGTAAAAAAATTTCATATCCCCAGTAAAACATAATCTTCACTAAAGATTTTTCTCATTTATGACTAGAAATTCCATAAAAAATCATTAAATCATTCTTTAGTAAAATATCATTTACATTTTGAAAAAACCTATTTCAAAGATAAAAACATTCCAAGTAGTAAAGATTAATAAAACCCAATAAAAAAATGAAAGAAAATTCATTTAATTTTTTTTGAAATTGAATAAAAGGACAGAAAGAAATAAAAACAATATTAATAATTTTTTTAAAAAAATTATTAAAATGTTTATTGATAACACTGATAAGGAAGTAAAATAATTTTCGACCGATGAGAGAAATAAAATTGATATTTTCTGATAAAAACATATTTTTGATCCCTTGAATTATAAAAAAATTCAAAAGAAAGGAAAAAATGTATTCTTATTAAATAACTAGATCATAATTAATTAATTAATTATCTTGAAATATATATCATAAGGTATTACAATTGGAAACATAATAATAAATAATCCCGATAAATGATGGCATTTTAACATAAAATATTTACCACTTTGATATATTTAAATCATAAAAACCATTAAAGATAAACATAAATTGATTGATTAAATATCATTAAAAAGAATTATATTCATGATATAATTTTTGAAATTTCTGTATATACACCTCATAAAAAATATCGGTCTACAATATATCTTATGTCCTAATGAAGGAAATTTTAGACAAAAATCCATTACATTTAGTATCAACTTATTTCATACTAATTTAAGCCTTATATAAAATAAATAAAATTTTCTTATAAATATGTTATGTAACCATAATCATATTTATTCCACAACATATTATTTACTTGTTACTTTTTAATACTCATTTATAAATAATTCTTTGTTAAAATAAAATTTCACTTAATAATTGATTTGTTTTTTGTGGAAGTTTCAGTTTGGTAGTTCTGATCATTTTACAATTATCATGCTTCCATAAAATATTTTTTTAAATTAGAAATAAATATCACATTTATTCATTATATATGTATTTATTTATACCCATTAATATTTTTTATATGTAATTAGTTATGAATTTAATGAAGACGGTAAGCCGTACATAAACATGAATATTGTTTCCATTTTTTGGATGGAGAAAAATAAACGAAGGTACATAATATATCACCTTTATATATTAATTACTAGTTCATAAAAATCAAAATTATTAATTAAATTTATCATTTATTAGATTTCATGAAAAGTATTATTTAAAAATAGATCACTTCACTTCATGAGGAGGTAGTCCACTGTACACATAAGAAATATTATTGTATTCCCTACAGAATGGAAAGTATGAAGGTATACGTGATATTATAATTAAATAAGTATAGTTATATCATAAATAAATTATATATTAATTATATAAATCATTTATTCAATCGGTAAGAAGTGGTGATGGTAGTCAAATTATGTTGGTTTGCGAGGTGGTAGTTTGCCACACACTTGATATACTATTTTTTCCCATTTGAGTTAAGGGGAGATAGTTTTAGGCCATTAACAGAAAATAAAAACATATAAGTATAAGTAAAATTATATCTTTAATATATCATAATTTTTAAATAATATTGTAGGGATGCAGAGGGAGATATAAAATAAAATACTTAGTTAAGGATGTTACCTCTTATTTGGACAAATTCATTAGGTTTGCATAAAAATACTTAATATGATAACTATATTATCAAAAAAGGATTATAGGATGAGGGGGGGGGAATTAATTATATTATTTTTTAGGGATTGGGTGAAACAATGATTTTTTTCTGTGAAGATGATGGGGGTGACCTTTTATAAGTGGGGGAGAGTATACAAATGAAATATTTGAAATGAATAAAGTGTAATGATGTTTTTCACATGAAACACATACAAAAAATGGTTCATTATAGAGACGTATAAGTTATAAGAATGAAAATGGACATAATATTTTATTTTTATTAGTTTATAATTCATTTTACCACATCTATTTTTAGTTTAACCACCATACCTAGTAGACTCATTTTAACCATAACCATGGTAGTGAATTTTTTATACTTTCAATATTAATTTTGATAAAAAATTAAACTGAAACTATTATATGATATTAATTATAACAATTCCAAATTTAGATAATATTTTTTAAAAATTAAAATCATATAATTGTTATAATTAAATTTAAAATTAACCCTCTGGCCTGATGAAAAAATATTTTTCCAAACATAAATGTCTCAAAAATTTACAAGCTTTTATATAAAAATTCAACATGTAATTGACATGAAAGCCCTATAATACTTTAATTACATTATAATTAATCTTATTTTACAATTAAAATTATTTTAGAATAAAATTTAACCTTATAAATTCTCTAAATGAAACACATTTTTCAATATGAACAAGTATTTTTCAGTGTTCATCTAAAATTGAATCTTTCCTAAAAAATCTTAAAATTTACCCTAAGATAATTTTGACATGATAATTAAAAAAAATGAAATTAATATTATCAAAAAAAATCTAACTTTTTATAAATTTAAATTTATTATTATTTTCCAAAAAATATAAAATAAATTTTCAGGAATTAGAAATTTCCAAATATATAAAGTCTTTTCTAAATATTAAGTTATTTTTAATGAATACTATATATTTACATATAACTATTATAATTAATATTTGAAATATTTTTATTGATATTCATATCGCCATTTTTAATGGTTTGGTCAATAATATAATCCAAAAAAGATATATATTATAGTATAATATTAGTGGTTTACACAACCTAATAAAAAAACGAGATGTTTCCCAAGAAGTGAAAGGTAAAAGTTGATAACGGTGTGTGGATGTCTCAACACGAAATGTCCAATGGGTACCATGTTTATGAAAAGGTATCCAACATAATATAAGTTATTGAAATAACATTATAAACACCACATGACATCATGTTCACATGTATTTTAAAAATAAATTCCACATTGAATAGAAAGGTAGAGAATGAGACGAATTATATACTAATTTTATAGGCTAAATAGTTGAAATGATTAGGAGGTTAGAGAAAGTTAAAAATTAAAAAACTACTATCATTTATGATTTATATATTCTCATTACATATTTTAATAAAGTTTATAAAACATGGAAAATAAAAAGAGGATATATCATGAGGAGATCTCATCTTGTTGTAGTTACTAAGAATATGTTACAAGGATTGAGGAAGAAATTTCAACCTCACTGATAAAACATAGAAGTAGAAGATAATCAAAATTATTTATCTATATCTTTGTTTTTATTTAATTCTTGGAATTTAAAGTGATGATAACAAGAATTAATCCATTTTGGAGGAGATCTCAAATTTTTTTAAGCTTCTATAATTTTAACAACTCTTATTATATCAAAGAATTTAGATTACACCGTTATAATAAAAAGGAAGAGGAATGATTTTATCCTACCATCATAGATTTAATTTGAATTAATCTTATTTATATTATAAGAGTGAATATCTAATAATATGGTGAATAAAAAACCTACAATTCGAGATTTTTTATATTTGGGTTCAGGTGACAGCATGTTAAATACATTTCTTGTATATATTTTTTATGTTACCCCTGTAGACTAAAAAATAGATGTTAGTTTCACCTAGTGGATGAATTTTGAACATCCTTGTTGTATGAATTGATAAATCTTGTTTTTGATACATGGATTTATGTTTTGGACATGGATTTGAATAATATATGAAAAATTTCTAAGAGAAATGCGATGCCACCAAATTTATGAGGATACTTTTGTGTTCTTTAGTTCCTATAAAAACATTCAATTAGTTATCAATGATTCATGGGTATTGGCTTTACTAATGTAATGTAATAATAGTTTTGTGTGTGATATTTATGAGGATTACCTTCCCATAATAAAAATTTGTGGGGGAATAAAAAATTACTAACTATATTAATAAGGGTAATAAAACCTTTCCATTTTAATTTATTTTCAATTTATGGATAAATTATTACATAGACCATATCAGTTTATTTGGAAGAAAATGAATTACAAATAAAACCTAGAGGGGTATATTAACACTACCAAATGATTTTGCATTTATTTTTTATAAATTATGTTTTTTTTCAATAATCATGTCAACAAAATTAGTGAAATGGTGATATATTTGATGAGAGAGAAAGGATCCACCCAAAGGAAGTGGAATTTTCCACCCACCTTTGAAGATATGACTGGATAAATTCTTGGTAGTGGTTATCCGAACTAGATATTACTAAAGTATAGGGATTAATTTTCAAAAATACTCACTTATAAATTTGAGAAGGAGAGAAAATCTACTAGCTTGATTTAAACTGGATACTTGTATAATCTATATTTATCATGTTTCAAATAAAGACAAAGTGTTTAGGAGAAATATAAAATAGTAAAGAACCTATATTTTCTGCGACTTGTATTTTTTTTGGATTTTTAAATCACTAAGAAGAACATTAGGTTATCTAAAATTGATATGGATAAAAATTTATTTAAGATAGGTTGACCTTTAGTGGGAAGAATATTTTATCAAATTACTCTAAGTCAAGTATTTTGTATACTATGAGAGCATAGAAATGTGATTGAAGGTGTTAGGAATTATTTTAATAATTACTAAAATTATTTGAAAATGTTCTCTAATTATTTAAGGAGATTTTAGAAATCTTTAAAATTACTGTTGTTTTCGAAATCCTATTAAAAGAAATATGGAATTCATGTCACAGAGGGTAGAGAATTGCAAAGAAAATTACCCTACAAGGGTAATGCATATGATGGATAATATATATAAAATATATTTTTCATTCCCATAATATGTTTCAATTATAAATATAACTATAATCGAGGATTCAAATAACGGATAAATGAAATTCATTTTTGAAAGATACGGCATAAGAGACATCATCTTTATAGAAGTAAAAATTACAAAACACATAAGATAATTCATCTATACATGACTGAAATGGAAAATTGATTTATCTTATGGAATAATATATCTAAACCTACATAATATAACTGATACCCCCATAAATATATTCATATACTTGAAAGTTAATTAATTCCTACATAATTTAATGAATCCATGAGGATGAAAATAGAAATGGGAATCCAATTATACCAGGAACACATAGGTAAAATATCCTAAAGTGACCCAAATATAAGTAAATTTATTACATAGAGTTGGATATTGATTGACATAAGTGAAATTGTTTTTTCATATTTTTGAAAAATTTGATCCCAAAAGATAAATGACATTGGAAATTATTCAAGATCACATCAGATTTAAAAATAAGATATCCAAAATTTCAAGAAAATAAAGCAAATTAATTGTGATTATTGGGATGTTGTCAAATCATGTATAAATCATCTTTAATCCCTAGTAAGAATAGATTAAATCCTATTTTGATAAGAATAAAATGATATTAGGATGATTATCATTGTTATTTATACAAAAAAATAATTTATCATATTTTCAAGAGTAATGAAAATACAAATCAATGAAAACATGAGATATTATTCAAGGAATAATTATATATGAACCAACATAATAAGTGTTGTAAAGAAGTGGAAATTTTTTTTATATAGCGTTAATATGAGGTGGTGATTTTTTATATTAATCTCTCACACTATATGATAAAGAGTACTACTCACCATAAATGTGAATTTTGGTGTAATCTTTTCATATAGATAGGAAGCTTTTAAGTGTAGATTTTTTGGATGATATTTTATTCAAGAATAAATAACAAGATGATAAAATTTGGATATTTTTCCTTCTAATCATGAAGAGGAGGGTAGTTCTATAATTTTTAATAAGACATCCATATGGAAGGTAAATGAATATATAATGAAGGGATCTTATAAATCATGGGATGTAGAAAACGTTTTACATGAAATTTTTTTGGAGGGGAAACATTTCTTTATATATTTCATTTTTTTGTAAGGTTTTATGACCCCAATAATTAAATAGATCCACATAAAATTAATATGTTCATAGATATCGAGGATAGAAAATATCATGTGTCCAAGTGTCCATAAAATAAAATAATGGAAAATAGGTGTCAATGTTATTGATATGTTGACATAACTTAATATTGATAAATAAGAAGTATGTGCTTAAATAAATAGAAAGGAAGTTATAAGAATCCAAACTTGTGATGAATTTTCACATAAACCACATTTTGAAGAAAGAAATTCAGAATATGATGTTGAGTGTACTGATCTTTTTCAGACCATTGGGGCTTAAAGTTAAAACGAAAATAAGTTAATGATTTATCCAAAATAGTCCGAGCTTTAGAGAAATGTGAAAAAAATAAGGTTAATTTTAACATAATCCATGTAATAAAGGTTATATCATATGATTTTTATTTGAAAATTTAGTTTTAGAAAAGTTCATGAAGGGAGGGATTCCAATAAATTTTTTTATAAAGATCTCAAAGTTATAAATAGAACTGAGTCTAATATTTATGCCTGATTTCTTTAAGAAATTATAGAAGAAAAAGAAACACTATGGTGAGTAATAAGATATTATATTGTTAGTGGATTTTCACCTAATGTATAACAAATATTTATATTATAATGTGGAAGCTATATGAGAACTCGTAGGATTAAAGTATAAATATCTTGTGAGACTATACAAGATTAATTATATAATATAGTTAACCAAATATTTGTAACATTGAATGAAAATGATTAAAATATGATCCCTAACCACCCAATGTAATATTTTTCTCAATTATAGTTGAGAATTCATGACTCAATGAGAGTTGACAAGAAAAGGAAAAGTTACCTAAATTAAGGGGAAGCTTGAAAAAATACCACATGATGATTTCTTATTTATATTTATACATTACATATGGTCACCAAATGTTTTGTAGAATTTAAAAATCCATTCATATCCTAATAGATATTAGATTTTCTAATACCACAGAGGATATGTTAAAAATAAAATTTGAAATTTGGTTAAAATTTTACCAAACTTGGTTGCTCACCACTCAGGTGTGTCCCGATTGTCCATAAGGAATCTATACTATATCATTGGGTTTCACCACTAGGTGTAAGACAAAGCTCACAGAGGTGTTTTGTTACCTAAATATTAGGATTATCCATGTCATCCATTTTTTAAACAAGATAGTCCTTGGGTATGCATATTTATCTTTAACTTACCTTGTTGGACAAACTATGTGTTGACATGGGATTTTAAAGAAGGAATATAACACTTAGTATTTTTAAAGGGATTTAATAACACCATTTTATCCCATGTAATTCCTTTAATATGCATACATGATTCTAAATATTTATGTTTGAATTCCATTCCTTCCCCAAAATCAATGTGTCAAAAACACATTACAGTATAACTCTTTATATAACTTATATCTTATTCTTCTAACCTAAACTAAAATCAAATTATATTTATACATATGAAAATGTTTCTATATCCTATGTTATGTGATCCCCTTACATATAAATTATATGTATCATGTGAAATATAAAATATAAATATTAGTAATCTTAGAGTGATAAATAGAAAACTTCCAATTTTCTAGATAAGGCATAAGCCTCCGAGTTAGTGAGTAGTCCATCAAAAAGTCTTTATACCCAAGGATACATTAATCAAAATATACATTAATTCAATCCTAATTATAACATTGAATATGTAAAATAATAATCCACCTTCAAATTCAAGTTCGAGACACAATACATATCAAATTCAATACAAAATAAAACATAATCAATCATCATACAAAGCATGAAACTCTTTTTATGAATGTTTCACAATTTATAGAATTATTTTTACATTTAAAAGTTAATTATATATCCATTTATAATGTTATAATTATGTTAATATAAAAAGATTAAAATAAATTCAAATTAAAAATTCATATATTTAATCATGAGATAAACATATATGAACAATTCATAAATAAATTAATCATAAACACTTTATAATCTACTCTTAAAATATTTAAATTTCACAATTAAATAAATATTAACACTTTATACTTATTTCTAATACTAATTTCATAATGTTATCATTTATTTGAGAATTTACATAAGGATATAAAATTAAATTAAATTTATATATTTATATTACAATTCCATTATTAAAAAACATGCATAATAAAAATATCACATAATTTATATTATTCAAACATTCACAACATAAATTATTAAAAAACATTCTGATATGGTTTGTAGAATTTATTCAAATAATGAATTTAATTTGAATAATTTAAAATACTTAGTGTGAACAATTAATAATTTTAATTATAAACTTTCTTTTCCATTGAATTTTAATTTATATTCACATTATAAATTTCCATTATATTATCTATAAGAACATTATATATATATATATATTAAAATTCTGAAAATATAAACACAAAAGGTGTAATATTAATAGTCAATATTATGATGAATTTATCTATTCAATTTTTCTAAAAATATATTAATAAATTATAACCATTTTTTAATAAATAGTTTTTATACATTTTAGAAATTCAAAATATTTCCCATAATAATTCCTTATATTATTTATAATATTTTTTTTAAATTATATTATTTAGTATATAATTGAAATGTAGAACAATAAAAATTTTCAATTATAAATTATTCTATAACATAATTATTAAATAATATTTGATTGAAATAATGCAAGTCCTATTTATCACTATAAATCACAATACTGGATAGGTAATGTGACTTCTATAATAATAACTCGAATAGGCCTATGTAGCAATAAAAAATCCCTAGTGATAACCTATGTGATATGAAACCCAATTAATTCTGTAATTGAATTTTTCAATATACAAACTATGTAATATATAAAATTACACATGGTATCTTTTGGAATATTAATCATCTAGTTCCTTAGTTTCTTATCCTACAATATAGCCTATATCATATATCTGAAACACAAATTTTTTTCTAATGTGAATTAGTATCATCATACGTTATGATATCCCATACCATATACGAAAATACAAAAAAAAACCAATGGAACTATCCCTTGTCACTTCCTATGATATTCTTATCATTAGGCATGATAATATCATGGTTAAAATCACCACATTTCACGAAACCAACAAAAAAACTATATATAAATTACTTTTAATGAAATGGAATATGATTCTAGCATGATAACATACATTCTAAATTTTTCAATAAATATTTCATGAATCATGCTTCATGTTTGAGCTTTAATACTACATTTTATTTTCAAATTATTGAATTATACTTTTTGAAAAAAGTGTCACAAATTAAAAATGTTATCCTAATAAAAACTATGTGTGAAGACAAAACCAAGTATAAATAAAATTTAAGAAACTATTTCTGTACCTTTAACTAGTGATGTTTAAAATATTAATATTCTATCAAATGATTGATAACGATAATAGGGAGGCATCCATTAGACCCCTCACCTTTGTGTATCCATGTGTTGATATGAACAACCCATTGATTGTGAATTATTCTCTTTTTCCAATAGTATGTTAGTACCTCTCATAGAAGTGGAAATAGGAAGAAGAGAGATTATAGAAGGAATAATTTATAGTACAAAAAATTGGACTGATCCCTCACTATATCATGTTGAATTCCACTATAAATATCCCTTGAGGATACTCTTATATTTATCATTGATTAACTCATACATTTTAAAATGTATGAATTATGAAGGAATCTATTCATGCATTTAACATATAACTGAACTAATGATCATAACAAACATTTAATCATGTAAAAGATTATCCATAAATAAATTTTTTAGAATTTACATATGTATTAAAACTTTAAAATAAAATTATTCAACCAACCATAGGGGTTTTATGTGAATTTTACAGCATAATTTACTTATAACATATCCCTACAACTTTCCCATTGTTCACAATATGATATGAGGGCATTCAGGCATATCATTATCATGGAATTCAGAACAGGATAAGGAATGGTTTTTTGCTTATAAAGGTAGTGAATAATGTTTCAAAAATTTATGTTTCTACTCATCTCGGTTTATTAATAATATGAGGGCCTCATTATGATGTAATAAAATAAGTTGTTGAGGAGAATATCCTTCAGGTGGAGACTGGGTTATCAATCATTCCTGATACTAGAAAAGAGGGAACCCTTCTTGTAATTTATGGTAAATATTTTGATGAAAAGGATAAAAATAAACAGAGGGTTATAGAGATAAACTTATTGTAATACATAAGAATAATATGATGATATTGGGGAAGGATTAATCTAATATATAAAACATTAAAGTTACTCAATTTTCTACGAAAATGATTCCTTAATATTTCATTGGAAATCCTTTACAAGAGTATAAAAATTATGTGGTATGTAATTTAGATTCTTATGAGTACACCCCAAATTTATTTAAAGCATACATATTAATTTATCTCTATAAAAAATTTTATTGGAGATGATGGAAATATATAAGAAAACATCCAAGGAAGTAAATGAAGTATCATTGAAAAAATAATGTCCCAGATAGTGGGTTGGATGTGATAAATGTTGTCTTTAAGGTTATCTAGTGTATTTAAAAATATAGAAAATCATATTTTAAGAATTATCTTAGAAAACATGCTACTCAAGTTATATTAGTTGATGGAATTTTTCCCCCTTATGTTAACTCCCTTGAAGATGGCTGGGTCTCAACAGACTACTTCATTGTTTATATTCCCCCCCTCTTGAACCTAATAATAGAAAATACGTTGGTAATAGGTTCCTAAATTAATATTACTATATAAAATAATTGAAGAATCTATTACTCACTAATTATACTCTATTTTGATAAAAAGTCATTTTATATACCACATTTTTTTGGATGAAATTATATTTTTTGTGGATAATTATCAGATAAAACTTGTTGTGATTTCTCATATAGGGGGAATGATGATTCCATTATTTTGAGAAAATTATATTGGTCTATAAAAATTTATCATTAGTCTTATAGGTGAGGAAGGAGGGAAGCACTTCTTCGAAGATCAAGAAGAAAATTACAATTGCTGGTTGTGATAGATATAGAGAATCACTTTCTTTTACATAAAGACCAAAAAGTGGTATCATCTTACTCACAAGGATTTCTAATCTATGATCATTATAATATAGAAATGTTTTTTTATATTAAAATTTTCATATTTTTCATTCAATGTACATTATAGTGATTTCAATCATTCTTGGATACCCAATTTAAATAGAATCTTTTAGTATTAATATTTATCACCTATCAGTTGCATGTGTATATTTGGTTTCAGTTATTTTATGGTATTTACCAAAAATTATGTGGATTTAGAATAACATGGAAGTATTTTTAAGGAATCTTAGAATGATAAAATTCCTCACTTATATTCCAATTGTACATATTTTGACCATATTGTTTTGGATTGAGTTTGTGTTTTTTGGATGAGAAAGGAAAGGGGGTTTAAGAGATATTATTACCCCCATGATTGTACTAGGGATAAATTAAACGTTAATACTGGTTTCTTTTGGGAGGTAAAATCTACGATATAGAAAAAAAATTAGGTCATGGGTTTTGATTTTTGTAAAAAATATCAGGTAGTTGTTTATTTAAGTATTACACCTCACAGTTACTGAGAGGAATTATTAGTTGATATTTTTCCAAAGAAGAATTCTTTATTGAGTAATGAATCCAAGATTTTTATTATTACATATTGGTTACATTTTAACCACATTAATCTAAAATGTTATTATATTCTAATTTAGGTTTCATTATTTGTATCTAAATAAATTTTGAATCTCCAACTATAGATAATTTAAATTAGTTAATGAATAATAGTTAAAAAAGGGACTTAAATTTATAATTTTTCACACTATGTCTGAGGAAGCCTTAAAAAACCATTTCTATTGAATGTAATATTGGTGAGTGCATAGATGAAATATATACATATTAGATTTTTTTCTTGGGATAATTTTTATATGGAGGGATAAGAGTCTAATCAATAAGGATATTTTACTAGCAAATCAAGGGAATTTTCTTCTACAGGAGGTTATATATGGTAATATATGTATGGTTTTGGCTACATAACATATTCCTAAAATGGATAGAATGATACATAGGATGATTTTTTTTCTACAGGTGTATTTTATTTCTAAAAATATATTGAGTATTTTAAACTACCTACCACTGAATCCATAGTGGATAAATTATACCATTCGAATGATAAAAAAGTAATCATTATTATTGTAGATTTTGAGGGATAATGATTGTATCTGTTAAAGAAACATTGATAGAAAAATAAATATTTTTGAATGAAACATTCTACAATTTATTGGTCTACAAAGGGGGAACATGGATATAATTCTATTTAAAATAATAAAACTAAGATATACTTATATGGTTTTGACCTCACATGTATTGTATAGTGAAATTAGATTTATAAATTAATGATAAATGTTATATTTTTCATTTCTATAAATACATAGGTGAACTAATCAGAGGTTAATTATAATAGGTTCTGCAGTAATTATACAGAACCACAACTTTCTTGTTGTTATAAAAAAGATTTTTTACTAGAGGTATCTATATCAAATGGATAATACAGGAATAGGGCCGCGGGGGATGGGGGAAAATTATGGAATATTTTTAGGTAAACCCTTTAACTAACATGTATTTTATTATTCAAAACTTTTCAAGGAATGGAATTTAGATCCTAATAATAAGACAACCATTAAAGAAAAAAATGGGTGAGGGGTGGAATTTTATGATTTAGTACTAGTTCTGGTTTAATATGTTTTTTGGTTTATGATTTAATTATTTTCTGATTGTTTTTTAGAAGTTTATATCCTCTTTCTGGTGGATGTTTTTGTAGTTATTATCTACCATTTACCCTCTTCATTCATTCTTTTTTGGACTAAATATTTGGCCAACAATATTTTCAAACTCATTATATTTAATGTTTTATTTTCCCTTTGAAGGGAATGTTATTTTAGGGTTGATGTGGGGAGGTTTTGGTTGTTTTTTTGTTTTTTAGGCATTGAATATTTTTATAGATATCTTTGCAACAATCATATCATTTTTTTCTTATTTTTCCATTTTGAATAAATTCCTTATGTTTTTATCAGATATTATCAATCACTCATAAAGGATTGATTCCCATGTTTATGTTATTTGTTTCAATAATTACACCAATAATACATAAATAAGTGAAATATTTTATTAAAAATAAAACGGGAAGACTTAATGAAATTTTCATATTCAATAGTGTAAAATTAATCAATGGTTCCAAAAAGATTATATAATTACTAGTTTTTAACGAACTACTCTGAGATGACCAAACATGTCACTAGACCCAATCTACTATATGGCCCAAACGGTGTTTCTAATTCCCATGGGATTAAAACTAGTGAATTTCTATCACAAGAATCATATTCAGGGATAATGTTTTCTATATAATTAGAGTTAAATAAATTTAAAAATTACCAAGTTATCTCACAGACCTTACTTACATTATAATTCAATGTAATATCAAATAAATTTGAAATTGACATAATTGAACTTCGAAAATGTGTCATAAATTAGTAAAATGATTTTTCGAATTTTTATAAATAAAAAAAACCACACCAAAATAGAATTATACATCATCAAATATCTAGGATATAAATAAAAAATTTAAAACATTTATCAAAAGGATATTGTGTACAATATGAACATAGCCAAAAAACTATCTCCAATCCCAAATCCCACTCCATGAAATGTTTGGTTTATAACGATCTCCCATGTCACCCAACATATTTCAAAAGGAAAAAAGATGAGTCTAGTAAAAAGCATGACCTTTCAATATATAAACACGAAATTAAAAAACTTATAGGTCCCCATTATATAAGATTATTAAATGCATTTCATAAGGAAAATCATAAATGATAGTTTTAATAAAAAATTTAAAATAGTAATGAAAAATATACACATATAAAGAACCAAATTAAATAACCAAATAACATTATAAAACATTCTATATTATTTTTTAAAAAATGAAAACATTTATATTAACACGTTTCTTTCTTCTAAGATAATTTTATAATCAAAACACCCTTTTTAAAAATACAGAATAAAATAAATGAAAATGAGTTTAAATTCAAATGGGTTTTCTAAACATCATTGAAAACCTAATTTTAAATGAAAATACAAATAAATGGGTCAAACATACATGAAGAATGAACCAAAATTCTATAGTTAGGAGGTGAAGATATATAAAATAAATGTGGAACACCAATATGATAAGGTTAATGGTATTATCAAGAAAAATTTAGATATAACTTATATAATACATCATTTAATCTATGAATTATTATATGTAGATTATAGAAAATGGGGTGGTGAATTTCCGTCAAAAAATTAAAAGTGGAATAAAATAAAAATTCCAAAATTAAATAATTTTTTTAAAAAAAATTAATAAAATAAAATATTCAATTGCGGATAACTACAATTTGAGTTTATATGGATAATATCAAAGTAATATAAGAAAAATAAAATTAGATCACAATTATGAAAGTATGTGGGTTGAGGTTTTAATGATGTTAGGCTGAAAAGTAAATATTGAAAAAACACTATTGATAGGGAGTTTGACCAAATCTCTTTTTGAGTACCTAATTATCCACCCCTCGAGTAGAGAGGTCTATGGAATAAATAACTTATTATCAATGGTGAACAAGAATCAGTACCTCAAAATTTTCACTTTTGCGTATCTTATTTACCATTACTTGTCGTTAAGAAACCTGCCTCACAATTTTGTATAGTGTGAACCATTTGTGAATAGAGTTTGATGAAAGAGAGTTTTTCATTAGGAATACACATTACAAGTCACTCATAAATCTCTTTGTTGGAAGTATATTCAAAGTTGGAAAATAGATTGTGATAAAGGTTAGATAACCTTGAGGAAATTCTAACATTGAATGGTCTTTAGAGTAATTTATAACATTTAGTGTATCTTTATTTATTTGGATCAAGTAGGTTGTTTGAGAGTAAGTTAAAACTTCTAAGGATCTGACAAAGACCTTTGGTAGGTTGTAAAAGGCTTAGGAGTCTTCTGGAATTTTTCTAGTGTATTAAATATGAACATTTCTACTATAATGGAATATTTTAATATAATAAATATTATCTCATTGTACACTAGTAAATCCTACTAGGTACTCGATAGACTCCACTGATTATCCTGTGGTATGCTTATAGCTGGGGGATATTGCGAATCCCCCACCTTCTAGTCATGATAATCCATTTGATAGATGTTTGTGTTTAACTAGAACCACATTATATTTGATGAGACATTATCCCGTTAGGGATCATATATGGTGTAGTATGTGGTACTCCTATAAGAATAGTCTGCTACCACCATAGCTTAAGTGGCCCATGCATTTCCCTTAGTAGTCAGTGTATTCTATTGCAACCTGTCTTCAAGGAAGGAATCCTTCAATCCACTTCATTTTCATCTATGGATCATATAAAGAGATTCCAAATACATGAATTACTTAAAGTTACATGATCAAAACCTCATAAAATCTTTGACTTAACTTGAAGATACGATGTTAATCACCACTTTTAATTCAATTAAAATAATGAAAAAATATAAATGAGAAACTTAAAAATATAGGTGAATTCTTGTGATAATTCAAATACAATGATAGAGATATACAAGAACAATAGTCTCACCCAATTTTATGACCACAAACACATAACCTTATAAGATCAATTAAGAGTAAATAGAGATTAAAATATTTTTATAATATCTATGGAAATTCACGATATAAAAATATAACATTATTATTACATATACCATAAAATAAAAATAGGTTATATAATAAGATCAATATGTAAACCTAAGATTTAAAAAATATTAAATTTATTTTTAAAATATCCTCTATTTATTTTTATAGAAAATTTATTCCACTTATTTTTAAAATCGAATGGAGTTGAGTAAAATAATAAAGAAATTTCAAGAGAGATGTGAAAAAAATGATTTTGAAAACACCTTTTATTTTCCAAAATTCCAAAAATAAAATAATTATTATAGGAAGTTGGAGGAAAGTGAAATAATAGAATAAAAATAAAATAAAATTATAATACAGAAAAATTTGAAAACAATTTACTAGATTTCAAACTTCTTATAAAATAGAATTATTATAGAGAGAGAGTATGGAGAAATAAGAGTATAAAAAAAATTATCAGTGGAAAAAGAATTGTGAATGAAAGAATAAAATGGAAAATAATGATAAGGGAATGAAGAAAGTACATTTAAGAATCGAAAATAATTAAAGAAAAAAGGAGGAAGGAAAATAATAAAATTAAAGCTGGTACATTAATTTTTCCATGCAACATCAAGGGATGGGTTCACTTTAATTCATAGATTTAATCAATGAATGATGTTATAGGAGTATTCAATTTATGTGATACCATAATTATAAAAATACTTATTCGATTTTTCATTTAGACAAAAAGAAGACACATGATAAAGCTTAGATATAAGTATATAAATTACTTTTAATCAACCTTAAACTTATATCAAAGTGGTAAAAGAAATATTTCATTTAAAATAAGTAAATAAATAATAATTTTATGAGTTATGAAAATTATTTTTTTTAAAAAGTGTAAAAGGTATCAAAAATAAGATACATTATTTTCATTAAAATAATACTAATATTTTTGAATTACATTATATTTTGAAATATTGAAAACAAAAAACACAATTTTAAATTAATTATTTTAGAAAAAGAACACCTCTAAAAAAGATAATTTTATAATTAAAGGTATTTTGATCCAACTAAAATGGTAACACATTTTAGAAAATGGATCATATCCAGGATAAACAAAAAAATAAAATAAGAAATTATTGTTTTTAAAAGTATTTTAAGATTATTTTAAAAATAAACTAAGAAAGCCATAGATCAAAAGAAGAATATCATAAGAGAATCATTCTTAATTAACCTTTAATGAATTCAAAATAATGAATGGTTAGAGGATTGGTGAAAATGTTAGTGATTTGATATTATATTTGCTTATTATCAAATAATATATCACCTTTTTTAATGTGATCTCATAGGGAATGGTGACAATGTTCATTGTTTTTGGTGTGAGAGTGATGAATTGGATTTTATTTAGATAATGAGAGTATTATAATTGATTCTATTTATAGGAATACATTTAAATGTTATCCCAAAGTCCTAGAGATTTTTTTGTACCAAGCATTGAAGGACATAAATTAAAAATGGATACATATTCAATATCAGCTATAAAAATAACATGTGGAATCTTCTTGTTACTACTCCATGAGAAAATTCATTTTCCTAGTAGATCAGATTTTCAAATATAAATTTTATAGTCTAGCTTGAATCCGTGGAAATTATCTTCAGAAAATGAATTTAATTCAAAATATTTTTTTGGATTAAATAAATCTATATAATTTTATCCTTTAAAAAAATATTTTGAAAGTCCTGGAATGGTATTTCTTTGGATTTGATTGAAAAAGATCACAATGATAAACATTGAACATGATATCAAGCCAAGTCACATTTTTGGTAATGTAGAATACCAATCATAGTTCTATATAGTTTTTTATTTACCATCATAGAGGCTTCATACAATGCGAATACACTAGTAATACACATGTGAGATCTAATTTCCATAACAGAACCCGTTATGAATCATTGTAGAAGTTATTTTTTGGATTTTTCATGGTTTAAAAATATTCCATTAAAATTTTGAGAAATATAAAAACCAATAAATAATTTTACTTCACCCATAAATCTCATCTTCATTCCTTTATTAATTGAACCAAAAATTTTAAAATAGTTATTTTCATTGGCAGTTCCAAAAAAACATATCTTTAATGTAAATTTTAATAGGCAAAAGATCATTTGAGATATAAATTAAAAAGTGATTTTAATTGGATTTACCTATTTTAAAATCATTTTAAAGGGGATACTTTGAATGATTCTGATACAAATTTTTAGGGGTTTTTTATGTAATAAAAATAGTTGATAGGTTTGAAAAAACAATTTCAAAAAGTGTATTTTTAAATATGGGATGACATTCTACAAAAAAAAATTCAAAATAAAACAATTTAGAAAAGTTCTTTTGTTTTCCATTTAATATAATTTAAAATTCAGGTGATAAGTGAATTCAAAAAATATTCTAACAGATTCTAAAAAAGTGATGGGTGAAAAGGTATCATACTAATTAATTAATTATTCATAATTATTACCATTTGAAATTATATGAGATTGTTTTTTTAATGGTATCACTAGATTCATATTATTTGTTTTATAAATCCCATTTAGAGAATATACTGTCATGATCACTAGTTATTTCCCCTAGAATCCATATATAATTTTGAGTGAATATATTTAGTTCATCTTACATATAATGTACCCAATTTTCACCTTTAGTGGAATTGTTATGGGGTTTGTGTTCAAGGTAGAGGTAAAGTAAAGGTGTTCAGCCTCATGTAGGATTGGTTTACGAGTATGTGTCGCCAATTATAAACCGCCAATATAATTTTCAAGGGGGTGGTCTTTATATTTGTTGAAAAATATTGAAAGATAATTTTAAAAATATTATTTTTAATATTTAATTTATTTAATTTCAGAAGGTAAATTTAAAATGTTATTTTCAAAAACATTTTGAAGAAGAGGTTCCAAAAAAATTTCATAAAAAAACATCAATTGGTTCTCCCCCCATTTTGGTGATTTTTTAAATGATATGATACGATTATATTTTTTTGGAGTACCCAATAAATACTATTTCCTTTTATTTTGAATCCTATTTACGATGATTATATTTGGTATTAAATAATAAAATTAAACAAAAATATTAAGAAATAAGATTTTGGGGTTTTTATTAAACCAAAGCTCATAAGAATATTTTTTTGAGAAAAGTCCTTACAAAAACATGATTAATGATATATATTATAATATTCATGTCCTTAGAAAAAATATTTAGAAAATATAACATTCAGTATAAATAGATCGATCAATTTCTTATATTTTACCATTTCATCTATCTACTACCCAATCATATTAAGGGTCTTGAGTAGAAGAAAAAATATTTACTGTAACCTTTTTATAAACCTAAATCATTCAATTCATTATTATTTAATTCTCTTCCATGATTAGAATGAATTGAAATAATTTTGAAGAATTTTCCATATTCAACTTTTTAAAGAACTTGACGAAGGTTGTACAATATTTTATTTTATTAGTTAATATATAATCCTATGTGAATCTTTTACAATCAGTAAATATTATAAGAGTATAGATTTTTCCTCTTTTATTTTTTCATAAAATTTAGACCACAAAGTTAAAAATGAATCATTTCAATATATTTTAATGAATAAATGAAATTTTCATATTGGAAAGAGGATTTTTATTTATTTACATATTTGGAAGCTTCACAAACTATTTCATTATTGAAATAAAATTTGGGAAGATCTCATATTATATAATAATAGTATATTCGAGGCTATAATATGATCTAAAATGGATAAGGTATAAACACCAAATCCACATATCACTCTCATATGAACTGGAAGATTTATCATTTTGGATGGAAATATATTTTAAATTAATTATGTAAAATTTTCAAATATTGAAGCATTTAATAAAAAATTTCCTTTTGAATTAAAAAATATAAAAAATAAATTTTGGATTAGATTTTGTCTCAAGGCTTTTAAAAAAAACATTGTTTAATATTCTTGATTTATAAAAATTTAAGTAACCTTCATTTATTATATTTTATGTTGAATTATTTCTAAAGGAGACCTGACCAACTTCGAGTTTGATGATTTGATTAAATTTGGAGAGTTCACCACACATCTGTCTTGAGTAACAAGAATCTAGGTTCCACATTTCTTCAATGTTATTTCCAGGAAGGCACTTCTCTAACATGATTAATCAATTTATTTTTTTGTTAACTACACAAACATTTTCATGCTTATGTTAGTGAATATTGATTTCAAATACCATATTTTCTAAGGAGAATTTCTTATGAATAGACTGTAAGTGACCAGAAATTATTTTGACCCACTATATCTCAATTTTTACAACCATATATGTAGATTAAATGATTAGTTTTTTAATTAATTAAAAACTATATTGTGAAATGTGCTTTGAGTTTTTTTTATAATTGATTCTTAAAGGTTATTTCATGATTGAATTAACCAAAGGTGAGATGATATTTTCTATGTTTTTGAGATTCTGAAAGTTTAATTATGTTTTATTTAGATTGATTGAATTTGAATAGGGTTTTTTTTGATTTTCATGGTTAATTCAAGGTTATCGATAACTATTTTATTTTTTATTTCCATAGAAAATTAATATTTTTCTTTGATGGGAAGATAATTTTATTTTTAGAGAATTTATTTTCATTAACTAATTGATTATATTTATTTTCATGTTCTAGATATAAATAATCACTTTGATGAGATCCATTTTCTTTTTAATTTCGGTAATGTTTTTTGTCTTCATAATTTACATGTCAAGAGGAGAAATAAGAAGAGAAGAGAATAATTATGAGAATAATACAATGAGGAAATAGGAAGGGAGTACTAACTTTTATGACTTTGTCATCATTTCCAGAAGGAAAATTGGTCTTGATTAACTTATTATGGAATATAGAGTAGAATAAATGGAGCCATTTATTGAACTAAATATAGAGACTTTTCAATAATTTTTATCATTTTTCAATATTTTTTTATTTTATATGGGCCACTCAAGTTTATTATAACCCTTATTTTTTTGACATTCACAACACTCTCCCTCTAGTTACACATTTTTATTGTATTTTTTTAATTTCTTTTTAAAATTCTTCTATTGGATGTGAATAAACATGTTCTTAGAAAGATGATAATATTCTAGAAACTAAAGTACATATTTTTTTTATCGTTATTAGAAGTAAATTTTATGGATTTATTCAATTAATTGGCTTTACTGTCATCCCTTTTCACTTTGTGTTTCATCATATATTTCTATATCATTAATGATACTATTGGTAGATCTACTTCCATCTTTTTCATGTCATGTCTTTTTGAATAGCCGTCACATTATGTGCCTATGAGTTAGGTAACATCCATAATATTTTATTTACAATATTTTTTTATATAATTGTTTACCAAGGGAACTTATACTGTTATAAAATTAAATTATTTCTCACAAACATATATGCACTAGATTCATCAGAATACCAAGTAACACATTTATAATATTGATGAAAAATTTCTAATATTATATCACTTTCTTTATTTTTAACAACCTATTTCACTTTTAATAATTTCTAAATTTCATAAGTGTTTTGGTATGTGAAATAAAGATTAAACTAATTTTTATTAATACCACAATGTAAGTCATTCATAACATTGTCAATTAATTCAGAATTCATAATATCTCTGAGTTACCATTTAATTTAGATTATTTGGTGTGAATGTACTCATGCATTACCATTTTCCATATGGGATATGAAATACTACTAGCTTTAGTTTACTTATGATTCAACCAATTTAATAAATTAGTTCCATAAAAAATAGGAGCTTGAGAATTGAAATTAGATTCCACAACAAATATCTAACATTGAAATCAATTAAAGAATTGAAAAAAATCACAAATAAACATAATTTTAAAACATAAGGGTTTTTTTGAAAATGATATAAATAAAACATTTTGATACTATTTTTTTGTTTTATATTATGGAAATAGTGGGGTGGATTTCTCTTTTATAATGTGAATCAAAATAAAATATTAATTACAGAATAAAACAAATAAGAAACACTAAACCAAGAAATAGAATATAAAATAGTTGATAACATCAATTGTAGTTCATAAGGATAATATCAAATTAATTGATGCATAGAAATTTTCAAATTAAAATTCTATATGTGTGTTATTTTATTTTTTAGTAACAAAATGAGGAAATGTAAATTGAGGAAACAAATTGAAATGAATTTTGGATAAAGCTTTAAGTTATTCCCTTCATCTATACCCAAAGACTCTATATGTATGTGGAATAAATCTATTAGTCACAATGGTGTCAAATAAATTAACCCTAATATTTTTTTCTTGTGTGAACCCTCTTGAACTTCTTCAATTGTAAAGAATCTTCTCCCATACTTTTTCAGAATGTGATCCCATAGTGAAATGAGGGTGAAGAAAGAAATATTTTATTTAGGAAAACACTTTACAATATTCTAAAAAATCTCACTGATGGAAGGATATACAATGGAGTAAAAAATATTTTTGGAAAAAGGTTGTAGAGAAATGAAGAATTTAGAACATTAAAGGAACTTTAGTGGAATTGAGAACCATTAGTGACACATCATCGATTTAGTTAAAGATGGTTTTTCAACAGAAAGGTTAAAATTAAAAGAATAAAATAGAGTCCTTTATAGGCCCTAAAATTATTAGGAATATGCAATAATTCTTTTTTTGAATTGATGCTGGAATTTTATTTCATATTTTTAAATATGAATGCAATAAATTAAATCTCACTGAATACTATTGGATGCCATTAGATACCAGGTTGCCTCCATCAGGTAATCGATACACTGCCTATAGATGGGGTATTCTAGAGATACCCTTTCATATTTACAGTAGTGGGAAATGGAATATCAGTAGCCCTTTTACAAAATTGATATTCATTAGATGTGCCATTAGGAATCCGTTAATACTCTACTAGGTACTAGTGGTATTTTGGAAATCATGGCCTACTTATATTATTACACCAGGTAGCTGATGCAATGGAGCATGTAATCAGTGTAGTCTGCTGCTATCTATCTTCATGTAATGGCTCCTTCACTAAAACTGAAGGTCTTATATAGATCATATCAGGTGCTTAAAAGGACTTTAAGGATATATTGTTACTTTAAAAATCGTTCCTTAATGATTTAATGTAACTAGAATATTCCATGTAAGTGATATATTAAATTCTATAAAAATATTAAAACTCATTGAAATGAAAAAATTATAATGATAGGTGAGTTTTTTTTATCATTAAGAAACCATTGCAGAGAGAGGGGAACAACATAAATGTGTCATGTGATCTACCTGTGAAGCTAACTAGTAATGCATCTTACTTTATTATTTCCTATATCCCAACAGCCAATATATGATGAGTCAAAACCACAACCAATCCAACAAAACCACACATGACTAATTACAGATATCACCCATTCTATATTTAGTTCAGGCCACAAATTTTGTGACATTATAAATGTGTAAACAGACTGGTGATGTATAAGAATAAACCACCAAATTAGTACGTAGGATCCCCTGAAAAATCGAAAAGTGAGTTGACTGAACATGAACTCCAAGACCAATACAAAAGGAATAATCTATAACCCTACCTCACATCCATCAAAATCATATTTAATGAACGCCTTTCACATTTTATATCCCTGGAATAAATAAAAAATACCCTAAATTGGTATAAACAATCATCACATAGTGATAATAACTCATGTAAGGTGAAACAAGGACCACATAGTGACAAAAACCCTATAAAATGGGTTACACACACTAAGGGGAAATCAATATGGTCTCACAATAGTTAAATGAATCTATATAAAATGTTCCAATTGGGTAATTTCCATAAAACATGACTTGGAGTTCTAAGACCATTCCATTTTATGAAACACCACTTCAAATATCCTTTGGAAATCTAATAAAACTACACATATAATTTTTCATTTCATGTGTAGCCTTTTAAATATAGGACATCCTATTTGAAAACCAAAATAAGGACACGAGCATTTTATTTCCTATCAAACATATATTAAAGAAAAAAATTCCAATTTCAAAAGGTGTAAAACAACACATCCATTTCCACAAAATATTTAATTTCACCATTGAACACCTTTTAAAATCAGTTTGAGGACAATAGATAATAATAAAATAATTATCTCCATAAAAAAAATAATTTTTCTCTTTAAAAAATAAAACATGATTGAAATCCCACACACGTGATAAAAACAATTTCTATATCCTTTTATGAATTTTTAAAAAATTATCACATTAAAACATTCCATCTCAATCATGAAAACATGGAATTTTAAATAAAAACCATGTATTCCAAGATCAAACTTCAAGGAAATGACTTAGAAACACCAAATAGAAATAAAATATAATCATAATGTCAATAAAAAGTGATTTATCAAGAACAATCACACTTTGAATTCCAAAACAAAGAAATTTAATAGGAAACACCTACTTAAAAGAATAGAAAACCAGGTTGAGGCGTGTGTCCCTTGATGGTGATCACCTGAATAAAAAAGAATACCTTCACCATAATCCAAAGGAGACTAAAACCCTAGGTTATATCTATATCAAACCAAATACCTAGAATTAATACAGAACTTATGTTTCTATGAGGAATAGAAATCCTATGTAAGAAGGAAGGAATAATAATAGGGGATAAAGGAGCCGGGAATTATATTGGAATCACTTGGAAATCACCAATAATTAGTCAATAATTGAAGGGGGAGAAGATTAGAACCCCTCTTTTTTCTCTCTAGAGTTGGGGAAAAATAAGGGGGAGAGGGGTAAAAAACCATTTATATAAAAATGATAATTTTGATAAAAATATATTTTTAATTGATTTTGGGAAGGCCACAATGTTTTCCAAACCATGTACAAACTGTTTGGTATTACCTCTATGCACAAAATGAGATTCATAGATCAGGGGAAGCTTCAAATTATTTTTTAAAAAATATAGGGGGATCCTGAAAAAAATAACACTCTAAATGAAATTAAACTATGTATGACCATTACATGGTTGTTACTAACAGTGTCGGTATGCTTTGAAAACCATATAAAACTTATAAAATTGTAAATTTCCTATTGTAAAACTACCAGGGTTCAAGTTGATTCAAGATAAGTTAAAATAACTAAAATTTAACGCTATACATACATGTTGGTGTCACAATGCTCCCCACCAAACCACTTTCTATCCCATAAGATACGTAGTTGAAAAGTAAAAAAGTCAACTAGTAATGAAATATCCAATGAGGAACAAAATGAATATGACTTTTCAACCAGATCCAACCTCAAAACCAAATATGAAAGATCCTAAAAATTGTATACTAATGCTTCAAATATATTTCCTAGAATCTCAAAACCCAACTGAAACAGGAAACTAAAAGCATATGTTTTATGAATGTAAGGATGCAGAACATTATATCCCCTACATTTTTAATACCTTTGACATGATTAAACTAAAGGAATCTACTGAGATAATAATCCTTAAAACTACTAAGAAACTATAAGATAAAATCACCACAATAACATAAATACTTCCAAATGCAAATAGGGAAGGACAAAACCTAAGAATCCTAAAATAAATGAAATTATACTCAACCTAAAGCCAAAACACTCATTTATAACATAGGTTTACAGTTTTATAACCCTCATAAAATGAATGTATACTGGTTTATGTTTTCAAGATCAAAATTTTTAAATCAAAATTGACATAAAAAATGAAACAGTGAACACCCTAAAATGATGATTTTAATAAATAATTATTAGTTAATGTATATTTAAATCATATAAGTGGATAATATATAATATTATATTTATGGTTATTTTATATAATTAAAATTAATCTAAATATAATATATAGGAAGTTATATCACTCAGGGGTCAAGTCGAACATATGGTAAGGGTTTCTAATATCATTTTCATTTCCAGGAGTCATATGCCATATACTCATCTTAGTTATTTCATATAGTGTATATAATACCCATTTTATAATTATTTATCT
The DNA here is from genome assembly GCA_963277665.1 of Viscum album. Lineage (NCBI taxonomy): Eukaryota > Viridiplantae > Streptophyta > Magnoliopsida > Santalales > Viscaceae > Viscum > Viscum album. Next base: position 1,266,986,648 of record OY728160.1, read on the forward strand.
TGGTTATATTTATATTCATTTTATATAAGGTTTCATTCGTATCTATTTCTTTATTGGGTGTTATGATTTGGAATTTACCATAGTTATAAGGGTTTTATGTCAGGTATAAATTCTACTGAGATTTTTTATGATTAAAATTTTGATGATGAATTTATATATCTATATTAGATAAATATAATTTACATTATTATAAATTGATTATTTTTTTTAATTATAGTTTTTTCCTTTCATTTTCCCATCTCTATATACTCATACAACCAAAAGAATGTTTTTATGAAAATTATCTTTATTTCTCGTCTCGTTTTGAAATATATTCTCTTCCTTATCCAATTTTTTTAAAATATTATCTCCAATAATATTAATATTATAAAAATATTGATTCACTTCTTTTTAAACCATATTTCACTTTTTATAAAAATGTGTAAAAAAATATTAAAGTCCTTTTAAGAATTAGTTACTTTTTTTGGAAATGTGTGAAGACAAATTTTTTTAATGATTAAAATGTTACCATATTTATTCTTCTACTTTGGTTGTTAATTATAATTCAATATTAATGAAAAATATTTTATTTTTCACATGTTAAACCATTATTAAATGATTAATGTTTACATAATCTTGTGACATACATAAGAGTGGATTATGATTATGTGATGGGTGTTTCCATTAAATACCTCACGTTCATTGGGTAATGTTTAATGTTTATGATATTAATGGATTCCCATGATGTTATAAAAATCCCAAATGTATGTATAGGGGAGGTTTTCCTAAGCCCATAGAGAGTGTATAAGTTGTTATACGAAGCCCAACATGTAATGGATTTATTGTCAGATTTCCTTGGAAAATTATTTCTATGATTATGATTATGCCACAATTTATGTGACTCTCTTATAAAATGTTGTTATGAAAACATTATATTCCATGTATCATGATCATTGATTCTCTTAACATTCATGTCTAATAAATTTCCAATGATTTATGTACAAATTTATGATTATGATCAATGATGTTTTGGGTATGATTTTGTGATATTCATATCATTCTCTCACTATTTTATATTTTTATTTTTTTCATGTATGATTATAAACTATTATATCCCATGTATAGACTTAAAAATCATTTTAGATCACCCTTTATTATGTTATCTTTTCCTCAGGTTATGAAGAATAATATTGAGTATGCCATGTGAGGAGGTTATTTCGTACGATGTTGAAGAATTTTCATAGAATATGAAAATCTTGGTTTTAGGAGGAAAAAATTCACTTTATGTCAGGGGTATTTTTCTGTAATATATTATCCAAATTCTGCAATACTCTATGTCCTAAAAATTCCATCAGGATATATGTTATCCAATATTCCCTTTTTTATTTTTCATGTAAAAAATTAGGACTTTTTTATTGATATTAAAGGTAATATGTAAATTATTTATAAATTATCACAAAACCCTGATGTATAGTTTCAGGGTTATTATAATGATCCATTCTAGAATACAAAATTCCAATAAATCCATAGGAGATGTTCCATAATAGAAAAATACATTATAACATAATCCTAAATGCTCAACCATATTACAAACATAAAAAAATGGCCTCAAAGAAACACATCCACAAAAGGATCATACTTAATAACTCTTCCAAAAGCCAACATACTATAATTTTTAAGATGACCAAAATGAACACAATAGAGGAAAAACATTGGAGCATTAAAATAAATTTTTTAGACTTCGCTACAGTCCCAAATTAGAAGGCCTCTAATTCCTTTAGGAAGAACTAGTTTCCTTAAGAGGCCGACCCTCGATCGTCAAAATTCCCACTATTAGATTATCACACTTCCCCTCCACACCTATAGAACTATGTTCATTTCCATCTAACCATACTATGATGTTACCCAACACCAATTTCCTAGATTGGTCAACTTCTTCCCATGTCAATTTCATGAAAACCTCCAGAATTGAGGGTGGGCTAGACATAATCATGGATAAACCAAAATATGGGAGAATACCACCTCTAAATAATTGATATTTCTTAGAATCAATGAAAACCAACCACATAAATAAATTAACAAACCTTGAGAAGTGATTATCAAACTCCTTCACTAATCACTCACACTGATGAAGGTTCATAAGTTCAAAATCACTCTCCACTATCATTACCTTAGGGTAAAACCACTAGATAAAAACCATCCTATGAAACTAACAATACATACCTTTACGCAACTGATAAGGTACTATAGAACCCCAATACACCCGACTATAATTGACAGGAAAACTCACTGCAACCCTCACCCATGAAGCATCCAGTGTCTCAAGAAAATTTAGGATTCCTTCAATCCTTTCCAATAACATCTATGCTTATATTGATGATTATTAACCATATAAATAAGTGGGGTACTAACTAAATAATTCTATTGTGGGATAGAATAGGATATAAAGTTCCATGTACACCACTATACTTAGAGTTTGCGTAGATTATGGAATTAAGGGAGAACTTTTTGAGAGAATGGAGGATTCACCAAGATTATCATAATTATTAGAAGGTGTTATAATTTTATATTTGATAATCCTTGGGAGAACACCATAATTCTTAATATAAATGAAAAAATAATTCCTTCCTCATGGATTAAACCAATAATCACACTAGAAGATCGAGATGAACTAAAAATTTGAAAACCATGAAAAAAACTTCAACTTAAAACAAAAAAATTAAAATTCTATTTTAAAAATTACCCACTATCCACATGGGATTTCTGGAAACACTATCCACCAAGAAATATTATTTGAAAATATCCAAACACATTTTTTAAAATAAAACAACCTTTGTGGAACAATCATCATTAAAACAAATCATACCACAAAACTCCGAGTGTCCCATATCAAAACATCATATTGATAACCTATTTTTAGACCCACATTAGTTTAAAAATATCTATTTAAATCGATATTCTTTTTTAATATCCCAATGAACAAATTTAAGATATCTCAACTTTTACTTCTGAAAAAATATTCCGAATTTTCATAATTGAAACCAATAATTTATGAATCATTTTATGTAAACCATGGTGATTTTCTGTACTTTTCAAAAATCCTTGTAAACCAAATTTGAAATTAATAATTTTTTAAAAAAATCCTGCATTTTCTTAAAGAAACATTTAATACTAAGACATAATAAATAATTATTCAAACCATTAAACAAATACTATCATGGACACATTAAAATTACATCAAAACACTGCTCTATTTATAACTAAAAAGTGAGAGTCACTTTAAAAAATACAAAATGAAGAGGATTAAAAACAATAGAAATGGGAATGAAACATGGAAGTTAATGGTTTATCTGAATAGTTTGGGAGAAAAGTTTCCAAATGTAAAATATTCACTTTGATAGAGATAGAACAAAATAGATTTGGCACCCCAAGGCTGTCCAAACTAGGTGATAAAACAATTCTGCTAAATTTATCCATTATTTCCACCTTGAAACCAAATAGTGTCCTCTAATTTCACATATATTCTCAAAGGGGATAAAAGAAACACAATATGACATAAAAATCTAATAGAAAAAACAAAAAAGAAACTCAAATTCAAAATTCAAAACAAAACTTCCACTAGTATCTTGAGGTTTGGGAATATTAAGAGCCATCATGAATATCCAGAGAATTTCCTCTTAAGACATGAAAAAAAATTGTTTTATTTCTACCATGAAATACAAAAATATTAATAGGGACACTAAAAAACCTAGGATTTCACCAAAGAACTTGGATTTAACTCCATTTTTAAAATAACTAACCCAGGATGATAAAACAAATCACCTATGCCAATCTACCACAATTCTCAATGGGAATTCCAAATCACCATGGGCTAGAAAATAGTGACAAGGTTTCATTTGAAACACCATATAAAATGATTTAAAACTGAAATAATAGTTTAATGTGGTGTTGAATTATCGAGGTTTGACATATACTATACATCTTTTATACATCTATGAAATATCAAATACATATGAAACAAAAATAAATGAATAAGACAAATTGGTCATAACCAACAACATAGATTCAACCCATGTGTGTAAATACAAAACATCATCCATTAACCAAATGATAATGCATTTGAAATCCCTGTACAAAATAAAAAACTAAATTTAGCTACAAGTGATGCCAGATTTTCTAGTACAACAACTACCAAAAATAAAAATTAATCTCAACTCAAGTTTGAAGCTCGCTTCACACAACCCTTGGATTATCAACACCTTACAAATCATCAAACATTGGATAAAAGTATAAAATCCACGTCTATTTGAATCCTCAGACATATAATTTATAAGCATGAGGTAATGACCCTATATGTGACCACCCACCGAGTCAATAAAATATATTTCATAAGAAAATCCATAAATTATAGTTTTAAAATACAATTATAAAATAATATTAAAATATATACACCTCTTAAGAATAAAATTAGACCACATAAACTCATAATACAACATTACAGTTGGTTTTCCTAAAATGGAAACACACACTTTGAAAACATTCCTCCATCCTAAGTCATTTTTCAAAAAAAAAAACCACTTTGAAATGCACTTTAAAGAACTCATAAATGATTATTTAAATTCAAATTTGTTTCTAAAATACCTTTGAAAAAAATTCAATGGAAATTTCCCAACACAAAAGTTAAAATATAAACAAATAAGTACCCACACGTCCAAATATACGAGATGAAGATATAAAAGATAACGGTTCCACACCAATATATGAATGAGAATGATACAATAAAGTAAAAGTTAGATATCCACAATATATTCCGTCAATCAAGAAATAAATTTTTCATTGGATATACCATAGGTAGCTATCGTGATACATGTATAACTTTATCACTTTCCAATGGAATACCTTCTATATTATAATGATTCCAAACCACAAACTATCCAATAATCATACACATTACTAATTTAAAATGAATCCTCATCCTAACCCTAGTGCCTAGAATGACTGGAGGGACACTATATGTTTGTTAACCAACTAGTGAAACATAAGAATAGCCTTTGAATTTTTACCCTTGTTCATATATCCAACAACAACGTCAGATGTGTGAACATGGAATCCTAGATCTACACATAAGGAATAGGAAATATACCTCCCTCCCCTCCATCCACTTAATATAGAACAATGCCTTTTTCAAATCATACATCTATGTAATAAATACTAACATTCCCACATTTGGGGATACACATGCTTCACATGATAATAAAAACCCATGAAAGGGGAAAAATATCTTATAGTGATAAAAAATATACACATGGGGAAACACATACTCAGGGGTAATCAATAGAGTCTAAAAAGATTTAAATGAACCTATTTATAAATTTCCAACTGATAATTTACTATAAAACATGGAATATATTTCCAATCCCTTACCATTTTATAAAACACCACTTGAAGTGTACTTTGTAAATCCATTGAAACAACCCACACCATATTTAAATTCAAATAAATTTTTTGAAATAAAATTATTCATTTTTGAAATAAAATATAAGGACAAAGGTATTCCACTTTCCATTAAACACATTTTAATAAGACACAATGGAATTTTACCAATGGTTAAACCAACACATTCATTTGAAACAAACATTTTAAATTTACCAAATAACCCCTTCTAAATTTATTTTATGGTCATAAACTCATTATAAAATAATTCCCTCATTGAAACGATATTAATAATCATTGAAAATAAAAATTGGATTGAAATAGAACACACATCATAAAAAATTAAAAAAATCCTTATATTCATTTTACTAATCTTTAGTACACAAAAAAATTCCATTTAAAACATGAGAAGTGGAATTTTAGAGATAAATACCTCATAGTAATCATAAATATCAATGAAATTAAATATAAATAAAACATGGATATCACATATATGAATAATTCCATTAAAAATGTGATTTAAAAAGTCAAATCAGAATTTGAATTCAAAAATGAAACAATTACTTAGTAATACATACTTAGAAGATCCAAAAACAAGGATAAAAAGTTTCACCTTCAAGGAGAACCACCGAAATAATTAAGTGGATTCCCTCTTCAAGAAAAATGTGACAAAACCTTGGTTTAGAAAATTTTAGTAACCAATCTTGATATTACCATGGAGTCACAAATAAATCATGAAAAATGAGTCAATAATAAATGGGGAAAAGCATGAAACTCCTTAATTTTAAAAGTGTTATTTTAGAGGAAACAAAATTTTAATTAATTCAGGGCATGTCACACAGTTTTAATGCATTGTTTTCCAAATTATGTTTTAACTATACGAGAGTAACCCTACACAGAAAACAAGACACATGATTCCTTGGAAGCTCTTCATGATTTTTTAATCTATGTAGATAGCATGAGAAACCTCACTGTACCTAGGACAATACCCTCTATGTGTGTGCTCCACTGTTAACCCTAAACATTTAGGTAAGTCGTTAAACACCTAGGAAACCTACAACACTAAAAATATAGAACCTAAACAATACGATGACTCAAAGAAACTCAAGACATTTTAAAATAAGTCAAATTAAATTCAATAGTTGGAAGTTGGTGTCCCCTGGGGGAACAAAAATATTAGTAAATAATTTTTTGTTTTCTTTTGAGGATTATAGTTATTTATTAAAATTAAAATATATTCATCCAAATTTTAATCAAATTGATATAATTGATAAATGAGGTGTTTAATAAATGTATATAAAAACATTGAATATTGGAATAAATTGAATCATTTATAGTCTTATTCTGGATTTTACAATGTGAATATATGTGAAATCAAATCAAATATGGTTTATAATAAGTTTACCAACCCTGATATATTGATTTTATTACATGAACATTTGAATCATCCCAAAAAAAATCTAATATGAAATATTATTAAATATAAGTTTGAGAATTTATTGAATAATTTCTTTCTACAACAAATTTTTTCATATGTGATGCCTATTCTTAGAGTTCTATATAAAAAATTATAACAAAATGCTCTGTGTTTCTGGAAAATATTTATGGGGATATATGTTATCCAATACATACTCTATGTGTATCATTAATGTATTTTATAATTTTTTTTTTGCATCGGGTAAATTTTACGCATTTTCTTTTTATAATTCACAACTTGGAAGTCATAAGATTTATTCCCTATACCATCATATTAATGTCATAGTTTCTAGTATTTATCAATTATGACTATTTGAATACATAATAATGTGAAATATGCTCACATATTTTTAAGAAATATTCCATGCTGATTGGATTATGTGTTGAAATTCTTATGACTCATGTTTACACACAAAATATTTCATCTTGGACATTTTAATGTATTTATACATAATTTCAAGAAAAATAATCATCAGAAGAAAATTTTTTAGTTCTATATAATGACATGAAAATTTTCATGCAATAACATACTTTAAAATAAAACAATTATATTACAACAAATATTTCCCCATACAAAATGCTTGTGTCCATGAACCATATATTTTCCCTTTAAATATTTTGTTTGTGTTGTATTTTATCATATATTATCCCCATAATTAATAAAAATTAGACTCAATGGATTTTAGGTAATTATATTATATTTATTCACTATTTATTATAAATCACCCTAATAAGATGAGATGGGATGCATTAATAAGCATTGGTGATATTAAATTTGATAAAAATGTTTATGTTATATTAAAGTATTAAAATCAATTAACCTAAAATTAAATATCATATGTAAAGGATTCATTATTAAAATTTTATACTTTTACAATCATGGTTGAATTGAATGTTTGAAAGATGATAAATTTTTCAAATATAGAAAATCATTTTCTTAATGTGTTAAATAAATTAAAACGAGTTAAAAATGAATCATATATGATATTAACACAACAATTAGAATACATATCCTATAAGAAAAATATAATATCACTATTTATTATATTTCTTATAATTCCTTACTCCAGATACCGAAATCCTGATACCTGAGTTAGGGTTTCCAACTAGACTCAAGCAGGCTCCCTTATTTCCAGAGGTTGGAAACTACTTCATAGGGATTAAAATTGAATTATTAAGGGCACTATTTACCCTTTATAAAAAACTCAATTACCAATATTGAATTTAAATTTGATAAAAAATCAAACTTTAGTCACATTAAATGTAATATTTAATGCGTTTGATAATAAAAAAATTATGATACACTAAAACAACCGTATAATAAAAAATGAAAATTATCCTCAATTGTTAACCTCGCTCATTTATCTAACGTGTGACCAAAAACCAACATGTCGGTCATAATTAAAAAATCGTATGGCATTTTATTGATTAATAATAAATATTTTCCTTTTCTTATATCGTGAAACACAACATATACATGCACACCATTCCATTCATATATGGGTGTGGAAAACAATACCAAAAAATATTTCTCCAAATGACACTCATAATTCTCAGGTATGATAAATCCTTTCATATTTAAATAAATTAAATTTTAAGAAAGCATAAATACTTTACTAATTATTCATCTTCGTTAAAATATTTATTGTACGGAAACAATTATTTTTTGTCTATAAGAATAGAATTCAAATGTCACGAGAGTTTAAAAAAACTTGGGTGACCCTAGATGGACCACCTGTATCATATTTAAAAAACAAATAACCATATTACCATTCATATGTATAAAATATAGAACATAAAATGACATTATATTTAATGGAATAATGAGAAAACAACAAAAGGTTCACATTAACTTATGATCACACTTTAATTAACAATAGATTGTATTTCCACTAGAAAAATACATTTATTGTAATCCTTTCATGTATCATGACCCTTCATAAAAATGTTACCCTAAAACATCAACTTATTTTTCTATGAATCCGAAAAACATTTTTACAAACTTTTTTAGTAGTTAATATCCTCAATTTCATTTATTTAAAAATTTATTTATATATTAATATTCCAAAAAATTCCATCCATTGAATCAGTTCTCACAAATTTCTGATTATTAGATTCAAACCTAATTTAAATTTCAAAACCCTTTTCCAAAAAAATCATGGACATAATTTGATAAATTTAATTAGAATATCAATTCTTCCAACCTACCCATGATTCACCATAATCTAGGTTTCAAAAAATAAATTCAGATGGTTTTCCTAAATTGATAATTTACTTAATCCAATCTATATTTTTTTGAATTCCTATGATCCAAATAATAAATAACATTTAATAATTATTTGATAAAGAAAACCCAAAATCCATATTTTATTTAATAAAATTTACCCAAATAAAAAATAATTGGATAAAAACCATTATATGAAAGTATAAATGCAACCAAGAAAAATGAATATTTCAAAATTCTAAAGGTCTAGATGTTATGATCTTATTTTCAATATGGTACATCAATTCTTATACTCAAAGGCTTATATTTAGATCAATGATAAACTGAATTCTATATATAAATCCCCATGATGTAGTTTCCACGAGATAGGGAAGTTAGAGAAATAGATAAACTAACATTGAGAATAAAACTAGGCTATATTACTATCATTTCAGGTTTAATATATCAAATTCATTAGAATAAATTGTCTTTTGATGAATAAAACCCTTGAAAAACACCCTAAATAGATCTCAAGTGATGATCAATAAATGTGAGGTTAATTAATGTTTATTTAGAAATGAGGGAGTTGTTAAAATAGGAATCACTAGGTTTCTTAAATATTATACTATTTATGGTATAGTTTATTAATAGTTCTTATAAACCATGTGATGATACTAAATAATTTCATTAAGTGCAAACAAATATTTATCATAATTTTTTAACAATGGAATAAACCATGAAATTCTACTGTTAATTTTCTTACTATGTAATTTTTATAAAATGTGTTTTATACTATTCTCACAAACCATGCATGAAAAAAACACCACCTCCAAACATTAACTTTCATCCTAGATTTAAAAAAAATGAGATTGTAGGTCACAAAACAAAAATGGATTCTAATAATATTCTGCAGACAATTTTTACTTATACAGTTACAAATTCATCAACCTCCATCATCCAAAAAATTCATTATCCATTTTTTTCACATTATATTTTCTCTCTTATGTATCTTCTTAAACATCATCACCTCTCAATTGCACACAAGATAAAAATATTATATAACCCCTTAGAATATTATATTTCCAATAAATAAATTATATTGGTTTCATAACAAAGAAACATCTAATTTGAAGTCATGATCATCCCAATATATAATAATATAATGGCATGGTTAATAAATTATTAACTAAGAATATATGAAAACCCTAATAAAAAAATTTACATTTAGATAAATTTTAAAAAATATATTCTACTTCTCCAACTTGTTCTTTGTTCACAAAAAGTTTCGCATATATAGGAGATAAATATACATACATCCAAGTCATTAATTTCATAAGAGAGGAGCCACTCACATGAATACATGATATGTACCCATTAACTCCAAAGGATTTCATTGATGATGATTTAATCCATATTTTGGAGTTCACCAACCTCTTCTTGATCAAAATAATTTGATCTATCATGCCTTAAAAAAACATAGTACCAAGAGTGACTTATCCCCTTTCCCTTTCAAACATAATGATTATCAGAATAATAAGTCATAAAATTCTTTAAAGGGTCCCAAATGAATTGAAAAATGATAAGAATTTTTATAAGAAAATTAAACTATAAGAATTAAGTTACATATATTTCATAATATTTTTATTATTCAAATAGTTTGTTAAATCAATTTTTTTTGTTCCAATTTATTTTAAATATTTTATTTTGTTTTTTGTTTTTTTACAAATCATATTTTTTATATTTTTATTAGTAATTATTTTTAATATCTGGTATTATTATTATCATGATCATTATGCAACTACTATTGTGGTGGGGTGGTCCTCAGTTTTATCCCCTAAACTAATAGGCCGCGGTTTAAATCGAGACCATACCTCATTTGGCTCCACATTTTGGTGGGGTACTATTTTTATATCACACATGTGTGTGTAGGATTGTCATGATAGGCATGAGTGCATGGAATGTCAATTATTTTATATTAATCAAATCACCTAGATTTAATAAATTCTTATTATTATTGGTTAATAACTTATATATTTTATATTTGAAAATCCATATAATTGCACAACTAGTTCATCATGTACCAAAAAAATTGGAATGTTTATTTATTTATTTTTTATTCGTTTGGGTTTAGGTTTGGATTATTGGATGATATAGGATGTAATAGAGTGAAATCGTTTTACCCACTTGTGTCTCGCAACAACATCATGAAAATATTTCTTAGTCCTGTTGCGGTGGATAATAATTTGAAATGATTTCACACTCTCATCCTTCAAATGAAGAGCATGAAATTGTTTCAAGCTAATCAAATTCAAACCCAAAGAAGTGCATGTAATGATTTCATGGAATTTTTAGGAAGGAAAAATAGAGAGCATAAATTAATTTAGTTCTCTCCTTTAAGATTATTATAAAATTTAATCCTCTCATGAAGTTACCTCTTCCACTACTCATAATTTATCCCTCAAACAATCTCAAATTGTTTAAATTTACCCTTTAGCAATTCAGGTATATAAACATTCACTATTTGTTTCATTTATACTTTTTAGTTGTTTAAAATATAAATTATTTATTGGTTTTAAAATTTTTTATTTTTTATTTATTTAGTTTATTTATTTAATCTTTAATTTAGTTAAATTTTGCAGTAATTTGGATTTCTTTTCAATTTTCAGTATAATATTTTCAAATTAAATTACATGGTAATTAAGAATATCAAATTTCATGCTTAATTATTAGTATTATTTTTTTCAATTTAATTTATATGGTTATTAAGAATACGAAATTTCATTTTTATTTATTAGAATAATGTTTTAAATTTTAATTATATACATAATAATAATGTGAATTTACTTTTGAAACTATTAGTGCAATTTTTTAAATTAAATTTTATGTGAATTGAGATAACTAAATTTCATGTTACATTATTAGTATAAGGTTTAGAAAATAAATTTCCTATTAATTTGGAATAACAAAATATATGTATAATTATTATTGTAGTGTGTTGAAATAAAATTCTAGGGCTATTATGAATAAAAAATTACATGTATAATTATTAATATAATGTTTTAAATAATGTGTAATTAGTTATGAATAAAAAATAATGAAGGAATAAAATATGTTACAATAATATGGTAATAATAATAATTATACATTTAATCTTGAAGTTTGAACTTTCTTAAATAGGTTTCATAATGAAAATATAAATTTTTATTTTAATTAATAATATCTTTAGATTTGTTTTGTGTGAAAACTTTGGGTAGTGGGGCATCACTTTCTTCCTTTTTTATATAGATATAGGGATTTTTAATCTGTAACTCCCTGATTTATTATAATATATTTATTTTTAAATAAAAATAATTTATTTAATATATTTTTAAACTCGTAACCCTGAGATCAAATAACCCGTGATATAAAATTTAAATATAATTATTTAAACGATACAGTCAGAATCTATCCATTAAATTCATTGGTATGAATATTATTAACTAAATTATGAAATGTATACAAATGTAAAACCCAATACCAATTTATTTATTCTTTCTAAGGAAATAAAAACTCAAATTTTAGTAAATTCATTTTATTCTTCCAGATAATATGTTTTATTAAAAAATGTTTTTTTATTGTTTTATGTGAGTGAATTTTATATTAAATTTATGATAATTTGAGAAATATTATTTGATCAAAATAATATTATTTTTGAAATAATCATATCAATATGATCTTAGGGATAAAGATTTGAATTTTCTCAAATGATTGAATTTTTAGTGAATAGTGAAAAATAATGTTTTTTTAAACATCAATTTATTATAATTGAGAAAGCACCAAAATGTTTCTAAATTGATCCTAAATTAATATAATACTTTATTATATACAAATAATATAAATAATTACATAGTAATAAAAAATATTTATGATCTTAGTATAAGTTCGTTTTTGGGGTTAAAATCATATTTTAAAAAAACATTGCTTTTTAACCATTTATATTAAAATTAATTTCTATAAAATATAAAAAATGAATTTAATTAAATGGAAATTATATGAATTCAAATTTACCCTAGTAATAATTTATGAATTTTTTCTGAAGAAGAATTTTTTTGGTGAATTATGAAAAAACAGTTTTTTTTGAAATATGGTATCTTTTAGGATATTATCAAGACATAAATATGATATAAAAGTTTATGAATATTGTGTAATGACTCATTTATTATAATATACTAAAAATAAAATACAAAAATAATTCAAAAATATAAATTTTAATTTATTTCATGAAAAATAAGAAAACCATTTTCTATTTTGACACAGTGGTTTCACCACACTAGAAATGTTAAATTTGATTTGATAATTTTAATAATTGAGAATGAAAAAGTATTTTTAAAAACTTTTTAGTAATTATTATATATAAAATATTATTTTATTAATATATTTGAAAAATTTCATTATATGATAATAATTTTACCCAAATTCTTCTACAATGATTGCATAAGGTGTGAAAGGTCAAAATAACATATTAAATATATTTTCTTGATATGAATGAACATTTATAATCCTTAGAAATTATTATATAAGATAAAAATGACATAAAAAAATTTAATAATTTATTTTAAATATTTGAAATTATTATATATATATAAATCACATTCACCTTAATGGAACGACATATAAGTAAATAGTAAAAAAATTAATAAATAATTTTAAAAATATTTAAAATGATAATATTTAGATGATTTTGTGTATAAAATGAATTTTATAGATATTCAATATATATAATTTATTATATAAGATATTGGAAACAAAATCAATAGTATTTATGGTATTTTCAAGGTCAAAATAAATGAATAGTTCCAAAAATATCATTAATGATATTAAAAAATAAATAATATATTATTAGGTGATTAAATTTTATAAAATTAAAAAATTTGTCTAATGTAATAGGATATGGTTTAAAATATCATCCTTATCACATTTACGAGTTGATTAAACTCTAATGGTGACATTCTTGACCCTTAAATGGTAGACCACTTTTGTATTACAATATATATAAAAAAGTTTAACGAGGATTAAAACTAAAAGATTAGGACGACGACATAACAAAAAATTGTGGAAATTTCATTTTATGATATTATTTTGACTCACACTCTTGTCATATTATAATTATATAAATTTATATTAAATTAGAAATGAAAAAAATTATATAATTTAACATTACATGAAATTAATTGAATGTCTCTAATATCTCTTATAAAAGGAAACCCCTTCTCTCTCTTCATTACACCATTTTGAGAAACCTACTTCAACCAAAACCTACCGAATTACCTTATAAACTTCCCAATACAAAAATTAGCGGTTATATTTTTTTCAAATACTATTGTAGTGGTATTTAAGAAGGGGTCTGAGGGAAGTCTATCAAAGAAAAGGTAATTGTATTTATCGACTATTTCGATGTTACTTGTTCTCTTACTCAATATAAAAATATTTCACAAAAATAAAATAAAAAAAATTAGTTCATAAATATATTTTTCTATTTCTATGATTATGTTACAACCATATTCCATCAATTATCCATCCTACAAAAAGTGGAAACATTGCTCCTGTGTTTGTACGAAAAACTCTATCCATGTAGTGGTGTAACGTTTTTTCATCACCACATTAAATGGATAAATATAAAGATATAATTAATGTGTATATATATATATATGATATTTCTGAATTAATTATTATTCTAAAATTATAACATAATTTCTACGTTATTACATTATAATATGTTGGAAAATCATAATGTCAATCATGTGTATGTGTGGACTACCACTTCTACAATGTGATGGGATCCGTTTTTCAATTCTAAAGTACATGGATCACAATAACTATAGATTTAATGTGTATAAAAGATATATATAACATAAATATGAAACTATAATTGTGATTTTTTATTTACCCTTCTTTTGTTCCATCCGTCAAAAATTCAAAACAGAGTATATGCGTACGTACGAACAACCGTCTCCAAAAACTATGTAATTCATTTTTCTACCTCTATATTTTATATATGAACCTATATATATAATGAATATATATGATATTTATATCTTTTATTAAAATTTTGATATTATTGAACCTTAATAAAGATACATTAGCCAAAACTACTGAATCTAAACATATATGAAAAAGGAAACATTTAACAATCAAAATAATGATAATAATAAAATATTGTTAACAAATGTGTGATTAAATGTTATAAATGGATTATATATGATATTATATATATAAATATGTTTCATGAATGTAATTATATTAAAAATAAATTTATTATATATAAGGTTAAAAATCACTTACAAAGGCAGTTATAATTAAGGTAGGGTATTTAGTCTCAATTTATTTTGTTGAGGCAAATTTTAATGTTTTTCATCAGTTTATTTTATAGGGTTTATATAATAATCTTTATAATAATATATCAATAATCATTCATAATTCATGTTTTATAATTTTCAATTATTGTTTTTATCAAAGAGGATTTGACTTGAAATTTTTAAAGTAATAAGTGGTTTGTTATCTAAATTTTAGTTCAATAGGTTATAATATAACATTATTAACCAATTTATGCCAAGTTTATGTGTGAAAAGTCATTGGATTGTATTATTTTAATTTTTTATGGAGATTTACATTTTTATTCCTAATAACTTCATTTTTAAATTCTAACTTTAATGATATGATCTGTGTAAGTGATTTTATCTCAATGTCCACTCTATTGAGTCATAATTGGAATTATGAACCAATTTATTTTCATATGGTGATATATACCCCTTTTATATATTTAACTCGAACATATATTTATCAATTATGATTAATTTTTCAATTCATGTTTACAATTTAAAGATTATCAATATTTTCTTCTAACTTTTAATATTTTTTCACTTCAATCATGAAAATAAATGTTGAAAATAAACTCCATTGTTATTTCTCTTTTTATCAGACACATTTTCTTCTATTTATATATATTTTAAATTATTGTAAAAAATTATTATTTTTACTCCAATGAGATTTTATGTTTTACTTGAAATTTAGAAGGTTTCAAATAAATCTTTATATTGTTTTCCAAAGTTTTTATTTTCGACTCTCTTTACAAAAAGTTAAATGGAATGTTTTTTTAATTTATATGGTATTAATACATTTTACATATTCCATAACCATTTTATTTTATTTAAATTCATCTCTATATTTTAATTGTTTTAAATGTAAAACAATTTTCAGAAATCTTATTTTAAATTTTCTCATTTATTTTTATTTGAAAAATACATTTACTTAAAACGTTGTATTTATAATGAATTGAAGGTTATATTTTATATCTTATTATCTATGTAGATATTTACTTTCTCTTAAAACATTAACATTCTTCTTACGATTTTTCAATTTATATTACATTTCTCTTAAATACCCATAACTGATATGCTTATTTCATTAACCATGTATCATTTTCACATACAGTGCATTACTTTGAATGTTATTTTAATAAATGGAGAAACCATGATAAATATGAATTATTTACTAAAAATTGATATTTATTGGCCAATCATATTGTTTATGAATTCAATTGAACAATTAACATATTAGGAATACATTGGAAATATAGTGAAGGGTGGGTCCCTGTTATAGATATACCCTTGATTATAAGAAAATTATTATAAAGAAAATTATTTGGATAAAATTAATAAATGGGTTTTTGGTGTATATCTACTTATATTTTATATTGTTTTGGAACAAGGCTTTTATGGTAGAGATATAGTTATTCCAAAAATTAATCATTTTTTTCATTGATAATTTAGTTATTATCATCCATTATATTACTTTACTACTATTATATATAGACTAATTTAGGGATAAATTTAATGATAATTTATTTTAGTTATTTACCTTTCCTTATTGATCATGCCAATTTAACCTAGATACATTCCATAATTTATAGCCCTTATTGAGTATATGATCAAATACTTTATTTTTTTCATTTACCTAAAATATGAATATGGAATGTTTCAATGTGTCTAACATTGAATAATATTTACTTTCACTCTATTTTATAATATATTTCCAATGAATAATTTGAAGCAAGACTGTATCTGGTTCTTCAAGAATACTAAAATTATAAGTCCTTTTGGATGTTATCCCTAATATTTTTTTTTAAAAGTAATAAAGTTGGCCCTTGATTTGGGTAACATGATTTTGGGAATTTATAGTTTGCATTATAGGATGTTTAGTTGAAAAATTGGGAACTATATTTAGGAAACCCTTGACAATTGAACATTACCCTATGCCAGTCTTTGAGGATATTCCCCAAAGACATTAGGTTAATGATATGTATGATAGTATGTTAATATTTTTAGGTACCATCATTGGACAATATATTTAATTGTTATAATATGTTTAAATTAATAAACACCCCTTATGAGGGTTTATATTATGGTAGTCCGTTGGAGACATTTATTTAGTTTTAAAAACTGTTTCAGGAAAATGTAATCCTTATGTATAACATTGGTTTTAGTGAGAAGGTTATTTTAGGAATAACATTTTTATATTTTGTTGAAATATGCTTAATGTTTTTAGTAACCATTTAGGTTAATATGATAATAAATGTTATGGTAGTAATAATCAATTAAAATTATTTGATATATGGGAAAAATTAATTGTATAGAAAAACTTAGTGGTTTAAAATTCATTTGATTATTAATTGTATGTAAAGACCTGAAAATTCCATGTCATTTTTTTTAATTAAATAGGAATTTTATGAGTCTTTGAAAATTGAAGGCGCGTGATTCTAAGGCCCAAAGTGCTCAGAATGAATTTCTAATCTTTTCTTCAAGTACTTTCAGTAAACGTTTGAGTGAGTTTTTCTAAAATTTCAACCGGTGCTCAGAATTAATATTAGAGGACACTGTTGAACTCGTAGTGATGATATTCACTTATGGACACCTTCACCTTGACCATAGTGGGATGAGAGTGAATGTTAGAATTTGTGTTTTTCATGCAGGAGTAAAATAAAATAAAATGGTGTAACATTTTATTTTTATTTTATTTTGAAACCACCCTTATGGATATTTCACAGGTGGGGACCACCAGAACTAAAACATCCCATGAGAGGTTATGGAGGTGGGGACCACCGATCCTAACCTCCCATGAGAGGTTATGGTGGTGGGGACCTCCCGAGACTTAAAACCCCTTGAAATCCATTTAAAATCCCTCTTAATGGGGATAAGCTTCTTGAGCTCTCCCACATAATTATTCCACCCTCCTTTAACTAATTTTGTGCCAACATCCTCAATTAATTAAGTGGAGAAAACCTAATTTATGTCAACAATTAAATTTTGGAAACATATCATTTTTAATACCTTTCATTTTGAAGAATTTGGTGGAGTGGAGAAATATTTGGAGGATTACACTTCTCCAACGAGCTTCCCCGGGCCATCATGACACCCCCTTGGACGAGCCACCATCCTTGTCTGAGTTGACCGTTGGCCTCCACCGCCCCACGACACCCATGGCCCCTCGCGGACCTCGCGGTCCCCTGGGCCGCCCAACGGGATTGGCCGCACCACGGGTCGGGCTTGACCTGGTGGTTCGAGATGGGTCAACCTGAATCGGGTCGACCTAGGGAAGGTCGGGTCGGGTCGGTCCGACCGGGTCAGACCAGACCCGGACCTGATACAAACCTATACTTTACTTATGCCATTACTTTGGCACCGAACATCTATTTGGAAAACCATTAGCGGTGATAGGAACCTCGGAGTGAGACGTTCACTTTGAGTATACCCCAATGGAGATTTTTGTTAAGATGTGATATGATAGGTAGGATCAAGCATGAATCCAACAGGGCCCCCGAGACTAAAATTATAATAACACATAGACCAGGCATCCGAACAATGCCACATCTATTATGTTGAGACCCCTATGATGTGACGTTCCTTTGAGATACTTCTTTTTTGGACTTTATGGAAGTTGGAGTATCGAACAGAGGATTGTAGAGAAGATCCTCTTGGAGACAAGCAATCATAGTGCGAGAACCCAGTAGCTAGCTGTAACGAGAAAAATGAATAGTGATCCTATGTGGGTGAGCACCAAGCGATCCTATGTGGGCCCCCACCTCGGGATCATGTGTTGGTCAGCACCAAGTGATCATGTGTGGTTCAGCACCTAGCGATCTTGTGTGTGTCAGCACCGAGCAATCCTGTGTGGGTCAGCACAGAGAGATCCTGTGTGGGTCTTTATCTTAATGGAGTAACATGGTACAATAGTTATAACTAATCATCTTTACTACCGTACCTATGTTATACCTGGTATGAGTTGTTTTCGTACATGTGTGGTACTTCCCTTCGTGGTAATACCATGGTTGTATTATATTCCGTGGCGTACCTATGTGGTACTTGACTATGTAGTTTTCCTTCCTCTGTGTAATAGTTGAGCCTTGTTCTTTTGGGTGGGGCCCTGTTTTTAATCATGATTGAGATGGTTATACTTGATAACTTTGGTATTTGTATGGGCATATACCAAAGTAGGGGTGGAAGTTGGATTCATGCTTTACGGTTTATCCTTTGTGGATTTGGGATACCTTGATAGTATCGGGGTCCCTACTGAGTATTTTTATACTAACCCCTACACGGGCTATGCCCACACCTTGTGGTGTTTGGTGAAGATGACTAAAAATGGTGATCGAGGCTAAGAGTACTAGGACAGGATGGTGCTCGAAGGTGGACTATAAGACTTGTCGATACGCAGAGGAGACGGGTGGACTTGGGTGCTGAGGAGGTGATCTGTGCCTACCCTTCAGATAGGATCCTCGGAGGATGACCCAGAAGCTGCCTTTATCTTTATTCATTTTTCTGTTATTTCAGTTGTACTTGTACTTTCTAGTTGGGCTTTTATTCTGGCCTCTTTTACTTACTGCACTCACTATGTTCACTATTTTGTTTACTTGAGTTCGTATCTTGATGTGTCCTTGGTTGTGTGTGCTTACAGGTTATAAAGACAATGCCTTCCTAGTTTTACTTATGAACCCTTTGGTGCAAGTAGCCAGCCCCTAGCCTATGGAACACGGGGATGGGGTAGTCACGACACGGGCACCAAGGGATGGGTCGTGAAAAATTGGTATTATTGGAGTCTGTTTTACCGTAGAACATATAACTATGATCTTTTTAATGGCTATAATGTTATGTGTAGTGAGTGTGGTTATCAGTTTAGGGAATCTAGCGTTGGTTCAGTTGTCGACGTATCCATACACCAGGTCTCTAACTTCTGATTTCTGACTCAGTGCACGAAAAAATTGGTTACGTGTGATTATAGTTTATAATGACAATTCCTTCCCAATTATAGGGAATATTCCTTCAGTGATAGTCTCGATCCCCTGTCCTATGGAAGGAGGGATTGGGGTAGTCACAACATGGGACCTAGGGGATGTGTCGTGACAAATTGGAATCAGAGGAGAGATGCCAACAGAGTTTTCAGGAGCTGAGGTGGAGGCTGGCTAGTACCCCCATCTTGAGGATTTTAGAGGATGGCTTAGGGTACGTAGTCTGCTGCGAATCATCATGAACCTGCCTCAGATATGTCCTGATGCAGGAGCAATCAGGGTCCACATATGGTTCTCGATAGTGGAGACATCATGAGAAGAATTACACTACCCATAACCTAGAGTTAGCAGCAGTGGTCTTCGCCTTGAGGATATGGAATCACTATTTGATGGGTGAACATTTTACAGTTTTCTCTGATCACAAGAGTCTCAGTTATATCTTTTTTCAGAAGGACCTGATCCTAATACAACGACGTGGGCTTGTGTTTCCCCAAGACTATGACTTTGAGATAGTCTATACTCCTGGGAAGGGTAACATTGTTGTAGATGCACTAAGCAGGAGGTATGGTATACAATTTCTAGGTGAGGTGATAGAGCAGCTGGCCACATTACATATATCCTTTGTGGATAGTTATGGAGCAGTTATTCTAAATTTTATTACAGTCACACCCCCACTTTTTTAACGATTCAGGGAGGCACAGAGTGGGGACAATAACTGCGAGGCACGATGTGCTCTAATATCCATAGGGAAGGCACCTGATGGATTTTCTGATGATGGGGATACATCATTCTTTTCAGAGGATGTACCATGGTACCATTGCTGATTCGAGAGGATGTGTTGATGGAGTTCCAAACATCCCCTCTATCTGTACATCCAGAAGTGGCGAATATGTACCAGCACCTCTGATGATATCACTAGTGGCCGAGAATGAAGAAAGCAATATCAATTTTTTTTTCTCAGTGCCTCACTTGTCAGTAAGTGAAGGCACAACATCAGGTACCAGCAAGCTTGGTTCATCCTTTTGAGGTTCTACAGTGGACGTGGGATGGGATATCCATGGACTTCGTGATAAGACTTCCACATATGTCCAGAGGTCATGACTCGATATGAGTGATTGTCGACCGACTCACCTAGTCATCCCACTTCCTACTGATCAGAGTGTAGGGTTCAGTTGAGAGCATGTGAAGCCTCTATTTGCAGTAGATTGTGCGGCTACATGGAGTACCCTCGATAAATGTCTCTGATTGTGATGTGCGTTTTAATTCTCGGCTAGAGAAGGGGTTGTAGGAGGCCTTCGGGATGCAGCTTCCATTGAGCATAGGCTTCCATCCTTAGATGGATGGCTAGACTAAGCAGACCATTCAGACCCTTGAGGACATAATGTGTTCTTGTGATCATAACATCAGTCACATGTGGGAGGATCACTTGAACATTGGTGGAGCTTGCATACAACAAAAACTATCACTCCACCCATGGGATTGTACCTTTTGAGGCGTTATATGGGGGACCTTATAGATTACCTTTGTGCTGGACTGACCCATTGATTCAGCACTAGTTAGACCAGAGATGGTATGGCCTAACGCATAGGAAGTGAAGATCATCTTGGAGTATATGGAGACTGCATAGAGTAGGCAGAAGTCTTATGATGATAGGGGATATAGACCTCTAGAGTTCAATGAGGGAACCATGTCTTTTTACGGGTCTCACCCCGAAGAGGTTTAGGGAGATTTGGCCAAGGCGGCAAGTTATCTATGAGATTCATCGGACCCTTCCAGGTCCTCAATAGAGTTGGTGAGGCAGATTACCTCTTATCTCTTCAAACTCAGTTGCAGTGGGTGCATGACATGTTCCACGTATCCCAGCTAAGGGGATACGTGTACGACCCTTCTCATATCATCGACCATGGAGAGTTGGACGTCGATGATGGGTTGAATTTTATGTAGGTTCCAGTAGAGGTTGGGGATAGACAGGAACAAGTCCTTTCTGGATGGTCGATAACTTTGGTGTGCGTTCATTGGTAGCATGCGAATCTCCAGGAGAGCACATGTGAGTGGAAGGCTTAGATTCATGCTCAGTACCCCCTCTTGTTTTCTTAGTTTGAGTTGTGGCTTATGGGGAACCAAAGCCCTAAGTAGGGGAGAATGTAAAGACCTGAAAATTCTGTGTAATTGTTTTTAATTAAATGTGAATTTTTCGAGTCTGTAAAAATTAACGGTGCATGATTCTGAGTCTCGGAGTGCCCAGAATGAATTTCTAAACTTTTGTTTGGGTAGGTTCAGTAAACATGTGATTGGGTTTTTCTAACTTTTGAACAGGTGCTCCGAATAGAAATTCGATGACATGATTGAACTCGCAGTGTCTATATTCTGGTATGGAGACCATCTCCTCGACCGTAGTGGGTTGAGAGTGAAAGTAAGAATTTGGGTTTTTTGTGAAGGAATAAAATAAAAAAAATGGTGTATCATTTTATTTTTCTTTTATTTTGAAACCACCCATGTGGATATTTCACAAGTTGGGACCACCTAAACTAAAACCTACCATGAGAGGTTATGGAGGTGGGGACCACCGATCGTAACCTCCCATAAGAGGTTATGGTGGTGAGGACAACCCAATGCTTAAATCCCCTTGAACTCAATTTTAATGGAGAGAAACCTCTTGAGCTCCCCCACATAATTATGCCACCCAACTTAAATTAATTTTGTGCCAACCTCATCAATTAATTAAGTGGTTCCAACTTAATTTATGTCAATAATTAAATTGGGGAAACATATCATTTTGGATACTTTTAATTTTGGCAGATTTGGGGGTGAGGAGAAATATTAGGAGGGATACACTTCTCCAACAAAGAATTCCATTGAAGAACATACTTCAGAAATAATGGAATAGGATGATGGGCGAGCCCGACATCAAAGGGTGGTTTCGGAAGTGAGGATTGTTGACACTTTCTTTTCCTTCTTCGACTTCCTTCTCACGCCAACATCAATAAAAATTCCATGGTAGGGGTTTAGTTCCCATGTTCTTCCCCTCTAATTTTTCTTTTACAGGGTTGGGGAATAGTGATTGAAGAAGGATGTGAGGATTGATGATCTTAAATATCATCCATACATGTTCTTGAATAAAAAATGGTGAACCACTTGCTACAAATCTAACGTTGAGGGGGTGGGCCAAACTAACATGGCCCAAAACCTCCATCATTCTTTCTTATTGTGTTCTTCATGAAGGAAGAATGTGCCTTACACCACGACGAAGAAAAAATAGAGAGGCCAACTAAACCATATGCTGGAGAAGGGACGACGCTCTGCGCCCTGCAGCCGAACTGCCGCCAGCGACATCACCACCCGCGTCGTCCCCGCCATATGCGGCCCCGCCCCACTGCCCCTTGTCTCCACCATCTGCGGCCCCGCCACGCCGCCCATGGACTCGCAGAGATTCTCCACGGCCCCGCCCATCAGGTTGAGCCACCCTAGGCTAGGCCATGCCACCCCACGACCTCGCGGAACTCCACGGCCGAGCCGCCCTACATCCTCCGCCCTCCCGCCCGAGCCGCCCCAGCCAAGTCATCCCTTGGCCTCCACCCTTCTTAACCGAGCCACCCCATTCCCTCACGACACCCCAGTAGCCGAGCCACCATCAACAGCTGCCCAGATCCATCGCCTCTGCCACCACGCATTACCTGCAGCCCCTCGCGGCCCTCACGGGCAGCAGGGCCACCCAACAGGCCAAGATATACCACAGGCCAGGTCAACTCGAGGTGTTTTGACCCAGGCCGGGCAGGGTTAGGTTGGTCTAACTGGGTGGGTCCGGACCCTGACCAGATACAAACCTTTCGTTTAACTGGGCCATAACTTTGGAAACATACGTCCATCTGACGAACTATCAGCTGCGATGGAATCCTTGGAGTGAGATTGTCCCTTTGAGTATACCCCATAGGAGATTTGGATTAAGATGGGGGTACAATCAGGTTGAATCGAGCACAAATCCAACCTATTCTTCAGGACTAGAAGGATAATAACTCACAGACCAGACATCTGAATGATGCACCGTATATTATGTTGAGACCCCTACGACGTTGAGGTCCTTTGAGATACTTCTTCGTGGGAATTTGTGGATGTTTGAGTATCGACCATTGGCTTGTGGATAGGATTCTACAATAGACAAGCGAGCATAGTGCGGGAACCTAGTAGATGGATGTGACGAGGAGAATGAATATGGATCCTATGCGGGTATGCACCATGAAATCCTATGTGGGTTAGCACCTAGCGATCCTTTGTGGGTCTTCCTCTTAACGGAGTAAGATTATTAAGTAGTTATAACTAATCATCTTTACTACCGTACCTATGTTATACCTAGTATGAGTTGATTTCGTACCTGTGTGGTACTTTCCATCATGGTAATACCTTGGTGGTATTCTCTTGTGTGGCGTACTTGTGTGGTACTTGCCTTTGTGGTTTCCCTTTGTGGAATAGTTGAGCTTTGGGATTTTGGGTTGGACCCTATGTTTCCTCATGATTGAGAAGTGTATACTTAATAACTTTGGTATATGTATGGGGAAATACCAAGGTAGGGTTGGCAGTTGACTTAATGCTCTGAGGTTTATCCATTGTTGATTTGTGAGACCTTGAGGGTCTCAGGGTCACTATTGAGTATCGTTATAATCACCCCTGCACGGGCTATGACCGCACATAATGGTGTTTGGTGTAGATGACAGACATAGTTGATCGAGGCTGAGGGTACCAGGACTGGATGGTGCTCAGAGGTGGACCATATTGCGTGTCTGTACGCAGAAGAGACGGGTGGACATGGAGTGCTGAGGAGGCGATCTGTACCTACCCTTCAGGTAGGAACCTCAGAGGATGACCCAGTAGCTATTTATCTATTTCTTCTACTGTTTTTAATTTCAATAGTACTTGTACTTTCCAGTTGGGCTTGTCTTCTGGCCCATTTTACTTACAACACTCACTCTGTTTACTATTTAGTTTACTTGAGTTCGTATCTTGTTATGTTCTTGGTTTCATGTGCTTATAGGTTATAAAGGCAATGCCTTCCCAGTATTAGGGAATACACCTCTTGTGCTAGTCGCCAGCCCCAAGCCTAGGGAAGGTGGGCTTAGGGTAGTCACGACATGGGCCCCATGGGAAGGGTCGTGACATGGTATGTTCATATTATAATTCGGAGACTTATAATAATTTTATCAATATATTTTTTGAGAAAGGACAACCCATGGGTTGGGCAATAAATTTTCGCATCTTGCGTGGTCATGAGACTTGAACCTACAAATAAATAGTGGAAAGGGTGAAATTCCTACCACTAGTAAATGATATATCCTAGTAAGTTTGATTTTTTACTTAATTTATTTAATGGTTAAATATTATGTTTATTTTTGGAATAATATTATAGGATCAATTTATTTATTTTTTTGGGATTCTTAGGTGATTAATGATATTTACAGGGATGGCTTTTATTTGGTTGATGTATATATAACCATTAGTTTTAATATAAAGGATTATTTATATTAATCCCAAATGGGATAAATAGCTTAAGAGGGGGGAGTGAATCACAGTTTGAAAATTTAAAAGTAATACCCCTTTTGATATTTTATCTTTGTTAAATAAAACAAACTTCTCTCTATTTCCCACAAAAATGTTTGAATAATAATTAAAGCATACACAAGACACAAAAATTTCACTTGGTTCACCCCAGTAGGCTACGTCTAAGGAGAATTCAAAGAAAATGTGTGGATGTACCAGATCGACTAAAAGTCCACAGTTTTTTACAATCATGTTAGAAAACAGTTATCCTATTATATGAATTGATGTCCTTTTCACCCTTAACTAAGTATGGTCTTTTTGTCATTAAATTTATCCCGACTATGTTATCTGTCACTATCTATTAGTAATGGGATGGTATTTTCCTCTTATATGTATATATTTTAACTTCACACCATTTTCTCCTTAGCTTTGAATGTGAATATGTGATATTTTCAGAAACCTTTATGTTTCTCACTTTCCCTTTTCAAAAAAAGTTATATTATCCCGTTATACGATGTAAATTTTCAACAAATGTTAATCCATTGATGGAAAAGAAAAAATTATGGTTGTAAAATTTATTAAAAGTGGTAATATTTAACACCAAAATATTTTTTTTATATTTATCTTTAGATGAATAAAATTTCATTAAATGGTTTTGATACATAAAACACCATATTTAAACTAACTATGATATAATATTAAAAAATTATTATTTAAATGTTACAGTTAAAACTTAGCCATTAAATTGGAGAGTATTTATATTATTAATCATATTATGTAATATATATATAAATATAAAAATCATAATGAATAAAAATTTATTCATTCTTTATTCAGTAATAATCACCTTATTTTAGTATAGTCATTTTATTGTTCAAAAAAACATTTTATTCCAATTTTTTGATTATTATTAAGAGTGAATATTATAATTAATTTCAGAAAACTTTAGAGATATTATTTTTTGTTAATAATTTAATTTTTTAAATAAACTTATCAAAATTATCTTAGGGAAAAATTTAGGTATTTTCTTAAAATGATTTTTTTAGTAAATACTAAAGTTGACGATTTTTTATATAAAAACCAGTTAATTCAATTAAAAAACCATTAATATTATTTAAAATTGTTCCTAAATAAATTTTATTCAATTTTTTAGAAAAAATATAAATAACTACAGATTATTAAAAAATATACTTGATTTTAATAAACGATCAGTTTTTCCTTAAAACATAATTTTTTTTTCTGAAATTTAATTTTATTTGGTTTTAAAAATTTATATTTCTTAATGATACAAATTTAGTTTTATGATATAGAATTTATTTTTTGATATAGTTATTCATATTTTTTCTCGTATGACTTTACAAGATTTTTTTAAAGAAGTTAATTTTTTTATAAAGTGTAAAAAATATATTTTTTTATGAAATAAAATATCTTTTATGATATCTACAAGATATACATATGTTATAAATAATTGTTAAACATATTTAAAAATAATTTAAAATAATATTGAAAAAATATCAAAAAAATATTCTCAAAACATATAAATTACAATTTATTTCATTGTAAATATGAAAATAATTTTCAATGTCATTGCAGTGCTTACGCGATACTAGAATGGCCGAAAGTTTTGTCATAATGAAGATAATTGAGAAGTAAAATGTATTTTAAATAATGTTTCAGTAAATTTTATTTATAATTGATTATTTATATTTATATTTTTGAACATTGGATTTATAATACAAGAATCAGATCTACTTACTTGTGTAATACTCATGCTAGGTGATAAAAGTAAAAATAACATAAAAAATATGTTTTTATGATATTAATGAGAATTAATATTAAATATGAATTAGTATAATTGATAAATATTATGTCCAATAATTTTTTAAAATAATAATTTATGTTTTATTTTCAATTTATTATAAATTTCTAAAACACTTTCGCTGCGTTGATGTTGTTTATATTAAAACCTTAAAACAATTAAAAATTGATTTTAAAAATATTAAAATAAATTTTTTTATTTCCAACTAATTTTATATGTTTTTTGGAATGATAATTTATGATATAAGATATTATATTCTCAATAGGAATTGTTATGATTCTTTCCATGTAAAAATAAATGAATCATTAAAAAATGTGATTAATGATGTTATATTATAAACAATATTTTATGAAATGATATTAAATTTATAAAAAATAAATCCTAATCCAAGTGAGTGTAATATGGTCTAATATATAATGTAATCCTTTTATGGGGTTTTTCCCCTTTTGGTAAGATTTAAGACCATTAAATGGTAGAAAACCTTGATGTTGAGGCAATTGTCAAAAAAATTAATAGGGAGTTAAAACTAAAATATAAGGGTGTGAAAAAAATGAAACATATCAAATTTTTAATCGATCTAATTATTATGAGTTATAATACTATTATATTCTTATTATGCCAATTTTAGAACATTTTTAGTCAAAAATATTTTATATTAAATTAATATTTTATGAAATTCCGTTAATGGTCCTCCTCTAACTTATAAAAGGAAACCCATTCCCTATTTTGTTTACAATTAATTGAGAGACCTAGAAATACCAAAACCTAAAAAATTCCATTATAAATTACCTCAAAACAAATTATTACTTGTTATCTTCTGAAAATACCTTTAAATTATCCATAAAATGAGATCTAAAGGATGTCAACAAAAGAAGAGGTAATCGTCTTTACCAACTCTTTCAAGTTTATTTGTTCTGATAATTTATATATATATTTTATAGAAATCATAAAATAATAAAAAATTTTAATAAATATATTTACATGTTACTAACAATATTTTACATCCATAATACTTCTCTTTTCCATGCTATGGAAACTAAAAACATCACTCACGCATAAGTATGAGTCATCGTTTCCATATGACAATGGAATTTTTTTTTCATCACAATTTTACATGGATGGTTAAAAAGTTATAATTATTGTGTATATGTGATTTTTATGAAATAATTAATCTTTTAAGATTACAATATCATGTATACCTTCTTACCTTACAATTTTTTTAATATTGATAACGTCGCTCATGCCTACGTGCAGACTTCCACCTCCATGAAGCGTTGCGATCCCTTTTTAATTTTTCATTTACATGGATGGTAAAATGGATATATTTAAGGAATAAATAATATATATATATGACATTAAAATTAACATTTAGAAGTTAATTATTATTTTCCTTTATTTTTTCCATCTGTTTGAAAGTGAAAATAATGTTCATGTGTATATACGACCAACAATCTCATTGAATGATGTATTTCATTTTTCTGTCAGTAAATTTGAGGGATGGTAACAAATATCTATATATTGAATATATATATATATATATGATATTTATATCATGAATAGAATTATAGAGATGATGTAACAATGATAAATATGTAAGGACAAAAAACACTAAATCTAAACATACACGATAAATGAAGAAGTTATCACCTAAAATAAGGACAACAATTTGTTATTTAAAAAAGGGTTAAAATACTATAAATGGATCATATATGATTTTATATATATGTGGTTTTTGTTTTTATGTTTAATAAAACTAAATTTATTATATTTGAGTTTAAAAGAACATACGAGGAAAGTCAAAATTGTGGTAAGGTATTCTGTCTCAATTCCATTTCATTGAGGCATATTTTAATGTTATGAACCAATTTTTTTACATGATGGGTATAATTGAATTTTACATATTATATCATGAATAATTAATAGTTTATGATATATTAACTATAAATTCAAATTATTTTATCCAATATAATTTTACTTCAATGCTACCAAGTAGTAAGGCATTTTTTAACTCAGTTTCAATTCATTGGATTATTCTTATACTTCATTGACAATTTTATGTCATAATTAAGAGGGAAATGACCATTTATTGTATTAATTTATATTTAATTTTTTTCATATTTTCATTTCTTAAATTCATTCACATCATTTATTAATTCTCATATCAATGATGCAATATTTAAAGAGATTTTGTCTCAATTTCCACTACATTGAGACATAATTGATATTTTGATCTAATTAATTATTATATCGTGTATATACTGCCCAACTGAAGTATTAAATATGAATACATATTTATTCATGATTATTAATGTTTCAATTCATGTCTACTCTTTTCAAGGGTTTTCATATTTTCCTCCAAATTTTCTTCTCTTTAACACTTGAATCGAGAATAAAAACATTTAAAATAATATCCAGTCTTATTTATCATCTGATTGGAAATATTTATATTTACTTCAAATATTTTTTAAGATGGTTTATATAAGTCATTTTTATTTGTTACGAGGAAATATTATGTTATCCGTGAATTTTTAAAAGGTTTGAAAACAAATTCTGTAATGTTTTCCAAAGGATTATTTTTTACTTTATTAAAAAAATAATTAAGGAATGTTTTTAAACATATACAGTGGTAAATTAATTTTTTACTTCCCTAACTTGTTTATGTTTTTTATATTATAATTAATTTTTTCTAGGTTTATACCAAGAGAAATATTTTTTGAGATCTTTCTTTTTTCTTCTCATTCATTTCCTTTATTCTATAAAATTCATGAATTTATTTAATCAATTAAATTTCTTATGAATTGATGGGATTATTTTCTATGTTATCAATTTCATGGTTAATAAATTTATCATGAAATATTCAATTTATTTTCACCTTTTTTCATTTGGATTGAAATTTATTTGAAATTTCCATAATGGATATTCTTATTTCAAAAAAAATGTATCATTTCTACATATTGTGTTTTACAGTGAATTTTTTTGATTGAGAAGGGAAAACATTGATAAATCGTTATTCATTACTCACAATTTTTTTAATAATAATGAATATTTTTATGAATTGATTTTATCCCTAAATACAAAAGTAATTAACTGTATATGAAATGATGGATGGGGATCATTTATACATATCCCCTAGATTCATATACAAGATCTCATGAGACAAATAATTGGTAAAAATTATTAAATGGTATTTAGGTGTATGCCTACGCATAGTTTAAACTTTATTGGAATACGGCTTTGATGGTATAGATATCATGATGTAAAAGATCATTATGTCCAACATTAAAAATTTACTTCATTAAGAATTCACTCATTATTAACCATGATATTGCTATATTGATATTATCCATGGATGCATTTAATGCTTTAGTTACTGACTAAATAGAATGTTTTTTCATATTTTTACGTTTCCATATTTATTATGACAAATTTAATCATGATTTTTATATTTTTTATAGCCCTTAATTATAATATAATATCACCCTGTATTTGTTTTTTTTCACTAAATTTGAAGATGAAATATCTGAATGTGTTCTATGATTCTGAATATTTAGTTTTACTTTGTTTTACACATTATTTTAAATTTTAAATGTGATGCTTGTTTGTAACTATTTCACCAAGACTAATAAACCGATCAGTCTTTCTAGATGAGATCCCTTATATCTTATGCCAATATAATAATGTATACATTGGATATAAGATACTAGAGTCAGTTTTTTTATAGCTCTATCTAGTAATAGTGAGATGACTTATGCTTACTACACTAGATTATCATTGGGTAATATATTTAGAGATTTTTAATTATAATACACACACTTAATACAAAAAAACTAATAACATTTTTTTTCAATAATTAAATTGTTTAAAATTTAGTAAAACTTATATTCATTCTTATTATCGTAAAAATAATGACTAAATAAATTTTTTATTTCGATGGAATAATTGATAATGGACAAGAAGTAAGTTATAGTAGATGACTACAATGAGTTGAAATTATTAAAAAATATATAACTTTAGATGATTTTTGGAGAAACATTCATATATTGTTAAGAATCACATATTACCAGAAGATACAGTCCACAAATTAAAAGCTATTGGGAGGTTGGGTGTCCATGTGACCATCAGAACTGCGACCTTTAATCCCTTAGAATATTTCACAACATAGGATCTTCATTTGGGAAAGTAATATTTTGGAAATTCATCCATCAATTTAGTTTAATAGAAGTATGAATTAAATTCCCCTAAAACACTAAAAAGTCAATATTTTCCCAAAAATCAACTTAAACTGACATGTATTCAATGAAATAAAAAAAATAAATACAGAGGAATATCATAATGTAGGGAAAGTACATAAGGGATTAATGTAAATTTTACATGTTCTCAAACATGAATGGGATAAAATTACAAAATATATTATACTACTAAAGTTATAATAATTAAAATAAATTGAAAAAAAATTCAATAAGGATTTTTCACTCGAGAATTAACACTGTGTAATTAACTGATACAATGTTCACTTTACAAGTATATAGTGGTATGTGAGGATTTATTGTGAAAATGTGCTCACTCCCTTTTATAGGATAATATCATTTAGTAATCCAAGTTTAACTTCCTTTATTCATTTATAGAGATGTAACTATTTGGTAAGTGACTGTTGATTTCTTGTAAATCTATTGACCTTGGACGTTTTCCACAGGGAACCCTTCCAAAGTCTTCGTTTTAGAGACTTATTTTTTTAACAATCTAGAAATGAATTGATATCATATGAAGATATGAAATTTTGATCGAGTCACTTTATACTAGAGAGATTTCACTACTAATTTATGGAAACTTAGATAACCAAACATTTCCAGACAATTTTCAGAGAACTAAATTTGATGAATTGAATTAGGTGATCTAATGTTTCTGGTATGAAACTGAATTCAATGTTTAATATTCTCCCATATGAATACATATTTTAGTTAAAATTGAAAAACCATCCAATACAATGAAAAATATATTTTTATCTTTTATATATTTCATGTGGTGTTCTATATTCTCTTTCCATTCAAACAAGCCACATTAAGGCATAATGCATTCACAAAATTTCATGAATTACAGTTTTAGGGAACATGCACACTAAATTTTGGCTTCCATATATCTCTAGAAGAACTTTATATTTATATTATTGAATATTTCTAAAAAATTGTTACTTTAAATCAATATTATTTACCATTCATGTAATAATGGGATTCTATGACAAATAGATCACACACTGATTTCAATGTAATTAAAATACACTCACCTGAATTCTCAGGAAATAATTCAAAAAATACATCAGCAAAAAATACTACTTTACTACATCCATTGTTTCCACATTCAATAATTCCATTTTACTTAAGGTAATCATCCATTTTAGTTATGAAATCCACATAATCATTATTCATCCACTGGTAAAAAAACAATTCATTATATTGTTGGAGTTGGAATCTCCATAGAAGTTTATTTCCTCAAATCCATGAAATAGATCTTCCTACCCAAAACATATAGAAAAATCATGCATTTATGTAATGTGGAAAATGATCCACTGTACAACTTTCCAGTGTTCCCTTATAGGTTTTTACATACTGTGACTCTCAAATCTCACAAAAAATTAAATGTCCAGATGAGTACAAATCATCTTGTACATCATGTTTTTATCACTAATGAATATTAAAATTTCTCCATGTACCTAATATATTATTATATTATTAATTCTTATTCCTTGGAAAACATAATGTGTCTATAAAGAAGATTTGAGATGACAATTAATCCAAATATTTAAATCATTTCCATGAATAAATCTATTTATCTATTCTAGACTTCCATTGTTTTGAGACAATAAGATTCACTACTTTTTCAATGTGATCAAGTAATAATACATACATTAAAAGATTAATGTACATATTATCCACAAAACTTAAAAAATATATACTTATTTTGGTTCATCTCCTCAACTGAATCATGTACTCAGAACTAATCAGATCATCTATTTCATATGAATAATTAAATTGTGGGACAAAAACTCAACCTTCATCCACCATTTAACTATTCAAAATAGCTTTTGTTATCCGCTATTCAAACCATTGACTATTCGATCAGAGTTATATGAATTTTCAAAACTTCTAACATTCATAAATACATAATCACGGTCTTTGATAAGGGAATTTTTTTACCTTGAAATCTTACTTTTCCAACATCTGTTCCTTTTATAAAATATTCTCATTAAATAGAACATCCCAAATTTGGATTATTTATTCCATTTATCACCCCATATTAGAAATATAAAATTATCTTCTCAATACCTATATGTATACATTCATTATATTTTTACTCAAGTATGTATCAATCCTTAAAACTAACATGTACATAATTAAAATTTTCAAATACCCTATGATGGATATTTAATAACGAAAAAGTTTATGAAATATTTCTTTTTAAAAAACTTTTATTTCTTTGACAGCTTGGGTTACATGTAACATCAAGTTCTAAAGAACCACAATATAATATTTATATTTCTATTAAACGTGGTCATTATGACGTAGAAATTATACATGGTGTAATGAATATAAAAAACAACATTTTAAATTTTAATTTTAATTTATTTATATAAATAAAAAATATTGATAAAAAAGTACTAAATTTTTTTGTTATGTGTTTATATGTTTTAAGAATTCTATTTTCTAAAAAATTGATTTATTTGATTTTTGTGAACAAATATTAAAATTAATTTCATAAAATTTTAGACAATTTATTTGAAAAAAATTAGTATTTTTGGAATCAATATTTGAAAATTATCTTAGATTGAAATTTTGGGATTTTTCATAAAAGTCTAATTTTTCGATGATTATCAAAAATACTATTTTTATTTGAAAATAACCTTTTCGTTTAAAATATTTATGAAGATCAATTTTTTTAAATTATTTTAAAATAAAATTTAGTGATATTATAATATAATTAAACCAATATATGTAATTGGAATCAATTTAAAATTGAATTTTAAAATAAACAACTTTTAAAACATTTGAATATTTTCTCTTTACAAAACCGCGTTTTCATCGCATCTAAAACATTAAATTTAAATTATATTATAGGAATATATGAATTGAATTTTGAAAAATTTATTCTGATTTTTAATTAGTTAAATTAATATTATCAAAAAAGGGAACACATTTGTTTTATACTGAATAGTAAAAATAGTAAAAAATAATTATCATGGTTAAGATTAAATCTGGTTTATAGGGCATTAATCTAAACACATAAATGGTAAAATGACCTAGAAACATTTTTGGAATATTTTTGTATCTATATATCTACCTTAAAACATGTAATTATTGAAATTTTTCCATTTTAGATACTTTGGGCAAGTGAAAAAGTGGGTGCATTTTATTCTTTTAAAAAATTCCATGTGTGTCCTCTCCCCCACTTATAAGAGGTCATCCTCACTCCTCTTCTATACACATCCAAAAATGATTTTTTAGAACATACATTCCAAAATAACTTCCATTATTCGATAAACACATCCAATAATCATTTTTTTGTTATAAATCTATCATATAATGGGTTTTAGTGCATACTTAAAGAAGTTCTCCGAAGAAGTGGTAACAAACTTTACCCAGTGTTTTATTTTATTTATCCTTCCACATCCTTAAAATCATATTAAACCATGTATAAATAATAACATATGTATATTAACTATACTTAAATATTTTTATCTTATTTTCATGACTTAAAAGCATCTCCTCCTCCCTTAAATGGGAAACAAAACTATAGATCATCTGTACAGAGGACTACCGTCTCGCAAACTGACATAATTCATTTTCAATCGCCACTTATTATTAATAGATATAAGTATGTATATAATGATTAAATATTATATTTATAATATAATTATACTTATTGGTTTATAATATCATATATACCTTCTCAATTTCATTTAAGTGTGAAATACGATATTTTTTCTCATGTGTATGGCAGTTTACCACATCGTGAAGCGATGTGATTATTTTTTCAATAAAAAATAACACAAAAAGTAATAAAAGATAAATTTAATGAATATATGTAATCTATATGAAATAATCATTACTCTATAAAGATGATATATAATTTCTATTCTTTTCTTTTTCTCTATAAAGAAAATGGAAACATCTTTAGTGTGTACGTATAGATTACTTTCTACACGAATTGGGTAACTCATTTTCTATATCTAAATTAAATGGAATAATATAAATAAATATATAATGAATATATATTATATTTTTATATTTTTTGAAATTAATTATATAATTGAACTTATATCATACCAACTATTTTAAAAGAAAAACATTTTAAACAAATTATATATATTTTGTATCTTTATATTAATTCAATACTATGTTTAAATTTCATTACACACAAAAATGAGTTTCTTTAAATGCTTGTATTAAATGTAAGATAGAGTTTTATGGAACAAGAATATACTATCAATATTATAATTTAATATGATAGTCATCTCACTAACATTGGAATTAAGGGTATGAAAATGTGTAACTATATTGTGAAAATATATAATCTAACTATATTTTTTTTAAATATTGATTATAAGTAATAATAAGAATCAACTAAAAGAAAATGAAATGTTTTCTAAAAAAAGGTATTTTCCTAAAAGACGGGTTTGTCATGTTTAGAACAAAAAATTTAGAATTATTTTTTTACCAATTTTATAAAATTCATTTGAAAAAGTAAAAAAAATTAAGTCACAACAATAAACATATCATATATTGAATTTCTTTAGTTTTAATGAGAAGTTACAGTTTTCTTGAATTGCAAAAAATTCTAGATTTAAATTGAAAACTAATAATTCATCTAAATAATTTGTAAATATATATTATTATTTTAAATAGATTTTATGTCAAAATAATGCAATTATACACCTATTAATACAATTTATTTAAATTTAATTATTTTAAAATTTAATTTTGATATAAAAACTCTACCAAATTTTGAACATTTTCACTTTTAAAACCCACTTTATCATCACGTATGTGGGATTAATATTAATTTTCCTTATAATTATGTGTATTTAATTTGGAAAATTTTATTAAATATTTAGAATTAGAATAATTGAAAATTTATAATATGTTAAACCTAATTTTTGATCGAAATAAATAGTGAATGTAGTGAAAATTAATTATACTGGTTAAAGAAAAAATGGGTTAACAGGGAGTTAAACTAGAATCATAATAGTGAAAAGGACATAAAATGTTATCATAATTCCATTAAATTAATTTATATCAGTATTGGACAAAATTTTTTCTAAATTATAGAAATTAAATTCCATTTCTTTGAATAATACCCATATAATATATTAAATTAAAAATGGAAAAATATATATTTATACCATTAATAACTATAATTATTTGGGATACAGAGAAAACTGGTTTGTTTATACATGTTATTTTATAATGATAACATATTTTTTTATCATAATAACATATTTTTTATTTTTAAATATGAATTAGTCACTTAAAAATATTAGGAAATGACAATGGAGTAATTACTTAGTTAATAAAAAAAGAATAACTAACACTAAAAATATTTAAATTGAAGAAACTTGAATAAATTATCATGTTAAAATATTTTTTATATGAATATATCTTGTTACAAAGTTGTTAACATAGTATATTCTAATTCCATCATTGTATGTATATTTTTCATTTATATGAATAATTCCAAAACTGACATTGATGTTGTTTTTATATAAATTTAGATTTTATTAAATGACATAAAATTATAAAAAATTCTATATTCGTTCAATTTATTTTTAAGTGAAAATAAATAAAAAAATTATTCCATTCATGTAGGAAATTAACTTTTATAATTATTATAATGAACACCAAATTGTAGAAACGCAGTTAGTACGGTTAAGTTTAAATCTGTGTTTTTGCACCTTACATTTCCTTTTGTTGAAATTATTTTACAACAATATTATAAATTTTATTATTATATTTTAAATAAATGGATATAAATAATATAAATAATATAAATTCTATTTATTTTAATTTATAATTTACTGATGTTAATGATATTACTAACTCTAGTGAAAATCCAAAATGGTAAAAATAAGGAAACAATGATGTTTAGTAACAAAATATTGAAAAAATGTGTTTCATTAGGTTTTTGTGGTGAGGAACAAGTATATCATCCCGAAAAACCTTTAATTTTAAATTTTTGGGAAACTTTATTTAAATATTGACTTCCTAATAGCTAATACATTGGAGTACTTATAGGAATGTTACTCCACCTCAACTATAAAAGGGCACTCAGTCCCCTAACTTTTTCACCCCTCTCAATCCATTTGTATCATTCAAGACATTCCAAAATCACCTTAAAACCTACCTAATAAAATCCTAGAATAATTTTTTTGGGTAAAAATCCATCCTTTGTAGTCTTTAGTTGAAACCGAAGGTGGATACCTGAAGAAGAGGCAATGTATCTCAACGAGTGTCTTTATTTTATTTCTTTCTCCACCTCCTTAAATT
The DNA here is from genome assembly GCA_963277665.1 of Viscum album. Lineage (NCBI taxonomy): Eukaryota > Viridiplantae > Streptophyta > Magnoliopsida > Santalales > Viscaceae > Viscum > Viscum album. Next base: position 1,267,024,942 of record OY728160.1, read on the forward strand.
CTTATTATACTATAATGACATAAAAACCACACTATAATACATATCCTATGATGTTTTTTTATAACTATTTCATTTCCTAAAACTTATCCACTTCTATCATATGTGTCACGAATCAATCGTCTCTGTGTATGGAAGACTACCACCTCACGGACTGATGTCATTACTTGTTCCATTTCCCCCAATAATGGTTGGGTATTATGATGGATATAAAGTATATATATGATATTTAAATAATATTTATACCTATGTAGACACTATGTATTATATATTTATATATACCCATATATATCTTTTTACCTTCCAAAATATTGGAGATACGATAACATTGATCAGGTGTTCGGTCTACTACCGCCTCACGTAGTGATGTGATTTGTCTTTCACTAGAACATCACATGGATGGTGACAAATATAATGTAAACATTTATATGTAATATAAATTTAATTACAATTATATTATTTACATATTTATAATTCTATAAAGAGAATATATATCATTTTATTTCTTTCCTTTTCACTCATTTAATGATGGAATCTTGTTCGTGTATGCGTGGACTATCGCCTTTTTGAAGAGATGTGACTCTACATTAATCACCCAACCACATAGATGACATATATAAGTTTATAATTTGGTAAATATGATATAATTATCCTTATTTTATGGTAATATTTTACATAAATCCTTTCCATAATGATCAGTGAAAATGGAAACGTTTCTCATTTTTACGTATGGTCTACCGTCTCAATGATCATAACATAGTTCATTTTCATAACCATCATTCGTGATTGGTTTATAAAGTAAAATTTATCTGCACATATGATAATTACGTATTGATTTGTTTTTTTGAGTTTATATATCAATGTAATATGAACATGAACCTGATCACTCATGATGAAACATACATGTAAAAATAAGGCAATTAACTTCCGAAATGATGATAATAATAAAATATTATTAATCAATGGGTAACCAGATACTATAAAAGGATTTTATATGATATTATAAATATTAATATGATTATTATATATGTTAATAACCGATATAAAATGACTATAAATGAGGTTGATTAACATTCAGTGAAAAAGAAGAATGATGTAAGGGGTTACATCAAAATCTACATTCTGTTGAGATGCATTTATTATTATACACCAATTAACTTTTATGGGGTACATATTCAACCCATTCTACATATAATTTCACAAATAATTCATAAATCTTTCTATTTTGAGTTACAATTTTAATTATTTCATCCAAGGAGATTTGACTTAAAAATTACCCAATGGTAAAATTTGCTATGTAATCTCAATTTCTATTATGAATGATAAGATTCTCTTGTAACAACAACATTCTTGTGTTTATTTTTCATTATAAGTTTATTTTTTTCTAAATATACGTATTATTTTGTGATGGATATGATTATTTACTAAAATGTGTACCTGTTTTACATATGGTATATACCTTGATTATTAATTTATTGATTGGGGAAATGTTGATAAATATGAATCCATTACTCAATACAAATATTTGATGTTATGGATATATTGAATCCTGAATTAAATTTATTATATGATCATTGAGTATTTCTTTTGTCATACAACTATTGGTGTGTACTAGTATAATATATCTTTTCAAGGCATCGGTAGGTCTCACTAGATAAATCAAATTAATCATTCATTAAATGGGTGTTTACCAGTAGACTAAATAGTCTTTTGAAATGTCATTATGGTAGAGGTATCATGATTAATGAGATAACGAAGTCAAATAATTAATAATTTTCTTAATTAATATTTCAATTATTAGTACCTCTAATATTTTCACTACGATATTATCTCTAGATGTATTTCATTTTCACATTATTGATTAAATTTCATGGGTTCTCAATTATATACCTTTCCATATTGAATATGCCAATTCTAGTTATTTAAATGGAATGTTTACTTTTTTATTTACCTTTTAATGTTGATTATTTTTATTGAATCACAATACTTTTTTTGTACATATCCCTTACTGATCATTTGTGATAACTCTTATTTTGTTTCCTTCTATCAAGATTCCTTGGACTTTTATATGATTGATATTCAAGGATATATTAGAAGGATTAAATTTATTCTAGAGAAGGAAAAAATTATATTTTAATTTTTTAAAAAAATTTACTGAAATAATCAAGTATCTATCTATATTAATAAGAATACAAATTTATTTGTTGTTTTAGTACATGATTTCTCATATCTTATGCTAGTGTAATAATGTAAGTCATTGAATCTGGGATTTTAGGGTTGGGGTCAATATAGTTAGTAATAAAGGAAGTTTAGTAGAATCAAAGGATACTATATTTAGGAAAATATAGATTAGCGGATATAGACCTATGATATAATTTTAGCATAAGTATAGAATATCATCCTAAAAGGTTGGTATGGAGGTGATTATATGGACCATCCCACAAAATAATCAATGTTTGGATACTATAAGTGGGTGTTGTTCTACCATAGTAGTACCTAGGTGCAATAAATCCCAAAAACATGAAAGGGGTTTGACCCAATCATCATCTAGTTCTTGACAATGAGCCTTAATTTTCATGTATTTTCAAAATACTAGATGATATTCTTAAGAACATTCAGATTTTATTAAAAAACCATTATGAAGGATTTGAATAGATAATGAAATAACTAGGATAAACCCAAGGATAAAGAAGAACCTATGTGGAAATAAAATGGGTAAAGTATTTATTTATTGGGGGTGTATTGAAAACCTTCTTAATATATTTATTTAATGATTAATTTTATTTCGATGCTTTCCATCTTATTTTTGGGAATGTTATATGAATTATATTAATATAGTCAAGAAAAATGGAAAACCACATTTCGGGTGACATCCCATCACATCCAGAAAAGTCTTGAGGCTTGAAACCATATCTAAATGACTAGAAGGGTTTAGTGCATATGAATAACTTAGGCTATATCATGGGTAATATATTATTTTTTAGTCAAAGCATTTGAAAAAATATATTTATGATGAACCAAAAGTGTTGCTTTTGATGATAATGAATTGATTTATAATATTGGAAAAATTGCCCAAACCATATTGGTTTTTTAAAAAAGTTAGTGACATATGTAAATACTTATTTTATAGATCTTATAATCCTATAAAGTTTAATTTTAGTACATTAAGCATAAAATAATAATTTTTGAAAATTCATTTGTTGGAGTAATAGATGAATTTGAAATTTATCAAAGTAAAACCAAATGTTGAAATTCTTATTATGAAATGGTATACAATCAGGTAAATATTATTAATTATATTCTCATATATTAAAATAATTCCACAAATTCAAGAAAATATATTAAAACAAAAATTTTGTCTTATTAAATTCATATTCGATGAAGCAGATGGTCTTTTAAATCATCATAGATTCAAGGATTTGAGGCCCTAAACATTATATTAAAGACTCAATTGGTTGTGATCAATAACAAAACTCATTGTATATAATTATTTATAAATATCCTCCAGGTCCACATCATCGTTTTACACAAATTTTCTCCATCTTCGAAAGCTATTTTTGAGTTATTCCATATAATAATGATACCTCCCTTTTCCTCTTATTAAGAGGATGTTTTATGAACAGTTTTATGATGTTGCTTTAAAAAAAATTAATTTTCAAGTATATCAAACCATTAACAATGAATATTTTGTTTAAATTGTGAGGAAGAAATTTATTTAAGGTGGGGAGGACGTAATAGCTTGAAAATTCTAAAAAATTTACATTTTATTCACTATGTTTCTGTCACAAAATACCAAATATAGAAAGGAATAGAACACCCTGACACATTATAATATATTTACTATTTTAAATAAATTACTTATATTCAATAACATTATATTCTGAAAAAACTCACTCTATATTACATTACATGCTATAAGGAGTTTCTTCGATATCTTTTTTTACATGCAAGACTTAGTTTTTCCGAACAACAATGAGCCATTACTATTATTAATTGATATGATAGTTATAACATAACTGTTGGAATGGTGGGTATGAATTGGATAAAATAAGTTATTAGAATATATATTTTTTACAAATTAATTTGTTTTATATACATTATAAATAATAATAAAGATCGATTAAAATAGAGTAGAAATGTTTTCTGGAAGTTAGTATTTCCCAAAAAGACGGTTTAGTGGCTTTTGGTGGACAGAAATGAAAAATAAATATTTTTAATTTTAGACACATTATATGAAAAAATAAACTTCATTTTCTATATCATAAAACAAAAATTATCTTTGGGTTTATGTTTTGGATTTTTATGAAATGTTTCATTTTTGATGAATAGGGACAATACTAGATTTCAATTGAAAACCATATTTTGTTATAAATAATTTATACTCTTAAAATAAATTTTTAATTGTTTTCAAATTCATAATAGATAAATTATACATATATTATTATAATTTGTGTCAATTTAATCATTTTCTTATGTGTATATATAAAAACATTGTAAACCTTTGATTATTTAAACTTTAAATCAATGTTTTCTCATCCTGTCTACGAGATTAATTTTAAGTTTATTTTTTTCAATTATGTGTATTGAATTTAGAGAATGGTATTCCATATTTATAATGATAATAATTTATATTTTCCCATAATTTGAACATAATTTTGACCAAAAAAAGATAATGCAGTAAAAACTATTTACTGTTGTAATGGTAAAAATGGGTTTACTAGGTGTTAAAATAGAATGATAAGAGTGAAAAATATCTAAAATGTTATATTAATTTTATTTAATTTAATTATTTTAATATTTAGTATTAAATTATATGATATATTGAAATTAATTACCACTTTTATTTGAATATGACCCATGTAATGAGTTAATTAAAGGGAAATTAAAAAAATTAATTTTATTAATTTGAATATGCATAATGCATTGGGATAGAGATAAAAAATATTGGTTAGGTTTTACATATTATTTATAAATAAAAATGTGTTTTTTATCAGAATAATCTATCTTTAATTTTTATATGTAAATTAGTCAATTAAAATGCTTAACAAATTCCAATGCGGTAAATATTTAGTTAATAAAAAAATAACTAATACTAAAGATATTAATAGTGAATTAAATTGAATAGAAAATTATGTTACACTATTTTTTAGATGAATACATCATGAAAAAATATGGTAAAATAATAGATTCTAATACATCAAATTTATTTGTATTTTTTTTATAAGAGAACAATGTCAAAATTGGGAGCAACGTTTTTATGAGAAATTTTAATTTATTATATAATTTAAAATTACTAAAAAATTATTCATTCAATTTATTTATAAATTATATTAAATAAAAAATTTGTTCCATTAATATACCAAATGATATTTTATAATGAATATATTGACCCCTAAATGGTATAAAATCAATTAAACTTGTTATGGTTAATGTAGTTTTTTTGCGTGTTACATGCCCTTATGTTTAAATTAATTTCCAACACACGCAGAATTTATATATTATAAATTAGAAAACTTATTTAGAATCAATGTGTTTATATTAAATAATAATTCAAATTATATGTTATGCATAATTTATAATTTTACCAATGTTGAAAACACTACTTACCGTATAGAAAAACCATAACCGTAAAAATAAGGAAAATTAGATGTTTAGAAACAAATTATATAAAAATTATATTTCATTGTGATGTAGTGGTTTGTAAAGACCATATAATCCCTCTGAACCATCACTTATAAATTTTGGATCCACTTCAGATAATATTGGCCACTCAATAGTGAGTACTTTTAAGTATTTATGTGAATGTCAATCCTCCTCAAGTATAAAAGGGGGATCAATCCCCTCCCTTCTTCACACCAATCAAGCCATTTTTGTCCAAAATTACCTACCAAAATAACTTATAAAAATATCTCCCTCATCAAATGATCTTTTTTTTGGGAATGAATCCAACATTTTAAGGCTTTAGTGGATACCTAAGGAGGATACTTGAATAAGAGTTAATGTTCTTCATGGAGCATCATTATTTTAAATCTTTATCCATGTCCATAAATTATTATTTTACCATGATAATATAACAAAATAATTATCTTAAATATAATTTTATGTTTTTATAATGATTTAATGGACCAAAACCATATATAATTCCATCAAATGGGTTATAAAATCATTGTTTTTCTATACTACAGACTACTGCATCGTGAACCGATGTTGTTTTTTTCATGTTCAACTCTTAAGGTTGGATATGATAATTGATATAATATATATATGTTATCTATATCATATTTATACCATTAAATACAATATATCATATATTTATTTTTTACTTTCCTTTCTACAAGAGGTAGGAAAACATCGCTCATGTGTGTGGAAGAATGTCGCCTCGTGAAGCGATGTGATCCATCTTTCACTAACACTACACAATGAAACTAAAAAATATAATGTCAATAATTATATGAAATATAAATGGAATATTTATGATATTCAAGAAATTTTTATCATTCTGGAAAAATAATATATATCATTTTCTTTCATTTATTTTCAGTAATGTAACGATGATAACATCATTCTTGTATGTGTGGACAACCACCTTCACAAAGAGATTTGACTTTATATTATTCCCAATGACACATGGATGAAATATATAAGTATACAATATGATATATATGAAATCATTATCATATTGTAAAGTTAATATATTACTTATGTGAATTCCATAATGATCAGTGAAAATGGGAATGTTTCTTATGCTTACATACAATATATCATCTATATGATCATAAAACACATTATTTTCATAACAATAATCCATTATTTGTGTTAGAAGTAAAATTTATATAAATGTATGAAAATTATTTATTTATTATTATTTTGGAGTTGATATAACTATATAATAAGTGAAAGAACTGGGTCATTCCTTATAAAACATGCAAGTGAAAATTAGGAAATCACCACCCAAAAATATGAAAATAATGAATTATTATTAATGAATGGGTAATAAGATGTAACAAAGGATCATATATGATATTTTGAATATTGATATGATTTTGGTATAAGTTAATAGCATGTTTAAAACCACTTTATGTGATGATAATGAATGTTCAATCAATAAGAAGTGTGAGGTAAAGGATTTTGTCTCAATTTACATTCCACTGAGACTTATTTATTATTATTCACCAATTAAATTTAATGTGGTTAGTATTATTATCCTTTGACAGAAAATTTCATGATTCATTCATACCTCATGTTATTTTATTTTTCAATTTGATTTACTTTATCCAAGAGGATTTGAAATGAAAATTACCAAGTGGTAAAAGTTACTGTGAAATCTCACTTTCTTTTTGATCCTTAACTTTCTCTTGAAACAGTCAATTTATTTTGATAATTTTAATTTTATTTTAAATTTATCCTAAATATCCATATTCTTTTTTGATATATGTCATTATTTCCCAAAATGTATTTAAATTTTACATATATTTTTTACTTATAAAGTTATTTGATTAACTTGGGAAATATTGATAAATATAAATCCTTCAATCAATGCCAACATTTGATGTTCAGGTATGTTAATTCATGAATTAAATTTATTATTAGATATATGAAGAACTCTTTTGACCTATAAAGGTGGTTGGGGATTGTTATAATATATCCCATTAATTCATCAATAGGTCTCTTGAGAAAAATTAAGTTAAGAAAGATTTAAATGAGAGTTTACATGTAGAATAAACCATCATATGAAAGGTCTTGATGGTAGAGGTATCATGATTCCCGATATGAGGATGTCGAATAATTAAGCATTTCTTTAATTATGATTTTAGTTATTTTTATCCAAGATATTTGCACTATGATATTATGTCTCAAGGCATTTAAATATTATTTTATTGATAAAATAGGTTGTGTGATCAGTTATTTACCTTTCCATATTGATTATGACTTATTTATTAATTTAAATGTAATGTGTGCTTAGTTATTTATCTTTCTAGGTTGATTATGATTTTTGATTCTTGAAATATTTCACCGTGCATAAACCTCACTATGTATTTGAAGTCACAATTTTTTTGTTTTCTTTTCCCCCAAAATACATGCGGATTACTATGATTGATATGTCGGGATACGCTAGATGGAATAATGTTGTTATCAAAATAAACAAAAAATTGTTATTTATTTTGTATTCAAATATAATTAAATATTAATATATGTATCTATCTAACCAAGACCACTAATCTATCCTCTCCCTTGGGATGTGATTTCTTATATATTATTTCAATGAAATAAATTATGGAATCGGTTCTGGGTTATAGATATAATGGTCACTACAAAACCATGATCAAATTAAATGTTTAAAGAACACGAACAACACATAAATGAAAAAAATAGTTGTTATTACCTGAAATAAGATTTAAATAATAAATTAATGAGAAATAGGTATTATAAAGTATTAATTAAATCATATATGATATGATGCACATATTTATGGTCATTTTATTGATGTATATTTAACAATTATGTGTTATACATTATGTTTCAACATGTATGGAGGAAGTCCACACATAAGGTAAGAGAATTTTGACTTAGATTGGATTCCTTGGGATAGCAGATATGTAATGCATCCATCTTCTTTTATGAGGTATATATATAGATCCTAGAAAATTTATATCCTGAATATCATTATTTAAATTATAATTAATGTTTTATTTTATATTGAACATTAATGTATCTTAAGACACCAATGATATTAAGGTTGGATCATTCTATTATGGCCACGTGCGTGAGGCATTATGCACCGACCTTGCTCTATGGTGGTGGAGGTCCCCATGGCATCAGCCATGGGGAAGTAGATAAGGGATGCCAGCAACAACCAGTGGGGGATTATTCAATATACACAGCCTCGACCTATTTCATGTGGCTGGAGGGCCGCGGTCAAATGGTTCCACAACAAGAGGGCCCTATGTCGAACCTGATGTGTTGACCGTTAGCAGACATGATGATTGCTGCAATGTCCAGGCATGCCAAGCTAGCCCATTCACAGTGGTCTGGGATGGATAAGGTGAGCCGGACCTAGATCGGGTTGGGATGTACTTTTTTTTGGGTCGGTGGTCCTCCGGTCAGGTCGGAGGATCTCGGGTCGAGTCGGGTCAGTCTATCATGGACGGACTGGACCCAGACCCAACCAACCCCTTTTCAGTAAAGGATCATAACATTCAAACCGTGTGTCCGATTGATAAGTCGTTTGTCACTTTGGCACCCACACTACCAGGAAGTCCTTATGAAATATTCCATGTGAGTTTTATTATAAGTTGAAATTACAACGATGGCTTGACAATAAGATCCTCCAGGAATCAAGCATGCTACGAGAAGGAATCTTGTGACCTATTGTGATGAGAAGGATGTGACGAGCACACATAAGTGGTCTGAGATACAAGTGGAACTCAATGGAAAGACAGAAGTGTGTACCTAAGTGGCCTGAGATATGTGTGGAGAGGACATTAATGGCTCAAAATATGAGTAAACCTCAGTGACACGGTAGACGAGCAGACCTCAATGGCCTGACAAAGGATCAGACCTCTGCGGCTTGACAGACAAGCGGACCTCAATGGCCCAAGAGCCCTCAATGAAGAACATACCTCAGTGGCCTAGTGAACAAGTTTAACTTAGTAGCTAACAAAACTAAGTGACTCTTCATGGATAAGACCCGTAGTAGTATAATATTTTTAACTTTACAACTAATAATCTTTATTTCTATACATTAGGTTATACATGTATGAGTTGTCCATCAATTCGTGTGTACTTTTCTTTTTGGTCATTTCATTGGAGATTGGGGTCCGTACTGATTATTATGTTACTCAACCCTACACGAGCTTCTCCCACATGTGTCATTTCTTGTGCAGATGACTGGCATTTTGACAAAGACCTTGGTATTCTACAATCAGGCAGTACCTAGTGAGATCAGATAGGCGGGGCACACTCCTACAGCTTCCAACAACTCATTTTCTCCTACCCTTCATGTATGGTTTTTGGTAGATGGATGCGTGTCATGTCTGGTGTAATTGAACGATGTTTTTATAGGGACCTTGGTGGTCCAGGATCAGGTAGTTCCTAGTGAGATCGAACATGCAAAGGATATTCCTATGTCTTCCAACAACTACTTTTATCCTACACATCAGGTATGGTTTTCTGTAGATGGATTATCATAGACCATATACTCCATTGATTACATCAATTCTTTTTTTTCTATTTAATTATCACCAATTTTTTCTTCTTGCTTGTTATTTTTCTTTCAATTTTCTACTTATTTGTAACGGCCCTAACCTAGATACCCAGAGTCAGTGCATTTTTATATAACATTGGCTTGGTCATAAGATATCAAGTCTGGGTAGACCAATCAGTTTAGTATCCTTGTAATTACTAGATACATACATAAGTTTTAAATTACATTATGAATTGAAGAAAAACAACATTGTGTCTCTATTGAACACACTCAGATCCATTTGCCTATCGATGCTAGTAAATCATAATATAGTTCTTCGCATTCTGGGAAAAAGAAAACATAAGGGGTGAGAACATATTCTCATTAAGGATAACAATATAGCAGAATGTATCCTAAATAAGAATAAACATTTAAGGCAATGTATAGGACGAAAATAGAATACTTTTAAACACAAAATTATGCATAATATGGAATAGATAAATTTAATTATTTAATAATGTAATTATTACATCATCATTATGTCATATATAAATTTAGTTATTTAACATATAAATATTATAATAAAATACCATGATTTAGGAAATCTGTTTATCTTTCTAATGAATATTTATAGTCAAATTTATCTTACATATAACCCTATAAGAAAAAATTTTTAATTATTAAAATTGGAATTTTACACTTTTAACACTTTTTTAAATAAAATATAATAAATTTCCATATCTAATTCAATTGGATAAAAAAGAATGGTATTTTTGTCCTAAGGATGATTTTTTTTATATACACTTATCCAATAGAATTAGGACATGTGTTGGAGTAATTATAATGTAGTTATTACCTTTAATTAAACTATTTACTTTTAATCGTGGTAAATAAAAATTAAAAGTTACTATTCACCAAAAATTATTTTCAACATGTTGAACCACATTTTACTTACTAATGACTACTGTTTCTGTCTATTTTTTGGAATTCAATTCACGTAAAAAGTAAAATTACATTTTATGCAAATCTGTAAATGTCCCTTGAAGGTGGGTAAAAGAAGTGAAGAAGTTCAATAAAATTTTATATATTTATTCTTATTATAAAATGACTCCCATGAATTAAATTGGACTTATATAGGTATTATGTATATATTTTAACATAAAAAAATAAATAAAAATTATAAATATTTAAATAAAAAGTCTGTTTAAAATAATAACTTAGTGTTTTTTACTATTCATCATAAATTGAAAGTTTTCAGAAAAAACAAAAAATTCACCCTAAACTAATTTTGATATTTTGAATCCAAAAAATGACGTCCATTTTGAAAAATAAAATTTAAAAAATTTAAAAAATTTAGTATTATTATTCATTACTTCTTTCTTAAATGGCTATTTTTATTGGTCTTGGTGTGATAGAACTCAGAGATGCATACTTCACAAGGTATCACATTATTCAAAGAAAAGTGCACTGTGGAAGCTTGGGCAATTAAATTCGTTCCTTCTTAAAATAATTTCTTTCTCGAAATTTACAGATTATTATAGCATAAAATGATTTGGGTGGTTTATCATCATAAGTTCCTTAGATTCCTACATTGCCTCTTCCATTTTATTGTTTCTCCAAATAACTTTTACTAGAAGAGTCGTCTAGTTTCCCAACAATTTTTCTCTAGTACTAAAAATTTTGAGAGGCACTTCACAATAAGACAGATCAGGTTCTTGTTCTACTTTTTCAGAGGTGAGTAGGTGCATTGGGATAGGAATGTATTTTCTCAACAATGATATGAGGAACACATCATGAACTTTGTAGTGACTTGGCATCATTGGAAAACAGTAAGCTACAACTCCAAATCATTCTAGAATTTTAAAAGGTCTGATCTACCAGTGACTTAATTTTCCAATCTTACTGAATCGTATAACACCATTCCATTGAGATACTTTCCAAAAAACAAGATCACCTGCTCGAAATTCTAATTCCTTAAATCGGTTATCGACAAATCTCTTTTACCTGCATTGAGCTGCTTTGATTTAGGTTTAGATATTGTTTACCTTTTCCGTTGTTTTATCTATAAGTTCTTGGCCTTCGAGTATTCTTTCATCAACATCATCCCAACTGGTTGGTGTGTGACATCTCTTTCTATATAACACTTCATATGCTGCAATATGATTACTTGAATGGAAGCTATTGTTATGGGAACATTCTACAAAAGCTAAATACTGTTCTCACATACCTTGAATGTGAAGAGAAAAAGATCTCAACATTTATTCTAAGGTTTGAATAGTCTGTTCTGATTGTCCATCAATTTGAGGGTGGAAGGCAGTGCTCAAATGAATTTCAGTATCCAGGCATTTCTAAAGACTTTTCCAGAATCTTAATAAAAAATTGGGATCACGACCAGAATCAATTGGTAGGGGTGCACCATGAATTCTTACAACCTCATTAATATATAGTATCGTTAAATGTTCAAGTGGTAAATTTATCTTATAACAAGAAAATGTGCTGACTTGATAAGACAATCAATAATGCCCATATTGCATCATTCCATCTAGGAGTCTTTGGAAGCCCCATAGAAAATTCCATCCTAATATCATCACATTTCAACTCAGGTACTGTAAGAGGTTGAATGAATCCTCTAGGATGTGGTCTTCTAGCCTTCCCATATTGACAAACAAGACATCTTTGCACATAATCAAGAATCTCCCACCTCGTGTTGTCCCACCAAAAATGTTCCTTCAAATATCTAAACATCTTAGTTCCCATAGGGTGTATAGATAAATTTGAGCTATGAGCATCATCCAATAATTCCATTTTTAGATTTGGTTTCTCAGGAACATGAATCCATTTCCCAAATTTCATAATTCCATCTTCGTATATGAATTAAATCCATCTCCCATCATTCAATGCTTTAATTTTCATCTGAAACACCTAATCATCAGTCTGATATTTTTTCAACCTTATTAGTAAAGATGGTTTGGAAACCATTGGAAATAAAATTGATGTTTCAACTTCCATGATTATTCAAATATCAATCATTACTAGATCCATGTATATTGGATCCATTTAAACTTGAATCTTTATCATAATTCCACGATCCTTTTTTCTCAAATAATCATTCACCTTATTTTCCTACCTCGGGTGGTAGTGTATACATCTTATCATAACACTTGAGTAGTTTAATCCATCTCATTTTCCTCATGTTGAGTTTTTTCTATGGAAAATATATTTAAAACTCTTTTGATCTATATAAATCACACATTTTACACCATAGATATTGTGTCTCCATATCATCAGATCCATGATTATAGCTGCTAAATTAAGATCATGAGTGGGATTGTTTTGTCCATGATTTTTTAGTAGCTGTTATTCAAATGTAATACCACGATCATTCTACATGAGGGCACAACCAATCCTTTCTTTTAATCACCACCATAAATGAAAAACCAATCATTCCACAATGGTAGAGTCATGATATGATCATTGACTAATCTTCTCATCAATTCTTCAAAACATTCTTCACACACTTTTGTCAAATTTTGTTTACCCATTTATGTGTGAGCATGGTTAATGGGTTAGCAAATCGGGTAAAATTCTGGACGAAACACCGATAGTAACCTACTAATCCAACATAACTGTATACCTCGGTTATACTCGTCATTTCAGGACATTCTTGGATTTCCCTTTTCATGGAATGATCAACAAATATTCAATCCTAAGAGACAATATGGCGAAGAAATGTAATCTCTAGAAGCCTAAATTCACACTTTCTAAACTTCCCATATAATTCATTTCTTCTAAGAGTATTTAGAATAGTGCATAAGTGATTTTCATTATATTCGTTGCTTTGGAGTATACCAAGATATCATCGATAAATACCACTACTATGTCATTAATATATTCATTGAAAACTCTAATCATTAGATCCATGAAAACTTAGTGTGCATTATTCATTTCAAAAGGCATTACTATAAACTAATAATACCCATACCTGGTTTGAAATGATGTCTTCATAATGTTTTCCTTCTTCTTGAACAACTGTTGATATCCAAATCGAAGGTCAATCTTTGAAAAATATTGTGCTCCATGTATTTGATCATATAAATCATAAATGAAAGGTAAGGGAAACTTGTTGTTTATTGTTGTAGCATTGATCTTTCTATAGTCAATGAACAAACTCATAGATCCATGTTTTTTCATAAAAAAAGAATAGGGGCTCCCCATGGGGATAAAATAGGTTGATTAAATCCTTTATTACTCAATTCCTCTAGTTTTTTCTTTATTTCCACAAATTCTAATTTGTCTATTCTATAAGGGGTCTTTGACATAGGCCTTAAATCAGGAATTAAGTCAGTGGAAAACTCAATTTTCCTGTTCAAGAGGATGTACAGGAAAATCCTCTAAAAACACATCAACATATTCTATCACAACAGGTACATTGTCTATTTTATAATTCCATTCCTTACAAATAGTTATTTCACACCCTTCCTCCCCAATAATTGAATTTAGTAAAGCTATTAGGGGTGGGTCTAGATGGGAATCAGATGGTGATGTTTCTACTATAATATAAGAGATTCCTTATGGTCATCAAATATTTTAACCTCCATATTCTTACAATAAATCCTCACATCATGGTCTGAAAGAAGATCCATACTAAGGATTATATCAAATTCATTCATGGGTATAATAACGAGATCAGCAGATAAAGCACGTTTATATACCACAGTGGTAACTCATGGACAAATCTTTGTTGTACTAATACATTACATATGTGTTTTGACTAAAAAACCCCTTAATAAGTCAAATTGGATATATATAATTTTCATGGAAAACTGGGAACATGTGAAAGAATACAATGATCCAGAATCAAATAAATCATTGGATAATTTTTAGGAAGTGATTCATGTACCTTCCACCACATCATTTGGAACTATAACCTTAGTAGTTGTGATCACATAAGCTTGGCCTTTCTCTCTTGGCCTTTTGTGAGGTTATATTCCCTGAGTATTATGAAATTTAATTGAATAATTCCCCATTTCTTTAAATCTGTAGAATTGAACATTGAAAACCACTTTCACCCCCCCTATAATCATGAGCTTGGTGGCCTTTTTCTCCACAATTGTAACAATCTCCAAACCCCTTTAGGCATGTACCATGGCGTTTCTTCCCAAAATTACTACAAGATTGAAATTCAACTATTTCCTTCCTCCCCTTATTTCCTTTTCTAGAATGTCTAGCAGATGTCTTCTTCTCTTGCTTCACTTTAAATTCATTATACTTAGAAAACACAGTTTCTATCTTGATATCACAAGAGGCTATATCATTGTATGATGAGAAGGATGGTGAGAGTAATGATCAATGGATAAATGGTTTTAACCCATCAAATAGTTGATCAATATTACTTCTTGGGTTAAATAAATAATTTGCAGCATGACTTGCTAATTTTGTAAAGTTATCCTCATACTTGGAGACATTCTCCTCGTTCCTTTTCCTCAAACTCAAAACTTCACTTTCCTTATCTTCTTAATGTTTACGAGTAAAGTATTTTTCTATGAAAAGCTCTTTACACTCCCTCTATTCCATATTGGACACTTCTTCATCCTTCTTTATGTTTTCAATTAATGTCCATTATTGATATACATCTCCCGAGTGGCGATAAACTACCATGAAAAATTTTATTATTTCGCTAATCCTCAAATCATAAAATATTTTCTTTTAAGGAACTTATCCATTGCTCAGCTAAAAATTAATTTTTAGCCCCATTGAATGTTGCTGGTTGTTTCCTCATGAAGCGGTATAACATTGATCGTCCACATTTTGAGTAGGGTTCTCCATAGGGGTAAGGTTATTATTCACAACCTGAGTGGGTTTTCTCAGTATGGTTATAAGTTGTTCTGATCCAGTTTCATCACCAGCTCCCAAATAATTATATTTACTATGAGGGAAGTCCCCGAATATATTACATTTGTTGATAAGGTTTCCATCCCTTCTACTAGTCAGAGTTTCTAAATAATCACATACACTAGGATAGTTTATTAATCCCAATGCATAATTCCAAACATGTTAAATAAATAACATAAATTGAACAGTTTATACATATAATCCAAAAAATGTTTTCTTTTTGGAATTTTTTACTCATAAATCTTTTATGATGGTTTATAGAGATAATGAGAATAATCTTAATTGTATCCCCCAGGAGGGTCAAACCAGGTGCCTAGTAAGGACCATTTTTGTATAACAGGATACCCCGGGTCAAGCCTGAAACTTCTTTTTAGAGTTTTCACTCCTAGGTACATCTGTTCCATAACCACAACAACTTTTAGTGTCCATATAGGGATGTATTTCTTAGAAAATCCACATAATATCTACATTACCATTTTTTGGATGTTCTTCTATACTAATCCTCAAAGTCTCTATATGGGTGATGTTCTCTATATAGAGTTTTTCTGAATGTAGTTCCCAAGGATTGTACTACACTTCCTATGATACCAATTGTAGCGCCCTGACCCCAGTTACCCAGAGTCGGTGCATTATAAAATAACATTGGCATGATAATAAGAGACAAAGTCGCAAAATAAATATTAGTTTAGTAGCCCTGAATGTACTATATACATATATAAATTTTATATTACATTATGAAATGAAAAAACAACATTGTGTCTCCTTTGAACACAATCATATACCATAGCCTATACCTGCAGGCCAATCATAATATAATTATTCTCATAATTGGAAAAAATAAAACAAAAGAAAGGGGTGAACACAGATGCTCAAAAAGGAAAACAATATTGAGGAAATTATCATAAATAAGATAAACATTTATGGCAATGTATAAGACTCAAATAGAAGACTTTTAAACATAAAAATCAGTATAATATTGAAAAGATAAATTAAATAACGTGATTTACTTATTCACATTGATATTATTATAGTAGAATAATCACATGTAATATCCATATCTAAGTACAAAATGATGGAATGCAAAATGTCAGACATCATAACCACATAGTGAAGGCCTCGTGCCAATAATAAAATTAAAAATGTTGTCAAGGCAATGTGACAAGACACTAATTTGTCTCATGATACCTACCGGTTCATTAAGTGGCTATAGAGGGCCCCGCCCGTCACTTAATGCATCCAACATATTCCTCCTATGAAAAGGGTGAAATATTACACAAACATTCATATTAAACTACCCTACGAAATGTTAATATGTTAACTATAAATTTTGAATGAAATAAAAATAGCACATCCACAATCAAACATATCATAAATATTTTAATACAATATGGAGTATTGTATCATAATAAATCAACTTCAATTAAACCTAAAATCCCACAAAGTTTGTTGACATAGATGAAATCAATTACAAACCTTTTTTAGAGTAATATATCATTCTACATTGAAACCAATTAATGTCACATAATTATAATATAAAATATTTATTTTGAAAGTATACCTATAATATTTTAAGGAAATATTTTATGTTTTTATAACGGTGTAAAATATCCGCACTTGTCGTATAATTTTGGAAAAAAACATTCTTTCCTTAATTTTGTTGAAAAGGACATAAAATACCATGTTTGGATAATAATGGAAAGATTCCTTTCATTTTTTTTAAAATGTATAATAAGGTTATAAATTAATTTACCCCATAGTATTTGGAATTGTAAATATATTTTGAAATATATTTTTAAGAAACACAGATGTGGATGATAAAGAATTCTCAGTAGATACCTACGTATAAACAACCTCAGATAATAAAGAGATTGTAAAATTAACCCTTACCTTATACATTTCCTTAGTTGAGGGGAATTTAACAAACTGTATAATTTCTAAATAATTGTTAATAAATTATAAAAGAACCACGTACATAAGTATTATATCATATATGATCACATAATATTTCTTTGTTAATAATATTTGAGTAGTATCACTATTTCGTGTGTTAACTAATTAATTTTATATTATGTTCTGATATGTATGACATGTTTGTTGTGGATAGGATGAGTTTGATTGATATCCATAATGATATTATGTTCTTAAACTTTATTTCTTAATCATTATATGAAAATTATTCTTTAATGGTTACAGTAGGGAATGAATTCTCATCACGTCATGGAGACGGTAAGCCGTATATACGCACGACATACAATATCATTATTTTAATGGTGAAATAGTATTTAATTGGATGGTGTATTATATATAAATAATCATTAACACATTATATTTAATATTAAGTCAATTATACTCATTATTGTACTCATCTAAATAAGGAAGTGTTGAATAACAACCTAGACCACGGTGCGGATACGGTAAGTCGTACCTACACACGTATTGTGAAATTTCATTCAAAGGATGGTTAGAATAATGAATATTGTTGTAACATACTTATAATAAAAGCTCAGTATGTATAAGGTACTAGATTTATTATTCTATTATATAAATAACAAATAAATAGGATGTGGAAGAATAGAAGAACGTTGAAAGATGTTATGAAATAATTACCTCTTCTTCTGGTGATTTTTTCTGATTTGAACTGATGGTATCCTTAGGTTGGATTTCTAATCAATGTTAGGAATCTAGTATGAATTTAGGGTAGTTTGGAGGAGATTTGAGTAGGGGTTGGCTGGGCCAAATTTACTTGGAGGTGTTTATTTAAGAGAAGGAGAAGTACACTTTTATAAGAGAGGTGAGTGCCACTTTTGGAAAAGTTTAAAATATTAATTTATTATAAAATAATTTACATTTTCTTAGATCTCAAAATGGATTTAGTTCTATTATAATGTGAGGATGGGTCTAAATCCTCTCAAAAAATTGTTTTTAGACATGTCTATGTCACAATATTAACCTTATCTTTTAGATTAAACTATTAGTAAAATAGTTTAACATTTACCATGATTTCTTATATTTTTATATTACATGGTTAATAAACATACTATAAAATTCTAGGAGAACCTGAAGTGGTCCATAAATGAGATATATAACTTTATCTAAGTCTTTTGGATGAACATTTGAATTTTAGAAAAATCATATCATTTAATAATATCGTATTTGTTTTAAAAACTCTTTTATGTAAATTTTGACACTATTTAGTATTTGGTTTTTGTAAAATTTATAACAACTTGATTACATCAAAATAAATAAATTGAATCAAACCTAACATGTCATATTCACCAATAAAATTCATCGATGGTATTATAAGTTTCAATATGTATTTATTTTTGTATTTATGATATCAATTTTTTAATAATTCATTCATAAGGTAATTAATGCTTCATCATTGTGTCATATATAATTTAATTATTTAATGTTTCAAAATTATAAATAAAAAACCATGACTCAGTAAATCATTTTATCTTTCTAATGAATTTTTTTAGTTGAATTTATATTTTGTATTACTCTATAATAATAATTTTTTTGTTATTATATTTTGAATTTAACACTTTTAACTCTTCTTTAAATAAAATATAATAAATATCCTAATATAATAAATGTGTATAAAAAAAGATCATAGTTTTTTCCTATGACAGATTTTGGTCAAAATACACTTATCCAAGAGAATTAGGACATGTTTTGGGGTAATTATAATATCATTTTAACCATTAATTACCCTATTAAATTTTAACAGTGGTAAATAAAATTCAAAAGTTAATATTCACCTATCATTATTTTCATCATTTTAAACAATGTTTTACTTACAGATGAAAATCATGTCTGTCGGATTTTTGAAATTCAATTCATATAAGCGGAAAAATAATGTTTTAGGAAAATTTCCAAATGTGCCTTCAAGGTGGGTAATATATGTTAAAAAGTTCAACAAAATTTTATATATAAATTCATTTTATAAAATGACTCCAATGAATTGAATTGGAATAATATAGGTATTATGTATCATTTTTGACTTTAAAATAAATCTAAATAAAAATAATTATTATTTAAATTAAAAGTCAGTTTTAAACAACATAGTTTTTTTCACCATTCATCCAAAATTGAATGTTTTTAGGAAAATATCAAAACATCACCCTAAGCTAATTTTGATATTCTGAATCCAAAATTGATGTCCATTTTGAAAAATAAAATTTATAAAACTTAAAAAAGTGGGTATTACTATTCATAAATGCTTTTTAAACAGTTATTTTGATTTGGACATGGTACAGTGGAACTCAGATATGCATACATCCCAAGAAATTTAATTATTCGAAGAGAAGTGTGGTGTGGATGCTTGGGGTGTAACAATTGTGGTAGGGTTGTTTACTTTTCAACATCGGTGGTTTGGATGTATGACTGTCATGCATACATGTACTTAAAAAAATGCCTCCGACATAAAGAATAATGCCTTCTACATTCATCTCCAGCACTTGTAAATAAGGAGGCAGGCTTGGGGTAGTCACGTCACTGGCCCCAGAGGATGGGTTGGGACAAACTTGTATTAGATGAGGTTGGTTATATATTAAGGACCAAGAGTTTGTGGCTTTTTTTGGGGAAACAATGTTGAATGTTTCTAGTTCCACTTTCAGGCTCGGGGAGTCCAGTGTTGGTGCGACCACCAACATATCAATACACAAGGACCCTGAATTCTATTTTTCAACAAAATACATCAAAACACAGGTTTATATGAATCATATAGTAATTGAGTGTTTCTTCATGTTATTCTTGAGTCAGTGTCATCTCACTAGGTATACTATATTGAATATGGTTCATCTTGATCTGTTTCAGGATGCCACCACATATCTAGCTAGAGAGGATTCTATTGCCTAACCATGAGGTTTGTATTAGCAATGACTGGGTAATAATATGAGACCTATAATAGAGATGGTCCCACCGGGAGGTGCACCAGTGTCGCCGCCACTTGCTTCTTAACATTTTCTAACTGCACTACTAGTAGAGGATGCATGTAGGATCAATGCCTTACATGAGGCCTAGAGGTAGAGACCTCCCTTGTTCAATGGTGAGACTGGCCCCTAGGTTGTTGAGGATTGGAATGATTTGGTCAAGGGAGTCCTCCATCTAGTGATGACACCTCTCGACCATATGGCGATCTTAGCCACGATCCTTCTTTTGGGCTCGACTGGGAGATGGTGGAGCTTGAGGATGTAGACTCACCCTGAGGCGGTCCTCACCTGGGAAGTCATTGAGCGCCTATTAATAGTAAATTTCATTCCATCGACATTGTACTCAGAGCACATACAAGTGCTACTACACCTATATCAGGGTAAAATGAAAGTAGTGAAGTAACCAATGAAATTCTCATAGCTTTCTCGATAATCCATGTGCACGGTACAAGACTAGTTCTTCCCGGATCGAGCCATTGAGAAGTGAATGTGATGGGGGATAAGGGAATCCATGGTATCTCATAGTATCTCGACATATGCTCGAGTACTGGAGAGGGACCTAATCGTGGAGAGCATATTTGTGAACTATGCACTAGCAACAAGAGATACCGGTAGACACCAGACATCATAGTCTTCAATGGTAGGTAGAATACAGTAGACACAGGGGTCCACGATTTCTAAGTAGGTCAGGGGATTATTCCAAGATACAAGATCAGTAGTCCGAGACCCCCATGGATGACGGAGTCATCAGAGGTACAGGGTGTTCTACTCATGCAACGGGTAGGAGTACATGACTCATGATTGCCCGACTCACTGCATAGATGACTAGAAGAAAGTCAAGGGACCAACAATGAAGAGTAATAGCTTCGATCAGGGTGTCCCATAGGGTGACTAACATGGTAGGGGAGCCGATAGAGTAGGAGGAGGTGTGCAGAGGTTAGAGGTGATACCACCACCACCCCTAGATTCTCCACCACGAGCACTGAGTTCTAGTGGATAGTGGTCACACCCGAATCAGGCGATGGAGGCATACGAACACTAAACTCCAGATATGATTAGATGTATTATCTATGTACACTGCAACATAGTTTCAATTCTTAAAGAAACATGTTCCAGTCAATCATTCCCTTCTATAGACCTTTATGGGAACAAGTATATTCTGGTTGAGGTGTTGGCTCAAACCTTATGATTTTAGACTCCTATGGGAGGGGATTATAGGATTACACACTAATTACGATAGTGTGAGATTACTCTTGGAGGTGAGAGATTCTGTTGAGATATCCTAGTATCAGCGCTGAGGCCTTACAACATCATCTTGGGTGTGGACTAGTTATCAATAGTTCATGTCAGAACAACTATTTTAGGTGCGGAGTGCAGTGTGTCCACGAAGATGGGACTTGGTTTTCCTTCACCAGTGAAAGGGGGGATCTTGTAGCATAGGACGAACTTTTATGGAGGATGGTGCAGCTGATCAGTCACAAGTTGGCTATCCTCACCCATGGTGTGGTGGAAGAGAAGATCCCTCACTTTCAAGTAGTGGTGGATGGGTACATAGTCTTCTTTCATGAGGATGTTTCTGGATTACCCCCTCATAGAGAGGGTAACATAGGCATCAATATGTACCTTGGGATATCACCAATATCCACATGAGAATATCATATGGCTCCCATGGAGCTTCATGAGTGGAGAGTACAACTAAAGGATTTGCAGAAGAAGGGATTCGTGAGACCTAGTGTTTGACCATGGTATGCCCTATAATTTTTTAACAAGAAGGTATATGGGAGTTTTAGGTTGTGTGTCAACTTCCTGTTCCTGAATCTGGTGATCGTAGAGAACATGTATCAACTTCTATGGATTGATGACCTCTTCGGCCAGCTGAAGGGAGTGATATGGTTCCCGAAGATAGACCTTAGATCGGGATATCCTTAGGATTATGTACGTGATGAGGATGCACCAAAGACATCCTTCAGAGGTCTGTATGACCACTTTGAATTCTTGGTGATGAATTTCTATGTGACAAATTACCCATAAGTCTTCATAGGACTCATGAAAATGATATTCTAGGCTTACATTTACGGGTTCATTGTGGTATTCATTGACGTTATCTTATTTTACTCGACGTCTAAGGAGGAGCACAGTACACACCTATAGATGGTCTGGGATACCCTCTTAGAGAACAATATTTATGGAATGCTCTCAATGTGTTAGTTTTAGATTCAATAGTTCCACTTTCTAGGACATGTCATTATGGGGGTTGGATATGAAGTAGATCCAAAAAAGATAGAGGCGATGCTTTCTTGGGAGACACCCATAAACGTGACTAAGGTTTATAGTTTCCTTGGTTTGGATGGATACTACAAGTGGTTCATGCATTACTTCTCTTGGTTAGAATCACCATTATCATCTTGTACATGGAAGGGTTAACCCTTCGTGTGGATGGAGAAGTTCCAACATAGTTTTCAGGAGCTAAGGCAGAGACTTAAGAGTGAACCCATCTCGAGACTTCCATAGGAGGGAAGATATATAGTATTTTGTGATGGATCAAGGAATTGATTGGGTTGTGTCCTGATATATGGGTAAGTAGTGATCACCTATGGTTAATGACAGTTGAGGCTTCATCAGTAGAATTATGCAACCCATGACTAGGAGCAACTAAGAGTGGTTTTTCTTTGATGATATTGTGGAACTACTTGATGGGTTAGTAGTTTACTATCTAATACGATGACAAAAGTCTTAGATATATCTTTTCCTAGAATAAAACGAACAGAAGAAAGGGACTTTGGAAAGAGTTCTTCCGAGACTATGACTTAGAGATATTCTATACTACTATGAAGGGGAATACGGTAGTGAACACGCTCTAAAGGATATCTGGGTTGTAATTGTAGATTGAGGAACAAGAGATATTAGTCGTGATGTAGATATCATTTGTGTATGGTGATGGAGCATCTCATCTTCAGTTAATGGTTGTCACTCCCCCACTCTTACAATATGTTAGGGTGGTAGAACTTGTGGATTTTGACTGTGAGGCCTGACATGCTCATTTATCCTCAGGACAGGCTCCTGAAGGATATTCGATTGGTGGGGAACATGTTATCCTTTTTAAAGGGCCCACCATTGTTCCAGTGGAATCGCTTGAGGAGGTTCTCGGGGAGTTCAACACCCCCCTTTAGCTATATATCAAAGAGTGGAAAAGATGTAGCAGGACCTCTGAAATTAGTATTGGTGACCGTGGATGAAGATGGTAGTTGGAGAGTTCATTTCACAGTGTGTCACTGATCAACAAGTGAAGACCGAGTATTAGGTTCTAGTAGTCTTGACTCAACTACTTGTGGTTCTAGAGTAAAAGTGAGATTATTTATCAACTGACTTTGTGATATGTTTACCCCACACACCCAAGGCACGATACCATATTGGTGGTTGTTGACCGACTCCGCATTTCGTCCCACTTTCTGTCCATCTTGGAGTAGGTTTCAGTAGAGAGATTATGATGACTCTATGTACATGATATAGTTCAACTGTATAGAGTCTAATTGATGATAGTATTATATTGAGACAAAAAAATTACATATCGGTTTTGGAAGGGATTTTAGGTTTGGGAATCATCTATGCTCGATCATAGTTCTCTATGCCCAAAAAGATTTTCATATGGAGAGGAATATCCTGGTTTTATGGGACATGCTCTGTGCTTGTATCTGAGAATTTAGGTGCAGTTGGGAGGATTACCTACCACTGGTGGAGTTTGAAGATGACAATATATACCACTCTACCATATGTATGTAACCATTTGAGGCACTTTATGGGTGACCATGCAGGTCACTGTTATGCTGGACAGACCCATGGGTGTCTGCACTCATGGGTCTAAATATGGCATGGGCCACTACTATGAAGGTTCAGGTTATCCATGATAAGATGGGGACTAAAAAAAGTATGCATAAATCTTATTCTAATAGGATAGAGAGACCTTTGGTGTTCTAGGAAGGAGACCACGTGTTCCTTAGGGTCTCATCTTGATGGGGATTATATAGATTTTCCTGGGGAGACAAGCTATATCTTAGGTTCATCAGACATTTTTACATTCTAAGAAGATATGGAAAGGTGACATACCACATAGATCTCCCACACACCTGCACCAGGTGCGTAATGTATTCCATGTATCGCAACTAAAGAGGTACGCACATGATCCATAGGATGTAATCGACTGGGGCAATTTGGATATTGATGATGGGGCGATGTTTGTGGATTTCCTAGTAGAGATGGAGGATATATATGAGCTAGTCCTTCATGGATGGTTGATTTATCCAGTGCGTTTTGGTGGTAGCACGAGAATCCTGAGATGAGAACTTGGGAGTAGGAGGTTCATATCTGAGCTTAGTACCCCCATTTATTGGTTTATCCATTATTTTGTCCTACATGGACGTAGATCCCTCAAGGTTGGGTTAATGTAATTTCCCAGAAATTCAATGTGACATTTTTTAAAATTATATGGTATTATTTCAATACCAGACAATTAGATGAGACTTGATTTTGAGGCTCGATGATCTCAGAATAAATGTTTTATTTTTTTATGCTTATTCAAAATAGAGCACATGAGTAGTATTGGGAACTTCTAAACGTGTGTCCAGATTAAAAATGTGAGTGCACTATTTAGTCTAGAATGAAAATTTTTCCTAAGGAGGAACCTAACGTCGACCAACTTTGTTTGAGACAAAACGTTAATATTCCAATATTTTTATAAAATTTAATAAAATAATTTTCTTATGAAAAAATCAGATAAAAATTTAGTTTATTTTATTTGAATTGTGAATTTTTAAGCATTGTAGCATAAATGATGAAATGTGTTTTCTCCAATTAATGGGTTATCCTAAGACTGACCACTGACACGATTGAGTATTACTCTGATCATTGATATTTAGTGTTGGATAGAGATGGTCGATGAAGTTCCAAAGATGACGAGATACTTTATCCACCCATTATTCCATACATTGAAGGATCTCTAACAACAATAGTGGTCTTTAGATCAAGGATTGTTGAATGATAGCACTGTGATCTTTTCCATCTATCGATCCTGCCTTGTGGTATGCGTATTATGATTTGTGATATGAATTACCCATTCATTATTTCCAAATGATGAACATGAATCAACACACTAACAAGTTCTTATGTCGGTTGTTTATTCATAGAGGACTAGTAAATTATTATGGTACATGAAGGGTAGGAACATGGTAATTACTCCTTTCTCATTTTCCATCTAATGAGACGAATAGAGGCTGAAAAAAAAGGCCAGCATCCATCCCTCGGGTGTCCATGGTTCTCTTCATAACCAATTCCTATAAATTCTTCACTGATAGACCCATGTGGCCGGGTCATACTTTTCTGGGAGGTTCTGAGTGTGATTGGACCCCCCCCCCCAGATCAACGATGAGATGACATGGAGCACATATTAGTGACCGTGATGACCAAAGAATTCAGGAGGTGTTCCTGGATCAATGAATGGACCATATAAAAATGTTTGGGGTCCCATGGAAGAAAAAGAAGGTATCAGCATGTGGTGGTTGCAACATGCAGGATGTTGTGCACAATGACGGCACACCGTAGTGGTGGAGGTCCCTGTGGCATCATTCACGGGGCTAAGGACAATGGCCGCTAGTAACTATCAGTGACGAGTTCTTCATCGAAAGTGGCATTGAGCCACTGTCCAACAAGACCACAAAAGGAGGACCCCACAGTGACCCGTAAGGTGGTGACGTGTGGGGAAGTGAAATGGCCAATATGTCGCATTGACCAGGAGGAGACGCAGTGACTGCCACCACTTCTAGGCATGGCATGCTGGCCCGATCATAATGTGTCGGGCTATAGGTGGTGGGTCAGGTCAAAACAGGACCAGGTCGGGTCTGATCGGGGTTAGGTCAGGTCAGTTTGATCTAACTGGGTCAAACCAAAGCTCGACCCAACCAGCCAATTTTCACTAATACAAGCATAAATTCAAAACGATGTGTCTGTTTGATAAGAAATTTATAGTGCTATGGCCCTATTCATGAGTCGGTCCTTTTGAAATACTTCATGCTAGTTTTAGTGAAATTTTAAATACAACTGATGGATTGAGGAGAAGATTCTCTTTGAATCAAGTGCACTACGAGTAGGAATCATATGACTAGTTGTAATAAGAGGGAAGTGGCAAGCAGACCCCAGTGGCTCCGAAGATGAGCATATCTCAATATCTTGGCAGACGAGTGCACTTTAGTGTCTCGACAGACAAGTGTAACAGACATCAGTGTCCCGAAAGACAAGTGTATCTCAGTGGCCTGGTAGACGAGCAGACCTCAGTGGCCCAAAAGAGGAGCAGACCTCAGTATTCTGACAGACAAGTAGACCTCACAGTCCCAATAAAACATAGTGACGAATAGAACATAGTGGCTCAGTGGACAAGTGGACATCAGTGGACTAGAAGACATCAGTTACTCATCGAGGATGATTTCCTCAGTAGTATAATATATTTAGCTTTACGAATGATAATATTTATTTTTATACATTATGTTTTACCTTTCTGGGCTTTCCCACAAATCGTGTGTACTTTTATTTGTGGTTATTTAATTATTTTTTGGGGTCCCTACTGAATATTATGTTACTCACATGAGCATGAGATTTTCCCTCATGTGTCATGTATTGTGTAGAAGACTGATGTTTTGATAGAGACCTTGGTAGTCCAGGATCCGTCAGTGCCTTGTGCGATTTGGTAGGCGAGGCATACTCTTACATCTTCTAGTAGCTACTCTTAGCCTACCATTCAGGGAGGGTTTTATGTGGATGGATTATCATATAACTTGTACTCCCTTATTTATAGCTCTTATTTAGATGGGTTTTTTTTTCTTTCCTATTTTTACGTTAACTTGTACTTTTACTCTTATTAGTTGTCTTAGTGGAATTATTTTTTTCATTACTTTTTAGCATTGTGGGTTTATATGTTTGTGTGTGCATGCAAACAAGTACTCATGAAAATGCCTCCCACTTATGTTATAATGCCTTCGACGCTGGTTTTTTGCCACTGGCCACCATTATGCGTTCATGGGGTACTCACGACACATGCCTAGGGGGATGGGTTGTGGAAATTATTCTCAATTAATGTGATTTCTTTGATATCTTTTTTGTTATTATGTTTTAAATAAGTGTTTTCAAAATGGAAAGCATATATTCCTCAATAATTTTATTATGATTTTTTATTCAATTCATATTCATCAATGAAAAAAACCATTGGTGTAGATTATGTTTTTCTGGAGGTATGATAAATTTTTTCGATCATTATTCCTTTAATGAATATATTATCATTATGATGAATATAAATTTATGAACCCCATTTCTTTTCCATGGCTTTGTTATTCTAAAATGTATTTTATGCCCATTAATTTTCCATGGGTTTTTCTATGTCGCAATGCTTATGAAACACACTTGTTTTCCTGGGTTCTAATATGTTGAATTTTTTATGAACATGGGTCACAAATTTTTGTGATTTCAATTGTGTGATGGGTGGGGCCTATATCTCCTTCCAATTCATTAGGTAAATACCAAAATCTCATAAGGTAAATACGACTGGAATGGGGAGTAACCTAGTTCCTCATGTGGATTTTTCCACTATAATAGTCTTGTGAGTGAAATTTGATGACTATGATGGTTTGTAGAGTGAATCCATTCCACTATAATAGTGTTGGAATAGATCTTTCACTACTATAGAAATTATTTTCTATGCTTATGTGTATTCCAAAATTCCTTGTATTTTGTCAAGTCTTTTATCTCATGGAACATTTTGTTTTATTTACTTATGATTCATGCCTTATTAACATCCAATATTTATTCGAGGACTCGTGAGTTTGATCACTGATATGTAGGGTTTTTTTTCATTAGTTATGATCATGCTCTCTTACCCTTATTCTCATGTTATGTTTATGTATTTTCCTTGTTTATCCATACATAGAATTTATGCTAACTTTTTCTTATGTTCCTTTCCCCCATGTTATTATAGTAGATATTCTGGTTGATAAGTCTAAGAATGGTGGTAGTTTTGAAGAAATATGTTGGATACAATATAAAAATCTTATGTACCAGTTATTTATGCTCCCACATTTCCAAAAGCACTATAGCATTACGATACTCAAGAATGTGTCAGTGCAATGTAGTAAATATTCCTCAAAAAATGATGTAATATTTTAGTGTGAAAATAATTGGTCATTATAGTTGGCATCAGAGTACATATTTAGATAAACTTTGGAAATTAATATGATAAAACCTTAGTGAGAAGCCTTAGGATTCGAGTACATATTGTGGAAGATCCTAATTTTTTGTTAAGGACTAGATTATGTGGGTTACCTAGGAATGAATGCTTATATGGATACTATACGTGGATGTGGTTCTAACATAGATTTACTTATTGGTAATAAATATGAAAAAGGTTTATCGGTCTTGACTCGAGTTTCACCTAGTACATGATATTTGGCCTTATGGTGCAATTAGTTTGACCCTCCTTGGGGATATTCAGTGGTTAATTTACATTTAATTTGTAAAACATCATGATTGGTTTGAAAATATGATGACCACGAATAACCTAGGTTAAACCCTTGGTGTTATGGATTGAAAAGAAGTTATCTTGATTTTTATATCTTATAAATGATTTTTTATGACTATGTGTTTTAAAAATATGACTATTATTTCTCAATCTATGTATTTTGGTTGTATTTGATGGTTGGAACCTGAAAGAACTATGTTAATTCTGAATAAAATGGAAAATGCAATGATATTTCTCAAGCTATGAATAAGGTGGATATTCCAAATGAGCAAAATTGGAAAAAATATTGTGTTGATTACTTTTTGAGGAAATTTGATGTATATTTCAGTGGGTTTTCTGATCCTCTAGTTTCTGAGTAGTGGATCATTACCACTAATAAGAAATTTTCTATTCTCTATTGCTCAGTACAATGAAATTGACTCCATGAAGTGGGATGATTTTAGGAAAATATTTTTAATTAAGTAGTTCTATTGTATTCCCCATATGAATAGGAGATGTAATTCCTTGTCCTATAGAAGAAGGATGATGAGTCTATTTGTAACTATGGTGAAAATTTAAAAAAACATTTGAGGTACGCTTTAGGATATATTTTCCTACCTAAAAGTATGGTTGATCAATTCATTAGTGGATTAAACCAAAGTCTCTGAAGGTATCCAACCATAAAAACGTTATTATCTATTAAGAAATCATTTGATGATTTCGTAAGGTGTAAAGTCATATTTGAGTAACTCATAAACAAAATTGTTTTATATAAAAGAAAGACAGAGATCTAGGTGAACACTAAGAACCATGTCGGGAATAATATTATATTTTCTTAATGTTTTATGTGTGGTAGGAAACTTGCACGAAGCTAACTTAATGGTCCTAGTAAGTATTTTTTAAGCATGGAAGGTAAATTCATTGGGAAATCAAATGATGAACTAATGGGAAGATGTTAAATAATGATGTTCATAGATAATAATCTCTATATAATGCACCACCCATAATCCAGTGCTTAAAAATGATGGAGTAATGGAACTATTTTAACTATTCCCCAATTCCAAAGGTAAATGACGATGTTCGATGTCAGAAACATCTTAACATAATGGAAAAGGGGGAATCACAAGTGATCATTATCTTTGATGAGTAGTACGATAACAATATGGTGAAAGGTACACTTACCATTCACTATAGAATTGACAATGTCTTTTTTGACTATGGATCTATACATTGTTTTATATCTGAAGGATTTTATAAGGGTATAAATATTCCACCAATACTTATAGATATATAATTATAATTAAAACCACTATTGATATGATGAACGAATCTCAAGAATGTTATTCCTCTATGATTGAAGTTTGTGGGAATGTGCTTCCTGCTAATATTTTGATTCTTCTACTAGATGAATTCGATGTTATATTAGGCATATATTACATTTCTCTAAATAATTATTTCATTAATTGTAGAGTAATGGATTTCACATTTTATATTCCCACCCAAATTATGACTATCTGAATACAATGATAAATAAATTTTTTATGGAAATCATATCCATTGTATGGGTTTTGATTTTTTTTCAAAGGTTTCATTTATCTCTGATGGTTGGGGGAAACTGAAAAATAATGATATTCTTATTGTGTGATATTTTGTTTATGTATTTATAAAATGTTTTCCTAGACTTCAACCAAATCCTATGGATGTGTTTTCAATATAACTCATACCGGGTTCCAGCCCAATTTTAAAGACTCCTTATAGAATGGCCTTGAATAGTTTGTAGTAATTAAAGAAGAAGAACCAGGAGAATCATGAAAAGGGATCCAATTATCCATGTGTGTCACATTCAGGTTCACCAATTAAATTTTTCAAAAAGTAGGTTGGATATATGTGCATTTTAATCGACTATCAGAAGTTAACCAAGATCAAAATATAGTATAAGTATACTTTACCCAACATTGATGACTTTTTTGATCAACTATGCTGATATGAAAACATTTATAAGGTTAAACATCGTTTTGAATATTGTCAATTGAAGTTCAAGATGGTGGATACACCCCAGATAACATTTGGATCAAGGTATTGTCACTTTGTGTATATTTTGTTTCCATTTCATCATAAAAATCCCCCTTATGTATTTATGGATTTAAAGAATGGGGTATTTATTGATTACAGAGATTAGTTTTTTGTAGTCTTTATAGATGATATTTTTATCTATTCAATGAAAAAAATAAGTGTATCATGATTTCTAGAGAATTTTTCTAAAGACAATGATGAATGATACGTTTTTTGAAAAATATAAAAAGTGTGTATTTTTACAACAAAAAATTATATTTTGGGTCATATAATATCAAGGGAGGGCATATCATTGGTTCCATCAACGAACGAGTTTTTTTAATGTTGACCCAGACCAACCACAATGAATGAGGTGTGATGTATTCCTGTTTTGAATGGATATTATCAATGGTTTTTGGGGTATTTACCATGAATATGTGATCCACACAACAAGCAATCATTCAAGGGTGACATGTTCCTTTTGATAGATGAATTATAGGAAAATTTCAGGTAAATAAAGGGAAGATTAGTCCGTTCGACTATTCTTATATTACCCTTTAGTGAAGAAGCATTATTAATATTTAGTGATACATCTTTGAATGGATTTTTTTAATGAATAATTATGCATAATGACATGGTTGTAGCTTATTCCTCACAAAAACATGATGTTTAGGTAAAAATTTACTAAATTCATGATTTGTTGTTAACTCTGGTAATTTATAAATTAGGGATAAGAAGAAATTATCTTTTATGAAAATATGTCATATATAGGTTTATCATTTTGTTAAAACTATATATTCAAATAGAGGGAGTTGATCATGTACCATATGAGAGGGTTATATATAATTAAGGTTTATGACTTCTCAATACATTGCTACCCTAGGAAAGTGAACAAGGTGGTAATTTCTTTTAGTCTAAAGGATCATGCTTTCCTATCTATTAATAGGATCAGAAAAGATCTAGTATTTATAAATTTTAAATGGATTTATCATGAAATCATAAAGGGTAGAAATCTTATATTTCTCAAATGAATGTTCAACCATATAACCAAGTGAATATTAAATAGGTGCATAAGGATGATACAGAGTTGTAGAATAATGTTATAAAAGTTCATGAGTTTAACCTTCATTATGATATAATTATATGTTTTAGGAACCGTATATTTGTTCCAAACATACCAGATTTAAAGAATTATTTGTTAGAGGAGGGTCATAGTTATTCGTTGTCTACATATCATGTATATAAATTGATATATAGAGATTTGAAATAGTATTTATACTAGGATGTCATGAAGGGAGATATCATAGAGTTTGTATCTTTATGCTTGGTATGTCAGCATGTTAAGGCTGAGGGAAAAGAGTATAAGGGGATGTAAAATCCATTACCTATACTAGAATGTAAATGAAAAAACATCACTATAGATTTTTTCCTGAGACTCCCAAAGTGTGTCAAAGGAACAATGCAAAATGATTTATATATTATCACCTTACAACGTAAGAAAACAACATTTTTATTAGATAATATTCCTCGTTGGGTCATCTTTTTTAGGATATACATTAGAGTAGCTGCAAGGTTTTATAGAGTACCACCTTCCATTGTGTCTGATCAGGATTTATGGTTTAGATTGATGTTTTGGAGAAGTATACAATAAGATAATGATAAATAGTTTAGTTTCATCACTATGTATCATCCTTCGATAGTTGGTCATTCTGAGAGAACAATTCAAACCCTATAAAAAAATGTTGATATCTTTTTCCCTGTATTTTAAAGGGATTTGGGATTAACATGTTCCTTAGTTGAAATTTCATACAACAAGTGATTCCACACATGTTTTTAGAACCCTCTATTGAAATTTTTTTATATCTATACCGAGAGGGAATGATGTTGGGGAAATAAATCTATTGGGACCTGAGATAGTGGAAAACAATGTAGAGAAGGTTAGATCAATTCGACAATGTATATAGGAGGCACAATGTTGATAGAAACGTACTATATATAATTATCAGCATGATATTGAATTTGATGGTTATGAAAAGGTGTTTCTAAGAATTTTATATGGATGAAGGAAATGATATTTTTAATTAATGGAAATCTAAGACCTGGGTATATTATTCCCTTTTAAATTCTTGATCATATTGGGATGGTATATTATTTGTTGGAACATCCACCAATCCTCCCTACAATCCCTAATCTATTCCATGTATCTCCCTTAAAGAAGTACATTCCTATCCCTCTACTTGTAATAAACATAGAGGTCATATTTCTGGAGAAAAATATTTCTCTCAACGTAGAAAAGAGGGAGATTATAGATCTTATATATAAAGTTATTTGAAATAAGTCTACTAACCAAGTCAATATATGTGGAAAACCACAAGTTCGAGGAACCTACGTGGGAACTTGAGGATTTAATGATGCATAAGTATCCTCAGTTTTGTATACCTACATGATAGTATTTCAAAGGAAATATCATTAAAAGGTGATAAAAAGTAACACCTTGAGATTTCATGAATTTTTATTTTTTGAATAAATTTAATTTTTCGATAGCTTTCACCAGACACACCGCTAAAATCTAAAAAAATAATATACTATTGATATTACAATTTAACATAGTTTATATTACCTAGACAATAAATTTGGTCGTATGAGTATGAATAACAATATTTAAAATATTAAATATTTTGTCTAAAAATAGTGGAACATATTGATTAAAAAGTACTTTTTGTTTTGTAAAGTCTTTATATCTTTCAAAGATTATATTTTCAATGAAAAATGATTTTATTGCTTTTTCTAAAAAACTAACTAAAGTATTTTTTAAAATATTTTGAACAGTTATTTTGATAAATAACTTCCTTTCTTGAGTAAACATGTAAAAGTTTACTCACGGTTATTTTTTTTTATGATTTTTCTGAAAGGATTAATTTCTCAATTAATAGTGTAGAATACAGGTTTTTTACGAAAAACAATTTTTAATGAATTTATATTGTTTCATTATTTTTAAAATGGTTTTTAAATTAAAAATATTTCAATTATAATATCATTAAACCAATATTTGTTATTTTAATGAATTTAATATTTTATTTTGATGGAAAAACGTTTTATTCTTTTGAGAGTTTTATCATTGGAAAACATATCTTTCTTCCCATCTACAGGTTTAAATTTAAATTAAATTCTAGAACATAATTGTATTGAATTTGTAACAATGGATTCCATAGTCTGAATTACTATAATTAATATTTTCTAATAGTTTTACTATAGTTTTTTACAATAATGAATAGTTAGAAGAAAAAAAAATTTAATTACCGAGGATTAATTTAGAACTGGTTTATTAGGGGTTATACTAACAAGATAAAAGATAAAATGACCTATAAACATTTAAAAATTCTTTTTTGTCCATATTTGGAAATTTATAACTCTAATGTTCTTTAATCTCCGATTTTATATCCTTGTTTCATATTAATGTTATTATACACATTATTCTTTTTAATAATTCCATGTGTTTCCTTTCTGCCACTTATATAAGGAAACCCCTATCTTCTCCACTTTGAACTTCTAAAACCCATTTTTTATAACAAAAAATACACAAATAACATACCTCCCATCAGCTCACTTTCCATTTTTTTATCATAATTTCATCCAAGAAATCCTTTGGTGCAAACATAATGACATTGAATGAATAATACGTTACATCTTAACAAAGTGTTGTATTTTATTTTCATTCCAAATCCATAAAACATTATAAAATAATTATTATATTATAACCACATAATCTTAATATGTTGGTATATTTTTATTTTATGGTTGGGATGTACAACCACCTCCTCCTCCCTGAAATAAGAAACAAAATCGTAGAACCTATGTACAGCTAACTACTACCTCGTGAAACAATGTAATTCTTTATCCATCACCACATATTATTGATAAATATAATTATATATATGAAATTTATGGTATAATATTATATTAGTAATTATAAAATCACATATACCATTATTATTTCCATTCCATAGAGAATACAATAATGTCA
Organism: Viscum album; assembly: GCA_963277665.1. Taxonomy (NCBI): domain Eukaryota; kingdom Viridiplantae; phylum Streptophyta; class Magnoliopsida; order Santalales; family Viscaceae; genus Viscum; species Viscum album. The sequence continues at coordinate 1,267,060,557 of OY728160.1, forward strand.
CTCTGGTGAACGGTGGGCTACCGCCTTATGAAGCGATGTTATTTTCTTTTCATTATGGATTTACAAGGAAGGTAATAAAGGGTTAATTTAATGAATATATGTGATATATAAGACATAAAAATTAATATTTTAAGGTGAAAAATTATTTACCTTCCTTTATTTCAATCTTAAGATAACATGGAAACAATGTTCATATGTACGTTGGACTTACCATCTCCAGGAATGATGTAAATAATTTTCTATATATTACTTTAATGGATTATAGTAAATTTATATATAATGAAAATATATTATTTTTATTTCATGTTAAAAATTATATATGTGATTAAACTTTGATTAATTAAAAAGTATTAGGAATACCAATCCAATCATTCACCAAAAATGAAGTTGTTATTATCTGAAAACTGATTCTAGCAAGGAATTATTTATAAATGGGTTGTTATTGTCGCAAGAGAATCATATATGATATGATAAACATGTTTATTATTTTTAATATATTTATAATAAACATATATATTTTTTCAAATGAGTTTCAAACATATATGAAAAAATTAAAGACTTAAGGTAGGGGATTTTTGTCTTAGATTGCCTTGTTTGAGACATAAGATATTTTAGGCACCTATCTTCTTTTATGAGGTGTATATACGTCCCTTTGAAATTTCATATCACTAATATCAATATTTTAAGAAAATTTCTATTTCTATTTTTTGTTAATATTTAATGTTTCTTATGATTCAATAGATACAAATGTGGTATAGATTTTATGATACAATCTCATCGTTTATCATGATTGTTTATGACTATGTTTCGAATAATGAAACCTAATGATCTATCTATCTAGAATCTCATGTATTTAATTATAATCTGGATATTTCATGAGAGTACATGTTTTTATTTCATTTTCCTCTTTTTATGAACTCAAGGGATCAAAATTTTGTTTTTAAGAAAAATCCATTTTATTTATCTCTTTGTTTGAAAACGATTTTTCTTTAATATCCATGTTTTTGAAAAAGGGTTTAAATATTTTTTTAAAACATTCTAATATTTTAAATGTTAACATAAATTTTTTTGAATTTCCAATTTTTTTTGTTAAATGAATATTATATTCATTTTTTAAATGAAGTGTTATTGAATTTATTTTAAAATCTAAAAGTAAAATTGTTTTAATGTGTATGGAATAGATGGAATATTATTCCATTATAACCAATCAATGATTTAAATATTCTATGAATGCTTTCGAATATTATTTTCCAAAATTTATTTTGTTAATATTTAGGATGTTTTTAGTTTTTAAAGAAGTGTTTTCAAAATAGAAAGAATATTTTTCTCATAAATGATTAAATTATTTTTATGGAATTTATATTCGTAAATGAAAACACACATTGGTATTGTTTAGGTTTTACTAGGAATGTGATCTATTTTTACTATCATTATCATTTTTATGGATGGTTTATATATGATTATGATGTAGATATGTAATGAAACCAAATTATTTTCCATTTTTTCATGTTACGATAAAATGAATATGAACGCCACTTTAGTGACTTGGGTTATGCTATGATATAATTCTTGTGAAACCCATTTCTTTTCAAATGTTTGGATATGATGAATGTTTTGTGATATAATGGGACATATTTTTATTATTTTTATTGTGTTACTAGTGGGACTTATATCTCCATCTAATGCATTGGGTAAAGATTAAAATCTCACGAGTTAAAAAGGACTAGAATTGGGAATGAACACAATTTAGTAAGGAACTTTTTCTTTTATGATAATCTCAAGAGTGAACCATGAATACTATGATGGTTTGGAGAGTGAAATCACTCCTCTATGATATCCTTGGAAATGAATTTTGTCTACTATCAGATATCTATATTATATATATAAATATATTCATTTATGTTATATGTGTTTTAGTTGATTTGTGATTGAATCCAAAAAGGTAAATAAACTATTTGAATGAAGGTTTACCCTGTTTTTGGATGATCACATAATATTTGAGGGACTTATAATTATAATAATAGTGTAAAATGATGGTTTTAATTTTAGAAATACATGTTCCACTTCATGTATCATGAAAACGACCTGAAAATTTTACAATATGTATAAGAGGTATATAACGTGAATGAAGACCTACGAAAAGTAATTAGTAGGAGTCCCCATAGTTTTCGTGGTGTGAAACGAACTTCCACACCGTGAAACCATCCATACCTAGCAAGTTAAATATGATGACATCTATCATTCTATGGATGATTATGGGAATGACCAAAAATGATCATTTATTGTCAATTTTGACCCCCAGGAACCTTAAGATGACTTGCATGGTTATGAATACGGTGTTTTATACAATGAAAACATATAAATTCGAAGAATGTGGACTCAACCACTAGGAGGATTCCACTAGGGTTCCAACCCCGAGTTTATTTTAGGTAGGATTTTCAATTATTCTTTTATTTCCCTTCCTCATATTTTATGTAACAGTGGATGGAATTTAGTTTAATTCCAATTTCTCTCTTTTCTTAATTCCAGTTCTTTTTCTATATTTTCTTATCTCTTGACCTTGGGTATTGGTTTTTTTAGCAGAAGATACTAGCCAACGATGATTGGCTAAACACAACAGGGAAGATCAAATTTTTTTAAAGGTATTTCATATGAAAAAATCTGGATTTCCTTCAATCATGAGTTTATTTTATTCAATTGTATCATGTTGTGGGTGCAAATTTTTTTATTCATCATTGATTCATAGACCAATTGTTTCCAACAATGAAAACACACCAACATGTTTGAGATAATTTATTCATAACCTCTTAATTTAATTATTCTTCTACTTTTGTAAATATAACCTTAATCTGCTTTAGCTTTTTTTCTTTTTCAGACCATGATGAATTGGGATTCTATCATAGGTTGATATTAATAATTTCACATATCAATAAAATTGAATGTTTGTGTGGATATTTATTATGATTATTCTTTTAATAAAAGTAAAATTAATTTATTTTTTAATACCATCATGTATATAATTTCCCATATATTATTATATTGTATTTGAATTCATTTAGTTAATTTGTATCATTTAATTATTTAGAAAATATTAAACTGAAATTGGAGTGTGATGACCTGAAATCAGATTCCACATAACGGGTGCCCAGAGCCTAGTGGGCCACATGGCCTCAAGCCCATCTTCCCAACCACCAGAGGATGCTGACTAGTAGCAAGGGATTAGGGTGTTTCTGTGGGAATACTATGCCCATATTATCAGATTATAGATCAATAGAAGGAAAATAATGAATTTGAAACAGTGAAAAAAATATTAGTAAACAGTGGGAGAAAAATGATGCAATAGACAAATGAGAATAATAATAATAACTATATCAACTGGATTAATTATAATGTAATGTCATGTCACTAGAAAACTGGAAATCCTAGATTCAATATGTTAGATATAACATGTTCGACAAGGTAAAAGAAAAAATCTTAATGAATGCATCCTGATATCCTATTCAGTCATCTGCTATCAAATCTATCCTATCAGCATGCAATCAAGTTTTGGAAGCAGTATGCTTCTGTTTTTCTATACCTGCAATCATGTAATCTACTCGAGGTACTAAACGACACCCAAAGAGGGTGTGAGATAAATCATAGTGGGCCACCACCAACGGTGTATACAACATCTGGCCTGTGTAATGGAATATAATAGTGTGCATGCATGCATATATAATATGAAGCAAGCAGTACTATATAACTAAATAACCATGTACCATCTTCCGCCCTCGGTAGGTGTCTGAACATGTAACTATTCATAAATTAATCAATTACCATTTAATTATAACAGGTCACATGAGGCATATCCAAAACTAACATCAAATCATGATTATATATGTTGTAAAGGTCCCAAGACTTAACAAGACAACCTAAAAATGAAATCTAGTGAGGGAGTTACAGGGTAAAAACCAAGGTACCATAATCTCACAGAAAGCTAACTCAGTAGTATCTGAGTCTAGCTAAGGGGTAAGAATGTAATCCAAGGAGCATAATCCTAGGCATTCCATATTGAGGTGCCTACCAAGTCCAAGGTGATTGACTAAGGAAAAATGGGGATAATAAAAGAAAGGGTCATATGGGCTTTGACCATGGAACCTACTAGTCATTTCTAGATCCAAGGAGTCTATCTGAGGTCTCCAGTAATAATGAAAGGGACCCAATGGTAGTATACTGAGCATCCAAGGAATAGTCAAGATCCATAGTCTATGTGGTAATAAACCTAAGAAAACTATATCCTTGAATCGGAATGGGGTTCCAGAGACCCATGGTATTATTCTCTTAGAATCCAAGGTGAGCATGAGTCAGCCCATTCCAATTTGATATTGTAATAATGTAACAAATCATTTTGGTCAATTCATTCCTTTTATTAGTGTGGATATGTCATGTAGAGTTTAAACCATTTATTTATTGGTCTAATACTTGTCTTCCATTAGTGTGGATATGCGATGTAGCATTCTAACCATTTAATCAAGTCTTAGTTAGCCATTATGTCTTAATCAAATCTTTAGGTTCACTCCCCTACCTTCCATCAACATTAAAAGGGGTTCTATGGACATGTAACCTTTATTCAATCTCTTTTATTAAGGCCAAGTTATATACAAATTATACTTTCCATTTCACATTTCGCATTTCACTTTTAATAACTTTTGAAAGAACATACCTTAGATGGGTCAAGTGGTGTACATACATGGTACATTCAATTATACAATTCTCAATAATAACAATCCATTTATAATAATAACACACAAATTTATAAAGGTCAAGAAAAGGAACACCTGAACAGTTTCTCAAATATATCAAAACACTGAAAACGGAATTATGGAATAACCTTGGACATGAGGCAGATTTCATTGTGGGTGAATCCACTAACATCTAATGACATATTTGGAAAGAGCTTATCCATAAAATTATAACGATTATAATCATGTAATGTTAATTTATGAAACATCTTCCAACGAAACTACTGGGTCCCACACATAGATTCCAAAAACAACGATCTTTAGGGATGAGTTATAGACCACCCACATTAGTGTTGTACGAGTCTTATCCTCTAGTATTGGCCCCATTATTTTCCTCAGATTGGAGTAGATCAAAGAAAAGGGGAAAAAAACTCACATGGTGATATATGGGTTGAGATTGGAAGAGAAAAATAATATATAAAGATTACTTGAGTATTTACTACTCCACATCCAACATGACGAAAAGAAGATCGATCAGGTGTTGGATGAAAGAGATCTCTTGGTCCCCACGTTTTTCCTTAAAAAATCTACAATTTGGTGAAAAAAAGAAAATACCATTGTTTATCAGATTAAGAGGAAAGATGAGGATTAGTAGATCATTGAGAGAGTTTTAGACATATTACATAGGTTTTTAGCCAGTGCACAGTTTGTCTTCACAGTTTGTCAAACCATGCGCAAACTATGCAATATAGTTCTTCAAAAAAAGTCTTCCTCCTCACAGTGTGATCAAATAGCGTTCCATCTATACAGGTTACCTGGAAAAAATGGGCATCCACATGGTTTGGATGAATGGTTGTGGACCATCCATGCGATGTGCCACTATTCAAGAGAACACATTCCGCGTGGTTTGGAAAATCATGCGAAAATCACAGACAATTTACTCTAAACCCTACGTAGATTCTGTTTCCTAAAAAAATATGGGTTTTGGGAAATGAACAATCCCCAAACACCCTCGAAACCTTTACTAACTCATTAGGAATCCACATTAGGTCCAATTTTATGATTTAGACTGAAAATTAAATGATCCAAACCTGAGTGAAAAACATGGTTCTTACAATCATCCCCATTAAAAGAAATCGCCCCTCAATTGTCCTTATGAGGGTAAGGAAAAAGTGTCTGAGAATACCTCTATCCAATGGAAATGTACATCAGCTTCCCTCTCCCAAATCTTATCTTGTACTCGGCCATGCTGTTGTTTCATCGATACAAGGGGGAAAACATGCCTTGGATAGACTTCATGCTTCGGTCAATGATGTGTAGTGGATATACCTCAAAGGTTGCATCATCTTATTACTCAACTACATCGGGATAAAAGGTATGAGATGGGTTAGCATGATATTGGCGAAGATGTGAGACATGAAATATGTCATGCATGGAACAATACCTCAGAGGTAGTATCAACTGATAAGCTGGCATCCTGAATTTATGTAGAATTTCAAACGGCCCAATGTAACGAGGCGGCATCTTTCCCAGATTTTGTAACCAACTATGCCCTAGTCTGGGAGATACTAGAATAAAACCATGATCCCCATCCTCGAACTCAAGAGTTCATCAACAATGATCTGCATATTCTTTCTATCAAGACCGAGTAGTTGTCATCTGCTTCCTAATCAGTTGGACCAGTTCTGAACTATCTAGAACGAGTAGAAGACCTATTAGGGCTATATCACTTGCCTCTAGCTAGTATATGGGGTAATGGAATGGCCTACAATATAAGGTTTCAAAAGGATCCATCGGAAGCGTTTCCTGGAAACTATTATTATTGGAGAACTTGAAAAGATGGATATGGTTCTCCCATGAACCATCTAAATCAAGTATGCATGCTTGGTGCATATCCTCCAAAACCTTTATTGTCCGCTCTAATTGTCCATCAGTCTGAGGGTGGAAAGATGAGCTTAGAAGCATCTTAGTTTCCATAGGTTTCTACAAACCGTTCCAGAACTATGAAGTGAAACGAGAATCCATATCTGAAACGATAGTATGTGGACCTCTGTATAGTCGTATGATCTCACATTCATGCAATCTTCCCAGCTCATCAACTGAGAAAGTATACCGAATAGGAATGAAGTGGTATGATTTTTTTAGTCGGTAAATGAATAACCAGATAGCATCACTACCCCTCAGTGACCTTGGTTATAAGAATACGAAATCCATAGAAAAATATTCCCATTTCCATTCCGAGACTGGAAGCAGCAGTAACAAGCCCGCCGATCTCTGGTGCTCTACCTTCACCTGCTGATAGGTGGAACAATTATTGATGAAACCTACAATCTGACCATTCATCCAAAGACACCAATACTAGAATCACATATGTCGTTATATCTTTGAGTTTCCTGGATGAACTGTCATCTGAGAAGCATGGTAAACTTTCATAAACTCCTCTCTAAAATTTGGAGAATCCCAGAAATGTTCACGTAGATGCAGGATGCCAGCTTTGTCCATAGACCAATCCAAGGGTGGTTTATCTCCTTATATACTCTCATGAAGTAAAAAACCTTTATGATCTAAAAACTGCATATTATTCACCTTTTCGAAGAGGTAATAGGTAACTGTGAAGGCTGAGATGTATGAATGGTTGTGACTATCATGAAACTCCAGATGAAGTTCAAAAAATAGGGTCATTGACTACTATTCACCACTGGCTTCCTATATGGCATGCATTTGAGTTTTTTTATTGAGTGAATCTGCAACCACAATGAATTTTCTAGGAGTATATGAAAGCTCAATATCAAAGGATTATAGATATTTGACAGATATTCTCCATTAGAGGTTCAAGTCAAAATGAGAAAATATATACTTGAGGCTGTTGTGATCTGTATGTAGCACAAAGTGCTCACCCCAGAGATAATGTCTCCAAAAAATGCAAATCATAGACAAATGCTACTATCTAGAGGTTGTGTGTCGGGTAATTTCTCTCATGAGGCCTCCACTTCTAAGATCCATACACAATGACTTATTATTCCTGCAACAACACAACTCTTAGTCCATTGCATGAGGCATTTCAGAAGATGATATAACCTTTACTAGGTTCTGGAAGAATCAGAATAGGTCCTGAGACTCGCCTCCATTTCTACTCCTGAAAGGATTTCTTGTATTCTTCTGACCACAAGAGCTTGACACCCTTCTTTGTAAGTTTATTAAGAGATGAATCAAGACATGAGAAGTCTTGTAGGAAACAACTGTAATATCCAGCGACCCCTATGGAACTTCGGATATCAAACACGTTCATAGAATTCCCTCAAGATACTACATCGATATCTTTTTTAGGGTAAAATGATACCCCTGATTCTTAAATAATATGACCAAAGAAGGGGACCTTTTCAATCCAGAAGATGCATTTATCAAGCTTATCATAAAGCTGATGCTCTCTCCATGAACTCAGAATGATATCAACATGTTTTGCATGGTCATTACAAGTGCGTTAATACACCAGATTTCATCCACAAACACCATGACAAAAGAGTCCAAATATGGATGAAAACCCCTATCCTTCAAAGACATGAAAACGGAAGGTGACTGAGTAAGACCAAACAACATAAAAATGTACTCATAAAGACCATACCTTCTTCATAAAGTTGTTCAGGGTATATCAAAGGGTCTAAATTGTAACTGATGATAACCCGATATTGGTTTGATCTTAGAGAACACCTCTGATCCTTAGATCTGGTCAATGAGATAATCTATTCTGGGAAGTGGATACCAGTTCTTGAATGTAAGCCGATTCAACCTTCTGTAATCCACACACAAACAGAAAGTTCCATCGAAATTCTTAGTGAAAATCATATTTGAACCTCCAAGAGGATATAATGGGTAGTATATAGAATTTGGCTTCTATGTAATATATCAACCACATGATCCCCTAAAGATCATTAGGTTCCATCATGTATGGAGGGATGAACACTGGAGATGCTCTTGGAACAATATCTATTGAAAAAACTACCTCTCTCTTAGGATGTAATCTAAAAAATTCATTTGGAACGACTTACATAAGATGATCAACTACTGGAGGGAAATCGATATGAAGGAAACCTTGATCCTCCATGAAAATATTTTCAATATGGGTGGTTGCTCAACAAAGCCTATGATGCTTTTGTCTCTCTCTCCCATCCTGGACATCCCACTTCCAATTGAAAAGAAATCTGTTTCATTATGGTTATGTCAAAGAAACCCTTCCTTAGTAATATCCTATAAAGGTGTTAAAGTTGACCAACCAGTCAGTCTCAAGAATGAAATCGAAGCCTTTAATCTCCAGAACAAAGAGATTACACAAGAAAGGGTAACTGCCAACCTCAAGGGTAAAATCCCTACACTAGCATTTTCACTATGTTCGTTTTCCTAATGATGCATCGAGGGTAATTACACCATAGAGATAATCAATCTATAGCCTGATATTTTCCAAGATATATATAGAAATAATATATTTTGATGAAATAGAAAAAAAAGCAGAGACAATAGTGAAGGATACTAGAATAATACCTCATATTGTATATTGTCTAGCAACCTGATCCCCGAGAATCAGCTGTACAGAATGAAACTGACACGATCCTCAAACCTATGTAACAGTTAGAATACCATGATCAGGACTATTCTCCTGGAAGTACTGGTTATCAGGGCTTGGACTACCGTGGCCACTAACTCCTCCTCAGCTATACCTCCTGATGCTACTCCAACTCCCAACCTAGAGCGACACAAAATAACTTGCTCTTATAGGTGGAGCAGAAGCTGATACTTTTCCACTCGAAGCTGGTGGAAAGGTCCTACAAAAATGTTGTAGATGAACCATAAATCCAGAATCCCAAAACTCCATAGGGCTCTATCAAACTAGGGCTTCATATAAACTAGTTTTTCACACTTATAACACACTACAGAGCTGTCAAAATAGATACTCTGGCTGCCATTTCCCTAACAAAAAGCCTCAAGGGAACGTTTCCTTCCTTTAAAAGACCTAATATCCTGACGCAACACTGATCCCTTAGACCCAGTACTCATTCCATCCATCAGGGTATGCTCCGTGATAAGGGTCGGATTAACTAATGAAGAGAAGGTAGAAAGGTGAAAGACAATCACCAGAGTTTGAATGGTGTACTAGATCCCATCCCCAAAAGTTCTTGCACATGAAAGATCATCACCTACTAGATTTGTTTCAATGTGTAGTAAATCAGTGACTGAGGAAAGGACTGATTATAGAAGGAAGGCTGGAAGTCACCCCATGAAATGCCATGACGATTTCCGGCATGGGTAACAACATCCCACCAACACTTAACTGAATCTCGAATCATGTATGTAGAAAGCTTGAATCTCCACTGTGGAGGAATTTGTATATTCTCAAAGATAGGTAACACTGACTCTAGACAAGACTTAGCAGCTGGAGATCCACTATACCCTAAAAAAGTTGGAGGATGATGCTGTTGGAACTTGCGGGACACACCACCCATTGTATGTACAACCCATGTAGAACCTTAAATATACTGAATAATATGTGGGAAACTATCACGGACTTGGGAAACAATACCTGAATTAGGTATAGTAGGCAGTTCTTCAAGTTTCACTCCTGGAAGTACGATTGGAATGTCTAGGCCCACCAACTATGGAGAATGGTTTTCACCACCATCATGGCGAACAATACGAAGACGTCATGACGAAATTGGTCTAAAAATTCCATGAAACCCATATAATAATCCTAGCATCAAGGAGATAACATTTCTGGTAGAAAAATGTCGTATGAAAACTCACTACCCAAGGCATACTACCCAAAATTACCTGCTAATATGGAAATTTATCTGTAAGTGCCCAAGTATAAGTTTCATGTCATTTTATATTTAATTATTAGGTTCACTTCAATATGTTTTTAACCATAAAAAGGTTGTATAAGGATGTGAAACCAATTCATTTTTGATATCAGGATTCACTTTTTAATGGATAGTCATTTCCAATGAATCAGTTCCTATAAACCTATCACAAAATATAACACCCATTTACTTATATCATAATGGATTGACTCGGTAAATTAGGCGTCCCAACCCTTGTGGGACTATAGATATCAAGAATTGAGACATCAAATCACTCAATCGAATCCAAAGTAATACAAGTACGAGAAACCATCACAACATCACACAATAATTAAATGAATATCAAGAAATGAAAAGTAGTGAAATGAACCTATATGGCTTGGAAATATGCATGAAATGTGAATTCTAGGCTTCTATGATTATTTATGTGTCAATAATCCATGCCATGGTATCATCGGGCCAAGGATGAAATAAATTCCCATTGAGTAATAATCAATAACAAAACACAACATGTGAGTCACTCAACGGTGAAATAACATAAAGTGTAATCGGAAAAAATAGAACAACAATTTAAATATTGGTAGCTTGTCTTTTTCCTTGAACATGGCTTCTGGAAGCCCATCACGACTTATGACCAAGCCACAAGATTCTTATTTTCCAATAAATTTTCTCCAAATAGTCAAGAAATAAAATAAACCTCATCTGATACCACATTATGATGAACGGAACCTAGAAGCCACATAATAGATGCCCGAGCCTATTGTGTCAGAACACCTCAAGAGAATCTTCCCAAATTCCAGAGGTTACGGACTAGAATTGAGGCCCTAGGGTGTGTCTGTGCGAAGACTATTACCTCATTAGCACAATATAACATAGTAGAAGGAAAAATGAATAGGAATCTTGAGAAACAATATAAGTAAACAGAAGAAGAAAACTCATGAAATATTAAAATGTAAATAATAATAATAAATATATCAACTAGATCAATGATAATGTGATTTCATGTCAGTAGAAAACTGGAAAACATGGATACAAGATAGCAGGAATAACATGTTATAAAATGTAAAAGAAAACAAAGGCTACTCCCAGAATATTGAGATCCAACATGGTCATCTACTATCAAACTCTATCCTATCATCACCCAATCAAGACTTGGATGCTGTATGCTTCCATTTTTCAATACCAGCAACCATATAGTCTACTCTGGGTACTAAACGGTTCCTGAATAGGGTGTGAGATATATCTTATTGTCCCACCACCAATGGTGTCTATAACATCCGGCCCATGTAATGGAATATAGTAGTGTTCATGTATGTATATTTAATGTAAAGAATGCAATACAATAAAAAAACCATGTACCAGCTTCAGCCCTCGGTTCGTGTCTAAACATTCAACCAGGTCATAAATTAATAAATTACCACTTAATGCTAATAGCTCATGTGAGGCATAGCCAACTGTGACATCACCTCATGATTGTATAGGTATTGAAAGTCCCAAGATGTAACAAGACAACCAAAAATATGATATCAAGTGAGGGAGTTCCAGGGTAAAAAACAAGATAACATAAACTCACCAAAAGCTAACTCAGTAGTATCTAAGTCTAGATAAGGGGTTAAAGTTTAATCCAAGGATCATAATCCATGGCATTCCACAATTAGGTGCCTACCGAGTCCAAGGTGATCGACCAAGGTAAAACAGGGCTATGCATTGAAAGGGACCCATGGGATTTCACCTTGGAAAAAACTAGTCAATGCTGGATCCAACGAGTGTATCCAACATATCCACTAATAATTAAAGGGAGCCAATAGTAGTATACCGAGAATCCAAGGAAAAGATCTGAACTGGAGTCTAGGTGGGTATCATCCTAAGAAAACTGTATCCTTGAATCGGATTGGGGTTCCGGAAACCCATGGTATTCTCATCACATAATCCAAGGTGAGCATGAGTCAGTCCATTCCAATTTGATATTGTAATAATGTAATAATTCATTTGATTCAATTCTTACCTTCCATTAGTGTGGATTGTTCAAGTAGGGTTGAATCCATTTATTTATCGGTCCAAGCCTTGTCTTCCATTACTATGGATAGCCCATGTAGTGTTGTAACCATTTAACCAAGTCTAATTTAGTAAATAAGTCTTATTCAAAGATTTAGGTTCACTCCACTACCTTTAATCAACATGGAAAGGTTGATAGAAACATTTCACCATTATTCAATCACTTTTATTAAGGCCACATTATATACTTAGTATACTTTCCATTTCACATTTGACATTTCAATTTTAATAACCTTTTGAATGCACTTACCTTAAATAGGTCAAGTGGTGAGCATACATGGTAAATTCCATTATTCAATTCCCAGTAATAACAAGACATTTATAATAAAAATAGTCACCTATAGAATGGTCATGTAAAGGCACAACCAAACGGTGGCTCAAATATCCCAAAACACTAAAAACCCAATAATGGTATAACCTTTGACATGAGGTGGATTGAGTTGTGGGTGAAACCACTAACAACTAATCGCTTATTTGGAAAGAGAATAACCATAAAATTATAATTAGTATAATCATGTCGGGTTAATTTAAGAAATGGTTTCCAATGAAACTGGTGGGCCAAAGACGAACATTCCAAAAACAAAAAACATTAGGGATGAGTTATAGACCACCATCCTTATTGTTATATGAGTATTCTCTTCCGTTATCAGCCCTTGATTCGCCTCCAATTAGATTATATCTAAGAAAATGTGAAAAATTCTCACATGGGGATATCAAGGATGAGAGTGAAATAGAAGAATAATGTATAAATATTACTCAATTACATACCGTTGTGAATCCAACATAATGAATAGAAGCTTGATCGGGTTCCAGACGAAAGAGATATCTTGATACCTAACTTTGGCCTTAAAAAATATCAAAAGGGTGAAAAAGAAGAAAAATACAACAGGTCCTCAAATATGGAGGAAGGAGGAGGATTAATAGATCATTAAGGGGGTTTTGGAAAATTTACATAGGTTTTTAGCCTGCACACGGTTTTTCTGAATTGTTTTTCAAACCGTGCACAAACCATGTGATATGGTTCTTCTCGAAAAGTCTTCCTCCACACAGTTTGATAAAAACATGCGCCCCCATGCACATTTACCTTGAAGAAAGGGTAATTATCATGGTTTGGCTTCCCATATGGTTCCAACCATACAATGTGCCACTATGTAAAAAACGACCTTCTGCATGGTATGAAAATCGTGCAGAAATCCCGCACGATTTATTATAAACTATGGGCAGAGTTTGTTTCATAATAAAATATGGGTTCTAGCTCTGATGAAACCCTTGACACCCTCAAAACCTTTACTAAGTCATTAATAATCCAAATTATGTTCAACGTCAATATTTAGACCTAAAATTAAAGGATCCATATCTGAGTGAAAATCCCAGTTATTACATGGAGCAACAAATGCTTTAGTGAATAGTCTTCTGTGACATTTCCCAGTCTATTATGGGTATAGAAAAACCCTTCTCTTTATTACACATTATTTCATGAATTATTAAAAGATATTTAAAATAATACAACCTATAAGATCAATATGTCTACTATCTTTGTGATTTATGTACATTAGAAAATAAAATATAATAGGGAATACATTTCCATTATTGAAAACACCCTTAACATTCTCATATTATTCCATCATACTTATAACTGCATGTGATAAACTGTGTATATATGTAGGAAAGGTTTTACCTATAATGTCTAGTAAGGTAATAAACCTAGAATATCATGAATAAAGTATTACATGTTATATGATGGACATAACAATTTCACAAAAAAGTGGTCTACATCATAAACATGAACAACGAGGCTTGATATAACATGATAACATAAAGACAACATTTAAAGGTAGAAGAAACATTAAACATAAAATAATAAAAACTTGTCTAGGATAAGCCACCAAGAAATCATGATTGAAAATTTCTCAAGGTGGATTAGGTTCACTAACTGATCACTTTCATACCGTATCATGATACTAAATCACTACCAAATTCATTTTACAACTATATAATTTTGGGCTCACTCGTTACTTTCATATCAATGACATACCTAAGTTTTCTACATAGATCATACAACCTGGAATAATTCTTCATCACATTTAATTCCATGATTAATGAGTTTCTAATACATAAATTTAAGACCCCAATAAAAAATTTATTATTTAATAATATTTAACACCATTGATAAAAAATGGGTAAGGGTATTCACTAAACATTTGTTTGTCATTGAAAATTGTGATGGAATTTCGGCAACATAACATGGGAATATAAGTGTTCATGGGAGGGAAAAATGAGATTTAAAGGGGTATATCATCTTTTAAAAATAATTGGGTAATTAAGGGGTATATAAAAAAACATATCCCATTATTTTTAAATGGATATAAAAGGAATAAGAAAATGCATATGCTCAAATAATTATGAGAATTAGAGGATGACTTACCTTAAGAGTGTGATTCCAAAATTTCAGGAAGAGATTATGGAGTACTTTTGGGAACCTTGGTAGGAATATAAATATGGGTGGGTATATTAATGATGTTATCCATGGTTTTTATTGTAGAAAAATGTGGTAATTTGTGGGTTTATATAGGAAATGATTTGGGATTTTTTTGTTATTTTTCAAATTTAGTATTTGGACACTATATAATATAGTTACCAAAACTAAAAACCATAACATGATTTTTATATGGTTTCTTTCAATGGGGACCTTTTTCATAATTTTAAAATGAAAAGGGCAAAAATTATTAAAATAATACCTTCGCTAATGTGGAAGTGAGTCATGTCCTTAAATGAATGATTTCAAAACCTTAAAATATAATATATGACTTGGAGGATTCATAATGCCTTTATAAAATTAATATCAAAAACCCAAAATTAAATTATTTTAACGGGTAAACATTTATTTGGTCTTTTATACACCTCATTGTTTTTATTACTTCACTTTTGGTTAATTATCATGTCATAATACACACTGGGTATTTATATTGTATTTAATTTTTACCTTAAAAATTGATTGGCTCTGAAAATTATGAATAACTGACTATTGGATAATTTTGATGTTATGATTCCAATTATAATTTTTATTTTATACATATAATTTATGAAAATTTTTAATTTTCACTTTAAAAATAATGATCTAACTCTATTGGTAAATTCATGGTTTTTGGAAAATAAACATTCTAGAACTATTATATATGTTAAATTTACTTAATAAAAAATTTTATACTTTCATTTATATTTAATAAACATTATTTAGAAAAAACTAATTTAAAATTATATATATTTAAAAAATCCATTAATTCATCATAGAAAATGACTTAATTAACACAAAATAGTAATTAGAAATACAATTTTTGTTTTATTGTAAAAAATTAAAATCATTTATAATATAAACACAATAAGAAGTAATATAGTCTTATAAAATATAAATATTCAAAATGATATGGTCCTAATACATTTCCCTTTATTACATCTTCAAATAACATAAGGGTAATGTGCCCAATGATGATATTTTCAATGGATTTTTTTGCATGCATTGATTGGGCCATGATCTTGATCCCCATTAACTTATCTCATAAATGGTTTAGATCACTCTAAAGCTATAGGATCCTCGCATGGGATTGTTCATGGAAAAATCACAGTGATGCTATCTCTCTTGGAAGCTCTAATAAATGGTATTCATAGTGTATAAGCCTACTTTTTGAGATCATCGTATTCTTTTTTGTAATAATTGGATTTTCTAAATCATTATATTCTTAATAATCATGGTATCATTTTTTAATGACTATATTTAAATAGAAATTATACTCAACGAACTTTTAAATTTTATAGGATATAATAAATCAAGTGAAGTGTATGTTTTTCCTTTGCCCATAGTACATATTGTTATATTTAATTGAATCACAATGAAATATTATTTATAACAGTTTGGGTTGCTACAATCTTCCCCCCTTTAGAAATTTCACCCTCAAAATTTTCATTTCAAAAACTGAAATAGATGAGGGTAATTTTGTTTCATCACTTCCTCCAATCCCGTATAACTTCTTCAAATATTTGTTTTCTCCACAGCATGTTGACTGGGTGAATTGTTGTATTCCGTAGAACTTTTCTCTATGATTTTAGATCTTCATCAGATTCTCATAATATAAGAGATAATTCTCCAATTATACCATCTATGGATTCAGTACACATGAGTATTTTTGTATTTAACACCTCAAGATGGATACATGGAATACATCAGGTTCCTGAGATTGGTTCGGTGGGAGTGCACGTTGATAGGATACTACTCCGATGCGATCAAGGATCTCAAAGGGACTAATTTATCTTCGAATAATTTATACCTTCTTCCTAAATATAATGAATTTATCCACATATATATGTAAATTAATACCATGTATCAAACATCAAACTCTAATTTTCATCGAGGATTATCAACATAGATCTTGATTCGTCTCAAAGAAACCTTGTTGTATTACTGAATGGTCTTAAACTATTCCACGATTTCCTCAATAATTCAAGGACCTAGATGCTTTTTCCCCACCTTCATCCTAGAATGCATCTGTTCTAAACCTCTTATCATAAATGGCTTTATAGGGAGCCATTTGGATGATTTATTGGGGACTATTATTGTATGAGAAATCGACTAGATTAATGTGTTGATCTTATCCTCCTTTGATGTAAATTGATAATGATCACAACATTTCCTTATGTGTCCAGATATTATTCTTAAATTATTTATCCTTCTGAGGGTGATAAGTAGTGATGATGTTCAACTCAGTATTTAGAGTATGTTGGAGACTCTTCGAGAACATATCGGTAAATCTTGGGTATCAATTAGATACAATTGAGAGTGGTGTTCCTTGTAGCATCACCACTTCTATAAAGAATATTCATGAAATTTTTTCGAGTGATAAGTCCTCTCATATTGAAATAAAGTGATAAGTATTTGTAATAAGGTCCACCACAAACCATATAGAATTAATTACAATTTTTTTCTATAGTTGACTAGTTATAAAGTTCATAGTGACATTTTCCCATTTCCATGTAGGTATGTGTAATGGTTGAATCCTCCCCTTGAATTTTTTCCTTTCTTCCTTTATTTTCTCACATAGAAGATATATTGGTGTATATTCCATCATAACCTTCTTCATATTTTCACAAAATTCTGTTCTCATAGACCTCAATACATCTTTGTTCTTCCTAAATGGATGGAAAAGGTCGAGCTATGTGCATCATCGAACAAATTCTTCTTTAACCCAGGATTTAATCAAACATATAGTATTGAGCCAAATCATACAATTCTTTCTTTATTATAATCGAAAATTTGGATTTCCCTTTTCTTATAGGTTCTACTTTCCTCTTAATTCCCACATCCACCAGTTGATAAACCCTTATCATCTATAGAATGGATGGTTTAAAAATCATTTGTGAAAGGATTAATGATATTACTTTATTTACTATTCTCATTTCCATACTTTTCATGTTTATAAAGATTAGATCCTTCTTAATTATGATAAATAATCAATTATATGTATTATTTCTTACATAAAGTTTATTCTACTTTATTATCACTCCCATGATAGTATTGGATTGAGAATTCGGAGGCCTTGATCATCTTTAACCATCTTTATTTGTGCATATTAAAATCTTGTTTGTGAATATATAATACGGGATCTTATGATCCACATATATTTCAATCATCTCCCCAAAGAGATAATGATGACATATATTTGATGAAAAGATCACTAAAACTAACTATATATCATATGATAGGTAGTTCTGTTCATGAGCTTTCAATTTCCTTGAGGTTAAACTATCAATTTGTAATTCTCCATTAACACACAACCAAATAACTTTTTCGATGCATCAATAAATACCACAAGTAGTTCACCACCAATGGGTTGTTTGAGTATAGGTTTAGTGACAAGACTCTTTATCAACTCATTGAATCTCCCTTCACATTCAACATTCCAAAAACAAATTGACTTCACTCCGAGTTATCCTGGTTTGAGGGTTTTACAATCATGAGAAATTTCCCACAGATAAACAATAGTACCCAACATTTCATAGAAAATATGAATGTATTTAACATATGTTCGCCTCAAACATCCTTAAATCACATATTCCTTTGAAGGGTCCAAAGAAATCCCATTACTTGTGATAGTATTCCCCATGACATAGACTTACTTCAACCAAAATTCACACTTTCTATTCTTTTCATAAAGCGTCTCCTTTTGTGATGTATTTAGTGTAGTGATCATATTTCTTTCATACTCATCATTGATTTTAGATTATATTAAAATAAAATCTATAAAGAATACCAAAAATTAGTAGATTTTATCTCTAAATACTCTATTCATCATGTCCATAAAGACCTCTAGAGCATTAGTGTGTCCGAATGGGATTTCAATGAACTCATAGTGCCCGCTCCTTGTACAAAAAATAGACTATGGGATTCCCTCCATCACCATTACAAGATAATATACTGACATAATATACACCTTAGATAAGTATTAGTATCCATTTAGCTTATCAAATAAGTTATTTATCCATGGTATAAGGTACTTGTTCATTTTATTCATGTTTTTAAGATCATGATAATCATTGTTAAGGAGCATTGGCCCATACTTATTCTTGATAAAGGGGACCTGTGCACCGCATGGTGAATAACATGGGAATATGAACAATTTATTTTGAACTTATTTTAGTTGTTTCTTAAGATCCACATGTTCTGAACCAATCAATCTATACAGATTCTTGGATAATGGAAAGACCCCTGGTATAATATCAACTTAAAATTTAACCTCTAATTGAGGAGGAAGACCGATAAATTATTAATGAAACACCTTTGTGTATTAAGTGATGATGGGAATGTATTTGAGGCTGATATTTTCCTTATACTCAATCATATGACAACATACGATTTATCATAGGGAAGTAATATCTATTCTTGGGAAGTTGTTTCTGAGGATGATTCTTCATCCTTCTTGTACATATACGAAATTGAGGGACAATTTGGTGTACATAGAGTTATTTCCTTCTCCTAGAAATTTATTTTGGATCTATATATGGAAATCTAAGAATATCCAAAATTGCATCAAATGAAACTAAAATGAGTATCATAATTTTTTCTAGGAAGTTCAACCAATATAGTTAGACAATGTATGAGTTATAGACATTGGATTGAATAATTTCAACATTTTCCATTTTCAATGATAACTCTGCTTCCATCTCTATGGTGGGGTTTGAATAGTTTTACTAAACTATCCTTATATTAAGGAATGTGTAGAACTAGAATAAAAAACTAAATTTCTTAATTCTTGAATGAATAACTAGTATAACTTTAACCATATTTTTTTATAGAACTACATCAATTTTTGTGATATCATTAGCTCACCTTTTCATCCTTGGAGGATGTTGGTTGTCATAAAAAACCATCATCTTAGTGCATTGGATTGAAAAGATACCATTTTTCCTAATTGTTGAAGCAACAAATAATGGGATGATGTTTGACTACATTAATCCTTTTCTCCATCACATTAGTTGGGTTATCCCATCAGTAATTACTAGTTATATGTCCTTCCATCATACACATAAAGAATTTACTCGTCCCCCATATTCCATTTTTTGGTTCCTTATTTTAGAACTTTTTATATGGGGGATGCTGAAATTTCCTATCACCATTAGATTTCTCCATCAGACTACCAGAATAAAACTAAATTGTTTTCATCATATCTCCATGTTACCCTTGATATTTAACAATATCCATTTTTTACTTTGAGGTTACACTATAAAATTTCCTCACATCTATCAATGTCTCATATCTTTATGTATTTTCACACCCTAGGTTTTAGCCAACCAAATAAGCAGTCATCCTTGAATTTTAGGGCAATGAAAAAGATTAAGGTGTATCGTGTATGTCTTGTGATGTTTTCATAGTATTCCCTAATAGATTCATTGACTTTTTTATTTTTCAAAATGAAATCCCTTTAGATTTTATGTTAGAGAGTGTGAGGAAAATATTTTTGGATAATAGTTTTTGAAATTCATTCCACCCTATTTCTTTGATCTCATCCTCTGGGTTTGTATTCTTGATCATTTTACAACAATGTTCAACTTCTCTCTCTATTTGATAAACATCTAGTATAACCATCTCATTCTCAAAACATTGAAGGATGGAGAATATCTATACAATGGATTTGATCCATTATTTTGAAATTAAGGGACAAATGATTCATTGATAGTCAGATTACATTTTCCATAATGGCCTCAATTGTAGCTTGTCCATTCATATGGGGGATTGAGAGCCACTCTTGGTCCAGTTTTGAATTGATATCTTGATCCAGCAAAGAGAGTATCATCCAAAAGTTCATGATTCATGAACCTATACGGTTAGACATCTCATTTGGGATGTCATAACATTACCCATTAAAGTTTTTTTTACTCAGTTCCTCATATTTACAGGCATTGTCTACAATAAAGGTAAAATTGGTGGTGTGTAATTTTAAACAGTAAAACCCATAAATGATAATCCATTAAAATTAAAGGGATAACATATAAATGACATTTATTCCTAAACTTATTATTTTCTAGTCTGTAATCTATTTTATCCATGATCCATTTTTTAACAAAGACACTTATGGGTATTTTCTATTTCCATAATATTTGTTCATAATGAGCTTGTAAATTTAACAAAATATATCCCATGGGAGTGTCAAGTAAATTGTACAACAAGGTTACTTATCATGCACCAGTTCCCGGTAAAATCCAACTCAAAGTGGTCTTTTCAGGTTGTACCTCTATATACATTTGTGAGAGAGCCACATCAACATGTAGTATCTAGACACAAATTTAATTTAGTGAATAAAATGATCTATACATTTCAAAAATTTATGGATTTATTATTATTCATAATATTATTACAAAGTCTTTCTCTTGATTTTCCCAATCCTAATCGTAAAAATAACTAATCTTTTACTTTGATGCCAACTATAACAACCATTCTCTTTATTATACTTTATTTCATAATTTAATACATAAGTTTTCGAATAATAGAACCCACGATACTGATAAGTATAGTGTATTTTGGAATTAGGTTCCTTATATAAAAACATAAATTTGGGAATACTTCTCAATTATTGAAAATTCCTTAACATTCTCATATTATTCTATTGTACATAAAACTACATAGGATGACCTAGGGAGATACATAATAATGGTGTGAGATATAAATCCCAGTAAGGGAATAAACATGGAATAACATGAATAAAGTAATACATGTTAGATAAGAGGCACAAAAATGGGTTATAAAATGGATGAGAATCATAAAATTGAAAAATCAAACATGATATAGCATGATAACATTTTTGAAACATGGAAACGTGGAAATACCTTTAAATATGGAATCATTAACAAACGTCTAGGATAACCTACTAAGAAATTACGGTGTGAAATGTCCCATTACAGGTTAGGTTCACTCCCTAATCCCTTTTATAATTTCTCACTAAAAGAAAACAATACCAAACTCATTTGAGTGATATATAATTACAGGAGGACCCATCACTTTAATATTAATCAAATGCATATGTGTTCACATAGATCATAAAACATGTTGTCATTTTTCCGTTGAATTTACTTACTTGATTATGTTGTGTGGTATAAATACATTTATGTACCCAATAAAATGATTATAAGAGCATTAACATGGACAACCTTAATTGGAAATGGGTATGGGTATTCACTACACATTGTTTTGGCATTGAAAGCCGTAGTGAAATTTCTACAACCTAACAAGGGAATATAAATGATAATGGGGGGGAGGGGGATTAATGAGATACAAAGGGGTCATAATAACTTATAAATAATTGGTATAGAGATGGGGATATGAAATAAAATATCACAACATTAGTAAATTAATATAAAAGTATTAATAAAATGAAGATACATGAATAATGAGTAGAATGAGAGGATGCCTTACCTTGAGAATGTGATTCCAAAATCATTAGAGGAGATTTTCGAGTGCTTGAGGGATACATGGAAGGAATCTAGAAAGCTTAGGGCTGAGTAATTTCATGCTTGGTCTTTTTTAGGGATGAGAAATGGGGTATTGTGTTGGTTTATATAGGAAATGAGTGTCTAATTATTTATTATTTATCAAAAATTGGATTTGGTCTCTATATAATAAAGTAACCATAACCATGAACCACCCCTGGGTTTATTCCCATGGTTTCTGAAAATGGGGAGTGTTTTTAATAATTTTATAAGTCAATGTGCTGAAATTATTAATATAATACCCTTTATGATGTGGAAGAGAGTCATGTCCTAAAAGAAATGATTTTGAAACCATTAAAATTATGACAGGTTTTGGTGGATTTATAAAGGCTTTATAAAATTAATAAAATAGACTAAAAATAACATTATTTTATATACTATACATATATTTAGTTTTTTACACCCTTATTCATATTTCATACCTCACTTTTGGGTCATTTTGATGTCACAATACACACAATATATTTATATAGTATTTAATTTTTACTTGTAAGTTGATTGTCTTATAAAATAATAAAAAAATCACCATTGAATAAATTCAAAGTTTTTATTTCCAAAATAATATATATTTTATCAGAATAATTTAATAAATATTTTAATATTTACTTTAAAAATATGGAATGACATTTGTTGAGAAATGCTGGAATTTTTACAATAAATGTTTTCAAACCCTTATAAAAATTATACTTTTTTACATAAAAAATTATATAATCATTTTTATTTTATAAAAATAATTTCATAATAATATTTTATGAAAATATTATTAATTTTTAAAATCAATTTATTCAAAAAAATAATTGTCTTAATAGAAATTTATTGTTAATTCAAAAAACAATTTTTTTTATAGTATAAAAGTCAGAAGCATTTACAATATAGAAATAATAAGATGTTACATAATTCCATAAAATATACATATTAATATTTTTAGGGTCCTGATGAATATCCCTTTAATACATCATAAAATTCACTAAGGTTAAGGTAAAAATGGTGGGATTTTTATCAGGTTTTTTTTTTGCGTACATGGTTTGGGTCGTGATCTCAATTAACATGAAATTCTCCCATAAATGTTTTTCATCAAGATTAAGTAATTAGATCTCAGATTGTTCTTGGTTGGGGGAAAACCCCAATGATTCTATCTCCCTCAGAATCTCTAATAAATGGGCTACATAGGATATGATTATGCTTATTGATGTCATCACTTCCTTTTTCCTTGTCAATTGAAATTTTGTAAATCATTATATTTATACTAATCATATAATCAAAATTCATCACCTATATTATCAACTGTAATGATTCTTAATAGAATTTTAAATCTGATAGGATGTAATAAATACACTAAAGTTTATATGTTTTATAATACTATAGTACATAATTATAATTTTAATTAAATCATAAGGGAATTTTATTTATAACAAATCCAGTCATTATATGATCAACCATGTACTTCCAATTTACTATGCCTTTTTAGTTACTGAAGTTCATGAACATTATAATTTTCTACTCATATGACTATTTTATTTAATATTATTGTCTTTTTAATGCACTTTTATTTTATTCATCATTGATTCATGGACAAAATGATTTCAATAATTAATGAACAAGAACATGATTGAGATAATTTATTCATTTCCATTGAAAAGAATTATTCTTCTCCCTTTTGAAATATGACCTTAATGCACTTTAGCTATTTTAATTAATAAAACCACATTGAATTGGAATTATATAGTATGTTTATTGGTATTTATCATTTATTATATAAACAAAATTGATTGGTTGTGTAGCTATTTTATATGATTATTATTTCAAGAAATATCAAAATAATTTATTTAGTAAAACCACCCTAGAAACCTGTTTCCCTCTCTTCTAAATTTATATTTGAATTAATTTACGCAATTTGTGTAATTTAATTAGTTAAATAAAATAAAAATTAAATTGGAGCATCTTACCCTTTTTTGAAATGACTTATGTTGTGCTCCTCACTCTCTGTGGTATCATACCTATTCATCAAATTTACTATTACTTTGTATTTATAGTGGTTTGAGAATATTATAAATTTTGTAATTTGATCCCACTCATAGTATTTAATAAAATATTATAGATTCATCACTATGGAAATGATTTTATATACTTTGGTGTATTCCACAATTCCATGTTTTATGTCAATTTTATGCTTTAATGCCACATGTTCTTTGATTTTCTTACGATTTAGGTCTTATGAACTATCAATATTTTTTCCATGACTCATGATTTTCATCATTGATATGATTTTTTTTTCTTTCATATGTTATGATAATGTTCTCAACCCCTTATTCACAATTTATGATTATGTATTTACCTTGTTTTCCCTTATAGAGAATCTGATCCCACCCTTTGTTATGTTTATTTTCCCTAGGTTAAGATGATAGGTATTACATGCGATATGTCAAATAAGGGTTCTAGTTATAATGAACAAGTAATATATTCTCTAGGACTCTTATGAACTATTTTCTATGTTTCCAAGTCTTCAATGCCCTATACCATTACAATCCTCGTGTGTGTGTCTATGTAATGTACTGAATGTTCATAAAAAAAGATATAATATCTGTGTATGATAATACTAGGTCATTATAGGACAACTTAAATCCATTTACCGAACCAAAGATCAATTAGAAATTCATTTCAACCTACCGATGCTGGACTCGAGTTGATGAGGTATTTCATTAGGTCGTTTTCCTCTACCTAAATTCTTATTGGAATTTCTTACTGAAACCTCATGCTTTAATCATAAATCACAAATTTTTGATTCATCCGTTCAACCATATTATTATAATGTGGTGTTCCTTGTACCATATTCTCATTCCTTATAGATTTCTTTCATATGACGATCTTGTAGTTTTTTCTGATTTACTCTCCTCCATAGTCTGAATGAATGCACTTTAAATCTCATTCAGATTACCTTTTTTCCAAGGATTTCCATTGAATAAAATATTGAAATACATAAAACATATTAATTAGTGATAAATTCATAATTTTCTAGTAGAATCATCAATAAAATTTAGAAATTAGAGATAACCACTATGAGACTCGATATGGTAATGTCCCAAAAATCACTGTGAAAAAGATCCAACTACTGAGCTCTATGATTCCATCCATCAAATTGAAATACCCAATTATTTGTTTTAGTAGAATAATTTTTTTTTACTTTACAATTTCTATGTGATCAATGTTCATTATTATGATTTTATCTAGTAAAAAATTCATGTATATCTAACGGATATGACTGATCCAACATTTCTAAACTTATGGATCTCTAATGATGTGGAATTGCCCTTTTCATTCCCATATTTTATTTTAATTAAATACGACGTTGTATCCTTTACTCATCTTGAAACTACCATAGATCCTTGAGTGACTTTTTGAAAACTATTTATGAAATTCATTAAATATTCGTACTCATCAAGCTATAAAATGAAAATAATATTATTCTATAGCTCTAGGAATGCATAATTCCTTTGAGGCTCAAGATACAACCTTTCATCATCCAGATAATTAACTCACATTATTAGATGACATACAAGGATTTATCATCCACTAGTTTTATTTTTCCAAAAAATATAAATACATAATCCAGAATGTATCTCTTATCGTTCATTGAATGGAAGGATATTATTGAATCAACCTTCCACGATTCCACCAGAATAATAGAACTGAACAATAGTTTATTGAATCATACCATGGTACTAAAAAAATTTTAACATCTAGAAATGACCCCTTATGGACTTCTCTATAAAACCTCTTCAATTATTCATGATATTTCATGTATTCCCACAACTTAATCATGTAGGAAATGGGATATCCTCCTTTCTCATACTTATTTCTTGAGAAATATCTTTTGATTTTTTCGTCGATACCTCTTGTAGGGTTACCATCCTCATCTATCAGCATTAAAATAATTATAAAACAATGATTTAATTTACCTATAAAGAATTTATTCATCAATGATAAAATTCTAGGAATCCTCAAATACAAGATCAATAATTAAATATAAGTTACTCACAGTAGTCACCACCACATCCCAACTCTTTCAAAGTGATTAAAGTCATTTCCGTGCACATAAAAAACCTAAAAATTTATCCTTCACCAATTCAAATTAACCATAGATCATATTAATGTAATTTACATGATATTTAAATGGTCTTCCATATAATTAGATCATGAAGAACAACAGCTGAATCATAAACCCTTTATTAAGCATCGTTTCTTTCATTTCAATATCCTCCATGAATTTAATGATTTATAACATCTTATTCACTATAAGGATGTTCATGGAAACATTTCAATCTAGATGCATTCGAACCTACCCAAGAACCTTTATATCAAAACATTCCCATTCTCCCTTCTCTATTTTACTTAAATAAAAAATATATATAGAACATATGAGTCCAATTGAATTATATGAACCACTATCCAAATTATATTGAATAAAAAATGCATTAAATAAATATTATCATCATAGAAATTACCATAATCTAAATTGACACCTGGCATTGATAGTAAACTCATACTAAATATGAAAAATCGGCATATCAAAAGTGTGAAAAATTAGATCTTCTTCTGGGGTGTTGAGTGAGCACTACACCACATAAACTGAACATTTTCACTAATAGAACCTTTAGAGAGTTTAGGCATCCATGTGATAAATTGAACCAAAAAATTTAATCTATTATATTATTTCATTACAGAGGATCTAAAATGTGGAATTTGGTCCTCTGAAACACCTTCCGTCAACTAAGTGTACCAAAAATTATGATGTAATTGGACCCTACCTACCACATAAGGTAGACCCGCATAGAAATCTCAGGAGAAACTGATACACATTCCATGAAATGGAAAAATAAAAATAGTAAAAGAATAAAATATAGGAAAAAAGATAACATATTAATATTATTTGGACAAGTTTTCCTATCTTCCTAAAATAATAATTGTTACTTTATTATATTATATGAAGTAAAATAATTACATAAAACTGGTAAAACATTCAGTTATAATTTGTTATAGATAATTAAAACTCTGTAATGTACTTATGCATTGTGCCTTTCAATGATACACTATTATTGATAAGGAAAAACTATTTTCATATTCTGACCTACCATTTATATGTGTTCTCATGTAGTTATATAGGTTCCACCACCTTCTATATTCCATGTAAATTCACTAATTTGGATAGAGACTGGTGATTTCCCATAACTCTTTGACATGAAATTTTTATGCCAGTGAACCTTTAAAGAGACTTTATTTTAAAATCATATTGGTCATTGAACTTTCTTATCCTATATTAGTATCATCTAAATATATGAAATTATGATAAATTTGTTTTCTTCTAACGATATCTTGATGATGGTGACTACACAATAAGCTGATCGACTTCCACTGACCATATTTTGGTGAACTAAATCTTGTGACCAAGATCCTATGACCATATTTTTTTATGAAATAGAATTCACATCCCATCATAAAAATATTCAATATAAATATTGGTTGTGGAATATAACATATAAAATATTGATGAGGAGTGATGAATGAAATATATTCACTTCTTAAGAATCACTCCCAAGATAAATTATTAACTTACATTTCAACATATCTATGGTGAAATACTACCCATCTACTGTGAATGGTGGTCCATCATGGCCATATGAAACAACATCATATCATTATTCTATAAAAACTCATATAGTTATTGAATATTTATTAGAAAGGTATATACAAAATATATAATGATTGTTGTATTATTTTATAGATGATGATTTTATGATGATATTAACTTTTATGATGATGGTGTAGAGTAAAAAGAAGTTGTAGAACATTTTGATCCAACTCTTATGACATCACCTAACATTTGAATCATCTTAAATTTTTCACATTATGGTCATTTTATGGTTTGAAACACTTACTATAATATTATTGGTCGATCATTACTCCTAAAGTAGAAATTAAATTAATTATGGGTGTAACTGTTCAAGTAGAACATTAAAGTGTTGTGTATATGGGAATAATGTTTTTTAGTAAATAATAAATAAAATTTAAGAGAGAATTGTATCACATTGAATGAAATTATTTTTATATCAATTAAGAATCAAATATATCTTGTTATATATTTCAATGTGAATTGTTCATTTTATATTTTAGATGAAATTTTGATCTATAGATGATAAATGTTTTCAATTTTGACGAATCTAAACATTTAATCAGTAGAATGTTTGTGAACCCAAGAATCTCATAGAGTCATATGTCCATCAATATGAAATTTATTTAAAAACCTACTGTTGAAAGGAAAATATCTTGGAAGGATGTTTGACATCGTCTAGGGTAGAGATAGTTAAAAAAATATTCCGTTGAAATATTTCTTATTCGAAGGAAAGGTCCACATGAGAAAATTCATTGTGAATGTTTACAGTGGCTGAGATGGATCCACTCTATTTTTACTATGGCATATGTATTTTTTTTCCACAAAAACTAGACTATAGACCAGTTAAATAAATACTAATATAACATCTAACAAAACCAAGTTGATTGGTTGAAAGTGGTGTTTGGTAGATATGTTTTGGAAATTCTTAAATTGTGGGGATTACATCAAGAATTAAATTTATGTTATAAAAATAAATGGTATATTTTTATATGGAAATTTTAATGGTAAAGTACTAATTACAGCAACCCAATATGAAAATAGTTCCCCAATAACATTAGCATTCACTATTGTTATGAAGGATAACATCTCATCTTAGTGTTTGTTCCATGATAGCCTCTATGAGTCTGTGATGAATATAAAAGGTATTTTTATAAATATTTATCATCATCGAGTGATCAAAGTGACAATACTACCCCAAATTATAACATGAATTCTACCCAATAATTATGATCAATATTTTATTAGACATATTTAATGAAATATGTGGAAGGATTTTAAGGATGATTCCATAAGGAAAGAAATCATAAAGACTTTCATTCAAATTTTCATGTATTAAAAAATTCATTTAAGAGATATAATACTGCTATATGTGTTATTATTAGTTCTCTTTATGTTTTCTTGTATATTATGATGGGAGGAGTTACTAACTCATGATGACCAACATCATGGAATGTGTTAATAGTGTCATAAAGGGAATTAATAAGCTACCGATAACAAGTAATTTGGAATATTAAATTATATTATTCGTTCGAATATTAATTGAAATGTTTGATTATTACTATAATGTTTTAAAATTAAATTTCTTATTTAGTTTTGGAATCCTTCTATCTCATAGTTTATTGTTTTTTGGAAAGTGAATAACATACTGAATTGGTTCTTTATAGAGGTATGTGATATGTGAATAATTTTTCTGTAAAATATTAATTAATTATATAAAATTATACAAAATTTTGTGTCTATTAATTTGACCATGTTTACAGAGATTTTGTGTCTATTAATTTGACCATGTTTATAGATGTATGTGATATGTGAATAATTTTTAAAAGTATGATATATTCTTATATCCAATTTCAATGTGATTTTGATTGGAATAACCTAAATTTTATTGATTTTTGTGTAATAGAACTAATTATAATTTAAAATAAATTTTAAATATAATTTATCAATAAAAATACATTATACAAAAATGCATTTTTAATGAAAATTATGTCTTTTTTTACAATTCATCGAGAAATGAAACTTCTCAGGAAAGTACAAAAAATTTACCGAAGGTAAAATTTAATAATCCACATTCAAAAATTTATATTACTTTTAAAAAAACTTAATCAAATAGTATTGTCCATGTATTCTTTTTGGGTAATATATGGATTATTTTGGAGACAAGGCACTAAGACGGAATGCGATTACGAGGTTCTATGTGCCCAAAATAAATGTTTGAAATATATTGAATATATTAAATATATTAAATAGAACTCATGTAATGTTTTCTTAATAAAGGCATATAAATACTAAAGTGGGGCCCCACATAGATATTTGAGGCCATGGTTGTGTTCAAAATGAGGGTTTTACCATAGTCGCAACATAATGTTTTTTGGCATAGACCATTTTTGAAAAAAATATCATGGGTATAAATGAATGGAAAAAATAAAAAAATTAATTAATTTAGTTTATTTTTATGAATAAAATATTTTCCCCTTTAAATATATAGTTAATATGTATCTTCGGTGTTGGACACTAAAACCCCAGAGATCTAGACAACCTTTGGAGAGATTTCTTGGTGAATGATGAAGGATCAGGATCTGATCATGTATCACTGCAGCAACATAGTCTATGGATATCATCAAAGGTGTAAATACAATAATTATTCATCAAAAATATATCCAATATATAGATAAGACGTTTGTTTTATGATTTCTGTCCTGTTTTTTACTCTCAGATTGATGTTGGTCAATTCTATGAATAATATTTATTTTCATATCATTATTAGAAATAAATTGGTGAAATTATATTATTTTGTTTTTTTGATTATTATACATCATTCTTAATCTTATATAAAAAAATATTTAGGCCAAACAAATAAATTATAGGTTTATTCATCTCATCATAGATATTTTGGATTTATTTACCCATTCTTCACATGTTGGTCGTGTGAATTTCATTTTAGAATGAGAATTGATGAATATCGGGTATTTGATCTTTTCTCGACCATTCATCAATGCCATAGAATAATATGGAATTTTTGATTCATGATCTATGGTTAGATCGAAGATCAATGATGGTGGTGGAAAATTAGAGCATTATCAAAATAGATTTAAGGGTCTCTTTCTTCCCAATATTTGATAGATGATGACGATGGCTCAATTAGGTGAATCCCAAGATGATTCGAGTCTAAATTTCTATCGATCGACATTGGAATGGACATGAAAAAGCTCAATATAGAAGTTACAAAAATGTGGCGACACCATTGATGTATAAGATTATATGAAAGAATATTAAATTGGTCTAGAAATTCCATGAGAGAAATGAATTTAAATCAAGCATTACATTTTGTGTGGCCCCTAGATACAGTGCTAGGATTCTAACCAAATTTAAATAAGGAACACCTTGTGACCCCTTCCCTGAGATCAGTGTGTACTTTGGGATATACATGAACATGAGAAAAACTAAAAAATATAATTGGTACACCATTTACATGGACACAAACATGTCTAGGGGTACTCGAGTCATTACATGGAAATGAAAACCATACACTTACATGACTAGGTGACACAAGAAGTGTACCGTGTGTCTCTACACATCACATACGCATTTATCACTCCATGTATGAGGATACCAAATTTTTTTGTGAGGATTTTCCACAAAAGAAAACTTGGGATAGCGGGACACAACATGTACCCACTGTAAGAGTGTTTGTAGCTCTTCAGTTCCTTCATTTGGACTAGTCTAGGTTTAGCATATTCCCTTATCCCATTACCCAGCAGGCACATTGTATAATTACATCCACATCACATGATTGTGATCAACTGTTTAGGTTGAGTCTAAGATAGAGTTTTGGTGTCTCTCCATAAGAATGTTGTGTGACTATTTATCATCCTTTGTTCCATAGGTAGTGTTTTCACGAATCAGTGTAACCTCTATAAATATTTAATTGATGATCTATCCAGAATATTATATTTATATTGCTTGTGTTATCATAAATATTAGACCACCTTGGTAGCTGGTTGATCCA
The DNA here is from genome assembly GCA_963277665.1 of Viscum album. NCBI lineage: Eukaryota > Viridiplantae > Streptophyta > Magnoliopsida > Santalales > Viscaceae > Viscum > Viscum album. The sequence continues at coordinate 1,267,092,891 of OY728160.1, forward strand.
GATTATGTTTGTGGTGTCTGCTAGTGGTTCTGGGATTGAACCCCTATCTGAGTATGAAGGTCTTCTTAGACGATGGACCTTTTAGGGTTGGGCCTAATGAAGTTGACATCATCATCCAATGTCTTTGATGATAGAATGAATCATTGATCGGAATCTCACGGAATGATATTTGCTGCATGAAGTTTCTTATGGTTTGAATTTGGTTATGAATGCTTGGTGGTGTGGTGGGTTTCCTGAGTACATCTGTGTATTTTTATTAAACAATGATTATTATATCTTATATTGAGCTAACTATACTTTTTTCCTTTGTGTGTAGTGTTTTTGTGGTTTCCTACTTAGTATTAGTATACTTTAAGAACAAATTTTTTTCAAATAGTAATAGATCCCTAAATGTTTGGGGTAAATCATTAGTTTTGATCTAATATGGATGCCTAAGGGGTTAGAAAAGTTCTCAGACGTGTTTGGGGGATGTTCTGAGCCCAAAACACTTCTTTTTGAAAAAAAAGCTTAGCGTAGAGTTTAGAGTAAACCGTGTTGTAATTCTGCACGGTTTGGAAAAATGTGTGTATTGTTTTTTAAAATAGAGCCACCTCAAATGGTTTTCACATGACTATGCATAATAATAATAAGATCACCACTTCTTCTTAGGTAACCATGTACGGTTTTCACATAGTGTGTCAAACCGTGTTGACAGACCATGCACATACCATTTTTTCTGGGTATTTTTTCAATTTTACCTTAACAATCTTTTAGAACCTATATTTCTACATAATCCATATTTCAATGGTATTAACCTATTTATCTCTCAATATGGGTCTTTTTTAAGATCAATGTTAGGAATTCTATGATCGCCTTGATCTGGGATACAACTGAAGTCATGTTGGTCACGTTGGATGCACAACAGGATGTACTCGAGTCTGTTTAGGCCTTTACCATTCTTTTTTTCTCTCATCCAAGTTATTGGGGTATGATAATTTTTATTGTTTTTATAGATATAAACCTATATAAACAAATGAAGTGCCAATATCAGATGATTAGAGTCGTACAATCCTGTGGTGGGTGGTCTATAACTCAGCCCTCAAGTTCATTGATTTAGGAAATGTTGTGTGGGGTCCATGGATATCATCATGCGCCAATTAAAGATTTAATTTTCCATTCTTATACTTATTAGAACCACATGGTAATGGTATTTCCAAATATGTTATTATATTATAGTGGCTCTGACCAAAACTCTATTCATCCCATATAGGATGTTTTTCCATAATTGTCGTTTTAGTATTTTGACACGTTTGAGACATCATTTGGGTGTGCCTTGGCGTGAACTTGTTAAGGGTGAGCATTTTTATATTAAATGTCTTGTTTTATTTTTGGAATTTAATAATCAATTGTACCTTTTATTCTAACCAGTTAACCTTCCTATGGTAGGTTTTTCAATTGATAAATAAATCTAAAATGGAAATTGGGAAGTATTCTAAGAATATAACATGGCCGTAAATGTAAATGAATAGTTGGTGGTATATCTTTATCACCCCATACCACATTATTGGAAGTTATAAGAATGATCCTTTTACATGGAATATTCTTTAAATTAATGAAATGAATGGATTCATGCTACTTGACCTTGTCACACTAATGAAAGGAAAGGTTTGAACCAAATGACGTGATTTAAAGGTTGCATGATGCTTGACCATGTCAGACTAATGAAATGAAAGGATTGGTCCAAATGAAATATTACATGACTACATAATCAAATAAGAACAAAAAGGCTCGACCTCACATTGGATTCTGATTAGAGAATTCCATTTCCACATGGGAATCCCATTCCGATTCAAGGAATCAACTTCCATAGGTCGATACCCATCTAGATATGGATCCCTGTATATTCTTCAGATTCCCGGTATGACATCGTAGGATCCCTTACATATCATCATAGGATGCCTTAGATACACTCCTTGGACCCAGAATTCCCAAGTTGTTTCAATGGTTATTTTCCATAGGGTTCTGTCTCTATATAGTCCCATTTTACGTTAGAGGATCACCTAGGATTCGGTAGGCACCTCATTGTTGAGTAACATGGACAATTCTCTTTCGATTACACTCTTACCCATGCTAGGCTATAGTAATTATTGAGTTGTAAACCCTTGAGGTCTACACCGCGTTGGTTATTACCATGAGACATTACTATTAAAAATCATTATAGGTTACCTTGTTACAACCTGTATCCATTGTAATTTATAACATGTGACTTTTTTATAAAATAAGGATAATCAAATAATAAATGGTTTACATAGTCAGACACCAGTGAAGGGATGAATCAGGTATATGGGTATTTGGTAAAATTGTACTAATTTAGTTTATATATGAATTATTCCACACTATTACATTTCCATTACATGGGATGCATGCTATAATCACCATTGGTGGTGTCCCACAGAGATTTATCACACACCCTCTCCGATCGCTATTTGATACCCATAGTAGATTATGTGGTTGTAGGTATTTAATAAGGGAAGCATGTAGATTCAAACAGTTGATTTCTTGTCATTTTAGATGGATCTTGATAGAAGAGGAAAATGTTGGATCTTGGGATTCTTGGGATAGTATTTGATTTCATTTATAACTTTTAGAAACATGTTATTCCTTATGTATTGTATCAATGTTTTCGAATTTCTTGTGACCTGAAATATCATCAGTAGTTGAATGCTATTTCTATGATTTTAGTTATTATTGTTGGTCTTGTATCTATTTTCTACCATGACTTCTGTTTAGTAGTACTTATTCCTCTATTTACCCTTTCTACATTCATCTTTTATTCTACACTTTGGTAATGAGGGAACAGTCTCCCCATAGACACACCCTAATAAATCTCTGCTAGTCATCATCCTCTAGCGTTCATGGTGATACTTTGGGGTACATGTGGCCCACTAGGATCAGGGAACATATTATGTGTCATATCCCCCTCATTGAGTTCTCCAATAATAAAAACCTTCAGGCTACAATTCAGATGGATCTTTTGGGTGACTTAAATGGTAGTCCATGTCTTTCACCCTTTTGAATGTTAGAGGAAAGCGAGGAAACCCTACTAGGTCCTCGTTTTGTTCAGGATAATTTAGAATAAGTTCATTTGTTTAGAAAGCATGTGACTAATACTTAGTCTACACAAAAATCATTAGACGATCACTATCGATGATCTCTAGAGTATGATGTCATAGATCATTTTTTCTTTCGGGTGTCCCCCAGTATAGGGAATAAAGGTTTAATAAAGAAAGGGAAGTTGTATCCTCATTATGTAGGTCCATTTGAAATTATAGAGAAAGATGGGACGATATCCTATCAGTTTCACTAACATAGAGGTATCATGCCATGCATGAAATCTTACACAACTCACAGAATCACCCGTATCATTCTAATCCATCCCATACATTTAATCTTGAGGAATTTCAGTTAGATGCTAATGATAACTTTTAGTTTTATCTACTGTGCATCATTGAACACAACACAAAGGATCTATGAGGCAAGTCTGTCCATCTAGTATGCATTAAATGGTATAACTACTGAGTACCGGATGAATCTTGGGAGAGGAAAGTTGATGTACATGTCCAATTTCCATAGTTACTCATAGATAGTGGTTCCTCCAACCATCGAAGGTCAACTCGAGGATGAGTTATATTATGGGGGAAGATTATAAGAACCTGGATTTGCAATTAGGTATGGATCCATTATGTGTTGGTTGAAATATTCACTTTGGTTTTGATGTGGATAACTAAGGGGTTATAAAAGGATTCATCATTTTCTGGGGAATTTTTGGTTCCCAAAACCCATCCTTTTTAGAAAAATAGGCTTGGAACACTATTTAGAGTAAACTGTGTGGATTGTGATTTTTCAGATAGATCCCCCTCACATGGTTTGCACATAGATTTGTGGCCTAACCATGCAAGAAACCTTTCTTCCCGGGAAACATTGCGGACAAACCATGCACATGCCATATTTTCTGGGTTATTTTCCATTTTTTTCCCTTAATGAACTATTAATACCCTTCTCCCTCCCACATCCATATTTCAGTGCGATAAAATTACTTCTCTCTCAATTTCGGGATTTTTGAAGATTAATGTTATGGATTCAAATATCTCCTTCATCCAGGATCTGATCTATCCTCCATTCATCACGTTGGATGCACAACAGTAAGTACTCAAGTCCATTTAAGCCTTTCCCCTCTCTTTTTCCCTAAACCAAGTTTTCACTGTATTCATGTTTTTCTTCTTTTCTTAGGTATACTCTGATCCAAGCCAAAGGAAGTTCCAATACCAAAGGAGGAGGTTTATACAATCCTAAGGTGGGTAGTCTGTAACTCATCCATCATATTTTTTGAAATTGGAATTATCATGGGGGGATGACCGATTTCATCATGTTCCATTTATAGATTTTATAATCCATGATTACACATGTTAGAACAACATTGTTATTTTCTTTCCAAATATGTGATTTGTTTTTAGTGATTATTCCCACAACTCTTAACATCCCATGTAGGATGTTATGCCATATTTTTCAATTTAGTCCTTTGATAAGTTTGATCCCCCATTCGGGGGGTACCTTTTCTTGACCTTCCTCAGGGTAAGTGTTTCTATGTAAAATGGATTGTTTTATATTGTGAATTTCATAATGGTTAGTACTCTTTATTCTCACCACTTGAATCACCTAATGTAAGTTCTCTAATTGATAATTACATGTGAAATGTGAATTGGGAAGTATACTATATATATGACTTGGCCTTAAAGATAAATGAATAGTATGTTTCAAATCTATAGAACCCCTTACCACATTAATAGAGGGAAGAAAATTGAATCTTTAAAATGGAATATGATTTAAATAAATTAAATGAATGGTTTCATGCTACTTAGTATGGTCACACTAATGATGGGAAATCCATGAACAAAATGACTAGAGTAAAAGGTTGTAAGCTACTCGACCTTATCAAACGAATGAAAGGAAAGTGTTGAACAAAATGAAATATTACCTGACTTCATAATAAAATAGAAATGGGATGACTTGTGATGTCCTTGGATTCTGGTCAGATAATGCCATGAGCACTTGGGAACCCCATTTTGATTCAAGGACACAACATTCATAGGTTGATACCCACCTAGAACTCGATCATTGTATAATATTTCTTTTCCTTTTATGAAACTACAGTATCCCTTAAATATCATAACTGAATACATATGATACAGTCCTTGGATCCAACATTGATAAGTAGGTTCCATAGTTAAAGCCCATAGTGCCCTGTCTCTTCATATAACAATTTTAACTTGGACGATCACCTTGGATTAGGTAGGCACTTCATTGTGTATTTCCATGATCTATCTCCATGGATTACACTCTCACACATTCTAGGATATAGTAGTTACTGATTTGGTGAGAATTGAGGTTTATGTCACCATGGTTATTAACTTGAGACATCACTATTAAATCTTATTACATGTTTCCTTGTTACAACTAGAAACCTTTGAAATTGCTAACATCTTACTTGCTTATAAATCAGTGATAAAAAGATAATGAATGATTTATATGTTCAGACACCATGCAAGGGATGAATACGGTACATGGGTATTTAATTACATTATACTGCCTTACTTTATGAATGCATGCCTACCCACTTATATTATTATTACACTTGCCAGATGCTCTAGACACTATTGGATGAAGCTTGATAGAAGTGGGCAGAGTTGGATATCTAAATGCTGGGGATAATATTTAATTTACAATATAAATTTAAGAAAAATGTTATTCCTGCCATCTTGTATCAATTTCTTCCATTTTTCTTATGACATGACATATCAACAGTAGTTAAATGCTATTTCAGTTATTATTATTGTTCTTGTCTGTATTTCTATTGTGTCTTCTATTAACTTATACTAATTACTCTATTTACAGATGTTACATTAATCCTATATTATACACTTTGGTAATGATGGAATATTCTCCCCACAAACACACCTTAGGACCTCACTATTTCTCGACAACCTCTAGCATTTGGGGAGATGTGTTTGGGGCCATGTGGCTCACTGGGCTCAGGGCACCTATTAAGTGGAATATCAGTCCGGGATGTCCCATCTACTCACTTTACATTGGTTTTTCATACACATGTCTTGTATAATGAAGGAAAAGGGACTTTTCATAGTTATTTGTGAGGATATGGATTGGGTGTAGCATAGTTAGAGCTTGTCATGCCATTGTGTTTAACTAGGAGTTTTCATTTGACTTAGTCATCACCCTTGGAGTATATTAGACACATTACAGATTTTGGTTAGACTGGTATTTTGACCCTTTCCTCTTTATTTAATTTACTATCATACTATGTTGTTGTATCTTATAGGAATTCATGAATCAGTTTTAATTTTTTTACATTTCAGCAGATCCTAGGATTGGAGATGTGTTTGTGTGTGTGTGAAGTTACCTTAAGATAAGTCCCCCATTTTTGGGATATGCATACTCGACGATGGTCACCAAATCCTTTCTTATTGGAGGTGGGATTTGGGTAGTCACAAGTCATACCTTGGTAGGTCGGGTCATGATATATTTGTATCAGAGAAGTCAGTTATTCTATAGGATTAGCGTCTGGGAGATTGTTTGGGGAAATATTGTTTAGTGATTCATGTTTAGGTTTTAGGACTAGAACTCTAGATTTGGTGTGATTAGTGACTTATCAATACACCAGGACTGTGATAACATTCATTTCAACTCAGTACATATAAACATTTGTTATTGTGAAAAAAATGTGGTACCCGAATCATGTATAATGGGTTGTGTTTTCCATTTCATTCTTGAGTCGTCTCCCTAGATATACACTTTTGATTGTGGTACATCGTTATTTATTTAAGGATTCACCCAAACATAAATCCATCTAGGATTCTATTTCATGATCATGTGGATTATCCACTTAGTGATGAGGTATCCATACATGGGCATGTACTAGAGATAGAACATCTAGTTGGTTTCACAACTATACTCACACTTGTTGATCAGCAGCTAACACTGGCAGTACCAGCTAAGTATACACACAGGTTCAGTGAATTTAATGAGTTTCAAGGTAATGAAATCCTAGGTTTTAGGGTGGGCCTTACCCACTGGTGGTTGAGGAATTTCATGAGGAATTAAATCATGTTTTCTGCCTCATAATAATTCTTGATGATCATATAAAATTCCTTCTATTGAGTCATTTTCAGGGCATTTCTGGGAAATTCTTGAGATTAGTGACTTAATCGCATGATGTTAAAGCTCTATCCTGGAAAGACATTGAGAATCTATTTATGGAAGAGTTTTATCCAACAAAATTTTGATGTGTATTTATATAGGATAATATACTTCTATAGAAGGGCAGTTTGACCATGTCAGAGCAATTAAAAAGATTTACTGATCACTCATGATAGTCCTTGGATATGGAGAAAGAAAATATAAGAATGGGGTGAGATTAGATTCTTAGTAATGATAAATAGTACATAAGAAGCATATGTAATAAGGCATGGTGAATAAAAAAGGTAAACATGCCACAAAAACTGAATCATGAGAAAAATATGATTGGAATAAAATCTATATGAATAATTTCATAATAAAAAACAACCAAGGGATGTTTTCTAGTCTAATAATCACATGTAATTTCAATTACTTGTTTAATGATGAGGGAATGCATAATGAAGGACATCATAACAATACTATCAAGGCCCCCTTCCTAGACCAAATATAAATAGGTAAACACACATACTAGTTTTCTCATGAGACCTACTAATGCATCGAGGGGCTATATTAGTCCCCACTCATCACTTATTAAGTCCAATTTATTCCTCACATTAATAGGGATGAACAAAAACATCATGAAAATTTGTATTGAAAAACAAGCATATGAAATGTGAAGACTTCAACCATAATTTATGAATGGTATCAAATTGAACATACATAGTCAAAATGATCATAAACCCTTAAAAACATATGGTATATGGTATAACAAGAGATAAACCTCAATTAAGTATTTTATTTAAAAAATTAATTTTACATAGATAGTGATACCATTGAAAAAATATCAAGGAAATTAATCTTCAAACACTCCAAAGTGTCCCATAACACAATTAGTCATTAAGATAATAATATCTTAGAATATAAATAGAATATGAAGACTCATTATATGAGAAAATCCATTTTTAATTTGAAAAGTAGAGTACATTTGGAATATCATTTAGATTTTTCTTAAAATTTGTTTGTAACACATGAATATAAAATATAAATAAATGGATGTAAATTTAAATTATATTTTAGGTATAAATTATGTCACAATGATGTGAAATCATTCCAAAAGAGGTTTTCAGAAATATTAGAAATAAAACATTTTAGTGCAGTTTAAGGAAATTATTAAAGAGATTTTAATGTGGAAAGGAAAGTTTGTCATAATAAAAATAGGAATGAACCCAAATATTTTTTTACCATAATATTCGTTATTTTAGAGAAATATTTATGGAATAAAACATATTATATAATGCACTTGATAATGGGTGATAATTTGAGAAGTTCCCATGATTTAGGCTTTTTTATCCTGAAGTATTGGGAAGGGAATCATTTTAAAACATGTATATCACCATAAAATAAGGAAGATATGATATAGATATATCATTTTGAATAATTTAAACATAATTTATAATAAATATACGGAAATAAATAATCATTACATTTTAGTAATGGTAGCGAAAGGATAACCCTAAGGAAAAATAGGCGTTTGGGTAGAATCTCACACTAGTTTGTAATCAATCGAATCATAATATCAAAAATTAATAATCATAAAACGATACATTGAATACCATGAGAATAAAATATTCATGACAAGATACATCAATGGGAATCATACATACCCCATACACACCAAATAGTGGTGAATAGTAATGTCTCACTAAAATGGATGTGAGATGAGAAATCCCTTACCTTATGTTTGAATATTTTTAGAACATGACTTTTATGTCATGGATAATAAAATTAAATAAATTAATTAATTGAATAAAAAAAATTTCATCATTTATTAGTTTCATTATATTTCTATTAAGTTTAGTTATGTCGATTTATATGAGTTATAGAGTTTAATTTCATCATTTTAGAGTATTCATTATTTGGGTTTTCTTGATCGGTTCACTTGTTTATATGTAATGAAGTTCATGTGGAATGGATATAATTCTCTACAATGGATATTATATTATACTAATGAATATAAAGAAGATTAAATGGTTATATAATTATATTTTTTACATGGTATTAGGTTGATTTATTAGATATAGCCTTAGTGATAATCGTTTAGAATATTAAGACATTATTTTAATCATAAAGATCTTGTTTTGTTGTACGAATCAGTATTTTGTATATATAAATGTTAAAAAATATTATGTAAGAGATTAAAATTATTTAATAATATGGTTAATCCATAAAATCTATTTCATTACCATCCATGAAGGATATATTGATGAATGAAGGATTCTCATCCATGACCATCTTAAATCAGAACCTATCAGATGAGGATTTCATTTTTAAAAATAAGAGAGAGAGAGGAAGAGAGAGAGATATTTGTTCGAGGATGTATATTCCATTAACATGAGATCAATACAATATACATATGATAATATATTTATCATGATCATTTGGAAATTAGAGGTGAGGAAAATATAAGAAAATAAGGTACATGGAAAATGAAATTAGTAGAAAACGGAAGACAGTCTACCTCTTGAATTATCGTCCTTGAGAACCTCCATAGGGAAAGGGGTTTTGGTATTTTGGTAAATCCAAGATTTCATGGTCATGGTAAGAGAATCTAGAAGAGGATTTGGGTAGAACATGAAATATCATCAAGGATAATAGGAATGAGGAAAAGGGGGGTGAGGGTTGGTTTTTATAGTGGAGGAGAAGGGTGATTTTTGAATATTTTATTCATTTGTTTATTAATTGTTTTATAACAAGAAAGGGTGTTGATTAATATGAATAAAAATAGTAAAGTGAGAATTTAGGTTAAAAATAATGTGTTTTTACATCATTCATCAATGAAGGACTAATTTATTTATCTTATAATGTTTTTATACCATAAATTACAGTATTTTACAATTCACCAAGAATTCATGTTTTTTAGAAAAATACAAAAAATTAACCCTTACCAATTTTAAATGTGTTTATGAAAATAATTTTTGAAATATGAGAAATTTATTTTTTAATTAAAATAATCATTTACTTGGATGATATTTATTTTAAAAATAAAACAAATTTTATATCAATTTGAAAAAGTTACAAAGGCCTGAGAAAATTATCTTATAATCATAGGAAATAAAACTATTTACTTGTGATTCTATTTTATGAGAGTAACTATATCACACTTGCATATATAAAATTCCTAAATTTTATTTATACACTCAATGGTGAGGTTTCTATTAATTTGGCTAATTTACTATTTATAAGTGTCATATTACTATTCATAAGTGTACTTTAATATTCAAACAGGTCATGTTAATATTCAACAAAAATTATGTTGATATAAAAGACATTAAATATCATACAGATTCCAACCTTGTACGTTTTTTTTAAAATTCAATTCACAAAATCATCATAATTAGGTTTAATGCTAAGCCTAAGAATGTGACAAGTAGGTGGGAAAAAGAATATTAAAAAATTCAACAAGTTTTTATATCTAATTTCAATATAAAATGATTCCAATAATCTAAATTAGATTATTATATGTATATTTGATACATTGGGACATAAAATTAAATTATAATAATTATTTAAGATAAAAACATAGTTTTATCTGTAATGCGGTATTTTTTCACCATTCGTAAAAAAAATGAATATTCTCAGAAAAATGCTAAAAATTCATCCTTAATTTATTTTGATATTATATATTAAAAAATTATGTTAATTTTATAAAATATTAATCATTTATGTGAAACCAATAAAATTAAAATTTAATAGTAGTTATCACTTTTGATATTAGTATGTTTAATGTCTATGTTATGACTATCTCGTTTAAATATTTATAATAACATTGTATTGTTTCATAGATATTTAGTGTTTCATTCACTACATTCCATATAATTTTTTAAATCCAAAAGGTGTTACATTCTCGCATCCTTCAATTAATTGTGTCCACCCAATTTGAAATTAAACATCAGATGTTAAAGGTTCACACATAAAAATTACCTTGAGTGAAACTGACATCTGGAATATAGTTAATAAAATATGATCATAACAAGAGGGGAAAGGGAAATGAAATGTGTAACATCCCCAACCTGGGAGACACTAAATCAGTGTTCTAAGTACGGTGGTTACATGACATTATGAACACCTCCCCATACGCCAAAGGTTTCCGACAAGCAGTAGTGGTCCAAATTGTTAATTGGGGAGACAATAACCTATTTTTAGCAGAGTAAGCCACAAAAAAGAAAAAAATAGCAGAATAACAACTAATAATGCTAGATCTTGAATAAACATCCATTCCACAAATGGGGTACCACCAAGTCAAATAGTAAATTTTCCATGTTGTTCTACAAGTGGGAAAGTGAAAAAAACCCCAAATTAAATGAAGTACTGCAAAATCCTCAAATGGCCCCAACACCAAGTTCGGGTGATCCATGAACACTAATGCCAACCCAAATATAAATCAAGGGCCTTTTACCTTCTCCAGACCTACGAAATGAAGACTACTTGGGTACCCAACGGCGGTCCGAGCAGCGTGTGAGTAAAACATAGTAGGCCACCATCAACGGTGTCTACGAAATATCTGGTATAAACAAATGTGCATGAAAAAGGTAAATACATAATAAATGAAAAGGAAAAGATTAAGTGACCTTATCCAGTGTAGGTCCATTGTAAAAATTTACTATCGTTTACATATCTTAACAATTAATCCCACTTTCCATTAATTTCCTTTCCTAACACATCAATCATAGTTAATCTAACACATCAAGATACATGGTCTTAATGTACAAAATCACATGAATAAGGAAAAAACATAGTTATCATATCTCACTAAGACTAACTTAGTAATGTCAACCATATCCTCACCTCGAATCCTCAGTCTGGGTAGATGCATCTGTTATAGGAATAGAGCCTTAGTCGTCATCCCTAACCTATGAATTAGGGGTGGAGATTACATAATCAGTCCAACTTCACCCATGGGCATAGAACCTTAGTCAATACCCAACTATACAAAGCCATGTTCACATGCTATACACATATGTATCCATCAACAATTCACACAACATTACAACCATTGCCCAATGAAAATGTAAACCATAACAATAACATGAGAGTTAATACCATTCCATAACCCATTAACACAATTATAAAATTTTACATCATTTATCCATTTAACCCAATTCCCTTTTTATTATGATTATCTCACTAAGAATTCATTCATTTTTCTGATCTCTCTAGGTTTTTGTCCATATTCCCAACTCACTAGGAGTCATTATAATGCTCAGAATCCATTATATTGTTGTCTTTAATCAATCATACTTATTAACCCATTATGCCTTTAGTTTTTACTAAGACTAGGTGTGTACCCTTTCTTCTATTCCAACACAAGAAATCACATTAACTTGTTTATCAAGGCCTATACATATATACTCTACAATATCACTTGTTCATCAGAAATCCCTTGGTCCGGGAAAGTCGGCTCACCCCATTGGTGGCCTAGTTTAGTCTCATCAACCTTGACGCATCACATGGGGATCTTGAGGGTTCCCATTTACCTTTTTAATGACCATTTTACCAAAACTGGACAGGGGTAATTAAAACATTCAAAAAGACACCCAAGAACAAAACCACACATGCACAAATCCACATGGGATATAACTTATAGACCACCTACATCGATTTCATTGGTGAAGTCACTCTTAATCAAGCCCTTAGATACCACTTCGACCATCATTTGAAGCCTAAAACTAAAACTCACCCAAAGAGTTGGGTTTTAGAGCTTCAAAAATAGAGGTTATGAATATACAAACCCTAAACTCAATAGAGATTCAACGAGGAGATTAGCCTTACTTGGAGCTTTGATCCACAACCAATAGAACCAAAAACGCCTAGAAACAAGGGATATTGATCTCTTGGATCCCTCACAGGTTTGAATTGTTCTTATGCGGAAGAGGGGTGAAATTGGAAGAAATCCCGTGTTGGGGATAAAAATCATGGAGTGGCAAAATTTTAATTTTTTTGAAGTTTCTGGGCCACATGGATTACCTGCAGGGTTTGCTAAGCCATGCACAAACCATGTAGATTATTCTATCCAAAAATACCCCCTGCAAGGTTTACTCACACAGTTTTTAAAACCCATCGTAAACAGTGTGAAATCCACTATCCAGGAACACACATCCATTACGGTTTCATGGGATGTCTGCACGGTTCGCACTAAACATGCACATACTGTGTAGCCTACCCTGAATCCCCCCTTTTCTCCACTTTTCATGTCTCAAAACCTGGGAACACCCCTGGCCATATTCTAGGACTAGGGTATCACTTAATTACCCAAAACATGGAGTTCAAACCAAAACATAATTAGAACATACCTTTCTAAGATCCGGGATCTTACAACCTCCCCACCTTATAATAGATCATCCTCTTCCCAGGATCCCAAGCATAATTTCACTTCTGAGGAAATGGGATCGTTCCACTGAGCCCAAATATCTAATTTCCACTTCCAGGTTTCTTACTAATACATCCCATGCTTCCATAGTACTCAAACCAATGGCATAACCTTGCCCTACATGACTTTCTCACTACGATCCATGATATGAACGAGATGCTCCTAAAATGATGAATCAACCTCAAGATCAACATTATAAAAAATGGTTTAAGGTGACACTGACAAAGAAACGACACATGAAAGAAATAATGAATCCCGCTATACCGCTATGGAAGAGACAATTGATACACCACCAGCCTAATCCTCTCCACTGTCTCAAATGACCCAAAAAACATGGGCACCAACTTTCCATTTTTCCTATTCTGTTGTTGACCCAACTTCGACGACACTCGAAGGAAGACATTATCACCCACATTGAACTAATGAGGTCTATGACTCTGATCCACATATGAATTCTTCCTACCGTGACATGTTTCCATCTAGTTCTGAATCAACTTAACTTTCTTCGATGACTCCTACATGAGACTCGGTCCTAAGAGCACAGTTTCACTAGACTCCAACCAACACAACTGAGATCTACAAGGCCTCTCATAGAGTTCCTCAAATAGTGCCACATGATTATTATCTTGGAAACTATTTTTGTATGAACATTTAGTAGGTGACATGTGTTTTTATCCGGAACCACTAAAATCCAACACACAAGCCATCAACATGTTATCCAACACATGGATTGTACGCTCTGACTGCCTGTCCGTTTGTGGGTGGAAATCTGTACTCAAAAGCACCTGAGTATCAAGTTCCTTATTAAAAAGTTTCAAAAAGAGCAATGTGAAATGAGTATCATGATCTGAAACTATATTCCATGGTACATCGTGTAATCTTAAATTTTCTCAAACATACAAATCACCATACTTGTCAACTCTATAAGTCGTCTAAATCGGAAAGAAATGTGCCACTTTTTTTAGCCCATCCACAAACACCCATGTTGCATCATTATTATTAGTTATCCTCAGAAGAACCACAAAAAAATACATCATCACATCATTCCACTTCCATTCTAGAATGGGCTATTGATGTAACAAAACACCTAGGTGTTGATGCTCGGCCTTCACCTGCTGATAGGTAAGACATCGTGCCACAAATCCCACAACTTCCTTTTCCCTTCTCGGCCACCAAAAATTTCTACAAAGATCACGATACATCTTTGTCAAACCAAGATGCACTACCTATTTAAATGCATGAAAATCCCACATCATTTCTTCCCACATTAATACCAGCAAAACCACGTGACCATGAACACAAACAACCCCATCCACATCGATGACCCAACAAGAAGGTAGCTCCCCAAATTTAAATATTTCTTTCATAGAAATAAATTCCGAATCATCAAGATGAATTTCCTTAACAATCTACTAAAAAGTGTCGACTCTATAATCATGGAAATAATATTCAAGTAACCTTCTTTTTCTCGCACCACCAGGTGAGTCTCCGCAAACAAAGCCATCACCTTTCAATCAGTGATGGATTCTTGATCCACCTGGATCTGAGCCTTCCCACTCAAAGAATCATCAACCGTGCTCTCTATCCACTAGTGTATATACCATCTCAACGTCGAAAGATTCGAGATACTCAAACCATCATCACTGACGAAGATTCAAATCCTGCTACGAAAATGTATAATTTAGACTCTTGTGATCGGTATACACCGTTAACCATACCCCAACAAGTAGTGCCTCTAGAACTTTATGGTATACACTACTACAGCCAACTCAAGACCATGAGTGGGATAATTATGCTCATTGGGTCACAATTTACTTGACACATAATCCACAACCCGCTCATTTTTCATCAAAACATCCCCAAGCCAGATACCAGACACATCACAAAATAGGACATACATCCTACCTGTCATGGGTAAGATCAAGATCAATGCAGTTTTCATTTGCCTTTTCGACTCTTGAAAGATATTATCAAAAGCCTCAAACAATTCAGATTAGATTCCTGTCTTGGTGATGCCTAATAGTGGATCTTCCATATGAGAGAAATCCTCGATGAACCTATAGAAATACCTAGACAAACACAAAAAACTCCAAACATCTGAAACATTATTAGGATGATCCCAAGAAAAAATAGCATGAAATTTATCTTGATCCACTGACACATCATCCTCTGAGATGATGTGACACAGAAAATTCACTTCTCTAATCTAGAACTGACACTTTGATAGCTTGGCATATAGTAGTTGATCTCTTAGTTTACTTAGAATGATGTCTGGATATTGGCCATAGTCGTCATGAGTTTTTGAGTAAACCAAGATCTCATCAACAAATACAACCACAAACTGATCCAGATAAAGATAAAATATTCGATTCATCAAATCCATGAACACATTCAGTGATTGGTCATGTCGAAAGGAATCACCAAAAAATCAAACAACATGTATAGACTCCATAACGTTGTTAGCGGTATGTCAGAAAGCCTCACCCACACCTGGTGATAACCTGGTCTTAGATCAATCTTAGAAAACACTGATGCACCCCTCAACTAATCATACATGTAATCAATTCTAGTAAGAGGGTACTGATTTTCACCGTCATCTAATTTAACATCGAATAATCAACACAAAAACTTAATGACCTATCAGCCTTATTTGAAAAATGCACCGAAGATCCCCATGGAGACATCCTAGGACATATGAACCCCTTACATTCCAACTCCTCATGCTAAAACATTAACTCCTAGAGTTCTCCCAGTGCTATTCGGTATGGAAAAATAGAAACTGGATCTATTATAGATAGCAACTCAATCATGAAATTAACATCTCTCTCGAGTGGAAACCCCGTAAAATCCTATGGAAAGACATTCTGAAACTAATCCACTACTGGAGGGAAGACATATTATTCCCCTCTTTCATCATCCATCACAAGACTTGCTACATGATCCATGAGCCTATCCAACTGCTGATAGAACAACCCCACATGACTTGCTTGATCATCCTACTCTATGTGATGGACATAAGTGTCTCCCTCATGTGACATAAATAGTACCCTAAGATAGTAACCATCTATGTTCACATGATACAACAACAACCAATCCATACCTAAGATTAGGTCAAATCCTAACATCTCAAGAACAAACTAGTCCCAAAGGAAACGATACCAACCTTCTTCTAGGGAACATTCCTTACACTACTTGATATATTCATTTCACACCCCCAATGAAGTATCAATAAAGATAACCCCAAACATTGTCTCCATAGAAAAATCCAATGCTACCACAAGATGAGTAGAAATAATAGAGTGAGTGTCACTCGTGTCAAAAAATTCACCAGCAAGCGTATAAGCTACAAGTATCATACTCGAACAGTCGTTAGCCTATCCTCACCATCACTAGGTTCAGACTGAACTATGTAATGAAGACCTACCCCTCTACCCAGGGCTCCCACTTGTGTTCCATGTACTGCACTACACTGCTGACATGGGCGCTCTAGTCCTAGAGTTCCACGTCCATTTCCCCTACCAGTATGGCCCATGGAGCTCTAACTACCTACCTGATGCGGAGAAACTGATCCCTTGCCACACCTGGAAATCTCCCTATCACCAACATTCATGCTCACCTTCTGAGGGTTCCTCCAGAACCTCTTCACGTGTCCCAATCTTCCATACGATTTTCCCTCAACTGGTGGTTGAGGAAACTAGCAACGGATGTGCCCCGACCTTCCTCACTAAGAGTAGAACACCGGATCACAACACTGAGTGGATGACCTTCTCTTATGACCATCATTCACAGTTCCACCCTATTGAATGTTTCCAAAACAATGCTTTTCTCCCACGGGAGATTCTCCACTTGTCCTCCCATCTGGCACGACAAGCCCACTACCTCATACTCCCTTTTGGTTCCCTTCTGAGATAAAATATTGATCCACTACCTCTGTAAACCTCTTCAAGAAAAATGTATTCTCTTGATACCTGATCTCGTGTCTCATCCCATCTAAAAAATTCCTCAAAACAGCTACCTCATCCCCTTCCAACGCTGGAACAAAGTGAGGTAGGTCCGTGACATGGACAACATACTCCATCACCGACATCGATCACTGGGTCAGACTCATGAAATCTACAGCCCGCTCTAGCCTCCATGTATCTAGGTAAGAATGCTCTAGAAAGGTTTCCTGGAAATATTTCCACATCATCCTCTCTACCTTCTCAGTCTAAGCCAGAATATCCTCCAAATGCTTTTCCTTTCCTAGAAAATTTATAATTACAACTTTACCAACTTCCCATCAAGAGTCTCTAGGTGATCAATTATTTTCTGGAAAGACTATATTAAAAAATCCGTTGCCTCTGGACCACCATCTTCAGTAAAGGTCAGAGGGTGATGTAGCTGAAACTCTATGGTCAGCTCAAATATACTCAGTGCGACCCACCCTGGGTCCCAATCCATAATCTACATAAAACTAGCCATGTTCTTGAGGATCCACTCTTCCCCACATTCCTAGATCACCACATTCTCTTTCAACTCTACCAGTGGACCATTCTCAGCAACATCCTCTTGTTTTCCAACTGGCGCTTGATGTCGTGGTGGAATTTCTATACATTTCCAAAACATAATATTTTGAACACATACCTTAAAACATTCAAAACATCAAAAAAGAAGTCACTTCACCAACTAGAAAAAACCTTAATATCCTATGAAACACCACCCTGACCATCCCTACTGCATACTATGGCCCACAAGGGTAAACAACCATGCACCACCACAAGGATCACATAACATGTTACAATAACAGTTTATTTCATTAAAAACACTTAATTACACATATATCATTAATAATAAATTATCATTCTTTTATCTTCACTTCCTTGCATTGTTTTGTTTACATTATATTCCATTTTCAATGAAAAAAATTCATGGTCCATTCTATCCTTCATGAATCACACACCGAACATGTGTGTTTATACCATGATGCATCTCACTTATCTCTCTATGTGCCTCAAATGATGCATGAATGAAAAACCTCATTCTATTAAGGCCCTGATCCAATGATCATAATACTATAACATCACACAACAAGTGTATCTCCCAATACTGAAATACCATCAACTGTAACATCACATAATTATGAACAAAAACTCCCACCCTGGGTGACTTGGGGTATCCCTCATACATGGGTCAGATACTTCCATGAAGAAGCTCATAACCAAGGACCGAAACATCCTAACTACCTTCTACCATCCAAAATAAGAAGATTCCAGAGATAGATAAGATATACCTTCTTTGATACCACTTTGTAACGTACCTGACCTGGGATCCACTAAACCTATGCTTTGGGCCAGGGGGTTACATGCCCTTAAGAGCACCTCCCCATATGCCAAAGGTTGCTGACTAGATGCGGGGGTCCAAATACACTATCGGGGATACTATACCCCCTTTTTATTAGAGTATTCCACAACAGAAGATAAAAAAATAGCAGAATAATAACAAATAATTCCAGAGCATGCATAAACAACCATTCCCCAATCATCGTAAAACCAAGTCTGACAATAAATATGCCATGTTATTCTACATGTCGGAAAGTGAACAAAATCCAAAATAAAGACCAAATACAAAATCCCCCAATGATCCCGATACCAAGCCCACCCAATGCACACTCATGCCAACCCAACTATCTAGCAAGGGCCTTTTCCGTTATCCTGACCTGTGAAAATGAAGTATTCTTGGGTACCCAATAGAAGCCCGAGCAAGCCGTGAGTACAACTCAGTAGGCCACGACCAATGGTGTCTAAAAAATATCTGGTATAAACAAATATACATGAAAAATAGAAATGAATAATAAATGAAAAGGAAAAGATTAAGTTCCCTTATCCAGTTTAAGTCCATTACCAACATTTATTAGCATTTCCATATCTTACCATTTCATCCCATTTTCCATTACATACCATTCCCAACACATCTAACCTAGTTAACCAAATACAACAAGCTACAGGGGCTTAAAATAAAAAATTACATGCTTGAGGAATTACACATAGTTATCCTATCTTACTAGGACTAAACTCCTCATATCAACCATATCCTCACAAAGAAGGCTCAGTCCGGGTAGATGCAACCATTATGGGAATAGAGCCTCAGTCATCAAACCTTACCTGTGCATTAGGGGTGGATTTTAGAGCATCAGTCCAACTCAACCCGTGGGCGTAGAACCTCAGTCAATACCCCACTCTACCATGAAATGTGCACATTATATATATATATATATATCCATCAATCATTCACACAATATAACAATCATTTCCCAAGGAAAAAAATAAACCATAACATTGAAATGAGAGTTAATACCATGCCTTAACCTATTAACACAATTACCAAAATTCACATCATTTAGATATTTTATCCCAATTCACTTTTTATTATTCTTATGTCACTAAGCATTCATTCATTGTGCCCGTCTCACTAGGCTGTGTTCCTAATTCCTAACTCAGTAGGCTTCATTACCCTGCTCACAATCCATTAAATTTTGGTTTTTATTCATTTACACAAAATAACCCAATATCCCTTAGGTTATTACTTAACCAAGTTGTATAACCGAGCTTCTATTTTAATATATGAAATCACATCAACATGTTTATCATGGGTTCTACATAAATACTCAACCATCCCACTTGTTCTTCACAAATCCCTAGGTCCAGAAAAGTCGGCTCACCCCATGGGTGGCCCTAGTTTAGTATAATCACCCCCGACGCATCCCATGGGGATTGTTTGGGTTCTCATTTACCTTTTTAATAACCATTTTATGAAAACATTCCATGTTTAATAGAAACATACCAAGATACACCCAAGAACAAAACCACACAAGCACAAATCTGTGAAAAAACCGTGGGATATAAATTATAGACCACCTAACCTGATTCTACAAGTGAATGAAATCTTAATCAAGACCTTAGATCACAATTGAACCAAACTTTGAATCTTCAACCTAAAAATCACTCAAAGAGTAGGGTTTTAGAGCTTCAGAATGAGAGGAGAAGAAGATACAATCCCTAAACTCAAAAGAGAAGTAAGAATGGGAGTAAAATTACCTAGAGCTTTGATCCACAACCAACGGAACCAAAAACACATTATAAATTAGGGATATTGATCTTTGGGATCCGTTGGTAGGTTTGGTTCATTCCTAGGGTGAAGAGGGGTGAAATGGGAGGAAATAATGAATCGGGGTTAAATATCCTAGAGTAAAAAAATTGTATTTTTTAAATGTTTATGTGCGGAATGGTTTACCCGAATAGTTTACCAAACCATTCACAAATCTGGAGGATTAATATCTCCCAAAATGCCCCCTTGCATTTTTTCCCACACGTTTTTCCAAACCGTGCACAAACCGTATAGAAACAACTGTCCAAAAACAGACATCCTTCATGGTTTCTTGGGTTGTTTTCAAGACTAGCAGCAACTGTGCGACCTACATAGAAAACCCCTTTATCTCCACTTTTCATGTCCCGAACCCTTGGAACACACAATAGCCTCTTCTAGGTCTTGGTTAAGAACTTAATTAACCAAAACATGGGATTCAAACCAAAAATTAATGAGAACATACCACTCCACGATCCAAGATCTTACCTATTGGGTTCTACAAAACTATGCATTGGAATAGGATAAAACTAGTGTGAAGTGAAAATAATTACATGGAAGAATAAACTAAACATCATGTTTTGATAGAATGTGTCACATAACATGTTAAAATGAATGTTAATTTCCACAAAACCATAATCTGTAGTTGTGAAAAAGTTCATTGATATCATAAAAAATTCGGATAATAAGAAAAAAAATTTAAGAGTCTTTTCCTAGAGTTGAGTTATTCTTCCATTCTATAAGAGAATAAATGTTAGTTTCTATTTCATAAAAAGAATCACATCCTTTGACTATGACTTTATCCATTATTATATCATTTAATAACACATGTTGTATCATAGGGTAAAATAATCTATAAAACATTTTCCAACCAAAATATCATGATCCAAAACATTAGAAATAAGGTCACTTAATTTCCATAATAAACTTATTAAACAAAATGAAGTGGCACTTCATCATCACATGAAAACATGTGAGTAAATTATAATTTTATTATCTTAACGCATGGTAATAACTTGAATTACAATAATAACTACCTGAATATGTTCATGCTTTCTTATTTATTATGTAAAACATTGGAATTTAGATATATTCCTTAAGTATAAAATATTTTAGGCTCTATGAATATTTGGATAGTATATTATTTTGATCTAAAGAAGTAAGTTCAATCCAATTTATGTTTTGTAAAAAAATCATCTCTTTATTATGAAATCAATATCTTAGTATCAAGAACATATAAGGGGTTGTCTATCCCTCAACAATATATTTTCTCAATAGATTAACCTTCTATAAAGTAACTTTTCCATGGTTCCATTAATCATATGACCTCAAATACTTATTGAAATATTATTTTAGTACAATCCTTATATAGTATATAATTCTAATAACCAGAACATCATTGAATGAAATACTAAGAAGATTTGAATCCAAATATAATAACATTAATCATTCTTATTCGTTTGCGATATTAGCATAATATTGAGCATAATCCATTATTTTATTTTGTGTTGTATTCCTTTGACGCATGGGACATAGATTTGTGTAGTGTCCATTCTCATTGTAGTTGAATCATTGAACATTGTAAACCATTTTCTTAACGGTGAAATCATAGGTGTGGTGGCCTTTGTCTCAACACTTGTAGAAAACTCCCATCCAATTTAAGTATATTCCAAGCTGATTCCTTACACAATTATCACATATCGGAAGATACTTATTTCCCTTATTCACTTTATATTTTCTAGTTATCATATTCTTATCATACTTCCTTCCGAAGCTATAATACTTAGAAAAATATATCTCCTTTTTATTTTGAAATGATATTATCTCCTCATATGATTAGAATATTTGAGAGACTTGTTCCCTTAAACATACTAGATTAAAGCAATCAATGAGATGATCATTCTTGAAATTTGGATCATGGACATTAATTTGGATCTCATTCATTATTGTAGGAACCATTTCTAAACAATTTCATACACTAGATTACATCATGACATTACGAAAAAATGTATAATCCCAATACTAGTGAAATAGTTAACATAAAATAATAAATTTAGGGGCATCTAGTCTCATAAGAGTTTAAATGGATCCCAAAGGACATATATACTTTTAAATCCCTCATATTGGTTAGTAAATAATAGGGTAATTATCATAAGTATACCTCTTAGAGTGTCAAACCATGTGCATAGTAAGGCCCATTGGCATGTACCTGTTTACAATATGTCAACACTAGAAAACCATGTTGGTGTTATTAATCAGAGTTAAATATATTTTAGAACCACATCCATTTGTAGTATATATAAAGGGATATATTTTCGAGGAATAACCATATAATATCTACAGTAGAAAATTTTAAGGATGTTTCTATATACTTATCCTCCATGTATATCAAAGTGTTATGATCCCTAATCGATTTTTTCAAAATATAATTTACAAGGTTGTTGGTAAACATCCTTTGATACAAAATGTAATGCACTGACCCCAGATGCTCGGAGATGGTGCATTTTTTTATACAGTTCCATGATTACAAGTAATCAAATCCCAAAGTACAGATCATTTTTTTTCAGTTTTGGAAAACCAGATTATATTCATGATACCCATATTACATTGGGAGAAGAAAACAAAACATGATATAATAATAAAATGAAATGAACTGCATCTTTGAAATCTTATTCAATGAATTCTTGTTCATAACCTAGAAAATGGAAACATAAGAAAGGATTGAGCTCTAATTCTTGGTAAGGGTAAATATGACATAAGAAGCACATGCAATATGTAATGGTGAATAAATAAAAGTAGAAGTCCTATTAAAACCTAATATTGATCATAATATGGGGCGAATAAAATTTGAATGAATAAAACCATAATTAAACATAACCATGGACATTCAACTAGTTTAATACAAACATGGAATATTAAATAGTAGTTTCATAAAGAGGGAATGCATAATGTGGGACATCAGGAACCATATCATCGAGTCCTCCATATGAGACCATACATAAGTGGGTGGAAACAAAAAATATCTTGTCTCATGAGATGTACCACTGTATCAAGGTGATATGATATTCCCCAACCATCAATCACTAAGTCCAATTCATTCCTCAAATGAACAAGGATGAACAAAAACATCAAAAACATTTGTATTCAAAAACTATCATTCAAAACATTAATACTTCAACTATAATATATTAATGTTATCAAATAGACCATTCAAAGTCATAATAATCATAAACCCTACAAAAAAATATGGAATACGGTATAATAAGAGATAATCCTCAACGATGGTCGAGATTCAACAAAGGAAGATGACATAGATGAAGATACCTTTGAAAATTTTCAACGAAATTAATCTATAAACATTCCAAAGTGTCCCCACCACTTTGAAATATTCAAATAATAATACCATAGAATATCATTAGAATATGGAGAACCATGATATTATATATCAAATGGAATTATATACACCACACACACATTTAATAAGTCTTGAACAAGGCATAAATCTCACAGAAGTAAAATTGAGATGAAAAAAATTCATTTTTAGTCTGATTTAACGAAAATAGTAATGATATTTTAAAGTAGAAAGACATGTTTGTTTTCATAAAACATAGGAGTGAAACAAGATATTTATTTTATGATAAAATAATTGATATTATAAGAATAATTTCGGATTAAACATATTATATTTTTCAGCTGAAAATGTGTAATAATTCTCAAAGATCTCTTGAATCAGGCTTGTTTGTTGGGAAGAATTGAGAAGGGAACCATTTTAAAACAGGTATATTACCATAAAATTAAGATGATAGGATATGGATAAATTTATTTTGAAACTATTCACACAATTTATTATAAATATAAAAAAATAATCATTACATTTGAGAAACGATTGATAAATATTAACCTGAGGGAAAAATGAGTGTTTAGGTAGAATCTCTTACCAGTAGGTAATCAATCGAATCATTTGAATTTTTTTTAATAATCATCAAATGATAAATATAATATAATGAAAATAGAAAAATTCATGATATGATACATTAATTCTATGTATATATAATCCATACAAAATAATGTGTGGGGAATATGGAATATCTAAAAAAAATTGATTTGAAATGAGAAACCCCTTATCTTATGTATGGATGTGTTCTACACTTCACCTTAATGTAATTGAAATATTATTAGGTATACAAACTTGGTCCATAACATTAAATAATAAATAAAACATATTTAATAATATTTTTAACCATAAATATAGTTTCATATCTAGATTTTAAGGAGAAATTGATGAATGAAGGTTTATCCTCTATGATGTTTGGAAATCGGCACATCCCAAATGATGACTTTGTTTTTAAAAATAAATAAATGAGAGATATATAGTAGTTTTAGGAATTATATTCTAGTAACATGATAACATTCCAGTATATAGTTTATAATGGAGTTATAATTATCATTTTTTAGATTGGGTGAGGAGATGATAGGAAATGAAAGTAAATTGAAAATGAAATTAAAAGAAAAATGAAGAGGGTTTACTTCTTGGATTTTCCACTTTGAGAACCTCCATAGGGAAAGGGGTTTTGGTAATTTAGTAAATCCAAGAGCACCGAGGCCTGGGGAGAGACTAGGGAAGAGTATTTGGGAAGTAAGTTGACAATATTAAAGGATTATAGGTGTGAGGAGAAGAGGGGGTGAGGGGTTGTTTTTATAGTGGAGGAGAGGGGTGATTTTTGAATATTTTATTCATTAGTTTTTTAATTTTCTCAAGACAAGAAATAGTGTAGATCATTAGGACTATAAATAGTAAATAGAGCATGTTAATTCCCGAAGGCCTTCATTTTTATTGATTTTTGATAACCTCCCTTTCATGGGATGAGGGGGAACCCTTACAAGGCATGTAGGCTCAGAAATTACAAGGACCGTAGGCATAAGAGATTACATGACCCAAAGGACTTATGGAATTCAACCTGACTATCTATAAGGAACTTCCCCTCCCCAGCATCTGCGTCATGAAGTAGCTCTCCACCTTTACATGGCCATCTGGCTAGGTTTCCCATGTAAGCACAGGCTGGTACCAATGGCATATCCATACCCTCTCATTTTGACAATCCATTTGGTTCTGCTCTGGTGAGTGTGCCTGCTCTGAATCCTCTTCTAGGGCTGCTCCTTTTTTGTGGTGTGTCCGGGGCAACTACATGTGGCCCGAAGGCCTTGAGGTGGCCGGAAGGCCCTGAGGGGGCCCGAGGGCCTTAATGGTGGCCCGAAATCCCTACTGACCCGAAGTTCTGGGTGGCCCGAAAGCCTTAAGGACTCCAAGCCCAAATCGATGGCCCATGTTGAATAGTTTAGCTGCTACAGTATCAAACATTACCTGCTACAGTAACTACTACAGTCCCTACTACAGTATCCGCACATTGTACAGTTCTGCTACAGTACATGTACTGTTTACAGTTCTACTACAGTACCCGCACAGTGTACAGTACTACACAGTACTGCTACAGTCCCTACTACAGTACTTCTAAAATACTTGGAAATATTCCTCTACCTGGTTTTGAACCTGGGTCTTGTGGATGCACTTAAGCATACATCACCAACTAGGATGAGGCTCATGTTTGCATGTTAATTCGAACTAATGGTTTTTATATCTTTCATGACTCAAGGAATAGTATATTTATCTGATGATGTATTTATACCATAAATTCCATTATTTTATTATTCATGTAAATTTTCAATACTTTTGAAAAATACAATAAAATCACCCTAAACATTTATCAATGTTTAGAATCTAAAAATAAACTCTATTTTATGTAAATAATTTTCTAAATAATATTGATTTAATTTCTAATTAATTTCATCATTTACGTGAAAAATACATATTTTTAAATTATAACTGATTTTAACACTTTGAAAAATTAACTAAGGCCTAATAAAATTATCTTATAATAATACTAAAGAATAGTAACTAATGATTCAATTTTATTAAAATAAATTTAATATTTAATAATTACATTAATTATAAAATTATAAATAAACATTATGTTTTATAAAATACTAATACTGAATCAATAATTTCTAAAAAAACTAATTACTTATACATTGACATAACTATATCATTCATACATTTATAAGATTCCAAAAATATGTTTATAATCTCATGGGTGAGTTTACTATTCATTTGGTAAATTTACTATTCATAAGGGTTATATTACTATTCTTAAGGGTATATTACTTTACGAAATGGCCATGTTAGTATTCACAAAACTTGTTTTCATACTAAAAACTCAAAATATATTATTGATAAATACTGTTTATGTCCACTTTTTAAAATTCTATTGAGAAAAGTAGAAAAATTATGTTTAATGCCAATCTTGTGAGTGTCGCAAGGAGGGAAAAATAATATTCAAAATTTCAATAGGTTTTTTCATATAATTTCAATATAAAAATGATTCCAATGATCTAAAATCAATTAATATTTTAATATTTCATACATTGTAAAAAAAATTAATTTATAATAATTATTTAAGCAAAAGACATAGTTTTTAATTATAATGTAATATTTTTTCACCATTCATCAAAAAAATGAATCATGATGGAAAAATACTAAAAGTACATAATTAATAAATTTAGAAATTGAAAATTCATAAATGATTTTTATGTTATCAAATAAGATCCATTTATGTGAAATAGTTATAAGAAAAATTCATTAGGACATATTACTATTCAAATTACCAGGTTTAACGACTAGGTTATCACTATATTTTTTAAATAATTATAATAACATATAATTTTTTTGTAGAGACTTACTGTTACATGGATTATATGGAATTATATATTAAATTTATTTTTAAATCCTTGGCATGTTACAAATAGCTAGTAGTAGACACCCAGTATCTGAGACCTATGAATCATGTAGCTGGCAGAAGCCACATGGATCCATGTTGTTGAGTCAATAAGGTTTTCCTTATGACTTTTCCATTCCTTCTTGATTTGAAAATAACAAACACCTTTTTATAAGGAAAATTTCTTTTATAAGGAAAATTTCTTTTATAAGGAATATTGCTTTTATAAGGAAAATTGCTTTTATAAAGAAAATTGCTTTTATAAGGAAAATTGCTTTTATAAGGAAAATTGCTTTTATAAGGAAAATTGCTTTTATAAGGAAAATTTCTTTTATAAGGAAAATTGCTTCTATAAGGAAAATCTCTTTTATAAGGAAAATCGCTTTTATAAGAAAGATCGCTTTTGTATGAAAAATTATCCTTATCATATTTTCATTCATATATTTATTAAGTATAAATTTTGGATTCATTTCTATATTCTCGGAATCATTTGAAAGTTTGATATGAAACATTATGTTTTAATTACCGAATTCCAAATGAGAACTGTAATGAAGTTTCATTCTGAATTCCAGATACGAACTCTGATAAAGTTCTACTCCGAATTCTGGATATGAATTCTCATTACGAATTCTGATGATGAATTCTCATTACGAATTCTGATGATGAATTCTCATTACGAATTCTGGTGATGAATTATCATTATGAATTCTGTTGACGAATTCTCATTACGAATTCTCGTTCCGAATTCACCTATTAAACAGAATATGATCATCGTTGTTTTATACACTCTGAATTTATTTTAGACTCCGAAAAATATTTATGTTTACAACTCCGAACAATCATTCCGAACATTTGAGTTAGACTTTAAATGATGTCATACATTCTGTTACACTTGTTTTGTTATAAAACAATGTCGTATATTCTGTTATAAACTAACCGTTGGTTAAGTTACACATGTACAGGTCCCTCCGATTTTTAAGGAAAATATGACCATTTGAAAGGAGGCCGACCTTGCCTATAAATAGGAGATTATTTGAAAGAGCTCATGGTTGAAAAGATGAAATGCTGACTGATCTTCGACTCATGTGATTACATGCTTGAAGTGATTTATAGAGAGAGAGATGATCTTATTAACTCTCAAAGCTTCGTGCGACTCCAAATTTTGGTGATTACATTCGAGGAATTCCGAGGATAGGAAGACAGAGGTGCCGACTTCCTTGATGTCCGAGGGCTTCCTTGCTGAGGAAGACATAGGTTGACAACTACCTTGAATTTGATGGCTTGCGGGGATAGCAAGACAGAGACTCTGATCTTCATATCGAGGGCTTACCCTAGTGTGGGTAAGATAGTATTTCTTGAAAGTATAAATCAAGGGACCTTTATCCAAGGTTTTTGGATACCCTTCTCTTTGGTTTAAAAGACTTATATCTTGTTACTTGTAGTTTTACTACATGTTTATTTCTGCTGCATTTTGTATTGTAAGGAAAGTATAACTTTCTTATACTTCCTTAGTTGTACTCTGTTTCATTCAGATTCTATACGATTTCAGGTAGAATCTCATTTTGTAATCTTTTGTTAAGTTTCAATTTCCGGAACCATATTTAAAGAACCTACTTTCGGAATCTCTTTCCAGTTTTGAGAAAGTACATAGGACATGAAGTTTATAACTTAATTCATTTTTTCCATGTTTTAAATTGGTGTTAGAGGTGTTGTGAATTTGCTTAGTTTAACTTTGTTAAACTTAGCTCTTTCCTTTGTTTAAAGGAATTTTTAAAGTGAACAATTCACCCCCCCTCTTGTATATTGAGCATCTACATCATTATTTAGATCCTACAATTGGTATCAGAGAAGGTCTCTGAAATACTTGTACTCACGTATAAGTTTTTCTTGCTCACTTTCTCATTCCGAACCTTCTCATTCCAAATTTTGTTATTCCGAACATTATTATTACGAACTTTTTCTACTAACAAGTTTGTGTGCCAAAGGTTTTTAAGTATGACAGGAATTAATGTTGGTTCCATTGATAATATAAATCCTACAAGACCACCAATATTTGATGGTAATGACTATGAATACTAGAGAGATCGAATGAAGACTTTTTTTATCAATACTAGAGTGGACAACTTCGTTATGCTTACTGGTGATTATAAAATTCCTGATAAGGAAGTTAGAACTTTTACTAACCAGGAAAAGCAAGAGTACCAACTCAATTATAAGGTACGCAATACCTTACTTTGTTCAATGACTAGAAACATATAAAGCCAAATTTCTTCTTGTGAAGCAGCTAATTGTATCTGGAAATAGTTAGAAGTTACACACTTTGGAACTTCTAAAGTGATCGAAACTAGGAGATCTATGCTTAGAGCTGAATAACATGGCTTCATTTTTCCTTATGGTGAACTAATCTATAATGTTAAACAGTGATTTATGACTATTGTCAACAGTCTATAGTTTATGGGAGAGAAAGGGTTAGATGATGAAGCACTTGTGGACAAGATATTTGATATTATGCCCAATGAGTGGGAATCCAAAAGAACTGATATAGATGAGAATAGGAAGGTTACTCAAATTTCTCTTGATGAGTTATTTGGAACTCTTCTTCAACATGAAACCAGAATGAAGAGAGATGCTGACAACATCAAAAAGAAAAATGGAAATGGTACTGTTTCTTTTACAACAACTTCAAATCAGATGAAGGCTAAGACTCCTGAGAGAGTAACCAGATCCAAGCCTAAGAAAGTTATTTTCCAATCCGAATCTAGTGAGAGTGAAGTCTCAGAAAGTGAGTTTGCAAATCATGCTCGAAGGATAAACAAGATAACTGGTCAGAGAAATTTTTAATCCAAGTATAAGAAGAAGGAAACGAAAGATATGAAAGATGGAGAAGTTACCTGTTATGAATGCAAGAGAGATGGACATATTAGACCAGATTTTCCTTTGCTCAAAAAGAATGAACGGAAAGAAAGACATTCAAACAGGAACAAAAAGAATTATTATAAAGCCAAAGCTAAGAATGTTTTGAAATCAAATGATACCTGGAGCGCCAGTAGTGGTGACTCTTCAGATGAATCTTCTGATTACGAATCTTCAGGACAGAAGAATCTTGGTCTAATAGCCAGATTACCTATTGATAATCATTTTTTTATGGCTAAGGTACGAAATGATGAATCATTGGCCAATGTTTCTTTAAATTCTAATGATAGTAAGTATTATAACTCCTCTGATGACGAATCCTCTTCTGATGAAGAAAATACTTTACCTACTTATGAAGAAGTTTCTAGGTTATCTGAACTTCTTGAAATTGAGAATTCCAAACTCAATAAAAAACGTGATAAGGAAAACTCTAGGAATAATATTCTGACAAAAGAGATATCAGATCTTTCTAAAGATCTTGATAAAAAAAATGATGAATTTGAAAGTATTTTAAAAAATCTTGAGGATGTAAGTTCTGAGAAGAACAAACTCTATAGAGTTAGAAAAAGTAATTTCTAAGAAAAGTGTCATTGAGCCTAGATTTAGTTCTAAAACTAATGATTTTTAGGATAAAAACTTGGTTATAAAACTCAAGTCCAAAATTTTTTGCCTAAAGAAGTGTTTATGAAGCTTTACCCATGCCAAGGAAAATTTTGATAAAATGTATTCCCAAATACAACCTTTCAAAAAGAAATCCGGATTTGGTTATACCCATGAAAAACCCATTTTTAGTAACAATTACTTTGTTCTTCAAAGTGCCCCATTTTGTACTAAGTGTCAATGTGGTGGTAACTGGGCAAAGAATTGTTCCCTAAACAAAACCCAATCTCTAGGATTTCACAAAGCTTACTTTTCTAAAAAGATGTGGGTGCCTAAAATTTTGTTATCTGGAAATCTCGGATCCAAACAAGTTTGGATTTCGAAAGTCTAATTCTCTTCTTGATTTTAGGAAAATAAAGAGAATACCAGCAACAATACATGGTACATGGATAGTGGATGTTCCCGGCACAAGACTGGTAACAAAAGCTATTTTGAAAAGATTATCAAAACGAAAGGAGGAAAGGCAACTTTCAGAGACAATGCTAAAGGAGAGATTGTTGGTATTGGTGATATTGTTTTTTTTAGGAAAAACTTTTATTTCAAATGTTCTTTTTGTTAAGGGTCATAAGCACAACCTCATTAGAATAAGTCAGTTATGTGATGAAGGTTACCTTGTGAATTTTAGCAATGATAAGTGCTTCATTCACAATTCCGACCAATAATCTATTCTCTCAACCAATAGGCATGAGAATGTTTACACCATAAATTTAGAAGACCTCAGGAGCCAAGATTTACCTTGCCTAAGTGCAATGGAAGATCATTCCTTATTATGGCATAGAAGACTGGGTCATTGTAACCTTAGAAACCTATGTAAACTCACTAAGAGGAAACTAGTTAAGGATCTACCGGAGCTTAGATTTGATTCTTATAAAGTTTTTGATCCTTGCCAATATGGCAAGAAACATAAATCTAGTTTTAAATCGATCGGTGAAGTCTCAACAACTGATGCATTGCAGTTAGTGCACATGGATCTTTTTGATCCAACACAAACTGGAAGTATTGGAGGCAAATACTATGTGTTTGTTCTAGTTTATGATTACACTAGATTTACTTGGGGTTATTTTATAACAAATAAATCTAAAGCTTTTTCTTATTTCAAATGTTTTAGATCTCAAGTTAAAAATGAGAATAACCTTACATTGAAAACTATTCATAGTGATCATGGAGGAGAATTTCAAAATTCTGATTTTGAAACTTTTTGTAGTAAAAAAGGTATTACTCACACTTTTTTAGCACCTAGAACTCCTCAGCAGAATGGTGTAGTTGAGGGAAGAAATAGAATTCTTCAAGTGATAACTAGAACCATGTTCAGTGAAGATTCTATAGCTAGACATTTCTGGGCCGAAGCTGTAAGTACTTCTTGCTATACTATAAATCGAGTTTTGATTAGACATTTTCTTAATAAAACTCCTTATGAGTTATGGAATGGTAGAAAACCAAGACTATCATAATTCAAGGTATTTGGTTGAAAAGTATTCATTTTGAATAATAAAGATAAATTACATAAATTCGCACCAAAATATGATGAAGGAATTTTCTTAGTTTATTCCGCAACTTCTAAGGCTTATAGTGTTTTTAATAAAAATACTTGTACTGTTGATGATACAGTGCATGTAAAATTTGATGAGTCTGATCCTTTTGTTTTTAAACCATCCCAGCCTAGTCGTGTTTTTAGACTTACCAATGCCTTGTATGGTCTTAAACAAGCCCCACGAGAATGGTTTGATAGACTCACTGGATTTTTTTGTCAAAATAACTATGATAAGGGAAACTCAGATCCAACCCTTTTTATAATGAAAGATAAGAAAAATGTTTTGACAGTTCAAATTTATGTTGATGACATCATATTTGGTTCAACTCAGCAATCTTTAACCGACTCTTTTGCAAGTCTAATGAAATCTGAGTTTGAAATGAGTATGATGGGTGAGTTAACTTTTTTCCTTGGTTTTAAAATTTCTCAAAAACCAGAAGGAACCTATATATCTCAACATAAGTATATTAAAGTTCTTCTCAAAAAGTATGGTTATGACAACACTAAGAGTATAAGTACTTCTATTGGTACCTCAAACTCTTTAGATCTTGATGAAGCTGGGAAACCAGTAGATCAAACCTCTTTTAGAGGTATGATAGGAAGTTTACTTTACTTAACGGCTAGTCGACCAGACATAATGTTCTCAGTATGCTTATGTGCAAGATATCAATCCAATCCTAAGGAATCTCACTTAATGGCAGTAAAAATAATTTTTCGCTACCTTAAGGGAACCATGGATCTAGGATTATTTTATACTTCTGGAAATAATTTTGTTCTAAAAAGATTTTCTGATGCTGACTTTGGTGGATGTAGAATGGATAGAAAGAGTACATCCGGAACTTGTCATTTCTTAGGAGATTCTTTAGTTTCTTGGTCCTGAAAGAAGCAACATTCTATAGCACTCTCCCCTGCTGAAGCTGAATATGTAGCAGCTAGAAGTTGTTGTGCTCAAGTGTTGTGGATGCAACACACACTCACAGAATATGGCATGAGTTTTACTAAAACTCAAATTTTGTGTGATAACACAAGTTCCATTGCCTTAAGTAAGAACCCTGCACGTCACTCTCATGCATAACAGATAGATATTAGGCATCACTTTCTTAGGGATCACACACTAAAAGGAGATATTATTCTTCAATTTATCGGAACGCAAGATCAACTTGCTGACATTTTCACAAAATCGTTGCTTTCTGATAGATTTGAATACATTAAACGAAAGTTAGGAAAAATAACTATAAGGTAATCATTCTTCATTAACTTTCTATTGAAAAAGTCTCCTTACAATAATAAACTCCTTTTCATATGGGGAGTACATTTGATTATTAGAATAACTAAATTTTTCAAAGTTTGATTTTCAAAAATTTTATAATTAAAATTCCGGAATGGAAATTTCCGGAACTAAAATTTTCTAGAATGGATATTTTCGTATAGAAAACTTTTAGAATCTATATTTTCATATTTAAAACTTCCAGAAAGGAAAATTTTGTACTGGTATTTTCAAAACGAGATTTTCGTACCAAATCTTTCATAATGAGCTCGTCATTTTTCAAATGTTGTAATGAAATTTTCGTACTGAGTTTTTCGTACTGAGTTTGTTTTTTGTAGTGAGTTTTGAGAACTTTGTCTTTTCATAGTAAAGATTTTTCCATATTTTTCTTAAGAGTGTTACCCATTACGAATAATCTTCCTAAGCCAATCCGAAAGGTATAAATTCCTTACTCATGTTTTCATAATCATACTTTACTTGCTGCCATTTTCTTATATTTTTTTTCAGATTATAGTTTTCTTAATTCATTGTTTTAATAAAAAACTCAAAAGATCGGATTCATGTTTTCTTGAGAATTGGTTTTCAACCGTCAGATCTGATCTCACCTTGTCACAACCGTTCGATCAACTGAGGAAGTCGAACCGTCTTCTCGTTGCCTATATAAAGGGGACCCCAAATGGTTGTCCCACATCGGTTTTCAAGATCTAGTATCTCGAAGATCTACCTCTCTATTTTAAAGCCGTTCCGAACTTCTGATTTCTCCGTTCCAAATTTCTCAGTGGTCTTCAGATCCGAATGTATGTGGAAGTAGCTTCTCAAGACATGTCTTCCTCTAAGACGATTTCCAAGTGGTTAGTATATAGAGAAAGATTGGATCATCCTGATTTCTTCAACAAGTATAATTATCTTATATCCAAGAACATAATTCTTAACGGATGGGAAGATGTTGCTGTGTCCAATACCAGAAATCAAGATGATGTTTATTCAGATTTTCTTATAGAGTTCTATGAGATAGTTTCCTTCTATAAGGAATATGGAAAGGAGAAATTGTCGTTTATATCTTATGGAAAGACTTATAAGCTTTCTTATGCCAAGACAGCCAGTTTGGTAGGAATGAAAAATGAAGGAGAAGTTGAGTTCATTTATCATGTTTTTCCGGCTTCAAATGGAAGTTTCGACAAGGAAAAGTCATTAGAGACTCTCGGACTGGAAGATGAAATGGATCCGAATATTGCTTCTCTATCTACGAATTTCCGTATTCTAGAATTATGGGTACAAGGCCTTATCGTACCGAGAAAGGGTGACAAAGATAGTCTGAAGAAGAGTGAGATTTATATTCTAGATTTTATGATAAATCCGAGGAAGTTTAATCTGATGAAACACATTCTTATTACTCTTGAGAATGTTAAGAAAAGGAATTTGAGAGCTCAAATCATAATGTATCCAACAATCCTCTCAAAGTTGATAGTTCGGTGCCTTGAGTCTTTCAAAGAGGCTTTCAAGTCTAAGCCAAGAGTTTTCAAGATTATGTTGTTGAGTGATGGTACTCTAAAAAGAATGGATGTAGCCTTCGACAAGAATATTGGTCAGTTTGTTGATTTACCTACTCAAGAAGAAACGGTTCTGAAAGTTGCTGAACCTGAATCCTCTAGGCCAGTGAAGAATAGAAAGTTGAAAGAAGTTGAAGTTGCAGCAAAGAATCCCAAATCTAAGGAATTTCATTCCACACCTCCAAAACCGAAGAAGAAGAAAGCCTACCCAGATGAGGTAGTTTCTAAGAAGAGGGAAATCAAAGATAAGAGAGTCCAAGGGGATCCTCAATTTGGCTTGGATCCTATGGAGGCTAAGGCCTTGAAAAAAAAGACTGTGGATGAGCTTGAAAAACAAGTGAAAGAAAATAAGCTTAAGAAGAAGATGTCTGAAGCTGAGGTAGTTCAAACTTTGTTAAAGTTTACAGAGATGGATTCCGGAAACATTCCTGATCCGAGATCTTTCTCTCTGGAATATCTACCTAAGACTCCAGGAAGAAACTTTGTTGCTCTAGAAGAGGCAGTAGCAAAGCCTATTGAGGAAGTTGAGCAGATATAGCAAGTGAAAGAGGAATAAGAAGTTGCTGAAGGTAGTGGTGACACCGGAGATGTTTTGAAACAAGTAGATGATTATAAGGGGACACCTTCGGAGCGTTTTTCACTCCGAACTTCAGAAGCTGAGTATTCTATGTTAGTCACTCCAGGAAAGGATGAGGAGAAAGGAGAAGAAGAAGTAGCCAATCATGAAAAGGAAGAATAACTTCTACATGATATTGCTCAAATGGAGAATGTAGAAGGTGGTGCTCAGAAAGTTGCTGATGATGAAGACAATTTTGTTCATGTTTCTGAAAGTGAAAAGAGAACTCCATAATAGGACTCCAATCCGAAAAAGGACAAGGGAATGCAACTTTTTCTTGATACCCCGAGCTCAGTAGTTGTAAAGATAAGGGAAGTGGGTAGTTATTCTAAGAAGAAGGTTGAGCACTTTGAAGAAGAAAATTCTCCAAGAAAAGTCTCAGATTCGGAGTCATCTTCATTGGGGCATGACTTTGTTGTTCAGTCTTTAAAGAAGTTTGTAGGTTCTATTCTGACATTCTCAAGTATTGATTCTAGATGCCAGATGCTCCAACATGCTTTGAATCACAAAACGGACTCTGTATCTATGGTTATGGACAAATGTGTTGAGATAGAGGCTCCGTTAAAAAATTTCTTTGTCAGCTATGAAGCCCACAAAAGATCTTGCAAGAGAATGACTAGTTGGTCTTGGAATACTGTAGAAGAGATGAGGCTCTTTGATGAATTTCAAGATAATGTGAAGGATGCCTTTGAGATAGAATACATGAAGATAAATGAACTAACTTCATCCTTTGAAGAAAACTTGACAGATGAAAAGAATTTCTGGATTCGAGAAGTTAGAGATCTGAATGGGAAGCTGAATTCAGTTTCTCAAAACTATAAGTATGAAAGGGATCATCAGATTGAGTTTGAAGAAATGTTCTTAAAGAAAGAACAGATCCCGAAGGCTCAAGAAGAAAAGCTTCAAGCCCAGGAAGAAAATATTGAAGCTCAAAATGCAATAATTGTTATGTTAAAGAAGCAACCCGAGGAAGACCATAAATATTTGAAGAAGATAAATACTATTCTTAAGGGTCTCATGGTGAAGGAAAAAAGATCTAAAATAGATAGATCCGATCTTTTGTTGTATCTAAACTTATTTGTTGTTGTGTTTTAAAACTTAATGAAAATTGTGCTTGCTCGTTTCTTTTGTTGTCAATGCTAATTTTTTCAGGTACTTTCTTATATTTTCCATTCTCTCGAATTCTTTTTGAAAATCACAAAGGGGGAGAAGGAAAATAACCCTAACAAAGGGGAAAAAGAATCTTAACAAAGGATGAGAAATAAAACAAACTCTAATAGAGTTTATCTAAGGGGGAGTTTTTCATTAAATAAGACTTTATTATTCTTAATGAAATATCATTCCAGAAATCTAGAATATGATCCTTAGTGTTTCGAAGCCTAAGGGGGAGTTAGTCGTATTCATCAACATCCATAAACAAAGGGAGATAAGCCTTAATGTTTTCTTTCTTCATAGACATTCTTTTCATAGGGATGTTTGTGCTTTCCAAAAAGGGGGAGATTGTTGTGTCAATAAGGTTTTCCTTATGACTTTTCCATTCCTTCTTGTTTTGAAAATCACAAACACGATTTTGTAAGGAAAATTTATTTTATAAGGAAAATTGATTTTATAAGGAAAATTGCTTTTATAAGGAAAATTTATTTTATAAGGAAAATTGATTTTATAAGGAAAATTGCTTTTATAAGGAAAATTTATTTTATAAGGAAAATTTCTTTTATAAGGAAAATAACTTTTATAAGGAAGATCGATTTTGTATGAAAAATTATCCTTATCATATTTTCATTCATATATTTCTTAAGTATAAATTTCGAATTCATTTCTATATTCTCGGAATCATTTGAAACTTTGATATGAAACAGTCTGTTTTAAGTACCGAATTCCAAATGAGAACTGTTATGAAGTTTCATTCCGAATTCTGGATACGAACTCTGATAAAGTTCTACTCCGAATTCTGGATACGAATTCTCATTACGAATTCTGATGATGAATTCTTATTATGAATTCTGATGATGAATTCTCATTACGAATTTTGATGATGAATTCTCATTAAGAATTCTGATGATGAATTCTCATTACGAATTATGTTGACGAATTCTCATTCCAAATTCACCTATTAAATAGAATCTGATCATCAT
Source organism: Viscum album (assembly GCA_963277665.1). Classification (NCBI taxonomy): domain Eukaryota; kingdom Viridiplantae; phylum Streptophyta; class Magnoliopsida; order Santalales; family Viscaceae; genus Viscum; species Viscum album. The sequence continues at coordinate 1,267,131,169 of OY728160.1, forward strand.
TGTCTTATACACTCCAAATTTATTTTAGACTCCAATTTTTTTTGTTTACAACTCTGAACATTCATTCCGAACTTTTGAGTTAGACTTTAAACGATGTTGTACATTCTGTTACACTTGTTTTGTTATAAAATTATGTCGTCTATTCTGTTATAAACTAACCGTTGGTTAAGTTACACATGTACAGGTCCCTCCGATTTTTAAGGAAAATATGACCGTTGGAAAGGAGGTCGACCATGCCTATAAATAAGAGCTCATTTGAAAGAGCTCATGGCTGAAAGGCTGAAATGATGACTGATCTTCGACTCATGTGATTACACGCTTGAAGTGATTTCTAGAGAGAGAGGCTCTTATTAAATCTCAAAGCTTCGTGCGACTCCGAATGTTGGTGATTACATTTGATGACTTCTGGGGATAGGAAGACAGAGGTTCTGACTACCTTGAAGTTTGAGGGCGTCCTTGCTGAGGAAGATAGAGATTTCCAACTACCTTGATGTTGAGGGCTTGCGGGGATAGCAAGACAGAGACTCTGATCTTCTTATTGAGGGCTTACCCTGGTGTGGGTAATACAGACTTTCTTGAAAGTATAAATCAAGGGACCTTTATCCATGGTTATTGGATACCCTTCTCATTGGGTTAAAAGACTTATATCTTGTTACTTGTAGTTTTACTACTTGTTTATTTCCACTGAATTTTGTATTATAAGGAAAGTATAACTTTCTTATGCTTCCTTACTTGTACTCTGTTTCATTCAGCTTCTATACGCTTTAAGGTAGAATCTCATTTTGTAATCTTTTGTTAAGTTTCAATTTCTGGAACCATATTTCCAGAACCTACTTTCGGAATCTTTTTCTAGTTTTGAGAAAGTACATAGGACGTGAAGTTTATAACTTCATTTATTTTTCCAAGTTTTCAATTGGTGTTAGAGGTGTTGTGAATTTTCTTAGTTTATCGTTGTTAAACATAGCTCTTTCCATTTTTTAAAGGAATTTTTAAAGTTTACAATTCCCCCCACTCTTGTATATTGAGCATCTACATCATTATTTTTATCCTACACATGTCTTTCATATTCAGTAGGAAATCCTAGGGAACAAGGTTAGTGGTCTAAGGACCTCATGGTGGCTCAAATAATCCATGGGAGATACAATATTTCTCCAACACTTGTTAGGGGCATCTTAGTCAGGATTTTCCAACATGTTATATAGTTGATCGTGAGATGGTTGAGGGACCGTCAAGGAGGAGATATAGGAAAGTGTAGGGTGTTCTATAGGGAGAAAGATGTGGTATAGGGGAATACATGGTAGAAGGAGATGTTTATATGTTCAACCTATTAAGAAATGACCCAAGGTGGTCCACACTAGGCTAAGGGAGCTAATGAACATAGACGAGGCCAGCTGCATGCTACAAAGACCAATGACCCCAAGGCCCAAGATATGATTTGAGGTATGATCTATATCTTTTATACTTTATCTATATTTCTAATAGACAGTAGTGTGAAACATTATATCCTTACAAATTCTCTAGTTTTAGGCATAAAGATTCTGATTGATCCATTGGCTCGATCATTCTATTAGAGACTACAATTGGTGGTGAATCAAAAAATTCGTAATTTTCTTGGTTGTGTGTCATAATATTTGTAGGTGAGAGTTTCATGTGGGATCTCTTTTTATTAGTGATAAGGCCTTATGAAGTCATCTTAGTTTTGGACTGGCTGTCCAAAGGTCATACCCAGATTGGCTATTTTAGGTAGTTGATGTGGTGTGTCTATGGTGACCTAATGATGTTTTACATTGTGGGTGAAATGGAAACCCTGGGGGATCATGATGAGGTAAATCATAAGAGAGTATATCTCTTTACTTACAAGTTGGATAGCATGACACACAGAGTAATAGATTCTTTGGATTATCATTTTCATGTAGTGGTGATGAAGTGTGAGGATGTCTTTTCTGAGAACATACCAAGTTTACCTCCGCAGTAAGAGATATAATTAATCACAGATTTTCATATTGGGATGACACTGATATCTATAAGAACATATAGGATGTCCCCCATAGAGAATCAAGAGATTATGGTGTAGTTAGATGACTTAAAAGATAATGGATTTTTGAGACCTAGTGTTTCCCCCATGGGAAGACCCTGTATTGTTCTCCAAGAAGGAAGATAATATCTTGAGTTTATGTGTGGATTGTCGTCATATGAATCGGGTGACCATGAAGAATAAGTATACACTTACAATTATTTATGACTTCTTTGATCTATTGATAGGGGTGCACAAGTTCTAAAATATAGACCTTAGATAAGGATAACACCAGTAGTGAGTACATGATGTGAATATACTGATGACGACATTAATATGTATCTATGGGAACTATGAGTAGTTAGAGATGACATTTGTCATGATGCACTTCCCAACAGTGTTCATGGGATACATGAACCCAATCTTCCTTCCCCCCTTAGATCAATTCATGGTACTCATCAGTGATTAAATTCTACTATATCTCACATCTGATGAGGAGGACACAAGACACTTTAGGATGGACCTGGACACACTTCGATAGCACCAAATTCATGGTAAGATCTCTAAGTTTCAGTTTTGGTTTAAATATTTCTAGTTTCTAGGAAACATCATCTTAGAGGCTGTAGTAGTAGTTGATCTGGCAATGGTTGCGACAATGCTTTCTTGGGAACAACCCTAGTTTGTTATCGAGCTGTGGAGTTTCTCTTAGTTTAAAGGGTACTATAAGATGTTTATACTCGAATTCTAGAGTTTCGTTGACCCTTTGAATAATTTGGCATAGAAGGGGTAACCTTTTAAGTATACTGAATGAGTCTTTTAGGGCTTCAAAAGCTGTGACATAGGTTGAAAATAACTCCGATATTTAGATTTCTAGAGAAGGGTGTCGAGTACATATGATGTAGTATGGATCAAAAATGGTTTTTTTAATAATAATAAGGAGTTTATTTATTACCGTTTATTTTAGTTGAGTCCCCATGATTATAACTACGAAACCCATGATCACGAGTTAGTAGTGGCAGTATTCAAATTGAAGATGTTATGACACCACGAGAGGGGTGAGTGGTTTATCGTTTACTCAGGCCACAAGTGTCTTGGGTATATCTTCTCATATAATACTCTTAACATGATATAGGGGTGTTGGATATAGATCATCCAGGACTATTACTTGGAGGTTTTATATAATCCAAGGAAGGGGAACATGGGGGATAAACTCTCATGAGGAGATGATGTTCTCAATTGATGGTCAACGCATTAGAAAAGTTAGCCTCATTGCAGAATCCCTTCATGGGCAAGGATAGGGCTTCATATCTTTAGTTGAACGTTGTTACCCACACCACTTTTTTTGTACGTCGGGGATGATTGGGGATGAGAAATCGACTATGGACTTTTGGTACTGAAATATCCACTGGGCTTGCTCCCAAAGGATATTATGTATGTGGGGAGCACACTATCTTTTTCAGATGGTGAATTATGGTACATTAGACTCTATTGGAGGAGGTGTTATAATAATTTCTTACCACCCCTTGGTGGTACAACCAAGTGTTTCAAGGATCTACAAAGTCTCGAGAATCAATTTTAGTGACTGGTTATGAAGAATAGAGTAGCCAACTTGTCTCAAAATTACTCACTTGTCAGTAGGTGAAGGATGCCCACCAGATTCCAGTGGGTTTAAATCAACTCCTTGAGGTTCCAGACTGAAAGTGGGATAAAATATCCATTTAATTATTCATAGGATTACCACATATGTCTCAGATACATGATTTTATATTGGTGGTCATAGACCAAATTTCAAAGTAATCCCACTTCATATCTATTTGAGATAAGAGTTCCATAGAGAGCTTTGGGCAACTCTAGGTACACATGACAATCTGACTCCATGGAGTTCACTCACTGATCGTATATGTACATGATTTTCGCTTCACATCTTGGTTATGGAGTGGATTACGAGAGGATATTGGGACTCAGTTATGCTTGATCATGAATTATCTCCTCCAAATGGATTAAAAAGACACATCAGACCATTCACATTTTTGAGGATATGGTATGAGATTTCATGCCAGACTTTGGTTGTAGTCAGGAATATCACATAATATTAGTGGAGTTCATATACAACAATAGCTACAATTTATCCATTGGTATGAAATGATTTGAGGCTTTTTACGGCTAACCATGTAGGTCACCACTTTTTTGGACTGATCTAGGAGAGTCAACACTAATGTGCATGGAGTTAGTGCAATTTAATAAAAAGAAGGTTTAGATCATACAAAAGTGGATGAGGACTATACAGAACCATTATACTTCTTTTATAGACTAATTATGAACACATATATCGTTTTATGTGGGATACCATGTGTTCCTAAGGGTCTCACCATGATGTGGATTGAGAGGATTTGGATACAGTGTCATGTTATCTTTGAGAATCATTAGCCCCTTTTAGATATAATATAAATCTGGAGAGGTAGAATACTACATTACTCTACCACCAAAATTGGATCGGGTACATGACGCCTTTCACATGTCGCAGTTGAGGAGGTACATGAATGGCCCATAAAATGTTTTAAACTTGGGTCAGATGAATATCTAGGATGGAGCTACGTATGGAGAGTACCTAGTGGAGATAAATTGTTGGTCTAAGAGGATCCTTAATGGGTATAAAATTTATCTTCTGCATGTCGGGTGGCATCAATTGAGTCTTCAAGAGAGTATATGGGAGTGGCAGACCCTGAGGCGATCTTGGCACCCACATGTTTTTGAGTATATTTTTCTATTTTTGGGAAGAAAATCACAAAGGTTGGGGGAATATAACAAATAAAATCATCCAAGTGTTATTTATGGTTGTTATATGGATTATTTTTGAGTTCATTCACTGAGATGTTATGTGATTCCATGTACCGGTGAGACTAGATTAAATGTTCAAAATATATTAAATATATGAAATAGAACACATGAAATTTTTTCGTAAAAAGTGAAAAACTCCCGAATTTGGACCGTGATCATAAATTTATTGGGCACTGTATATTTCACAATGTGTGTTTTACCCTAGGCATGGCATAAACTATGTCAAAATCTGTTTTTTGTGAAAAAAATTAATCATGGATGTAAATGAATGAAAGAATTTAAATAACTAATTTATTTTTTTTGATTCATGGAGTAATTTCTCCATTAAATGTACAATTATGATATTTATTCAAGGTTGGATTCTCAGACACTAGAGATCTAGAAATCCATTGGAGAGAATTCTTGGAAACTGATGAAGGATTGGGATTAGAATGTGGATAATTGTGCCAAAGGAGTTTGTGGAACTTATCAATGATTGAAAGAAAATTTTTCTCCATAAACGATCAATCTGAACTCAAGACATGATGTTTTTCTTTGAGATTTCCATTCCCTTCCTTAAACCTAAATGCACACGAATCAATTACACAAATAGAATTGATATGCACATCATTGATATAATTAAACTGATAGAATTATTTGTTTTTGTTCATTTTGATTATTCATATTCATTTTCTTTATTCTTTGACAATGGATCATGGAAAAAAAAAACAATGGTCATGGTTCAATCCTAAAATCTCGTGGATTTTGGAATTTTTCTAACGTTATTTAAATGTTCAACATGGGTGTTTTATTTTGACATATGGTTCGATGAATACTGGGTATTTGATCATTGTGTAGAAATTATTTATTGAAATAGAATAATATTACAGGTGTGGTTCCTGATCAATGGTGAAATTGACATGCGCAAAAGATGTTGTATAATCTAATACAGATTTGAAGGGATTTTTGTGTTCTTTTCTTTTTTATATTTTACGCATGACGATGGTGGATCGATGAAGAGATTCCTTAGTAGATTTGATTCTGGATTTCCACAGATCGATGTTTTATAGGATCAAATTATCCTTAATATATATGTTTCAGAGAAGGTGGTGGCTCTGATGAAGTGAAGGAGGATGACAAGGTAGATTAGTTGGATCTATAAATTCCTATGAAAAATGGAATGTAATATAGTGTTACCCGCCATGTGGTCCCCCTGGATACAACTCTATGGTTCTGACCAAAGTTAAATATACCACACTGTGTGACTCGATCACACCCCATGGAACCCTTTCAGTGTATCTCGACATGTATTTTGGGAAGGAAATGTACATGAGAAAAAGTAATGGCTAAGTTGAATGTTTTGTACTCGGACACGGAAATGGACAAGTCTACACGAGTTGATACACGAACATGACCACCATACACGGACACAACAATGTGACATAGTTATGGTACAATGTGTCTCTACAAACCATTTACTCTTTCTACACTCCATGAATGAAGATACCTACATTTCATGTGATGATTCTCTAAAAATATGGACTTGGGATTGCAGGACACGCTATGTACCCCCTAGTACATGCTACTTACTTCCTCCAAGTGTGTTTCCTGATCTTTGTTTCTTTATTTTGGACCAGTCCAAGTTGAGCACATGACCATTTTCTATTCCCTAAAGGGTACAATGTGACATTACATCCACATAATAGGATTATGATCCCATTTAGACATAGTGTCTTAGATAGAGTTGTAGTGTCCCTTTGTGAGACTGGAGTGAGATCCTCTATCATCCTTGGTTCCAAATATGTGGTTTGTGGAATCAGCGTGGCCACCCTAATCAAGGAGTTAATCCTTGGTATAATAGGACATATCTATAGGGTTATTGATATCATTGACATGTGGTCCCTGACATAGTAGGTTGATACAGATTGGGTTTCTAGGGTCCCCAAACAGTTCTTGGCATGAACCCATATTTGAGTATCATGGTCTTGTTAGAATAGAGTGATTTCTTGTGCAGGCCTAATGATCTATCCCTCTTCATCGAGTGTCTCCAATGATAGCATGGATCAGGGAGTGTGATATCCCAAAATGAGAATTTCTTCAAGTAGAGTCCTATGGATGAAAATTGTATATCACTGCCTATGGGCATGGTGTCATTCTAGAATATATGTTTGTGTTTTTGTTACACTTTTATTTTTTATATCTTGTATTTACTTGACTATAATTGTTTCTTCTTGTTTTCTATTTTCATAGTATGCTACTGAGTATTTTTATACCCACCCGTACATGGGATTTTCCAACCCCAGTCATGTACTATGCAGATGATAACCCTTTTGACGGTGTTAGGTGAGGATCTGGAGTGAGTGGATTATAGCTTGATCTTTTCATACCATGGCGTCTTACCAAGATATTTCATTTTTCTTAGTCATCTCCCTGTGAGATGGTTGGAAAAATTAAATTTTTTTTGGACATGTATTTGGACCCTTTTCCAATTTGAGTACACTATTATTGTACTATGTTGTGGGATCATAGATGTATTCATGTATTGGTTTTCTTTTGTTTTACATTTAAACATTGTGTGGACTTGGAAATGTGTGTGTTTTTGTGTACAAGTAACATAGGCTAATCCCTCCAATTTTTTTGATATGACTACTCGACACTAGTCACCAACCCCAAGACTATTGGTGGTGGTCTTGGGGTAGTCAGGGGCCGGACGTCATCTGTTCTGGTAGTGAAACAAAATATATTTTTAAAATAGGTGCACCATTAAAAGGTGTTAAACATTTTCTATAAGAAAACTGTTTTAAGCATAAAACTAGATGCATTATTATATTATGCCTATCAAATCTATTGGATGAATGTAAAATCATTTTAAAAACATGTGTAAATATTATATAGTTATTCCTATTCATACCATTCAATATAGCATCTATGCAATAACTTCAATATTAAATAAAAATATTAATAGTATATTATTTTTCGATATAACTCAACCTTACATGAAACACAAAATTTCAAAGAAACACATTGTTGTCTGTTGTATATGTTATTTAACAAAGAATCCCTTTTAATATAAAAAAAATAAATCAAAAATATTAATAAATATAAAAACGATTATTCTATCATTACCTGGGTTGTTACACTGCCCACCCCCACCCACACCCTTGCACACTTTAACCTCAACAGATCTAGAGTATCTGCCATACTCAGAGTCACTGCTATATTGAAATTTATTATGGAATATAATTATTTCACTATATGTTTGACTAACATTCATGCACTATGGTGAATCCTAGTTTTTTGTGACAAAAAAATATTATATCATTGTAAATATAAATTGAATCTAATAGAATAACGTTTTATCAATTTTTAAGGATTATGATGTATATCTATGGTGAAGACCAATTGTAAAAGTCAACATCCATCACAATTATCTTCACAAATAAAGGCATGTGGCTATTTGATAATATAAAAATGACATAAAAAATATAATATTAATAAATATCTTCTTTAAATACACTCTAAAATTATGGTTTTCTAAATATTAATTAATATCAAATAGTTTAGTTAAAAGGATAAATATTAAATTCAATTAGACAATTACTGATATATATCCCTCCATCGCTAATATCCCAAGTAAAAAACAAATTATAAATTTTTTAACTTGATCCATCCCATAAAATTCCATTTATCTTCTTTCAAAATATTTTCAAAATATTTTAAATATGTTAGGAGTTTGGGATTAAGATACATATTTCAAGTCAGTTTATCAATATCCATATAATTATCTGTGTTAAAATTTAATTTTGTTTTTTCATTAGTGATTTTTATTTATAAAATTATGAAACAATATTTTTTGTTATTAATTTAGTTAATTATATATATATTTATGTAATATATTTTATATTATAGTAATATTTTATATAAAATGATTTTATAAAGTATTATTAATCAAATTTAAAATCTATAATATATATATATATATATTAAATTATTTATTTCTATGAAATTTTAATCATTATTTCCTACAAATTTCAATTAAATATTTAGAAATAATTTTGCAACAACATATCAATGATAGTAGAATTACATAAATTTATGTATTCAAGCGTTTCGATAACTAAATTTACAAAAATTACCATTCATCATATATTAATATATATCTATTATTAGTTTTATATTTTTAAACGTTCTTGTCATCCATTTCTTTAGAAGAGACTCTCTAAAAATCGTTTTCTCATGTATGAAAGAAGACTTAAAAATGATTAGGTATATATAATTGAATATATATTAAATTGTGATTATTGTGACATTTTTGGATTAATTTCTAATTTTGGATGAGTATGAATATCAGGACACATGAAATTAATTAGTCCATATGTTAAATATATTTTGTGATTTGAAATTATATAAATTCATGAAATATGAAGTCTTGTTTAATTGTTACTTCTTTTCCATAGATATGAACATGGATAAGAGTTATATTGATATTCTAAATAGAACATATGGAGAATATTTTGGCATGAATTATGAAATTTATTGATTTTTATTGGGGATTTAAAAATTAATATATTAGTTTTTTGTGTAGAAAATGTTCCAATAAATGTCAATTCACACAACATACCATTAAAGAAAACCCATTCTTGAATGATTTTAGGAAAAATTATTATATTTGGACTCATGATGGGGAAGAATATATTTGTTCATAATAAAAAAAGAGTTCATATGGATGTTGATGTAAGGATGACAGATCCAATGAATGAAATATTTAATGAAATGGTACACGAGTTGTCACATGAAGGAATTAACATCAAAAATGTTGAGACCAGTGAGATCAATCCAAACTCTAGTGAAAATCATGGTTCATTTAGATTTTAGGAAATAATTCATTATGAAATTACTGAATAATATTTTGGGTGTACTGATTGCAGTGAATTTTCATTTATCTTTAGTTTTTTGGCATGAAGACTTTGAATTAGTGTTCAGTCAAATCAGTCAAAATGTTGTTGGTGTTTTTGAAAAAATTACATCCTACTAATGCTAAATGTTCTGAATAGTATTCCCATTATTTTATGATGACAGAGATCTTGGGTTTCACATATTAGACCATAGATACATTTTAGAACAGTTTTATGTAGATTTTAAAGGAAACTTACTATATGTATTATTTTATGTTTTGTAACTATATGAGGTGAAAAGATAATATGGGAAATTAGATTCATAAAATTCAGACTATGAAACCTGAGAAACCAATTTTGGTAATGAATTTTTTTTAATTTCATATGTAGATGAGGTTTAATGGAATATTTATGTCATATGATGTTTCTAAATTAATTTAATTTCATATAGAAATATATAAGGAGTGTTAGATTCTAAACCACCTAGTTGACACTATTGCATGGAACTAGTTCAATCATTTGCAACCAAACTTTACTAAAGATAGAGGTAATGTAAAATTGGGGTTGGCAGAAGACGATTTCAATCCATTCAGGTCTATTTTTGGGGAAACTCACAGAACTTAAACTATGATCTTATTTTTGTTTAATAATTATATGTTGATCTTTATAAAACAAAAATTTATATTATTTTCCACTCTTATTGATGAAACTAATAGTCTAGGGAATAATAATTATTTTTACTAACATCCATTTATTAAAAAGTTGAATTAATTTTTTGGGGGATATTGTTATATATTATAAATATGAAATGAATTAAACAATCAAAAAATAAGATTATTTATTTTTGACAATCAATGAATTCCCAGATTGTGGAAATTTATCAGATTGGAGTAGAAAAGGGGAATTTTATTTCCCTTTTTGAAATAAATGTAAAAATTATACAAAGTGTAAACATTGTATAAAGTGGAAATACATTGGTCACATACACTTTCTTCCCCCTTAATACAGGTTCATAAATGAAATAGTCACATTTATGGTTCTAGAGAAATCAACCTTGCAGTAAATATCATGAAAGAAGTAAAAATATTATCGGAGATTGAGAAAGAAAACAACCCTATATTATATGAATTTTAGGATTCACTGGCTCATATATTACCAACTATTTTTGGCATGGGTATACAACACAATAATAATTTGACAAAGAAAAGTAAAATTTTCATCTACCTTACTAGAAAACTAACATAGTAATACATAATCGATATTTCATCAAAATTTTAAAAAAAATGTTTTTGATAATATATGGTGGACCATTTTGGGTTTCATTAGTAAATCAAAGGAATCTGTCATTAAAAAACAAGATATAAAATAAATGGGTTTATATAAACATTTTCATTTACATTTGGGTAAGGGAAATAGGGAATACATGTCTGTTGTATAGTATATTATGAGTAAATATATGAAAGAGGTATTTTTACATTTTGAAGATGCTAAAGGTTCCAAATTTTTAAACTTATCATATGTTCAAGTGATTTAATTTTAAGAGAAGGACATTGAAATGGATGAAAATTCATGAAAATAATTTACTACTTCAATTGTTGACTCTAATAACAATTCTCAATTTTTTATTGACTAATGTTTTTCATCATTTTATTGAGATGAGTAATTTTTAGAAAAATATTTTACGAAATTAATGAATTGATAATTTAAAAAAAATATCATTTAGTTATTGTTATTCTTTATCACATGCAGAAAATATTTCCATCAACCTTTTTGATGTTACAGTTCTCATGATAGTGCACCTAACTAATGATGTTATGGTTATTTGTCCAATGCAATTCTATTGGATGTGTCTTATTTAGATGCATTTAAATAAATTGAAATGAATTTTATGTGAAATATCTCATCCATAATAATGAACATCCAATGGTTATTGGATGAATTATTGTACTAATTATTGTGTAGAATATCTCATGGTTGTTGAATCCAAATTAGACAAGCCCTCATGGATTCATGATGTTCCAGATGGAGATGGAAATATATTTTATATGGACAACATTAAGTGGGTACAAGATCGTGAATTTATTTTATTCAATACTCTATATGTTACATAATTAATACAAAAATATTATTATCCCATTTTTAACATTTAAATGTTTGGTTTTCATATATAATAAATAATTTAGAGATGGTTTTATCATTTACTAAAAACACATTAATGAGACTGAATAAGAGATGCATTAAGGGTGTGATTATAAAATAAAAAAGTCCCATTTTCCATCAATTCATGATTAGTTCAAGGATTTTGTATATATTTATGCAATTTCATTATGATTGAACAATAGTAATAATTTAATTCTTTATATCATTTTATTTATAATTATTGAAATATATTGTTCCATAAATTTTTGTAGTTATGTGACTCTACACTAACTGAAGAATTTAACCAACTAGCTTAGGAACCATCAATAATGGCTCGTCATTTCAAAGCATTATATGCTAATTTATTTCACTTTTTTATTAATTATTTTGATGAAAAATATACCACACAAGACAAATGAATTGTTTTTATTTATATTTTAGTTATTACAACGTTCATTTTAAAGACATCATTGATGTTGTTTACATGCATAAATTGAAATACATATAGTGTAATGTTGTTTATCCATTTCATGGATGTAAGGTTGATTAATATCTATTGGAATTGGTAAAATTTTAAAAAAAATATATAGATATCAATGTGTTTGTAATTGACCATTCATTTTTGAATCACAAGAAGACAAATATTTATTCATTACCTTTCTATATAATCTGAATTAGCATGCTTTTATGAAAATGAAAATGAGAGGAGTGTTTTTAATTGAATCAATTTAACAAAATAATATTACCTTTTTCCCACATTATCATGATAAAAATAATATACACAAATTTTAATAATATATTCATTATTTTTTAGATACTATTGAAGATGAAATGGTTGATTTTCATGTTTAATGAATTGTATGATTATTTCACCATTCTTTAGTTTAAATACTATTTTAACTATTTAACTCCTTATGAACTACTTAAATATTTTTGTGTGTGTTTATTTGATGTCTATATATTTTATATATATTCCTCATTTTTGTAGCTAGAAATTATTTATATTAATGACTATATGTTAAGGGAACATGCACTAGATCGACATCATTCTACAGAGTCATCCATGTCTACGGGTCGTGGTATGATTACATGTAAATGTGATTTTATTTTGTAATTATTTTTTAAAAAATTTATATGTACCTTTTTATAATCATATATGAATTTTTTTCAATTTGATATGACTCGAACACTTATTCCTCTTGTTAGAGGGGCTCTGTTTGTGGTATTTCCTCATGGAATTTTGATACAACACTTGACAAGTCATTTTGATCAGATATATCATCCTATTGGAGTTGGTTCCCCTGAATTTGTTCACATGTTGGGTTATATAATATGTTACCCAAATATATTTTCATTTCCAACACATGACAAGGATTCATTCCCCTTGGATACATTAGATCATCTATAGAGTGATGTTTTGGTAAGAGGATCATTTTAGCTTTTTAGCTATGTTTAAAAACAAATTACAATTGTGATAATTTTTTTCCTAAATAGAGTAATATGAGATTGGTACCTAATTATTTTAATATATTTTAATGAAAAAATCCCTAAATTGTTGAATTATTACAATGTTAGAGTGAAGAGGTATAATTGGGTAAAAAATTTGGTTTCCCCATATATTCTGGAAAGAGTCTCGAGAGAAGTTCTCCCATCACAATAGCATGAATTAGTTTCATATTGGTCCATTGTGGTAGTTATGATGAGTCTATTTATTTTTGTTTAAATATTTATAATAATTTATAAAATTTTACATGTTTCAAATTTTAATTAATTGAATATAGGATGTTCTAGAGCGTCATTTTTAGAATCCCACATTGTAGGGATCCCCCCAAAGGCTTGAGAATTGTAACGTGCCCCAGATTCTGCATGATGTATTCATCATCTAATTTTTATATTTATTATTTAATATGGTTTTGTGTTCTATAATTCGTTCATATTGGTATATAGTTATTGGATCATGGTTCACTGATTGTTAAAAAATTGGTGTGGATGATGACACATGATTGAAACGATCCTGAGGTTGTGTCTCTTATATTATATTGTTGTACTAATTTTCAATAATTACATACAATTGAATATAAAAATATATTTATATTTATATATTATAAATGACCAATTTGAGGTTGATTTATCACAATTTCCAGAGTACTAGTGACAACTTTCCATCTGGAGGGATGAGATATTTTATCAAATTATTTGTTGTGATGGACACAGCTTTAAATTGACATATGGTATGGGAATTACTTGTTCTCAAATTTCATGCATTGAGGATGTGGCTCCTATGTTTGTTGGGATGACATAATAGGAGACAGATTTATAAAAATGGATGCTTTATTTTTAGAAGTTAAATGCACAAATATTAGATGAGGTTAGATCAATTGGGAGTATATGTGTCATAGTAATGGTGTAGGGTATCATATGACATAATTTTATAATCATTTAATTATTTATTATTAATTTCATTAATTAATATTATATTTATAATTTTTAATTTTAGTAGGCCCTACCACACTAGAAGTAGGTAATACCAGGGTCCTTCATAATACATTATATTAAAGAGTTGTGTTTTTTATCTTTTTGGTTTCCCATTCCAATGGAGTATATCAATATGTTGTTTTATTTTTAGTAATTAAAATAAAATGAAATTTACCATTTCATTAAAATGAAATTTTACCAGGTTTGGGATTCCAAATAAATTGAATAAATTTATATTTATTCAAAAACTTTTTAAATAATAATAAAATGATTTTTCTATCTTAAGATTTAAATCCCGGGTCAGATGTTGAGTACCAAAAAAGTTCATAGTTAAAGAACATTGATTACATAGTACACCCATATCTACAAAAAATAGATGATTTATACTTTGGTAACCTATGTTTAGCGTAGGACCCATGTGTCTAGTTTCATTGTAGGCCTCCCAAATCACAAAACATTAACTTTAGTGTAATTTTAAAAGGTTAATCATCCATTGTATTTTAATTATTTTACCTACTATAATGTGTATCATCACATACATGATTCCCAAAAAAACATTAAATAATATAAATACACTTTTTCTACCTAGAAATCATAAAATAAAGTATTATTCGTTAATCAATGGAAGGATCATTTGAAGGGTTATGATCTTTTCCCATAAAATGATCTGGAACTTGCATAAAAATGTTCAAGGGTAATGTTATCTTGAAAGTGGATATAGAGAACGATTATTAACATATATAAAGGAGCTTCATCTATAGAGTCACGAGACACTATAGATTCTCAGAATGAATTTCTGATATCTTCTATATATACTTTTAGTTTACATGTTTATATATTTTATTTATGGATAGATTGTTATATTTTTTTAAATAAACCAATGGTTTTCTATAGAGTGATTCACTGTCTCTAAGCTTGTTTGTTTTATCTCAACACCCATTTACTATGTATCTCAGCTCAATAATGTAACAAGGATTGAAAGGACATTTTAGGGGTTATCAAAAAAATCCAGTTATTTTGCACCTCCTCTTTTGGAATGATGTGACATCCTTTCTTAATGGTGGGTAGTGCTCTATTAAATATTTAAAAGATAAATGATAAAATTGTGAGTATTGGAGAAGTCATAATGAAAATGTGTCTAAGAGAAATATTTTTGTTTCTGAGAAGCCTATAATTAAATAAAATATGGTTGGTGTTTTACCAAAATAAATTACCGATGGATTAAATAAGAGATACCCATTCATAGAAGATTTATTATGATTAATTATTTTCACGAAATTATATATAAAATCTATCAGTGTTTTAGTATATAAAAAACTAAAATTTTCATTTGGTGGGAGGCAGGTACTAATTAATTGTTTCCTATTATTTATGAACTTGAAAATCCTTTCGGTGATCAAAGTTATAAGGGAAATTTTAAAAAATATTGAATTTGTTTTTAATAATTTTATTTTAGATTCATTGGTTGTGGGGATATTTAACTAGTTGAGATGGGGAGAAATTAAAAAAATAATTAAAATGGGGGGCCATAATATTTATATATTTTAGAGGATACAAAAAATGGTTACAATGAATTTTTTATTTAGAGTATCTTATGATCATAAGTTATTTGGAACATTAAATATGAAAATATATAGGCAAGAGAAGAACATTTTCATCTATGGTTATTTGTCTATATATTCCCTCCCGAATAATGTGATAAGGCCATTTCCATACATTTTGAATAAGTAATGATGGATTTTAACGAGGTATTATATCTATTTTTGATTGATAATTTTTCTGGGGAACTGATCTTATTTTCTGGTTATCTATTTCATGACTATAGAAACCCAAGATTTTACAAATATCATTATATAAATTTAAGCATAATCATATATCAGAGTACAAGACAAGGATTGTAAAGCCTAGTGTCTTGGAAAACATGGTACATAAAACAAAAAACATGGAATTAAATAAAATATTTCTTTATTTAAATTTGAAATTGATCTCATTACGTCAATTGTGCTCGAACATCTATATAGGGTACCCTGGGTAACATATGAGAGAAGGAATGAGTTTAATATCCTAGTAAGGGAATAACCATAAGAACAAAGCATTACCACATGGAATAGAAGGCGTGACATGATGATATAAAAAGGCATATAACATATGGAATCACAACATATATATTTGGAACCATATAAAAATGGAGTCATATTAATGTGGAAGAAACATAAAATATGAATTTATCATGATTCAGGGCTAACCGCCAAGACCGCTACACATGGTAGCACAAGCCATGACTAACCACCGAGACTGTCACACATGGTAGAAAAGCCCAAGGCTAACCTCCAATCTTGTCGCACATAACATCTCATTAGACTCAAAATTACCCAATGAATTGTAGATTTATATGGGAACACCCATATTAGATTTTCATTAATATTTTTTCTTCATAATGAATAATATGTAACAAATCATTCATAAATGTAAGGTTTACCCATGGAAAGAATTGTGTACCACAATCTTTTCATAAAGTATAAAAAATGGGCGTATCATAAAAGCGTCCATGAAAGGAGGGAACTAAAATATACATGTAAATTCATAAGGGAAAATAGGCATGTATCATGGTAATCTATTTCATGTATAAGAGACAACATGTATGAAATGTACTAAGGAAATTTTATCACTAATACAATTTTTGGGGTTTTAAGGAAAATACTATAGAGCCTTTAAAATAAAAAAGGGAACAATCATTTATATAAAACCAGAAGTGAACCAATAATATTTTAATAATATAAAATTATGATTTTATAAAGACAATGGTGGTTTAAAATATAATATAGATTCCACTTGAAATCTGGTAAGATTCCCGTAATTTCCCTCAACATAGATTTGTTTATTGGGAAGTATTGAGAAGGGAATCAATTAAAAAACATGTATATCCAAAATATATAATGATAATGGGTATTGATAAATGAATTTGGTAATATATACACTGAATTTAGAATATTCAGAAAAAAAGATATATTAATTCATTTTGGTAATAACAAAGATGAGGCAGCCCAAGGGAATGGAGGATGTTCAGGTAGAATCCCGTATGGATTATTGTCATGGTATCAGAAGTACATAAGAGGGATTAATGATAGAAAAAGGGAGATTATCATAACATATACATCATTAGGGATGTTTGGGTGTGGTTATAAATCATACCCCATCATTAGGTATTAATCTTAAATGTTCATAACATTGAAGAAATTTTTAAATAAAAGTGGAAAAGACAGGTTCCCTTACCTTAAGTCAGATGGTGTTTTCAAATTTATATTAATGAACCAAATAATAAAAATAGGTTAATTAGTTAACAATTAAATAACATATTATATGTGTAAAATACTTTTTATAACATTTTTATGTTCATTCATTACCTTTTTATGGGTTATGTTGTTCAATTTCATTGTTCGGGTCCATTTGCTTTCTTGGTTTTTACGACTGGTTTACTTATTTTCATGAACAAAAAATCATGTAAATTGGGATGGTTGTACATAATTTTAGTAATATTTTATTATTTAACATCCATAAGTTTACATCATTCTAAAATTAATTTCGTTACTTGGAGTGAATAGGAATCATGATATAAACATTAATGATAAACACTTGGATTAATTTTGCATTTTCTTCCATAATCAAATCGTTTTGTATTATTATTTTGCATCATGTGTGAAAAATGAATCTAGAAAAAAAAATAATAAAAAATACGTATTTAATATTCTGGTTCAACTATAAAAATAGTTTAATGACCCGAATTGAATATGGTAAAAAAATTGAAAACCCATCGTCCTTGAATTTTGTGAATTAACACATCTCGGATGGTGTCTTCAATACTAGTATAAAATAAGTGTAAAAGAGAGATTATAATTACTTATTCCATTATCATAACTAAATAACAGTATATATATGTTAATGGTGTTTTCATAACATTTGGATGATTAGAGGTATGGATAAAAAATAATACAATGAGACTAGAAAAGAAAGTGAATGAATTGAAAAGAGGAATTTACATATTCAAGTGATCTTACTTTAGAGAATTTTAAGATGATATGATTTTGTATTTTGAGGAGACCAAGGGCTGATAGACGTGGTAGAGGATATTAGGGAGATATTTTGGCAGAATGTAGGGAAGGCACATGCTTGAGAGTAGTGAAGAGAACTGGGGAGTGTGGGTGGTTTTTATATTTGAGGGGAGGAGGATTTTCATAATATTATAATAATTAGTTTATTATTTTTCCATAATACAAGAAATAGTAATGATTATTATGATCAAAAATATTATAAAGTTCATGTGGGTACTATCCAATAGCCATTTACAACATCCATGACTTATTCTTGATGCATAAAATCAGGTTTTAGTATTTATTGTGAAGTGTCGTATTTTATTATTCATAAAAAATTCATGTGTTTTAGAAAAATCCACAAAATTCCACATAATAATTTTTTTTGTAGAATCTGAATTTGAAATAATTTTTTCTAAAATAATTTTCTAAATATGATAAATTTAATTTCTAATGAAAATCATAATTTATTTGAAAATTACAGATTTTAAATCAATAAATGACATTACAATGCTTTAATAATTACATATGGCCATATAAAATTAACTTATAACCCGAAGACATAAAATTTATAATTTATGAGATCCTTTTAGGAAATTTAAATTTATTTTAAATTAATTAATTAATTATAATTATTTATTTATGACTTACAAAAATAACAATACTTTTATTATGGTCTTATTATCACTTATAAGATGCCTAAAATTTATTTATATATTAATGGATGAGGTTACTATTATTGTGGACTGTTTTCTATTCATAACGGTCATATTATTCTTCATAAGGTTAGGTTACTGTTCATACTGGTATGATACTATTCACAAAAAAATAATGTTTTTTCCATTTGGCTCTAAAAATCTTACTAAACACAACCGTGTAGGTCAGATATTTGAAAATTAAATCACAAAAGTGGAAATATCATGTTTAAAGGTCACATATTACTTATTAGTTTATTGTGATGTGATTTCATGTGATTATATGACATTATTATATGAAGCTCAATTCCATTGATAAAAAATTGGGTTGTTAAATTTTCCCACTTATGAAATTTCATCCTCAAAATTTCTTTTTTTACATTCTATTCTTTAAACAGGTGAATGTACTTTTCCTTCATTTCCTCCTCTAGTTCCCATGTTGACTCTTAATACTTCTGGTTCTGCCATAGCACCTTGACTAAGTGTGTAGTCTTGGTACTTAGAACATTAACTATATGATCCAAGATCGTCAATATCTATTCCTCGTAAGGAAGAACAATCTTCAACTATACCATATATGGAGAGAGAACATGTGAAGTGTCTGGTATGTACTTCTTAAAGAGGGATTAATGATAAAAATTGTTTAATTTAGACAGGGTAGGTGGACGTGTCAGTTGATAAGCCACATCCCTAACATGATCAACAATCTTGATGGGGCTGATGTACCTAAGAGTTATCTTTCGTTTCCTCCCAAATATCATGACCTTATTCCATAGTGATACACTAGAAATACCATGTCTCCAACTTTGAACTCATGGTCTCCTCGACGATTGTCTGCATAACTCTTCTGTTGACTTTGGGCTGCTCGATGTGCTGCTAAAAGGTTTTCACCTTATGCACCATTTCCTCAACCATTTCAGGTCTTAACATATTATGCTCACCGACTTAATCCCAACACTCTGATGTTCTGCACCTTTTCCCATAGAGGGATTCATATAATGCCATTCAGATACTCGAGTGGAAAATATAGTTGTAACAGAATTTGACTAGTGGAATATGTTGGTCCCATCCTCCTTTAATGTCCAGAGAACATGATCTCAGCATATATTTTATTTTCTAAATAGTTCAATTATATTATCCATCGGTTTGGGCATGATCGGACATACTGATGATCAGTTCAGTTCATAGATCATGTTGGAGACAATTCAAGAACATCTAGGTGAATCTTAGATCTCGATCAAATATAATAGATTGTGGTAATCCGTGCATCCTTACAACATCTTTGATATATATCTATCCCATTTGATCTAATGTGAATCCCTTTCAAAGAACGATAATGTGAGATGTCTTTGTAAGATGATCCACAATGACCCAAATATCATTGTTTTCTATAGGTGTCATTGGATGTCTGGTGACAACGTATAGGGGGATGTTCTCCCACTTCTATATTGGTATGGGTAGTGGTTGCATCATCCCCTTATAAATATATCATTCAACCTTCACTTGTTCACAAAATAGGCAGTTTGATGTATATCCAGCAATCTCTTTCTTCATATTGTTCATCAAAAGTTCTCTTGGATATTTCGATATATCTTTGTTCTTCCTCGGTTGAAAGAGAAAGATGAGCTATGTGATTCATTCAGAATCTCATTCTTTATCTCTAAATCAAATGGTACACATTATCAATACCCTAATCTTACAACTCCTTCCTCATCAATCCTGACCTATGAGGATTTCGCATTTTTAATGGCTTCCACCCTTTTCTGAATTTCCACATCTTTTCTTTGAGCATCCCTTAATTTCATCATGATGGATAGTTGAGAAATCATTTGATAAAGGATTTATTTTCTTCATCCTTTAATGATTCCCATGTCCATCCTTTGTAAAGCTATGAATATTAGATCCTTTTCAATTATAATCATTGATAAAGATATATAATACTTTCTACTCAGAGAATCTAGCACCTAAATTTTTCTTACCAGGATGGTTGTGGATTGGGAAGTCATAATCCTTGATGAGTTCTATCAATCTTCACTAGCGCATATTAATATCATTATCTGTGATTATAAATTTGAGAATATTATTATCAGTATATATCTCACACTTCTCTCCATTGAGATAATTTTGCCATAGTTTTTAAAAAACGATCACAATAGCCAACTCCAGATCACGCATATGATAGTTTTGGTTATGTATTTTCAGATTTTGTGAGGCATAGGCTACCACTTTATCATTTTTCATCATCACACAGCCTAATCTGTTATCTGAAGCATCATTTTACACCACCAAGAGTTATCAAATTTTTGTTAGTTTGAGTATTGTCTCAGTGATTAGCCTCTTTTTCAAGTCCTTAAAATAATCTTTACATTCCTGAGTCTAGGAAAACATTACTCCCTACCATGTTAGATTGGTAATTGGGTTTTAATATCATGACATGTTCTTCACAGAGCATCGATAATAACTGGATAGACCCAGAATGCTATGGATCTCTGTTACAGATGTTAGCCTGGGCCACTCATCAATCATCTTTGTCTTCGAAGGGTCCACATATTTCTCTTTGATGGTAATAACATGCTCCATTAATGATACTTTCTCTATCTAGAACTCAAATTTACTATAATTTTCCTACATTTTGTCCCTTTTAAATGTCATTAACATAGTATTCAAATGATCCCCATGTTTTTCCATGCTCTTGGAGTATATCAGAAGATCGTCAATAAAGACTAACACAAACTTTTCAAGGTAATCTTTAAATAATCTATTAATTAAATACATGAAAATTGCTAGAGAATTATCGAGACCAAAGGTAGTCACTATGAACCCATAGTGTCCATACCTCATTCAAAATTCAGTCTTGGGAATATCTTCCTGCATCCCATTTAACTAGTGATATCTCGACCTAAGTACCACCTTAGACAAATAATTTTCCCCAATAAGGTGATCGAACAAGTCATCCATCTATGATAGGGGTAATTTCTATTTACCATGACATTATTGAGCTCACGATGATCAATGAAAAGGTGCATTGACCCATCCGTCTTGTTGATGACGAGTACTAGCACACCCCACTGTAAAGCACTATGGCATTTAAAACCCTTCTCAATATTATCCATTAATTTCTTCTTCAACTTTTCCAACTATATTGTAGCCATTCAATAAGGTGTCCTAAATATTGGTAGACATACAAGAATAATTTCAAATGTGAACTCAACATCTCGATCAGGTGGAAGACAAAGAAACTCTTCAGGGAATACATCAGTGTAATACCTCATACTGGGAATGTCTTCAAGAATGATTCTCTCCATTATCTAAATCATTTGAGTTAGACATTTTTTCTCATATGGAATTAATATCCACACTTAAGACAATGATTCTAAATGAGATTCATCTTCCTGTTTAAACTAGTAAATAATTGGAGGATGCTTCATGATTTGATTAGTGATCTCTATTTACTGACATTTGATGTTAGTTTGTTATAAATATTTCAAATCAATGCCCAGGATAACATCAAACTCTTCTAAAGAAAGTATGAAGAGATTTTTTGGGAGGTTTTGTCCACAAACATTAACTAGGAGGGAGTTAAAAAACTATAGATGTAATAATTGACCCATTATCTATTCTCACAAATAACTTACCCCCCAAATTATGTGGTGGTGATAAAACAGTTCTACTAAACTTTCAGGATATGAAATAATGCGCTGAATGAGTATCAAATAGTAGGTTCACTAGTCTTGACTGAATAACTAGCATACCTATCACCACATATTTTTCTGAATCCACCTCAGTAGTAGAGATATCACAAGGCCTTACTTGTTACTTTGGAGGTTGTGGTTGATTTCCTCTGACAACCCTCAACTTAGGGAAATTTTCACATAATTCTCATGCTCCTTGAAGATGTAACACTGAACCACTTTCTGAGTGTTGATCAAAAACGTCTTTTCATCTTCCACATTATCGGGATTATTAATATATAGTCATCATTTTTTTCCAAAGGTCCCAAAATTCCACATTTGATGTAATTACTTGTTCCCTTTAGATAGATTTAAGGATTCTTCTTCCCAAAATTTTTAGTCATGGGATGATCAATCTTCTTTCAATCATGGAATTTATTTACAGGACCGATCACATTAGATTCCATTTTCCTCTTCTTGTCATCAGGCCCATGATACCACTAAGAGTCATCGTTCTTCATTTCAACCATGAGGGCACAACAGAAAATATCCTCATAGATTTCAAAGTCACTAATTGAAAAAACTTTTCGTAGACATGGATTTCGACCCCTAAAGAAGTGATCCAAATTGCATTCGGTGTTCAAGATAAAGCCGTATTCATACCATGCATGCCTTGTAATGTTTTCTTCATACGCCCTAATGGACTCATCTTCCATTTTCATGATAATGAGAGACTCTCTTTCCATCATGAGATAGAGGGTTCAGGGAAAATATTTATTGAAAAATATTTTCATGAATTCCTCCCAATCCATGTAATCAATTTCATCTTGGGGATTTATGTTCTTGATAAATGTCCACCAATGATTAGATTCACCATCAAAATGATAGTCCTCCAACAAAACATTCTCTTATTCTAATAACAAGATTATATGGAATATCTTTTCAATGGGGTTAATCCACTGTTCATCAAGGAGGGGATCAGATGATCAACTAAACATGGGACACCTTTTCTGCATGAAGGATTAAATGGAATCATTCTCTTTCCATGGTTTAGGAGGTTTCACCACAAGATTCAAGTATTTTATACTAATTTAATCCATATGGGAAAGTACTATAATGAGGTTTTGACCACACGTTCCCATCATATCAGGAATATCATTTGGGAAATCTTTATATTACCTATCACATTGATTATTGGAACATGTTCTTATATTTCCCACCATTAGCTAAAAAAATAACATACAATTAGAGGTATTGAATAATTTTCTACTGAGTATAAGAAGGTAAAATTTAACATAAGAGGATAAACTTTTATAGGAGAAGTATATCATAACTCGTGATTCCATATGTTTCAATTTAGGATATCCTTGATATATTTCTTTACTTATATTCTTATAGTCTTTTTCCCCTTAATAATGGTTTTTACCAAACATATGAATTTACCAAAGCATATTCCTTGAGAGTGTCAAACCAAGAGTGCATCATGGACCATTTTCATGGCCCAGTTCCTATTCTTGTTTAGATAAAAGTGGTGTTTTTGGGTTTTACACCTAAATACATTTTTACCATAGCCACCTCTACCTATTTTTATCCATAAAAGGATGTATTATCTTGATAAACCACCTACTCAATTCATACCAAAATATAGGGGTGTTTTCTTATAATTACTATCATCCTTAAGGTTCTTACTAATGTTATCTATTCATAATATCAAAAAATAAATAGACTATCCTATGGTAAAAACTATAGTATCTATAAACTTTTGAACATATCATTACATAATCTTAATCATGATTATACATCAATGTACAATCCAAGCATCATAAAGTCTAGTTTTTGGGATGACATGGTACATAAAACTGAAAACATGGAACTAAATAACACATTTATTTATTTAATCTTAAAATTGATCTCCTAACCTAAATTGTTCTCAAACAACAGAATATGGTACCCTGGGGAACACATGAACAACGGGATGAGAAAAATATCTTAGTAAGGTAATAACCCTAAGAACAAAGCATTAGCACATAAAATACAAGGCATGGAATGATGATAGAAAATTGCATGTAATATATGGAGTCACATCATATAAACATGGAATCATATAAAAATTGAGTCATAGTAATGTGGAAGAAATATAAAACATGACTTTAGCACGACTCATGGCTAACCCCTAAGACTGATGAACATGGTAGCACAAGCCAAGGCGAACCTCCAAGTCTGTCACACATGGTTACACATGCCAAAGCTTACTGCCAAGAACGTCGCACATAATATCTCATGAGACTCAACCGTACCCAATTATTTGGAGATCTATCTTGTCACGCCCATCTTAATTTTTCAGGAATGTGTTCTACCCATAATGAATTGTACATAATAAATCTTACACATACAAAATGGTTACCTATGGAATGTAGTGGTACCACAATCTTGTCATAAAGAATAATAAATTACTGTATCATAAAAGTGTCCATGAAAGAGGGGAAATAAAATATAAATGTAAATTCATAAGGGAAAATATGCATGTATCACAGTAAGTGATTTCAGGTAGAAGTTAAAATATGTATGGAATGTATTTAATAAATTTTAGAATTGACGAATTTTTTGTGCGGTTTTTAGGAAAATAATATAGAGCCTTCAAAATAGGAAAGGTAACAATACTTTGTATCAAAAAAGAAGTGAACCAAGATGGTTTTAATAATATAATATACTTATTTTATAAAGGAAATGGTGGATTAAAATAGATAATATAGTGAACTTGAAATCGGGTAAGATTTCGGGAATTTCCCTCAAAACTGGTATGCTTATCTCGAAGTATTGATGAGAGAATCACTTAATAAAAATTTATAAACCTGAAAGAGAATGATAAAAGGGTCTTGATAAATGATATTTGTAAATATAAAAATTATTTTTATGATTAAAATAAAATGAGAAGATAACTTTATTTTGGAAACAAGAAAGATGAAGCAACCTGAGGGAGTAAAGGAGGTTTGGGATGAATCCCTTACACATTATAGGCATGATGTCATGTGTAAATAACAGGGATTAATGAGAGAAAAAAGTCGTTCTAATAACTTATACATCATGAGGTATATATGGGGTGGTTCAAAATCATACCCCATTGTTAGGTATTACACATAAAAGGGCATAACATAGAAGACATTTTGGAATAAAAGTTAAAAAGAGAGGTTTACTTACATTAATTCTCATGGTGTTCTATATTTGATATTAACAACCTGAATAATAAAATTACGTTAATTAATTAATAAGTACAGAACATATAATATGTGTAAAATATTTAGTACAACATTTTTATGTTTATTGATGACCTTTTTATGGGTCAATTGGTTCAATTTCTTTCTCCGGATCCGTTTTTTTTCTTGGGTGTTACGATCAATTTACATATTTTCATGAATGAAGAATCATGTAAAATTGGGATGGTTGTCGATAATTGGAGATATATTTTATTATTGATCATCCAGAGGTTTAAATTGGTTTCAATATAAATTGGTTACTTGGTGTGTAGGTGAATCATGATAGAAAACATTGATGATAAACACTTGGATTAATTTGGAGATTATGGTCATAATATATTTTTTTGGTATTATTATTTTACATCATGTGAGAAAAAGGATTTAAAAACAACTCCTAAGATAAAATACATATTTATGATTTTGTTTCAACCATAAAAATTGTTTCATGACGAGAATTGAATATGGTATAAGAAATTAATAACCCATCATCCTTGAATGTTGTAAATTAAAACCTCTCAGTTGTGTATTTAATACAAGTATAGAATAGAGTAAATAAGTGATGATAATTACTTATTCCATTACTAGAACAATATTCTGATACATACATAGTACTATATTTTTCATAACATTTGGATGAGGATAGGAAATGGTAGAAAAGAATATTAAGTGACTAGAAAAGAAAGTGAATGAATTTAAAAGAGTAATTTACCTCTTGAGTTGATCTTACTTTAGAGCCTCTTAAGGGAAGAGAATTATAAATTTTGAGGAGAAAAAAAGATTCTGGATGTGGGCTAGGATTTTGGGGAATGATTTGGGAATAATTTAGGGAAGGCACAAGGCTTGAGAGGAGTGACGAGAAGAGGGAAGTGCGGGTGGTTTTTACAGTGGAGGGCAGGATAGTTTTCTTAATATTCTAATAATTATTTATTATTTTTCCATAAGAAAAGAAATAGTAATGGTTATTGGGACCAAAAATAGTAATATGTGCATATTATTTCAAAATATATTTTTTGAAAATAATTTTCTAAATGTTATTAAAATAATTTTTAATTAAATTCATAATTTATTTTAAAAATATAGATTTTAAAACTATAACTGAATTTATAATGCATCAAAAAAATGTATAAGGACTTATACAATTATTATAAAACCATAAGACATAAAATTATTGATTTATGTGAACCTCTTATGAAAATAATTATTTTTTATATTAACAAATTAATTGTAATTAATTTTTTTATAACTTACAAAAATATCATTATTTATACTATGGTCATTTTAACACTTATAAGATGCCTAAAATTAATTTATACCTTCATGGATGAGGTTACTATTTTTTTGGACGATTTATTATTCATATGTGTAATATTACTATTCACAAGGGTAGGTTACTATTCATAAGGGTAAGTTACTATTGAACAAAAATTATGTTTGTTCCATTATACGCCAAACATCTTACTGATCGCAACCGTGTTTGTCAGATTTTTGAAATCAAAATCACAGAAGTGACAATATCACGTTTAAAGGTCAAATGCTACTTAGTTGTTCACTGAGTTGTGATATCATGGGATTATATGACATAATTTTAATAAGGTAATTTCCATTTATAAAACAGGGGGTCATTATAATGACAGTACTCATTGGTCAATATTTCAATTCACAGTCTTCACTATTGTAGTTCTTGATAAAGAGAAAAAATTGTATATTTCTACTCTAACTACAATTCTCATTGTATGACCTTCACTATAAATAAAATCCACATTCTAAAACACTGATTCAATGAAATTTTTAGTAGACCCCCTGAAAATCATAACCCCATGCTATTTCCCCATTATTTCAACTTGAAACATTCTCATTAACATTATAAAAAAAATTATCAATAGACTATATATTACTATAGGTGATACATAAGAACCTATATTCCATTTGAAAGAATATTAATGGGAATATTTTAAATTAGTGATGGATCAATGAATCACTCAAAACACTATAAATCTATTTTTTTCTTGCACAGATACTTTTCAAATATCTCTTTCCTAGTGAAATGATATATGTTACACATGGATAATATTAAGAAATTCAATAGTGAAAAATAAGATCAAACCAGAGGGGTGAAAATTTCATGGTCAATTTCATTCACCAATTTAATACTAATAAATAACACCTTCTAATCATTATTAAGCATAGTATCCATAAACTGAAGGTGTTTTGTGGATTCATATACTATCATATGTGGATAAAAAAACCATGAAAAATGTAGAACTACCTGATGAGAGGTCTTCCCAAAAATATAATATCACAATACCCAATGACCCATCTTATGTTCTCAATGTCTGTGGTAAATTTTCCTAATATTCTTTTATAGAGTGAAAAAGTCATATAACTTCTATCACACAACACCCATAGATACCATCCCATTCTAGCCCACAATATTTTTTTACCATATACATTTTATTTCTAAAGATTCATTGTACAACATGGCCTATATAATCCTTATTCATTTACGAAAAATGTTTTTATTAACACTGCTTTTCCTGATGTACATTTTAATATTTATTAGAACTTTCTCTAATAATAATAAAATTCAATGTTTAGGGGTCAAAACCAACCTAACAAGATTGAATTTACATGATATCTTTGGAAAATGATCATTATGTAATCTAAACTCTATAAGAATAATCATCATGAAGATCTAATTCCTATTTCTTTGTTTGAGTGGAAGAAGTGTTTGTGCCACGAATTTGGAGTTTAGTGTTAGATCATGTAAGAGGGGTTGATATACAAAGAAATATCACGTAGATTCATATGAAATCATGGGAGAATGAATAATGATCCATTTTTCATCTGTTTGAATCAACACTTCATCCATTATATTCTCGTGTCACTTGGTATGATAAAAAATGATGGGTAACGTTGCCTAGTGTTATAAAAATGACATATCTAACATCAGGTGTTGAAAATGATAAAACGGATTATGATTTACATGAACATCTCGGAGAAAATTTCCTGTAAAATTTTTATCCTATTTGAATTAACCACACATAAATATGAATCATGGATTGGTTGGTAAAAATAAAATATCATTTTCTCATTTATAATCATTTTTTAATGATAAGAATATAATGTGTGTAGGGGTCCAAATGGTTCTAGTAATCTCTAATTAACATTAAATTTCAGGAACCTGATATTTTAATCATTTAAATTATATAGGAATCATCATCCAATGGATAAAATTCCAAAATTCCTCTGTATGATCATAACTGGTATTTGTCACTTAGATTAGGAGTTTAGTGTCAAATCTTGTAGTTGGGAATAATACCAAGAAATAACACTTGGGTTGACATGAATTAATGGTATAATGATCACTAATACAATTTTTATATTTTGAAATCATCTCCCATAAATCGGATGCTCATTTTTCCCAATATAATGGAAAACGATGGGTAATATTGTCTCGTGTTATTAAAATGGCATATCTCTCATTAAGGGAACAAAAGGATAAACTAACATATTATTGATGTACAATGCTAGGTGAACATTACTATAATCAAATTTGATCTATTGGAATCAACTGTACATCAATATAAAGACCAGATTGGTCATTAAAAATTAAAATTTCTTATTCACATTTATTATAATTTATATAATAATAGGAAAATTTGGGTGTAGGGTTTAAAATGTACCAAATGTGCTCCAATTGAGATGAAATGATTGGAAAATGAAATTTTTTTCCTTTAAAATATATAGGACTCATCTTTAGAAAGATCATATGAAAAAATTTATTTGTATGATCAAAAGCGGTGTTTGTCCCTTAAATTTGAAATTAATTTTCAAATCATAAAAAATGGGAAAATACCAAGAAAACACACTTCTGTTGACATGATTTCATGGGATAATTATAAACAATACATTTTTAATCTTTAGGAATCAATGACACATCTGTTGGATGTTCGTGCCAGCTAGTTTGATGGTAAATGATTGGTAAAGTTGTTTAGTGCTTTTAAAATGAAATTTATCCAATTAGGGTGTCAAAACTGAGATTTTTTTATCGACATGAAAATATATTATAAAATTTCTTTACCTGTATGTGATCTATTATAATTGACTATGCATCAATATAATGCTCGGATTAGTCTGTATAATTAAAAGTTCCTTTTCACATTTATAACCATTTATGAAATAATGTCCAAGTATGTGTTCCATGTTCAAAATAGACCAAACGAGCTACGATTGACATCAAATATTTTTAAAATTATATTTATTTCATTTAAGGACTGTATTAATCCTCATAAAATGATTCAGAAACTTGAATTTATTTGTGTGATCAAATGTGGGGTTTGTCCCTCAGATTTCAAGTTAAGTGTCAAATCATATAAATGGGGCAATACCAATAAAATTCACTTGGATTGAAATGAAATCATGGGAGAATTATCACTTAGTATTTTTAACATTAATAATGAACATCATATCCATCATATGCTCATGTTTCCCAGTATAATGGAAAAAAATAGGTAAATTTTATAATACTATTAAAATAAAATATCTTGCATTGAGTCTTCAAAAATGTGGAAATTATTTTTGATTGACATGAACATCTTGGAAGAAGTTCTTCTAATCAGATGTGATGAATTTGAATGCAGTAAGCATCAATATGACGAGTATATTTCTCGTTAAAATTATTATTTTGTTTTTACCATTATTACCATTTTGGTAATAATGGGAAAATGATTTTTTTAGGGATCAAAATTGACCAAAATATATCTTATTGAACTTTAAATATTATTAAAATGATATTTATTTCATTTATAATATGTAAAAATCATTGGTATGTGGCCCAGATACCATAATTTATAGGTATGATCCAAAGTGGTTTTATCCCTTGGATTTGTGGTAAGTATCAAATCAAATAAATGGGTCCAAAAAAAAAATTAAATACCCTTGGATAGACCTGATATTGTAGGAAAATGACCATTGATCTATTTTTGATTTCTAACAATCAAATTTTCATCAATAGGATTCTCATGTGACCCAGTATTATGGAAAACGATGGGTAACATTGTTTATTGTTATTAAAATGACATCTCCCACCAGGGGATAATAAAATGAGTAAATTAATTTTTAATGACATGAGAATCTAGGTGATCGTTAATCAAATCATATACAATCTATTTGAATCAACCAAATTTTAATACGATGCCTATATTGGTTAGTATAATTAAATTTTCCATTTACCATTTCTTACTATTTTGTAATAATGTGAGAATCATGTGTTTGGGGGTAAAAAAGACCAAATGAGCTCTGATTGATAGTAAATATTTGGAAAACGATCTTCAATTAATCTAAAATATATAAGAATCACCATTTTGTAGATCAAATACTCAAATTTCTTGATACGAATGAAAGTGGAATGTGTGTCTTAGATTTGGAGTTAAGTGTCAAATCATTTAAAAGATGAAAATATGAAGCAAATTCTATTGGATTAAATTTAAATTAGGGGAGATCAACCATCAATACTTTTTTTATATTTATGAATATCCAAAGAAACCATTGGATGCCTGTGTCACCTGATAAAATGTAAAATGATGGGTAACATTGTATATTGTAGTTATAATTAGTTATCTTTAATTAAGGGGCCAAAAATGAGAGAAAAAAAACTTCTGATTGATGTGAAAATATAGGAGAATATTCCTTAAATCATATGCGATCTATTGGAATATACAATGAGTTATTATAATTCCTAGATTGTATCGTAAAATTAAAAATTCATTTTCACATTTATTTCCATGTGTTGTAGTAATGGGAAATCATTCCTGTAGGGGTCAAAATGGACCAGATGAGGTCAAACTATCATGAAATATTATAAAAAATAACTCTATGTCTTTTAAAATTTATTTGAATCATTCAAATATGGGTCATATACCATTATTTCATTGTAAGGTTGGTAGTTTCTTTTATCCCTTAAATTTGGAGTTATGTGTCAAATCACATAAAAAAGACCAACACCATGTAAAATTAGTTAGATTGAGATTAAATCAAGATAGAAATGTCACTAATCAATTTTTAATTTTTATGAATCTTTGTCGCATCAAATAGATGATCATGTTGCCCGATATGATACAAAATGATGGATAACGCTATCTAGAGTCATGAAAATAACATATACCACATAATGGATCAAATATAAATAAAATACTTCTGTTTTACACGATATTATAGAGAATAATTCATTAAATCATATGTGTTATATTGGAATCAACTACATGTCAATATGAGGCTTGTATTGATTGTTACAATTTATAGTTCATTTTCATATTTATTACCATTTTTGTAATAATGTGAAAATTTGTTGTATGTGGGTATAAACTAAGAAAATAAGATCTGATCGACAAGGAATATTATGACAACAATCACAAAGTTATTTAAAATATGAATGAATCATCATCACCAAGATTCTATACACAAGTTTATTTGTATGATCCAAAGTTGAATTTATCTCTCATATTTGGATTTTTGTTTCATATATGTAAGAGAGGCCAACACTAAGAAAAAACACTTATATTTACATGAATTCAAGGGACGATGATCATCAATATGTTTTTTATCCATTGGAATCTTGACTGGAACCATCAAATGCTCATGTCACATGGTATGATGGAAGATGGTGCGTACAATAATATAGTGTTATTAAAATGGTATATCTCCCATGAGGGGGTCAAAAATGATAAAACAATTATGATTGAAATTAAAATCATAGATAAAATTTAAAAAATATTAAGTGGTCTATCGGAATCAACCACATGTCAGTCATATTCTCAAATTAATTGGTTCCCCGTAAACATAGTTTCTGACATTAGTTGTCATTTCTTCATTGAAATATAATACAATTAGATCTTCTATTTTATCTTTTTCTAATTATATAATTTATGATTCTTTATGTATGTAACTCTTCGTTAATATTTTTTAATATTTCATATATATTAACTAAATAAATATTATTTTAATGTTGAATATATTAATTGGTATTTTCTATGTTTAATTGTTATTTGTTTTTCTTTTCTAGGTAGATTGAATGTGAGGATTGGAATAACCAGTAGCTCTTTGGATGAGTATTTTCTTCTAGATCATTAGTGTTTTATTTTTCTATTAATTTTTATTTTGTGGCGTTTAATATTTAATTTTTTGAGAAAAAATATAAAAACAAGAGGACACCAATGGTGAATACTGTTGCCTTGTGTATTTTAATAACATTAGTGACCGCCCAGGGGGTCATTATAATATTTGACTTGCTATCTTCATGTGGATTTTCTAATGCTCTTCCCAGAAAATTCTAGCATGTTTAATTATTGGAATTTAGAGACAAGACAACTATGATTGCCAAAAGTTGTCAGACAGTGGACCATAAAGACCTTCACTGACCACTTTCGGTGGTTTCTAATGGTCCAGTTTAAAAATGCGTGGGGATGAAAAAAAGAACAAATAATATATCTTTAACCTCATCCAAAAAATAATTTTTTTAAGATAAATTATCTCCCCATATGATGCCATATGTTTTGTGAAATTTCCTTCCCATATTGAAATTTTTTTCCTTTTAAGATAGTCAAACATCAAATCTAATAATTCTTTTGGATGAAATGTGTCCATAATAATCACAAATTAAATTATATAATAAAATATAGAAAATCAAAAATATTTTTGTTACATTAAGATAAGGTAAAATACACCACTAATTAAAATTTTGGGGTGCACTTTTATTTTTTAACAAATGGAAATGATGATTTTTTAAAATAATAATAATAATAGATATAATTATTATTTATAAACCTTATAGAATATTTAGTTTTCATAAAACATAATATGGGGGCATGGGAAATTTTTTTGACTACTTTATAATAAACCCTGAATCCCCTAACTTCTCATATTTTATATTTTTACATTATTTATAAAAACTCATAAAATAAATGGAAATTAATTCAACATTAACGTACAAATTTTATTATTTTTATAAAGTTAGAAAATTTCATTAGTTTTATTAATTTTTAATGTGGAAATTTTCATGTTTATTCTTATTTTAGTTACTTATTTAATTAGTAGACATGAATTCTTTAAAATATATATTTTTCAATATATTTTAACAATTCAATTCACACAATTATATCCCAAAAAATGATGGTTATTAATTTTTTATGTAAATTAGATCTAAAATACAACCTAGTATTTTAGATAATTTTTTTTATTTTTTATTCAAGTATTCCCACATCACACAACCATAGGTGATTCTCAAAATATCAATTCATTTTTAATGTCATTAAAAAACACAATTAACCTCTTTTCAAAGTAAATTTTTGTTATAATAATTGGAATAAAGGGGTATTTAATCTATCATCGCAACTATGTTTTCTATTTGGACCTAGCTATCTAGATCTCTAACAAAATAATTAGGGTTACGTCAAAGAATAAATATTTTAATAGGCCTTAAATCCATTCATTTTTAATATTTATCTACCAAATCTCTAATTACCCTTTTTATAAAGGGATCAAGAATAGTGCTTTTCAAATTGATATAGTCAATTTTAATAATAACTCTAGAGGGTAGTTGTCTAAGAGTGTCATGTTATCAATTCGTATTTCATTATTTTATACTATAAACAACATTATTTTCTCTTCCTATCACTACTTGACTATCAAATTGATTACATAATGTAGGGATAATTATTGTATTTTTTAGTGCATGTTTTGGGATGAAATTTAATGGAGATCCATAAAATTATTTTGCTGATTTCCTTTTTTCATGGTATTATTATTTATTATGAGCTTCTTTAATGGACGATATGGATGGAATTTTTGGTGACGAGATTTCTATGGGGATCAAGGGTTTAGTTTTTTCAAGTGGGGTAGGGTATCAGTAGTGATAGAACAATGTAGTTGGGATGTCCATTAGAATCATCTTCTAGATGTATTAAGCACTTAGTTTTGGGATATAGGTTATTATTTTATGAATAATGTCTCTTAACTCATACACGGCCTTCATGTTTTCTTCCTTATGAAATTTGAATGTTTAAATTTTACCTTTTTAAATTTTAATGGAATTTGTTTTTTGGAGGATACAATGTTTGAAACGGATTTGGTTGTTAATTTATGCTACAACTTAACCTAAAAGAATATTCATTAAAAATAAAAACAATAACTTTGGATGGGGGTTTCATAGGTATTGAAAAACATTTAATTTCATCCTAGACATTTATATGGAATTTATATTCCACACCTTCCTTATATAAAAAAATAATCTAAGCCTTCATAGTGGATTATTATATTCATGTTTTTTGGGATTATTTAATTGAAATGGAACCCCACTAAGTGTAAATTCTTAACCACTAGGAGATTTAGGGTATTTTATTATTGTTATCAATTTTTCATCTCCAAAACCCTCATGTATCACATGATACTTTGTACAGTTCAAAAAAAATTTATTAGTATATATTAAATATCCTGAAAAGTCATTTGTTATACATATAATTTATATTGTAATTATTTTAGTAATTTTTTTTGTTTTATTATGGAACAATCTGTCACTTTTATAGTGTAATGCAGGACATACAAAAAACCA
This sequence comes from Viscum album, assembly GCA_963277665.1. Taxonomy (NCBI): domain Eukaryota; kingdom Viridiplantae; phylum Streptophyta; class Magnoliopsida; order Santalales; family Viscaceae; genus Viscum; species Viscum album. The sequence goes on from OY728160.1 coordinate 1,267,166,821, forward strand.
TCTTTTAAACGGCACACTATAACTGATTTTTTCTTTCACAACAATTCTCTGAAAGAAACAGATTAAAATCTGTCAATGTCATTTCTAGTTTAATATCAATTTTTTGGTATTTAAATACAATATTCTCAACATAATGAGACTATTATACTTTCAACTAATTTAATGTTATATCTGTTTTAATTATTATATTGATATCATCCAATTCCACTCCATTTATTTCATATTAATAGGTGAATACACTTTGCAGTCTTTTATGAGATCTATATTTCTTCCAAATATGATCATATCACGAATAATATAGCATATATTGGCTATCCATCTTAATAACTTCCAACAAATACACAATTATGACACTCGTTTATATTGATATTTATTGATAAAAGTATATGATAAAATTTTATATACCATTTCTTGGGAGCTTGTTTTATCCCATAAATATATTTCACTAATCGACAACTTTTTTATCCATGATTAGAAAAAAAATTCATGTTCTCCTTTGTAAATATCTTCTTAAAAATAACCATTTAAATGGTATTCATACAATACATTTGATATATTTATACTCCATAAAATTTTGTTAATTTGTTTAACATTATGATTTACATAATGCTTTTAATGGGTTAATAAGTGTTGAAATAATCACACTCCTCCTATTTTTTATACACATTTACCAAAATTAAATCATTTTATTTATAAATAGCTCTATCAGCATTCAATTTATTTCTAAAGATTCACTTGAATACAAGTGGTTTATTTTAAAGAGAAAGATTAACCAATTCCAAAATATGGCTAAACTTGATATAATCAACAACAACATTGATAGCTTCGTTCCCAAATATTGATCATGGTTTAGTCACAGCCTCTCTAAAAGTTTAAGAGCTCCCATTTTTTAGTAAAACACTCATATCATTATAAATGAGATATGTTTATCATTATACACTTAGGGTTACACATAGATAGTTGGAAGTAGTTCCTTACCAAAAAACATAATCTATAAAATACCCCATTTCAAATAATTATAAAAAATTTATTATATCAAACAACATGAAATTATATAATTAAAGATTCATAATTAAATGAGATAGTATTTATTTAAATGATATTTAATAAAATATATCAGTTCTATCATATCATTGAATCAACCCATTAACAGTCAAATAGATTTTTCCAAACCATAAAAAATAGAAAGTTTATTTAAATTAATATTATTTCTTCAATAAATAAATAAATATAATATTCATGAAACTCATGAATAAATAATTTTTTAATATTAATATAACTAAATAAAATTATATACTAATCAAGTCACTTAACTAGGGAATATGTAAATATTTATTTATTACCCTATGAATAATGAGTAAGAGATAATTTTATAATCAAATAATCTAAACTCCAATATTTCAATATTAATTTTATGTGATAACAAAAATACATTAATTACAATTAATCAACACACTGAAAATGATATTTATTATTAATATTAAAATCAATAAAATTTAATAAGCTTATGGACACACTTTGTATTTAACACTCTAGGAGTATTTCTCAGTTGAATTAGGTGAACATACCTAAATTCTAAGAGCAATATAAAACAAAAAATATTTGAATCCATAGATAAATAAGTTAATGTCACAATTATAAAAAACCTCATACGAATAGTACTGTGTAAAATAATTCGTTTAACAACTGTTATATCATCATGCATGATGTATAGTTGTGTCATCATACTAAAATCATGATCTATGTTTCTATGACATCCTGATATGAACTCATCAATGAACTACCATGAAAATAGATTTAATATGATAGATCTATTTCAATAAAATTTCCAAATATATCTTCATCGATTAACAAAAAATGAGAAAATCCCTAATAGAATTATTTCATTAATTTAATATCACTTATGATGTACCCATCTTATGGTATCATATTAAAAATATATGTCATCATAGTTTTTATTCATGAAAAAGTACATAATTCAGGATACACATTAATAATAATATCAAGTATAAAGACCAATACACAATTTAAAAAATTTGAATATCTAGTGAAAAATAAAACATGTGAACTTCCAATTAGTGGCCATATCCTCATGAACACCCTTCTTGACGAAGAATTATGTGTGAAAATCATGTGATGATGTCTCAATGTATTATGAGTATACCACACTAGATAATCGAACGTCATTAATGTCCTATTATAGAAATGTTATCTATACCATGGGACATATATTTATGATTATTATAATAACATTACTAGGTTATCATTATATAGATAAATTTTTATAACATTTTTAGCTGTCAAATACTATATTTCCTTATCAAATTAATCTTACGGGTAAGAATAATCATTATGTGATAATATGTTAGTTTATATTCTATTAAATAAAAATAAAATATCAATTATTTTTAATGAACCCACTCCAACATATTCATATTTTCACAAGAGAAAACTAAAAACCAAAAACTTATTATATATCATGTGATAAATATTCTTTTACCAATGTATAATAGAAAACTAAATGACCATCTTTGTTATTCTATGTATAATATGCTTATTGTGAATTAACTTATCTAATATAAACTCATAAGTGGTTATATCCTTAAGTATTTACATTTTTGTCTCTATCATTGATTAGGATTATTAGGTGGTATCTATTATATAATTTTATCAGAATATATATTGACGTATAATTTTTCATTTCCTGATAAAATTATAAGAAACAAAATAAATAATCACCTAAATAGCTTCTTAATCTATATCATAAGTAAAAATTTATCTACCCTATATAGATATAGATATATATTAAATCAAAAAGATTATCTCCCTCATTTAATTAACTTGTATATGATACTAGATAAAATTAATCACAAAACTAGTAATGTTTCTCCTTGGAATGTTGAATCCACTATTCTGTAGCTACCAGGAAATTATCCTTCAAGTTTTCTAAACTAATTTTTGGTAGTTTTGACTAAAAAATCATGTAGTTTCCCCAGAGTATTCAATATTTTCCACTATGACTTATCCAAATGAAACATAAAATATTTTTTACATATCATAGAAAATGTTATAAATTTAAATAGTAAAGAATATAGAATTTTATTCATCATAATAATGTACTTCACAATCTTAACACATCACCTCAGAGATATATTTACACCATATGATATAGGTAACATTTTTCCCTTCAAATTTTCCCTTGCATACTTTTCAATAATTTGTGAATGCATTTATTATGACCTGATCTATAAAACCCCATAAATCTATATTTATTGAAATTATTACCCAAAACAAGGGTCTCTACCTTAATTTATTCATAGAGAAATATTTTTCATCTTTTTATTAACAATTTATAATACTAATATATGATTTCACAATGATTTTAAGAATATATTTCACCTTTAAAATAAATCACTCATACTAACCACATATAGGCACCAAGGTCACATTAATTCTTTATAAATCAATATTCTATTATGGATTTTCCAAAATTAATATTCCATGATCATGATTATAAATTGAAACCATAAATGGATCTCTAAAATTACATAGCTTATTGACATTCCTTGTGTCACATATATTTCAAGTTCTATAATATAAAAATTAGCAACAAAGGTAGTCTTGATATATATTTTCTAAATTTGATGTTTTTATGAAATGTATAATTCTATGGGATTTTAATATTGTGAATAGTGAAAATTTTCATCATGTTTTCTACCTCAACGTTTCTTTAAACCTTAAGAAACTAATATATCCTTACAGCTATCAAATTTACCATCCATGTACAGTTTTTCTTGAATACCCAACAATAGATTTTCCTTAACTAATGAAACAACAAAAATATAGAATATGATTTTGATTCATGGAATCCTCTTTAACGTTCATATAAAATTCATCATTTTCAGTTTTAGGCATTCACTACTTCATTATAGGATAAATAAATCATTATTCTCATTGAATATTATATATCACATAACATAATGGTTATAAAACCACATTTTTGGTTTAATCTATTCTATATAGTATGTGACGAATTCTAGTGGTTTGTTAGGGTTGTAATTATTTTCAATATTATGAGAAGATTAAAATTCAATGTGTTCTAATTGTTTTGATTGTAGAACTGATTTGAAGTTACAATACTAATGCAATTATGGATGCACATTATTTACAACAATGATTCGAGGAATAATAAGAAGAATATACCTGAAAGATATTATATCTTTTGTATGAATAATTAGTGAATTGAAGATGAAGTACAAAGGGTGTCATTATTTGTTTTTGGATGAAATTTTATGTTGTCGTGATATTAAAAAACTGGAAATGCTTTCCAACAACAATGGGATCAACGTGCACCACTACATAGGTAGGAACTATGATAAACAAGGGAAGTTGGATAGTATATATTGGCCGATGGATTTCATAGTAGTTCTATAGAACTGTGTTGGTGCAGTGTAGAGCCACCATATGAGGGGTATTGTGGCACCAGAGTAGGGCACTAGAATGAGGCAGTGACAACATGAGAAGTGATTGTTTGGTAATTATTTCTACTCGGGTAAGGATATGATTTTTAATATAAAGGATAGCTTGACGAGATAGTGTTACAATGTGGGATATCTATATGAGGTGTAATATTCATCCTCTGTTATGAATTTATAAAGAACATCAGCGTTTAGATCTAACTAATATTTATCGTTCGATCATGAGGCCAATCTCATTTTTTAACTTGATCTCCCTTGGGAATTTTAGTGCATCGAGATCTACTTTTAGTGACCTATGATAGATTAGGAAAATTTTACTACCTCCATATATGTGTGCTAATGTTTCAAATATGGTGAGAGAATGAGTGGATGAAAATTTTTTTATTGTGTTATATCTTTGTGATTTTCCATTAATTACCCACGACTGACCCATTTTATGTCATAGATTTATCTCAATTTAGACATATAGAATTTGAGAGATTTGAGACCATAACATAATAGTAAATGATCTCTATTTTTGTGAAGGAAGTTACATGAATTCGAGTTGAACATCGACATAGGTGTTCTCGAGATAGTGGATTGAGATTCCAAAAACTAGTGACTATATTTATACACCATGTTTTGAAGTATATGGAGACATTGTGTGTACTGTTATGTGAAAAATAATTTCAGAAGTGGAGTCCTGCAAAAATTTTAACACGCTTATTTTTATAACTATTCATGAACTTATCTCTACACATAACGAGTGATTGGTATGAAGATATAATAGCATCATGTTTTAATTACATGAATTGTCAATGGATTCATGGTTATTTTTTTTGTATATATAATGGTATTACATGAACTGAAAGTTCCTTCACAAGCACCCTGTAATGGAACATTAAGGAAAGATCCAATTTTTTATTTGCCTTTTCAAAGTATGATGTTAATAAACAGTGTGTGTATGCCTGTGTATGATAATACATGCCTTCCCATTAAAAAATAATAAATTATTGAGGAACTATATTTGATGTAAACTAGTTTGAATATGTTTTCCAAATTTGGCATTATAAAATTATATTTTATGAACTGAATATCTTGTTTCATAACTCAACATTTTCATACAATTGATATAACACATGCATTGTAATGTGATTATTTTTATCAATTTCATTGGTGAAAAAATTCCATGCATTTTTTATACATTCATGAAGTATGATTCAACCATGAATTTATTTTTATTCATTAATGTTTCTTAAATTCCAATGCAATAAAAAATTTTCAATTAAAATGAAATGTTTTGAGATTTAGTATAGGATAAACTTTCCATCAGTGAATTTGAAGGAATTAATATCTATGTTTAAAATTTTTTGTGAGGTTGGGTCTTCTATATAATAAAGAATTATTTTCAAAGAAATGTTTTACTGGGGAAACAGATTATATATTGATGATCATAATTTTTTAAGAAAGAATAGCATCATTGAAAAGGTACTTGAATTTGTACACAAGCTAGTGTGATCAAAAAATATTATAGAGAATTATATTATATTGAGAATTATAAATTGGATCAATGCATCTAAAATTTTATGCTTCAGTTGGGGGTCTAACCCATTGCATAAAGACTCTGATTGGGGGGTATAAAAAATCACTGGGAACAAGGTTTCGTCGGATTTTCTCACGAAATGTTTATGTCTTATTCGAATTTTTGTGAGGGTGGGGGGGGGGGTATAACCTTTTTTTAATTGGGATTCTATCCAGTTACTATTGTAAATGCCTTCTGTTAATGTTTATAATTGTTGTTAGTAGGTCTAACCAACATTGAAAAAATGTTGATCATAGTACCAAATCTTGTAAAAATACTTTGTGTTCTATTTGATTTCATTTCTACATTTCATTAATGATATACTAACTTTAACATGAGATAATTTTTTGAATTAAGAGGTGAAAAAATTCAGTAAAACGGGTCACACTGGAGTCACAACCACTCAGTGTGATTGCACAATCCTTGGACACTTTTTCATATGTCTTTATAACAACTAATCCTAGAAAGTCATGTGCAGTTTAATGTATATATTCCAATTCATGTGAATATAAATCCTTGAATTCAAACAATTATATATTTATAACACTATATCAAAGAGAATAATTTTCATCTTATAGAAATATATTCATTCTCATGAATGATACTTTATCATATAGATAGTTATACCCTCAATAATTTCTAGATAATTACCTAGGATTCACATTGTAATTTCTTGAGGATTATTTTTAGATTACCCTTAAATGTAAAAAATCATCCAAATATATTATTTTATAACATAATGGAGTTATTTCATATTATAACCTAATATTATATCCCATAATCATTATGTTTTTCATACAATTAAGTGTTACCAACACTTTTTAAAAAATTAAAAAAAATATTGGAAGACTTATGATAGTTTTATGGCTCATCACTGATCCTTTTATTAACATGCATAATTAATTTGATGTGTTTAGGGTTATGTGAGTTAATTAATAACTCCACACTATAGTATAATTATTGATGAATTATTGGTAAAGATATTCTCCAACTAACCTACAAAAAGTAAATCTTTATCATTTACCAATCATATTCTTTACTTCATTTTAATTCACCAAAATATTTTAATGGAATCTCATGAAATATTTTAGTTAACATATTTGTTTTTCTTATATTAGTTCTTAGTTTTCTTTCTAAACTGATTTGAGAAGCATTGTAACTTCATTATTTTAATTTCTAATGGTTTATTTTTCTTAAAACACTGTAAGTAATCATATAAAATTCCTAACTGTTTTAGATCTAATGAGTATAAACACCCTTATGGGTATATCATTGAAATTTCATTTTAAATTTAATCAGTAAAGAATTATCTTTCAATAATGAGATATTATAAAAGTCCTATATTATTATATTCATCCTTAATTATTAATATTGGACATCTGTGATTTATGTATTAGTAAATTATTAATTAAATATTGTATACCATAACAACATTCATTTCTTACATGAACTAATTTCTCACTTTTTACAAAACTAGGCAATGAGATAAATATTTTAAAAACACATAATACAAAAATATAGTTTTACAAGAATTAATACACTGGGAATCATTGAAGGTATACCCTTAGTTCTATGATGAAAGAGAAAAATTCCATAAACATTTGAACATTAAAATTTCTTCCTGTAATTTTTATAATATGAATTTCATTCTATATTTCTCTAAAATTCAAAATTTCTTAAAAAAATAATGGGTTCATGGTGTTCTAATGTAATATATATCTTTGAAATCTCCCTAAACCACCACATTACAATCTAAGTGAAGAGAGACATTGTTTTATTCAATTTGGAGAGAATCCTTAGATATTACTAAATTTGTACTAATTTTTTAAACTTGAACTAGGGGTGTCCAATCGCCACTACAATATACATAATATACCTATTGGTTCTGACATAGTAAGAGAAGAACTAGTGTTCTTATGATGAACCCTTCAAAAGTTATCAAGTAATGATGAATCATTTTTAATTTCGAAAAATAATATTTTACATTTTCTAAAAATTTTAACAATATTCAACATGACTCATGCTTATGTAAGAAGAGAATTACCCTCATGGTAGTATGCACCGAAATCTAATAAGATAAAACCATATTCAACCCATTCTAATTCACTTACATTCATGAAATAATTGTCCTAATATACATCAATTTTTAGGTAGAATCATTTACTAAATCTTTTCCGGGACACCTTGTGGAATTGAAAAGAAAAATTATTTTCTACCTATAATGACTTTAAATTAATGTATTAAACAAGCATTCTACGATTCATAACATAATTATTAATCTTCTATATGATCTAGTATCCATAAATGAGAGTCATACTATGTGAACACAATGTATTTTAGTTCGACTCCATGTTGTTTAACCAAAATATAGTTTGATGTTTCATATTTATCAATTTTTTATAAAGAACATTAAGAATATATCTTAATACCTTTTTGTTGGATCATTTTATTAATGTGGATATAATATTATCTGATTTAGCCCACTTGAAAGCTAAATATGAGAGCAATAGAAGACTGTCAAATATAAAAAGCTTGGAGGTTCATGGTTGGTGGGATGCGAGTTAACTAATGAAAGATTGTAGTGATGAATTAATATAATATAGATGTGTTGAGGGTTATAAAATACACATCATTTGAATAGAAAATATAAATTTTAGAATATTTTATGATCTTTGTACTAAAATTTAATGAGGAAACAATGATTTTTTCTCCCGTCATGGATTTTCATGTAAGTGCATAGAAACCCTAGGAGGTAACAAGCCTTACTAGTGTAGTTATCACCTCAATGAAAATCTCATCATTTCTTAAAATCCAAAGAGAGTTACCTTGAAGAATATTATAACTATCTGGAGGCCTCATCACAAGTGCGACACTTATTTCATTCAAAAACCTATTGTTTTGGGTCCTCTTAAATATTTAGAATTAATTACACTATCCAATTGGGATGATCCATCCAGAACATCCCCTTAAATATATTATTAAATTTATACATGAAAACCTCTAGATCATGGCTGTTAATACTTCCTACCTATATTGTTTCACAAAAGTGGACCAACATGCCCAGTGAATCAACCCTTCTTCATGAGAATCCCATAGAAAATTTTTAAAATAATTTTTAATATTCAAAATGATAGGATTAAGACTATGGATAATAAACAATATCTGTAATTAAATAAAATAATTTACAATGTTTATAAGGGTGATACACCTTCTAAATGATATAAATTGGATTTTCTAGTTGTATTTAATTCCCATGAAGAGAATTATAAATATTACATGAAATAATTAATATTATAGAAGTAAAATATCATTATTTATTCTTATTTAATTCACTTTAATTCCTCTTCTAGTGAACCTTCTTTCCACATGTTAAATAGATTTCCCCACTAAATTTCTTGGTTCATTGCATGATATAGTAAATGTTATATTTACTCTTAAAATTTCATAAGATTTTAAACCTTTTCCCCCACTCATTCAAGATATGTTGGGAGGAAACATGTTCCACCCAATATCTATCATCTTGGAGAAACAAATATAGAAGTCTATTGTGTGTATTCTCTATAATTTTCAATATAAAGTTCATAATTAATATGAATAATATCGTTTTAAAGGATAGTAATATTATATTAAAAGATTATTTATTGTCTATTTGTATTCCCAACATTTCTAAATTATTGATGTACTTAATCATCTTGATTATTTAATCAGTAAATAAGTATTTTTATTTTAGTTTATACTTTTACAATTCATTGATAGTCTCTTTTGTCTTTATCCACTATCTTTAATTTTTATGTTCACAGAGATTGATCTATGTGGTGTATGCCTCAATGTCCTTATCTTTAATATAAAAATATCTAGATATATTAAACTACATAATGTTACACACATCTTATGCTTCCTCAATGTTAGTTCTATAAAAATATTTTATTACACTAACTCACTCATTGAGGTTGTTTATTAGGTGTAGGGGATTCCATCAAATAATATATATTTTATTTTTATAGTTCAACGTGTAAGATATCATAACGCACCTCGAAATTCATGATTGTATGAAAATTTTCATTATATTGGAATGATCATACTGATTCCATGGTTTTATTACATACCATTATCTATAAAAATAAAGAAACATTTTATTAGTTTATCTTGATTATTGATTATGGAATAATTAATTAATGAATTAAGTAGTCTTACAGTTTTTTTTCTTATCACAATAATAAATTCTATTGGATTTTAAATATCGAGTCACTCAAATATTGTAGAGGAAATTAGCCATATTCACATTCTAATAACCTAGACTATAACCATCATAATTAGTCGTGGTATTTTAGTTTTATTTAATTTCCAACCATTATAACTCATAGCTCATTGTTTGTTGGGAGTGGACTCCTAGTTCCAAAAATCCTTTTCTTTTATTTTACAAACACATTCCTCCAAATTATATTATATATAGTATGATCAAGACACCCAACACCCATTTGGTTAATTCGGACCATTTATTTTATTAATACTCTCCAGTAATTGAATGTTTTTCCTACTATGGCTAAACTGATACTGTAATATGGGTTCATATTAACTCAAAATATGGAGCATTTTAACATATTTAATATTTTTTTGAGTGATTTTGTTATAATTTTTGATAAATATTATTAAATTTATTATTCACATAAGTTTTCATATTATGTGGATCTTGAATAATATATTAAACATGTCTCATAATATATTTTTAAGATATAATATTTATTTTATTCTGTAATATCTTATAATGATCTTTAAATAATTCCCTATTTTTGGTAACATTAAATCATATAAATAAACAATGCATCATATAAATAAAAAACTAAGTCATAAATAACAAAACAAAATTAATATGTGATATGACCGTGAGCTTTTATATATTGATTGGCTTATCGGGTGGTGATAAAGAATCATTGATCCTAGGGAAAGAACTTATTCAACCCATCCTTGGATTAAGTTATAGATTTTAACTATAGCAATGTGTATCTAATTGGTTGGATTGACCACTGAATATGTCATTAACTATCTTCTCTCACTGAGATAAAACACCCCGACCTAACTTAATCTGCAATAACCAGATCATACTTCCATTGGAACATAAGAATTCCTCCTTGTGGGCCAAAGGACATTGTTTATCTGTATAGTTTTAGTTGGCGATAGTGGAGAGACAATAACCTTTTATGATAACATGATTAATAAAAAAACATAGAAGAATCAACATAAATAATAAGAAAAACAATAAAAAATATGCATTCAAGTAGATTAATAAAAATCTTTCAGGGAATGTATCCATCCAAAACTCAAATGATTATACATAGGCCAATCACACATTTACCAGTACAAATGTAATCAAATACCAATCTATTCCATCATTGAGGAACCACAATCACATCTACACAACCATTACATCCATATCATGTAACCAATACACCTTCATCTCTACTAGTTTATAGAATTTGAACCTTTTACCTTACATAAACCATGAACCATAATGTATCCATTCATCTAGAGGGGACCATGTTATGTTTGAGTATAAACTCAGTAGGCAACTACCATGGATTTCCCTAACTAATATCCACATCTTATACCAATTCATAAAAGTAATAATAAATTAAAATCAAAACATGTTACACAATATACACCAGTCATGACCGACCGTCCCATGTGAGCCCGTTCCTTCCTCAACTGATGATAGAGTGAAATGATACATCCAAAATCACTCATACCAAAAAATTTATAATCATTTAAAACATTTATATGTCTATTGGAATGACCATATAAAAATATCAACGGACCATTAGTATATCCAAAATTAATATCACATGTATCATGGACATTGACATCATTTACAATTTTCCACTCGATAATATAACAAAAAACAAGGAAAGACTACCCCATAGTTTCCCAAATTTGGGGTCAAACTCCTCAACATGAATGCAATCATCAGTTCACATTTTATGGTTTCATAAACCGTGAACTAGGGAATTTTATGGTGGAAACCTCCTTGATAATGATGGTAAACACTATACCTTATTCCACATAAACAATGGATGGTTCCACCAACATTGAGTGGTGTAAATTAAATTATGGGAGTTGACTTGTGTGAACACAAACCCTCTGATGCCTCGACCATCATTACCAAGAGTCGGTGCATTATTTTAATACATTGGTATGATTACAAGGAATCAAATCCCGAAGGACCGATCAGTTTAGAAGTCTTGGAAAAAATATTACATACATGAATGTTACATTATACTTTATAACATACAAAAAAAATAATCCTTTATGAATTCCATTATTCCCTTGTCTTAAGCATGCATATCAATCACAATACACTTCTTAGAATCCTGGGAAAAATAAAACATAGAAAGGGGTGAGCTCAGATGCTCAGTAATGATAACAATATAATGGAAACTTTAATAAATAATCATAAACATTTAGAACAATTTATAAATAAAACAGAAGCATTTTAAACATGAACTTCAACATAATATGGAAAAAGTAAAATAAGATAATTACATTTACATATTTACATGGATATTCTACTAGTAAAATAATCACATGCAATATCACTAACCACTTTCACAATGATGGATTCCATAATGCCAAACTATCATAACCACATATTCAATTCCTCATTCCAAGACTACAAATATGATTTTTTCAAGGCCTTATGCCAAGACACTAGTTTGTCTCATTAGACTTACCAATGCATTGAGGATCTATAGCGGGCTCCACCCGTCAATTATTATGTTCAATGAATTTCTCATATGAATAGGTTTAAACATAACATAAACATTGTCATTAAAAATAGCATACAGAATATAAATACTTTCTCTATAAACCCTAATTGGTATAAAAATAACACATCCACAGTCAAAAATATCATAAAACTATCAACACAATATGGAAGTTTTGTATCATAATAAATCAACAAAAAAAAGAGTATAATCCATCAAAGGATGTTGACATAGATGAAATCAAAACTATTCAAGAGAAATATCTGTTTTTTGAAATCATTTAAAAGTCACAGATTTATTAACGAAATAAAATAAAAGCGATTTTTGAATCATAGTGTCCCATACATCTTTGAAACTTTTGAAAATAAATATCATTTCAAAACATTCATTTCTATATAAATAAATCCTTAATATCATTTTGATAATCATGTACATTAATTAAAATGGTTTATAATGATAAATCATTAAAATATTTAAAAATATGATCTTGATAGAGAGTGCCTTTCACAAATTCATTAAATATTCATTTTGAAAACATTTTAAAGTCACAAAATTATAAAATAAAACATTTACATTAAAAATATTCTTAAAATATTGTAAGGGACGATATGATTTGTTTATAATGGTAGAAAATAGTCGTACCCTCCATATAAGTTAATAACATTCATACCTTAAATTTGTCGAAAAGGTCAAAAAGTACCTTGTTTGGAAAACGACGGAAAGATTCCTTTCAAAACACATAAGGGTATAAATGACATTAACCCTTTTTCAAGTAAATAGTAATTTTTTTGAAATATATTTTTATGAAACATCTATGTGGATGACAAAGAGGTCCCAGTAGATAATTATGTATAAACAACCTCAGATAATGAAGAGATTGTGAAATAAACCCTTACCTTGTACTTTTCCTTAGTTGAGGGTTGTTTAACCTCCTATATAATGGTGAAATAATTGTTATAAAATTATAAAAGAATCATATACGTTAATATGATTTCATATGTGATTTTTTAACTTTGCTTTGTTAATAATATCTTAGTATTATCGTTGTTTCGGGTGTTAACTTACTCATTTTATTTTATATGTTTTGTTACATAAGCTGTGCTTGTTATGGATAGGTTGTATATTATTCATATATAGAATGGTATCAAGCCATTAAAAATTATTTTTAATCATAAAATGTGAATTAGACTTTAATGGATACGATGGGGAATGAATCTCATCACGTTCGTGGAGATGGTAGTCCATACGTACGCACGAACGAATCATCCATTTCATTTTTCATTTTAAAAGGAATCAAAACCAAATGATACATAGGTGTATAATTATTCCATTATAAAATAATATCTTATATGTGTTACTTATGTTCATTAACACCATCCTTTATATGTTCCATGTATGGTATGAATGAGTCTAATCACTTTGAGGGGGCGGTAGTCCGCACTTCCTCAAATGAAGATATCATATAGATATACAACATGAAACGAATAATGGTATGCTATAAAATGGAATTAAAGATGCTCATATATAAAATAAATATCATAAATATCAAATTTAATTATATTTCCATCATAATGGCCACCATGAGAGGCGGTTGAAGATAATTGAACAATCCTCATTTCGTGAGGCGTTTGGTTGTCATCCACAGAAAAATTATTTTCGTCACCCATTATATAGAGGTCTGTGTCAGTGTAGTTATAATACTTCTCATGAAAATATCCTGGTATATTTAGGATACTGGTTCATTAAAAAAGAAATTAATAATAAGAGTTTAGATGTTGGAGAATTAAAATAAAAGAAAAGAAGCTAAGAGAAATCGTTACCTTTAATTTGGGTAACTTCCTTTGGTTTGAACCAAAAAGGACTCTTGAAGTGCCTTAGACCAAAGTTAAGGCTTATAGGAGGAGAATAGGAATGTAGGGAGTGTAATTTGGAAGAGGTTGGTTGAGCCAAAAGGCTCGAGAGTTGTGAGGATTTGGTTATCATTGGTGTCCTTTTATAAGGGGATGAGGGGATCTTTAGGAAACGCTTAAAGTTTTATTTTATGATAAATTCATACATGGTTTATAATGGCTCCAAAATGGATTTTATAAATTATATAGTGGTTATGGGTAGAAAACTACTCAACCAATATGTTTTAGACAAGTTTGGGTCACTATTTTACACTTATCTTTTAGATTTAACTCTACGTTAAATAGTTTGACATTTACCATGACTCTTTGTATTTTTATATTATATGGTCAATAAACATACTATAAACTATCAAGAAAACCCAAAGTGGATCATTAATTACATTACTATCATCATATAAGTCCATTTTCTGAACTTTAGATTATTAGGAATATTATATCAATTAATAATATAATATTTGTTTTAAAAACTCCTTTATGTCAATTTTGACACTATTTAATAATTGATTATTGTCAAATTCATAATAACATTATTAATTAGAACCTAATTTATTTAAAAAATCCTAACATGTCATATTAACCAATAAAATTTTTTTAATTCATTAAATGTTTCAAATTATATTTATTTGGGTATTAATAATATCAGTTATTTTAATATTTCATTAATAAGGTAATTACTGTATAATCATTATTTCATAAATAACTTAATTTATTTGTTGTATAAAATTTATAAAACAAATACCATGAGGTATGAAATTGTTTTAGCTTTCCAATTAATATTTATTGTCGAAAATATAACTTATATAACCTCGTTTCAAAATTTATTTACAAAAAGATATTAATTTGTGTCATTTTTGCCATTACTTTAAATTAATTAATCTAAAGAGTCATTATCACTCTCAAGTGGCCCCATAGGGTCCCGAAATCACAACAAGGATTCCCATGGTCGGCCATGATGCATCCAATAATGTTAGGACTAGTGTTAAGATAATTTTGTATTATTATAATATACTTTTATCTTGAATTACCCTATTTAACTTTTACCGCGGTAAATAAAAGTCAAAAGTTACTATTCATCAAAAACTATTTTTATCTTACTGAACCAAATTTTACTCCTTGGTATTAACCGTGTCTCTTATATTTTTAAAATTACACTCACAGAAGCGGTAAAATTAAGTTTTATGTGAATTTGCAAATTCTACTAGAAGGTGGGTAAAAGACGGTGAAATGTTCAATAAAATTTTTATATATCAAAAATTATTATAAAATGACTCCAATGAATTAAATTGAAATTATATAGGTATTATGTATCTATTTTTACATAAAATAAATTTTAATAATATAAATAATTATTTAAATAAAAATTCGGTTTTAAACTATAACTCAGTGTTTTTCACGATTCATCAAAAAATAAAATTTTTCAGAAAAATACCAAATATTTATCCTAAGATATTTTTTATATTATGAATTCAATAATGAAGTCTATTTTACAAAATTCAAAACATAGAATTTTCATTTCATAATTTTAAATTAATTCCCACTGTCAAAACCAAAAGGCGTATTTTTAAGAAATAATAACTACCGTATGTTTGACACTTGTTTATGTCCAATTTCAACGTGAAATTACATAAAATGAAAATAATTGGATTAAATGGTTAAGATATAATCTATTTATACTTCCAAACCAATAAAATGTATAATTTAACAATATAAATTAGTTTTATTTAAAAAGTTGTTTTTAGTTAAAATATAGTATTTTTCACTATTCACCCAAATATGAAAGTTATCAGAAAAACACCAAAACATTATTAAAAATAAATTCTTATGTTTCGATTATAAAGAAGAAGTTTATTTTGTCAAATTTAATACATAAATGTTTCCAATATTGGATTTAATAAGGCTTCACCATTAAAAGGCGGCAAAACATTCATTTTTTGAAAAATACTTCTTTTATCTAAAAAATGTATTTGTTCTTACATTATGACTAAGAAACACATAATATGGATTCTAAAATTATAAGGATTATATAATTTTCAAAATTCATTAATACTATTCATAACTTCTTTTGAACGACTTGTTTGGTATGTTATAGTGCGCTAGAACTCGGTGTTGCGTGTAGTGCAAGTTATCGAATTACATTGAAGAAATCATGTACTATGAAATAATGGGGTGTTAAATTATTCCCTCCTTCAATAAATTGCATCCTCACAATTTGAAATTATGTTTTGAAAATAAAAGGTTGAAAATAGAAAATACCTTTGGGAAAACCCACATCGAAAACTACGTTAGTATAGTTTATCCTTAATAAGAGGAAAAGGGAAATGAAAGGGTCAACACCAAATTATGATCTCGATTAGGAGAACATTGGTAGTGATTGAGGTCATTAATCACAAACAAGTGTAAAATTGAGGGCCTTAAATTTATCAATCTATGATGATTTAAAAAACCATAAGTTCAACAAATATATAGTATTAGGATTACACATTTTTGGTTTTAAGATCCATTCACTGAAGTATAAGAATTAATTTTTTCATAGCATAAGAGAAGACGAAAAATATACACATGACAATTAGAGTCCCATCCTTTAACTAACTTTTACCATAAACTTATCTTTCACTCTAAAAGATAATATAACTTGAAAATAATATTATATTTATCCTATTTGCATAGGGTTCAAAAAAATTATAATTCATCTACGAGAATGTTTTTTAAAAAATGACTACATTATTGAATCTAGGACATCACGTGGGCTAGTGGTAGGTGATACTCCATTATTGACCTTCGGTTGTAGGTTCAAGTCTCGTGGCCTTTCCGAACGCGACGGGTTTCCGCTCCACCTCTGAAAATAATCTCAAACTAGAATTATCCAAAATAATTCTTTCCAAAATCACAATACAAAATTTATATATAAGGTAAACACAATGAAGATCCTTTTTTCCGCTTAATAACATGTGAGCACTTTCATCCTGTATTTTTTGAAACACTGCAACATCCTGAATTACCGTAAAACCTTATTGATTACATTCATGATCCCTTATTCCTTATAGAATACTAGATATACTCCTTATATACAAAAATGTGGTAAACTCCAACAATGATGGAATATACAAATCATTAATCTGTTTCAAGAAAATCAATAATATCGAATATAATTTATCCAAATCAATCATGTATTATTTCAAAATCATTACATTTGTATCAGAACCATATTATGGTTTATCTTTCTCTCAACCATATATTTTCCATAAATTTAACCTTCTATTGAGCCACTTTTCGTGGTTCTACACAATCTCAAGTATTTAATGAAATAGTACCGCAATACAATCCTTATATACTCCATTTTTATTATAGCCAGTTCATTGTTGATACAACACTCAAATGACATAATTATCTAATAACAACATAAGAACTATAATCATTCTTCCTCATCTGTGGTAGTATCATAACTTGATTATTATCCAATAGCATCATTTGGACAATACTATGATGAATTGGACATCAGTTCACGTAGTGTCCCAACTCCTTTCAGATGAATCATTGTTCATTTGAAACCTTTTTCTGACACTTGCAGTTGTGTACTTGGTGTCCTTTTTCTCCAAACTTATAACAAACTCCATTTCCTTTCAAGAAAGTTCTAGGGTGATTCTTTCCACAGTTATCACATATGGGAAAATTCTTCTTTTCCCTCTTCCTATTATCCATCTTTCTCTCTTCCATCCTTTTCTTATATTTTATCCCTTCAAAGCCATAGGACTCATAGTATTATTTTCTTAACTTATTAACACATGATACTATTTCTTCATATATTGAGAATACATGGGAGACTATTTCCGTTATAAATGTTGGCTTAATACTGTGAAACATATGATCCTTCTTACTCTTTGTATCATAGGTATCGCTGGAGTTCACATTCCTTCTACTGGGCACCATTTTTATACAATAGCATAAATTAGGTCGGTTTCTAAATTTCAATGAATAATTTCAAATATGTCAAATACCTAATGTAAATTGAACTATTTATGGATATATTACATAATAATAAAAATGTTTTCATTAAGGAAGTATATAATCATAAAACCTTCATAATTATTTGTAATGAAAATTATAATTATCTTAAGCATATCCCTCGGGTGTGTCATAACCAAGAGTGCAGCTAGGCCTACTGTCATGCACCAGTTTCCATTCGAGTCTATATCAAAGTAGTTTTTTTAGGTTTTACCCCTAGGTACATCTGTGCCAGAGCCGCCTCTACCTGCTCGTATCCAGACTAGGGTGTATTTCTCAGAAAACTCACAAAATCTCTACAATACAAAAATTCTAGGAAGTTCTTCTATACTAATCCTCAAAGTCTATTTTAGGGCTATGTGCTCTAATCAGAGTTTATCTAAATCTAGTTTCCTAGGATATTGGTAAACTTTCTCTGATACCAACTGTAGTGCCCCGACCCCAGTTACCTAGAGTCGGTGCATTATTTTAGTACATTGTCATGATTACAAGGAATCATTTCCCAAAGGACCGATCAGTTTAGCAGTCTTGGAAAATAGATTACATACATGAATGTTACATTACACTTTATAACATAAAAAACAACATAAATAATCCTTTATGAATGATATTATTCCCCTGGCATAACCATGAATATCAATCACAATACACTTATTGGAATCCGGGGAAAAATAAAACATAGAAAGGGGTGAGCTCAGATTCTTATTAAGGATAAGAATATAGAGAAAACTTTATTAAATAATCATCAACATTTAAGGTAATTTATAAATATAACAAAATCCTTTTAAATTTGAACTTCAACATAATATGGAAAAAAATAAAATAAGATAATTCCATTTACTTATTCACATGGATATTATACTAGTTGAATAATCGCATACAACATCACTAACCACTTTCATAATGATGTATTTCATAATTCCAGACTATTATAACCACATAGTTAAGGACTCATGCTATGACTAAAAATATGATTTTGTAAAGGCCTTGTGCCAAGTCACTAGTTTGTCTCATGAGACCTACCGATGCATCGAGGAGCTATTACGGGCTCCACCCACCACTTATTAAGTCCAATGCATTCCTTATATGAATAGGTTTAAACATAACATAAACATTCATATTAAAACTAGTATATGAAATGTCAGTACTTTCTCCATAAACCATGAATGGTATAAAAAAACACATCCACAGTCAAACATATCAAGAAACATTCAATACAATATGGATGTTTTGTATCATAATAAATCAGCTTCAAATAATCTTAAAATCCATCAAAGGATGTTGACATAGATGAAATCAAATCTATTTGAGAGAAATATATATTTTTTGAAATCATTTAAAAGTCTCACATTTATTAAGGAAGTAATTTAAAATATATTTTTGAATAAAAGTGTCATATTCCACTTTGAATATTTTGAAAAGAAATATCATTCAAAAACAGTCATTTCCATATAAATAAATCCTTAAAATCATTTTGAAAAACATGGACATTAATTAAAATGATTTAGAAAGATAAATCATTAAAACATTTAATATTCTGATCTTGATAAAGAGTACCTTTCACAAAGTCTTAAAATATTCATTTTGAAAACATTTAAAAGTCACATAATTATAAAATAAAACATCTAAATTCATAATATTCTTATAATCTTGTGAGGAAAGCTTTGATGAGTTTATAATGGTAGAACAAATCCGTACCTGCCGTATAAGTGAAAAAACAATTCTTTCCTTAAATTTGTTGAAAGGGTCAAAAAGTACTTTGTTTGGAAAATGATGGAAAGATTCCTTTCAAAACCAATAAGGGTATAAATTACATTAACCATTTTTATTGTAAATAGTATATTTTTTTTTTGAAATATATTTTTATGAAACATGGATGTGGATGATAAAGAAGTCCCAATAGATAATTACGTATAAACAACCTCTGATAATGAAGAGATTGTGAAATAATCCCTTACCTTATACTTTTCCTTGGTTTAGGGTATTTTAACCTCCTATGTAATGGTGAACATATTTTTATTAAATTATAAAAGATTAATATATGATAATATGATATCATAACCACATTTTTCTATACCCAACATGTTCCCAATGAACCACACCAATCATAAAAACTCAAGAATCTATAATTTACAATATGGAACATCGAGTATTTTAGGACTTGAAAGCCCAAAATTTGAATATCATTACATACCAGATTGTATCCACTATTTACCATGTGATAACACACCATTGATATCTTTTGTAATCAAAAGAAACAACATATAGTTATATTAATGGTCACACAAAGAAAACCTAACCAACACTCTTTATGAAACATGCATAACATAGTTATAACACTAGAAATAGTTAGACTCCACCTAACTAGATAATGAAAAACTCAACATGTAGATGAACACTAGCCAATCCATATTTAATCATAAGATTCACTAAGTCTAAGAAAACACCCAAAATATGTGTTCTCTTAATAAAATAAGGAAATTATCAAAAATCTAGAAAATAGATGCCAAAAAAATGAAAGTCAGGCCTATGGAAACTCCCTATTTAATATCATATGAAAACTTCAATGTATAGATAAAAATCTTCCAAAAAATTACAAAGTAACAATCAAGTGGTGAGATCTTAGTATTCCCTCTTGTATTCAGATTATGAATCACAATTTCCCACCTTAATATTCAAATTTAAAATTCATATTTCATTTTTGAATTTTTTTGGAAAATTAGTCAAAAATTCAAAATATAGATTTTTTTAAAACATTAAAACCAAACATATCACCCCTAGGGACCCATATGTAATATATTAAATAGTACATGTGAAATAAAACATCAATGATATAATAATTATCTAATTAGGAAATATCTTACACATCTTATAAGTAACATTTTCCTCCTTAACTTAAACTTTTTCCCATTAACATAAATTCCATATGTAATATATTTTCATGACACAAAATATATTCATCTCCAAAAAATGATTTAAACTATGAAAATTCCCATGAGTAATATATTAAATTGTAGATAATATATTTTTTACTTGAGAAAAAACCAGGTATGTTATCTTTTTCATCCAGACATAATATATTTATTTCATAAGGTATTAGTATAGACAAAGATACTTATGTTACATATACTGACACATAAATAATATATTATAGATAATATATGATACAAAATCCTCTGAACATATGGTTTTTGACTTGACTGTGTTTTACTAGGACGCATATAAAATCCATACAGTAACACCAAAATCTTTACATGTGTCAAGGAGTTCAACACATAATGAATTTATTATTATTTTCACAAAAATATTATGCACAACATGAGTTAGACACATTTAATCAAGGTGTCATATAAAACCATACAGATTCCAATACATATCTATTTCCATCATGCGTAATATTTTTTTAATGCACAATATATATCTTCATCCCTGTAATGTGTAATATCTAGGAGTTATCTAATTTTTTAATATTGAAACATGAAAAATCCCACAAAAACTACCAAAATTGATTTTATCCAATAACATAGAGTATAACAAACCCAATAAGTATGCCAAACTAGATAAATTAAAATATTCAACCAATAATATAATTTTATTTATATTTGGACCCCAAAATGGGGAAAACTCCTGTGACTCATTTGATGGACTATATTTTTAGGTCCATGATCCCATTACACCTTCCCTTTGTTTTTTATATTAATTATTCTTGCTTTTATGAGGTTACAATGAGTTCAGAGGTTAAATTATAGAAAATGGGATTACTAATGGAAAATAAGGAATGGCTAAAACTTGTTGGGATTTGTCATTCCATATGCTTGGTGGTTATGACATAGTATATCTGAAATATGGATTAGGGGTATTTGTAGTGGAAAATATAGATAATTTATATTCACCAATGTATATTATGTGGAAATATGATGTGGTAGATGACCTTACTGAATGTCGATAATTATGATGTTGAGCTATGACGTTGCAGTCTAGCGCTTCGAGGTTGTTTTTCCTAAAACATGGTTGTTGTAGAATAGTGCATTTGGTTTCTCCATATTTATTTATTTAATTTTTTAGGACCCAATTTTGGAACTCAGTCTCGACATTGATTGAGGGGACATGCAACATTTTCAATCATGCTACACCATAGAATACCACATGTCATCCAATTCTTTGCCAAGCCCAATTAGGTTGCATCATGGTTCCATTTAAATGTTTTTTTACAAGGTACATTTTACCTCCCACATCTCATGATTTATTTTTGGATCATTATCATTTCTTCAATAATTTTAATGCAAAATTATCTCAATATTTCTAATGGATTTTTCTGGGTTATTTATTAGAGTGGTTGTGGTTGAATGTATTTACAGGGTTCATGAATCATACAAGAGTTGTGATGAGAGATACGTGATGTTGATCCATTCTCTTATGAGAAAATGATGATGCTTTTGAGTTAGGATATTTCGTACTTATCTATTATTTAAGTGAAATAATAAATTTACCATGGAATATCCCATTCAATGGAAGTAAAATTTCCCTTAAAATGATTGAATTATATTAATTATGAAATTGCATAAAAATCATATGACAATGTCTTATACCATGATAACGAGTTGCCTCTTGATTTTGAAGATTGTGTACTTCATATAGAATGATTTTTTGAAACAATGTTATGTTTATGTTTGAATGCTTCTTTCAATGGAATTGGGTTAATATGGTAAATCCATAATTAATTATTTAATTGGATTAATAATTAAATTGGAATGGTTAGTAATATGGGGTTTCTTAAAATTTTATAGAAATCAATGAAATTATCTACATAATGTTTAATTAAATAAATTGATTGTTATAGTTGACAACATATGTTTCCCATGGATGGTAATAGAGAACATTGTTTCGTTTAATTCAGGATAGAATTAAACTAGTTGTTTTGATAAAGATAAATAGTTGAACATGAAAGTGCATTTTTATTTATAATGGAGTGATTATTTATGTCAGAGTTTATGAGAGATAATTTTCAGGTGAAGTATGAATTCCTTGTTTTAGGGACCATATCTCTTTATTTACTATGTTATTTATTGCCTTGTTTTCTATCTTCTCATGGATGTAATCCTTACTATGCGATGTGACATGAGCCATGTATGGATGAGCCTACGATGGATAAAGAGAGATGGGTAGGGAGCCCTGAAGATGTGACAGCTATTGAAACCTATGATGGAGAGATGCATGGTGATATGAATGTGGTATTCAGGATGACATCAAGATGACATAATGTGTGGAAGCTATGCTTACCCATTGGTGAAATGAAAGGTTGGTTGATTTCTGTGGAATTAATCTATTTAATGGTCGATGGTCGGGATTCATATTTATCTTCTTTCCTTTCCCCACTGCCCGAGGAAGATAGATGTTCTTCGTCATTCATCTCTCTTATGGTAGCTTAGAATGTTTTACTAGAGATCCTATAATTATGTAATTTTAGTAATATTTAAAAATTCATTATCCTAGAGGGTTGGTGTTATTTTAATTCAAATGTGATGATATTGAGAAACTGTGGAATCTATTTGGATTATTCTTGGAGGGAATTGAAGTGGTTTGGTTGGTTAATGATATGAATCTTGAAATAATGTTGACGGTTAATTAATATTGAATGAATTAGTCAATATAATGGAAATTATAAAATATAAATAAGTAATTTAATACAACTATTCTTAAATTATATTGTTCTTGTTGGATATCTAGCCCATAATAGTGGCAACCAGTTGTCCGAGAGGTGATAGTTGTAGTTGATATTAGGACAAGTTTATATCCCATAGATTTTTTTTGTGATATATTATATATTGTATGTTTAGTGATTTCATACCCTACCCCACCCATGAGTATTAGGGAGACTAACACCTAATGTTATATATGATTATATTTTCCCTAACATTAAATTTGTATGATGGATGTCTGATTACCCCAAATGGCACTGTTATCTTCTCTATGAAGTAATATATGTTGGTATTCATGGTGTTTAGTTTCCATATATATATATATATAATTGTGAGTGTTTCTGGAGGGTTGTGTTGATATGTAGTTATTTTACTCACATGTATCTCCAGATATAGTATACCAGGGATTATTATAGTTTCATTTTGTATAGGATCCGATGAATTCTGCAGCATCCCAACCTGAAGGTCACTAAGCTGTGCCAAGACCCTATTTTCCACAAGACCTCTAGTCGTCCTTCCCTTTCTCAAGAGGCTAATGACTACCACCGAGGGGTTATGGTGTATTTGTTAGAATAATATTCCCTCTTCATCAGAGTGTGTCATAATAGAAAATAATAGTGATAATGAACAGAAATAGTAATTAATAATCATAAGTGGGTTAATAAATCATCCAGATAATAAATATGAAGATAATAAATCAATATCACATATAAAAATGATCTTATTGCATGATTCTGCACAAAAACAGAAGTACATGGGATATATTGATAAATAAAAATAAAACATGCAAAACAAAAATACCAAAATACAAAAATCTTATTCCACTAGTATATTATACTTCATTTTATTTCTAAAAATCAAACATTAGTTGTTGGGAGCTTCCCTTTTTCATTCCCTAAAACCATGAAGTGTGTTTGGGTACTATAGTCGGACCAAATAGTGTGAGAGGTATACTATGTAGGAAACCACCAATGGTGTCTAGATGTCTCTAGTCTATGTATATAAAATGATTTGTGTTCTTGTAAAGATAAAGGAAAATAAATAAATAAATAAAACACTTTTGTTCGGTTTCTTCAAGGGAGACACAACCGACACTACATGCTTTAGCCTAATTCAAATATCTGTAAACCAAGTTGAGTCTTTAAATATATACTATATATGTAAATTCATGTATATATATATATATAGAAACAATATAACTATGAAGGCATATAAATATAGAAATCATAATTGGGCTGTCAAAGAGTGATGTGTAAACAAGGAACAAAACCAAGAATGTTTTTTTCTTAGTGGAATAATCGTAAAACTTACCAAAAATAAATACTTATATATTATTGAAGAGGTATCCTATGAATTTCCAGGTAAATCCATAAGGAAGAACCCAAAAATCACACCCGGATCACTATAATCATCCATCAACATAAAAGTCTATCCAAATATATCTGGAAGTTGAACCAATGTATCATACACAACGTCATTTAAAAGCATTAACATTTTATCCCAACTAGGGTATTCACTATAGGGAACCATGTATCACTCGTGGGATGGTATACCAACATTTCCAATAGTTCCCTCCCATGTAATTTCCGTAGGTTAATAAGTATCAGTCATAGATAAATTATATAATCATTATCTCGGTGATATCAAACAAGGAAATATATAAAATAAAACAAGTATCACAGTCCATGTATTGAGATTAAATTAATAAATTCTAATTTAAAAAGCCCAATGGGAATATCCAAGTTGTTTTTATATTGGGACCCTTTTATCACCCTCGGTTAGATGTTATGGTTTGGGTTTAATTGGCACAAAAACCCAAATCATTTTATGAAAATCAATACAGTCATCACAAGGTAAAATCACACACCTCAATACATGGTCATGTTTAATTCAAGGCATAAGGTTCAAAGACCTTTATGGATAATGCATGCCACAGGATGGCTCGAATCAAGGTGGTAACCTTACAAAAATATTTCATGAGTTTTTAGGAGTACATTATACAAAGAAAATAGTTTAATTTATTTAAAAAAAATTAGGATGCATCACTAGAGGAATCTGGGGTACAACACAACATCCCACCATAAATATGATGATTATTTAACAGAAAAAACTGGGCCACCTACCATTGGTTGGTAGAAGACCCGTTATCCATTGATGGTCTTTGAATCACACTAGATCAAAATAAATCATCACAATATTAAAATTACTTAAAAGTTAGGAACATTACCTCATAATAAAATTGCATAGAATATGGAAAGAGAAACTAAGAAAATAATGAAGTGGATTGAAGCACTTATCAAGAGGTATCTAGTGAGATGTATGGTGGAAATATCGATGTCCAAAGAGTGGAGAAACCATAATTCCAAGATTAGGCCTTGAGGTGGATATTTTATAGAGGAGGAATGTTATGTGTGGGAGGTGATGGGGGGAATAGAGGGACGAATAAAAATTAATTAATCGAAAAAATGTATCATTTACCAATTTTTAATGGGAACATGTTTTGGTCACATGGTTGGCCAAAACATAAACCAACCATTTTCTATGAATTGTATATTGGTAGTGGCCTTGTATAGTTGGGGTGATGTTTTTTTAACCATGATCTTCCCATGTTCTCCCCATCATTAGAGCCTTGAAGCACCTCATAGTGTTTTTCCAAACCACGCGGCATGTGGGGCATGGGTTTGGAAAACCATTCACCATGTCTGCTTCTTAAAAAACACAGAGTTCAAGGCTCTAAAAAAGCATTGGACACTGAAATTTCCTTCCTTAGAAAGATTATAACATTTATAAGGATAAAAAATTATTTAACGTAAAATTAATAGGTACATACCTCATATGAAAATCTAGTATGTTACAACCTCACCTCATTAAAACAACTCATCCCTGAGTTTCCCTTCTGAGGTTGGTAAAATATTTTCTATGAAAAGTTACTTCCATTGAGCACTTATATCAACCTATAACTCCGATTTATTGTTATATATAAGCTCGTGCTTTCAAAGCACCCATAAAATATATTTGACTTTCTTCAAAGAGCCTTTATGACACGATCAATGATATTTATCAGATTCTCCTCAAAGGACACATCTACCTCTTAATCAATATCCCCAGGATAAAATGAATGAGATTGGTCCTAATGATATTGGTGATGTTTTGATTCATGGAATATTTCATTCCGAGATTGCTACCTTTAAGATAGAGCCAACTTATTGGATATGAGCTTTATTCCCTCCATGATCTCAAAAGGCCTGATGTAATGAGGTGATAGCTTTCCTTGCCTATGAGTCCTTCTATGACCAAATACAGTTGAAACTCAAAAAAAATAATTGGTGTAAAACCTAAAACGTCGAGGTTTGTGGTGCTGATTTGTATAATATTTCATCCCAGAATGAACTTTTGACATATGATTTTGAATTATCAATTCATTATCGTATGTCTCTTGAATGAGATAATGTACCTGTAGTGTTGTAATTCCTATCTCTATCTAGTATAAAGGTGAATGATAGAACAAAATGTATATGGCCTCATTAAGATCCAATTGAATAATTTCATGAAAAGTATTATTGTAGTAAAACATAATGAATAGTATGTGATTTTCACAAAAAACCTCCAAAAATAATGAAGCATGTTCGTAGAATTTCCTCTAACTCAAATATTGTATGCATAGACTAAACATTGGTTTTAGGGGATATTTTATACATTGATGCACTTGTGAACCAATTATTTTTTTCAATAGTTTGAACAACTACGATATAATCCATGAAACTCAATCCAATAAGAATGAACATGGAACATCATGAAGGAAAAGAATCTCTTGAATATGAAGCATCCCTTGATCATTTACTAAAAAAGTCTCTCTGATAGGTAAGATGTGTGTGACCATGGTCAAAAAATCAATGATTATCCATAATTCATCACTTCCTCTATTGGATCTTAGAAAACCCCTCAAAAATCCATGGAGTCATCATCCCATTTCCACTTAGGGATGACAAGAGGTTATAAAACTCCCAAAGGCTGTTGGTGATTCTCCTTCCCCTTCTGATTAGTGGAACAATATGTGATAAAACCTATAATATACTTCTTCAAACTTTTCCATGAATATCGATGACGTATTTCTCAATACACCTTGGTAATTCCATGGGGAATTTTCGAAAAAGTGGCATGATATTCCCACATCAATTCGTCCCAAATATCTGAATGTTCTAAAACAATATTTTGAAATTGAAGGATGTCATCCTCATTAATAACCCATCCACATGGTGGTTCCTCATCCAAAACACTATCAAATAGTACTAAAGCCTTGTATTATAAATGTCTTATCATCCTTAATAGTTTGAGAAGAAAATATGTCACTACCAAAGCTGCAAAAACATGCTTCCAATGATATCCTTGAACATCAAGGTGAATTCAAAAAATTTGTTCCATCAAATAAAACTCACTACTAGCCTCATGAATGCATAATTCTTATGTCTTTTGACTTAGGTCACTTGACACTTCATTTCTATTTCCAGATATATAATAAAGTTCAAATATGAATAACTGAAGTTAATCTACCCAACTTAACTACCTTAGAATCTAGTGAGATTGTGTTAAAATTTAATTGATACTTTAATAATTCTTTTAAATGATAAAATGATCACCCAATAGATAATACCCATATAAGAATAAGGAATAAACCAAATCCTGTAGCTCAAGGTCTTGTATTGGATTATTCCTCTAATGTTGGTTTAATTGGAGGGACCCATATGCTTCAACATGATCTCCCTGCATCATATTTTATCCAAGCCTAATTCCTGATGAATAATAAAAAATTGTATAGCTTCTTCTCAACTCTAGAAGAGTCAGAATTGATGATGATTTAATTCTTCCCTTAATCTCCTGAAGGAATTCCCTGTAATCCTCAAATGATAAAAACATAACTCCCTTTTTATTCAATATTGTGAGAGGTACTTCTAGGAGTTAAAAGACCTAAATGAAATTCTTATAATAGATATCCAACCATAAGAAAATTAGTTTTTCAAACACATTGTTGGTTTGGTCCTTGGAAACAATAGTTCTCACCCTCTCTTGGACAATGTATACTCCATACTCTATGATTATATGACTTGGGAAGTGAAACTTATCAATCAAGAAGAGGCATTTAGTGAACTGAAAATAGATATAGTGTTCTATTCATGTATTTATTAAGTTATTAAGGTGTTTTGAACTGTCGTTTCATGTGCATGATTACACAACAAATTCATCCAATAAGACCACCATAAATGAATCCTAATAGAAATGGAAAACCTGATTAATTAGGGCATTGAAAACTACTTGTGCCTTTGTAAGGAAAAATGACATAACTAAATATTCATAGAATATGTATCAACTCTGGAACATTGTACATGGTATATTTGATGGTCTCAATTGAATTTGATGGTATCCCAACTCAAATTTATCTAATAGAAAACCATCCTCCCAAGAATTTGGTCAGAGAGAAAATCTATACAAGGTAGTGGATACCAATTATTTTCTAAAATATTATTCAACTAGTGATAATATACATATTGTCCAAGGGTACTATCCACCTTCATTTAAAAAAGGATTGTGGAACCACAGGGGCTTGTACTAGGTCATATGAAGCCTCTATCTTCTGATTATTCTATCTACTTTTTTAGTTCATGGGTCTCTATAGGTGCCATCCTATAGTGAGGAAAGTAATCAAGATCTACCTTTATCACCTGCTTGACAGTGAAACCCACCTTGGTTATAATAGGCTTCCTAGAAATGTTTTCAAGTAAAACATCCCAAAAATTATCTATTATAGGGTAGATTCTATATGAAGTATCCCATGATTTCTCATAAAGAGAATAACCATCTAGTTTTTTCCTCCATCCAACCCCTGATCCTATTCAATAGATATAATATCTCTAACATCCCATTACCCCTTATGAACATAGGAATTTACCTTGGGTGGTGTCAAATACACCCTCCGGCAATAGAAATAAATAAGGGTATCGTATGAAACCAACCAATGCATCACGATAAGGATTTCGAAGCCTATCATCATGATGCAAAAATATTTCAAATGACGATATATCCTCCCAAATCAAGAGTGGAATCCTTTAAATTTCATATACTCTCATATCATTCACTCACAGGAGTATCTATGGTCAAAAACAACAAAATTACACCATTTTTATCCCATGGTTCTCTAAAATATATGCAGATAAAAAGGATTTTGAAGAGCCTATCTCAAATAAGGTAAAAAGTAAAGTATAGGGTACTATAATAGTACCTCAAATTGTGGAAATAACAATGAACTACTCCTCTGTAGTAGGTTTCACTATATAAATATTTCCAGATTCATGGCCTTGAGATACATCCAAACTAAATTGGGAATGACCACATTGTTGATTCTATGACTATAATATCATAATACCTAGACCAAATCCACCTATTTGGATTGATTAGCTAGTATTAGACCATCTCCATTCCATATTTTGTGCTTTGGATCTTGTACCTGAATGTAGTGGCAATATAGATTTTTTATCACTAGGAACTAGAGGGAAAGTTTGGTAGAAAAGCTGAACATTACCCATCCTTCTTTAAGATCAAAAATCTATTGGGAACCTCATACACTCGGTATTTTTATTCCATACTATACCACATTGGTAATGTACTACATCATTGTCAGTCCATGTCATCTGAATCACAATGCCGCCACGAGAAAAATTGAAGTAACATTTTATGCAGTTTGAAGGACCGTCTCCCTATCTCAAAGATGAACTTCCCAAGCCCACACTGCTCACTTCCCTCATGTTTTTCTCAGTGATGAGGCCCTGATTCACTCCCTGTGAAATAGATTTTGGTTGTAAAACTTTTATCTCTGATTGGATGGGGTAAAAAATCAGATTCTCCAACCATCTCATAATCATAAAATCATCATCATCTTGTGTGAGTACAAAATGACGAGGCTCATTGAAAAGAGTTGAATATTCTATCACATGCATAAAATCCTACCATAGGTGTATAAAATCTCTAGAGAAATATCCTCTCATTGTTTGTAGAATGAAGAAGTCAATGAATACTGTCTGGAATTCGATGAAGACCATAACCTGATGATGATTAGTATTGGAGATGACATCCCCCCAAATTATAGAATATTTTTCAAGAATGTAGGTGGTTAGATTGACCCTCCACTATGTAGGAATCTATAAATTCACAAATATGGATAAATGGACTCCATCCATGGATCAACAGCCAGAGGACTACCATCCCCCAAGAAAATGTGAGGATACTTCTTCTGAAATTCTCATGTCAACTCTTCCATAGTAGGGGCATGCGGCGAATCTCCATATACCGATTGCATAAAGCATAATTAGCTCCCTAAATATAAGAGTTAATACTAATTTATGGGGAACAATATGTTTCTATTCTTGAATATAGTGGTTAATACTAGTGGTTTATGTCCCACCACCCTTGGAGCATGGACATCGCCACACACATGGCACATGAATCTGGGAAATATATGCGACATAACACTATAATTTCAAAATGTTAGACTCATATATGATTTAACAATAGATTGAATCAATATAAAAAGAAATTATTGTTATAATTACTTCCTATAAATGAGTTATACTTTTATTCCTGCACCTAATTCTTAGTGTAGGTGATAATAATGGTCACAAATATTTGTATGAGACACTTCTAATTACACAGTACATCTTATGGGTCAGGGTCATTATCTCATTTTTCAATAGAGGTCCCAGTATATGGAGTGTCAATGTCATGGTATGGAGGAAAAAAAATTTGTTTCCTATTGGAATCACCATTTAATAGTAAACACTTCATTTAAAAGATTAGATTCATGTATGTCCGTACATGTTTATATGAATATAGTTATCATAGTCCTGTTTGATGAATCACCATTTGTAATATATAAATATTCATTCTCATTATAAATTTTTATTGGAACATCAGGTAAATATGAATGAAACCTTATATCCATTATCTAGATGTTAATGTTCATTTGAATTTATTTGATTAAATCTATTACCATTCCGAATTTATTGATGTACATGATTCATAAATAAAAGTTGGAATTCATGCAATCAAAATAATCTAATGTTTTATCCCATTGAACCACTGGTCCATGACTGAAATATGATATAAATGGTTAGTTAAGGTGCATCATCAATCTATATTCGAAAAAAACATTTATATTGATGAAGACATTTTAATTTATCCAAATATTTTATCTCTAAAATAAATGTTTGCACATTTAAATAATAATCAAGGCACTCACAAAAATCATAGTCAGTACAATAAATGAATTCAATTTGATATACATATATGGTATGGGATAATTCAGGACATTTAAACACTCCAGTTCTTATATGATGTGTGATATGATACCACCATTCCATTCCAGTCCAAGGAAAACAATGTTGAAAATAATAATATCAGTAATAGTGTCACCAAAAATATTTTTCACCCAATGGTAAAATCTATACAACTCTATAGGCAGAAACCAATAAAACCAATATCCCATCCTTGGTAATTTGGTTTTCTTCAATACACGGGTCAACTATTCCCATAAATAGACTCATAACCAAATTTTGACACATCATAGTCTCCTATATAAAAACACAGACAAGAAGGAAAATTGAAAAAAGAACCCCATTAATCTCATTTGTAGAATCCGAACCCTAAATCCACTATGTACTACCCTGATCCGATTGCCTGAATGTCCTCATGCATGCCCCAACATAAATCATAGGATGAAAACTAGATGGAAGAGACTAGGGTCTTTTCTTGGGGAGACTATTCCCTATTGACCAGAGCATATAACACTGGTTAAAACTAAAGGTAAGTAGTGGTAGGAGAAATAAATAACCAGTAACGGAAAAATAAATCATCCGAATAACAAACATGTATAAGCTAAATAAATATATGATAAAAAATAATTTTCATGTCATGATGCTATAAAAAACTATAAATACACAAGATACATTTGTTTAGGAATATACAACATTATAAACAAAATAAAAAATGGAACAAAATCATCCTCCACTAGAATCATGAGTATATTATTGGTCCTCCTCTCTCGTACACTATACTAATATTGAAAATAAAACATCAAAATCTACGAAATTCAAGTTTCATATCCATGCAATCAAGATGTATATTTGGTTACCATATGTTGCCTAAAATGGTTGTGAGATATACTCAGTGGCCCACCACAAACGGTTTCGAAATCTATCTAGTCCATGAATATAAAAAGATATGTGTGTAAGTAATGATAGGGGTAAAGAAAAAAATAATTAAAACATATCGGTTCAGATTTCACATGGGAGACATGGACCACACTAACTTCTTCCTCAAAAGCTATATTCCTCTAAAACAATGTCAACCTATATAGATATTGTATATATATATATATAAATGCATGATAAGATATATATATATATATACATACATATATATTTTTTTAGATACCATATAAGTCTACTAGAATGCATGTATGGAATGCATAATTGGGGAGTCGAAGAGCCAAGTGTAAAAACAGACCGAACCAAATAATGATCTTTGGCCTGGAGGACGCATCCTAAAACATAGAAAAAAATTAATCCTTAGCTCTTATTAAATTTTAATACTTTGATTTTCTAAGGTGATATGTAAAGAGGAACCCAAGCTACATTACATGATCACTATTATCATCCATAAATGTAAGACTTTTTCCAAGGTGATGCTTATGTGTACCCTAATTATCATTCTCAGTGTGTTTAAATGGAATAACTGTTTGAGCCGTTCAATGATATTACATATACAAAACCAAGTATAGGTTGTCTCATAGTATAATAACATTTCTCACTAAATCCATCAATGGTATTCTACTGGGGAAGAAGGTATCACTCATGGGTAATGTATATAAGGCATCCACCTGGTGATCCCATACAAGGTATTCTATAAAAGAAACCACATTTCACACCTAGAGTATTTGGATTCATTTAAGATATTTTAATTTATAATGCCCGATTATCCCATATGTGGAATCCTTAATTCACGACCTAAGTTTCACCTTCGGATTATTGTATGGGAATGGGTTTAGCTAGCAAAAAACAAATACCATTTAATAAAATAAGTACAATCATCCAAAGGAATGGTTACACTCATCAATTGGTGGTATAATTCAATTCATGGAAAGGGAATCTTAGGCCTTTAAGGATGGCGCACCCCTCAGGGTGGATCGCATTGGCGTGGTCTCTCTAAGAAATTAATTATTGAGTTTTAATGACTAAATTATACATGGAAAACTATTTATTTTAAGTTCATAAACATTTAGGAGGTGTTATTAGAGGATTACGAAATGCAAAAAAATTGATCATGATAAATACATTGAGACTTCAAAATGAAAGAAATATACCCCATAACTTATGTTGTTAGATGACCTCTTGTTTGTTGTATAAATATGAATCCATTTTAAATAGAATGAATTATCATAATTGAAAAATTAACTAAAAATAGAGTATATTAACTTACACTGTAAATAATGTAGAAGATAACAAGAGAAACTATAAAAATAAGGAAGTAGATTGAATACATTATTGAGTGGAATCTAATGAGATGAGAAAGGGAAATATTGGAGTTTAGATAGCATGGAATCCATAAACCCTATCTTAGGCATGTAGGGGGTCATTAATGAGGGATGGTTGTTATTCATGGGAGGTGAGTGGGATAATAGAAGGATAAATAAAAATTAAGTAAAGGAATAAACATTAAATTTACAATTTTTTAAGAGGCATACTATTTTTCCACAGAGTTGGAAAAATCTGGCCCCAAACATGGGATAGATAATGTCCATGGATAGTGGACTGATATGAGAGGGGAGAAACATTTGTTTAACCCTGATCTACACATTTTGTCCCCTCTACCGGGACCTGCAACACTTAGTATGGTTTGTATAAGCAGTGTATCTTCAGGAGTATGATTTTAAAATACAATTCACTTGGTTTGTTTCCTATAGAACATAGTGTTCAGGGATATGAAAAATCCCCATATACTTTTTATTCCTTCCGTAGACCATGTGGAACATTTATAATAATAAAAAGGGTTTAAACAAAAAATTAAGGATTCCATACATCATATAAATATCTGGGATGCCAAATCATGAGGTACATTCCTCAGTGTATGGGATATGATGGATTATGGTATAAAATGTGAAGTGTGAAACCTATCATATGGGTTGTGGTGGTTTCTAGAGAATACATAATAACTATATGAATATGTGATATGGTACGATTTGATGATGTGATTCGCGAGGTACATCTTGCGATACTTATCATAGGTATTGTTAGGGTTTCTTATTAATGTAGAGACATTCATTAGGATGTGCATCATTGGAACATAGTGGAATACCATTGGGGTATATAAAGTAGGGTACCCCTATTGATTAAATATAATTAATTATCTCTTTTATGTGATACTTGGTCAGAAACATGCATGGTGAGGTTGAGAACATAATATAACTATTTATGTGATGTGTTAGTTTCACTTTTGATAATTGTACTCTAGCATGCCTTCATTATCTTTTTTAAGGGAGGATAAAAGGATGATCCTGTTGAGTAAACTATTATACTCACCCCAGGTATATAAAAACTATTTTTTAGTATAGTAGGAGTAGGTTAGATATTAGCTTTGATATTACAAGATAACAGTTTTACAAGATATTTTTTAGATTCCTGGCCCCTTATCTTTTTGTACTAGTAGTTTACCTTTCTAGTTGTTTAGTTGTATATGAAATTTCATATATTTACATGTATTTTATTTTATATATATCTTAGTGGGAGTTAATTAGTGAATCTTTCCTATTTTTGTCTTTTTCATGTTCTCTTAGAGGGAAATTCCTCTCATTTGTATGTTTATTATACCGTCAGGGCTAGTCATCAACTTGGAAGCTTCCGGAGGTCGGACTCAGGAAATCATTGTCTCTATTCTCTCATTGTCGGACAAGTAGGGGTAATATTTGTGGGGAGGGGGTCATGACAAAGTGGTATTGGTGTTTCATGGGGATAAATATGATGAAGTTTGGTAAGAGATCGAAATATGGGATAACAGATGAGACACGAGTTTTTCGGCCACCTATGATCTCATATATGAACATTTATGTTTAATGAGCCTACCAAAATAAATGGTATTGGTTGAATTGTAGAGGCCAAGGAAAGTATCAAGAATCATTCTACTTTAATCCACTGTTTAAAATGGGTATACTATTGGATTAGGTTAACAATAAATATATGAATAATGTGTATAATTTTACATTCTAGGATTAAGAGAATAACATTTTGTTCCTTATGAATATATTCATTGAGGTCTACATCCTCATTAGGTTCTAATTGATGATGTTTAGTAAGAAGTGTCATCATATCACCACATTTTGGATGAAAATTATGACAATACTTAGATGAAGAAACTATGAGAGTTTCATATCTAGAGTCTATATAAGTATGAGGGATCTTTTTCAGAATAAACATAGAGTAATGGTTGGAGGATGTTTAGATAGATTTCAATTTGATCCTTGTTTTAAAGGAGCATTAGTTTTCATTGTTTGTGATATTACTGCATGGAGGGCAAGGAAGTGGTGGATATTTTTCTTAAGTGATATTGAAGAGTTATAATTCTTGTTAGATAAGTTCTAAGAATAGTTTTGAGTGGATTTAATTTCATTAAATGCAATTCAGACCATCTCTTGGGTCTACTAACCCTTTAATAGGGGTTTTTTTAGTGCGAATGGTTTCATGATTCATTTTAGGTAACTTCTGTAATATTCTTCAGAACTGTTATCAAATGAGGAGGCTATGTTGATGAATTTTGTAGAGGATTCTCATCCAAATATCCAATGATAGGTCACCCAATTCATGTTTTTGACATCTCTTGAGGTGATAGAAAGAGGATTTTCTAATAATGGGATGTTGGCTAGAACAAGATCATCATTAGAACATATTCATCAAGATTAATCATGATGCAAAAATATTCTCCATGGTTCCTAATTTCTTAGAAAGAATAGTTATTGGTTAGGCTGGAGAAGGTCTCTGACCTCATTATCTTATTTTTCCCAGGAAGGATCTCTCGGACCTAATACAAGGGGTTATATGAGTATTTTTTTTGACAAAGAGGCTAACTTCATCCATGGTGAGAGTACCCGACCATTATATTCACTCAACATGTGCCTAGTGCACCACTTCTAGTTCCTTTATTGGGGATATTTCATCCAAGGTAGAAGTAGAAAAGTTATCCAGATTGGGATCAGGAGAGAGGAGATGGTATGAGAAACAGACATCCCTGAGACACTTCTCATGCTCATAAAGTAAATAGACGCCATGGATTAGGTCTGGATTGCTTCATTCTCAAGTGTTTATAGTGTCAAGTGATCCAGAAATCATTCGAGTTACCATTTCCTTATTTATACATGGGTGCATTTTTTTTATCCAGGTGATATACACTTCTTTATGTCACCTTCCCCAGTCTATGCATCATGATTTGAGATTTTTAGAATTTCAGTTCCCTTAATGATGACTACACAAGTTATAGGTTGAGCATATTTTAATGAAAAATATGGAGACTGTGAGAAAGGGATCTAGAAGAGCCAATTTTGTGGATACTTCCTCTATTTACAGATACATCCATGTGATGTCATCCTTGGCATGGTTGGCTATATTGAGTTCAAGATATAATAGATCACAATGTTGTGAAGATGTTCCCTGATATATATTTTATGTGGAGGTTGTATAATTACACCATTGATGTGAGATTGAGGACAAGAGAGATATATAATTTTTTGTTTAACCTATCATTAGGTCTTAATGTAGGATTATGCCTTACGAATTGAGAGAGCTACGAGTATAGCTGGATGATCTGCTGAAGTGCAGTTTTTTTTTCAGATAACTGTATCACCATGGTGTGCACCAGTTTTGTTAATTATGAAGGAAAATATATGTAAGAATATTTGTACTGATTATTATCATTTTAATCAGATGACAAGGAAGAAATACTTTCATATTTCAGAGATTTATTATTTATTCAATCAACTTATAGGAGAAATTACATTGTTTAGAATCGTTCTACATTCTGGATATCAACATATGTGGGTGAATAATGACGATATTCTAAATACTACATTCTAATTTCATAATGGTAATTATGAGTTCACCAAGATTTCATTATACATAACTAATTCTCCAACTACGTTCATGGGATTTATTAATGTAGTGTTCATGGAGTATCTGCATATGTTTGTGGTGGTCTTCATCGAAGACATCCTTGTGTACTCTGTGTCAGAGGAATAGAATATAGAGCATCTGCATGCCATTTTGGTGGTTCTTTATCATCAGTGTCTATTAAATAAGTTTTTAATGTGTGAATTCCAGGTTCCAAATGTTTTTAGGGCATATGGTATCCCAATAAGAAGTATTCTTGGATCCTTCAAAGATAGATGGAGTTATTTCATTTGAATCCCCCTAGATTTTTATAGAGGAGTAGAGTGTCCCCGGTCATAATAACTATTACAAGTGGTTCATTACTAATATATATTTGGTTTTGAATCCATTAATAGTCTTGATCGTAATGGATTAGTTTTTATTATAGACTGACCATTATCAATAATCTTTTGAGTACCTAAAGGATGCGTTTGTCAGCACTAAAGTCCTGTGTTTGTTAGTAGATGGAGTTCATTTGAAGATTTTCTATGAAAATTTGAATCGTTTTCAGGATATGTTTTGATGAAATAGTGATTATTTTTTTCTTATAAGTCTAAATAGTAAATTCCCAATGAGTCGAATTATTACATCTATGATATCGAGTTAGAGGTTGTTGTTTTTTCCTTGAAGTTGTACTGAAATTACGTAATAGGTGAGCATTTTGTTGGTTTTACCAATAATTAATTTCGAATGTATGTATTATAACAATGTGTCTTGAACTTGCATAATGATGGTGGATGGAATTCATATATGATTATAACTTTGAGATTTTTTTACACCAGGAAAGGGATATTTTATAGATGATGCGCAATGGAGGATATCACATAGTGTAACACTTAGATGTATTTATGAAATATTTTCCCATAAATAATTCTAATTATTCAATATCATACATTGCATGAAATCATGAGTTTAATAGAACTGTGAGTCACCCTTAGTAGAAAATTACCATTATTACATTACCATTAAGTTATCCATCCAATGTCCCGTAGGCCTTCAAATATTTTTATTATTGATAAGTCTTCCTTTTATGGGAAGGAGGAAACCCAAAGTCTTCATGGAGATAGGCCAATCATACCTGAAAGACAATAGGGTGAAATCCATATTGAAACCCAGATCATCCCCTTCCCAGCATAAAAACAAAATGAAGCACTCTAACGATGGAAGGCAAATTAGCTAGCAAGTGTCCTGTGTCAAAGCACAGGCCCGATCCGATGGCTGACCCCATACCCTCTAAAAAAACGAATCTGAAAAGCACTAAAAAGTTGAACCACCAGCTCTGAATCCTCCTCTAGGTCTATTCCAAGTGATCAAGTCCAGCATAACAGCTCTCCACCTCCAGGATCGAACAAATGAAAAACAACTTCACTGAACACATTAATAGCCTTAAGAGAACCAAATAGCCTTCAGATTAAAGAAAACAAGAAAAAGGATAGATCCAAGTCTAACTGTCCCACAACAATCACTATGAGGACAGAAATAGAAAGAACCATGTCGTGACCATAAGGCACCCTTCAAACACATCCACAGCAATCCGAAAAGGAGGAAAAACTAAGGAGAATGGAGCCAAATATTTGACACCTAGGACTGGAAGATCCAAATCCATATTTACGTGGAATTATTTTTCTACTAATTATTTATGAAAAATATAACCCAATTAAATATAAAGGTCATATTTTTATTTTTGGTAATGATAAATTAAGTTAATTATAATTATTTAATGGAACATATATTATTTATATATGATAAAATATTATTCATATTCATCCAATAGATATTTTAGTCATATGATATGAATAAAACATATGTTATGTATAAAAACTTATATATTTTTCAAAATATATTAATTTTTCTACCTTTTAATTGAAAACCCGTTTAAATTTAATTTTTTTACAAATTAAATAATTTTATATTTCAAAATAAACCTATTCTATAGAAGAAAAATATTAGAATTTACTTTTGTTTAATGTTTGATATTCTTCTAATTACATTGATGTTTTGAGGAATCGTGAAAATATAATAAAACATCTTTTTTCATTAGAATAATTTATACAGTTAAATTAAATTATTAAATATTTTAAAGGATATATATATATATTATTTTTCTGAGTTAATTTAATTTAGGTAATTGATAATAAATTTTCACTGAATTTAGATGTAGAATGATTTCAGTATTTTTCATTGTTATGACTTTTAAAAAAAATTTCTCATTCTGACAACAAGATTGATTTTAAAATAATTAATGAAACTTCTAGGTTTAGAATTTTGAAAACTGGATTCCATATTATGAATTTATAGGTATAGATTATGTAAATAGATTTATTTTACTGTTTTCTATTATGAATAATATCTTCGGTAATTTTTAATAATAAGAAGAAAGGGTAAATCAGGTAATGAAGAGTAAAAATAGTATTATAAAATTATCCTAACACTTCCCCAAATTATATTGGATGACTTTTATGACCTAAATCATAGTCGGTTCGTAATTCTATCCATTAGAATCCACTTGGATGGGATTATGACATTTAATTTAATTTATTTAATGGAATTTTTAATATGTCTTACACAAAATGTTATTACTATATAATTTTTAATGTAAGGTTATATAAAAGATAAATTAGATTATAAATAATCATTTGGAAGATATATTTTTTTATCATGGTAATCTATTTGAAATTTTTAGTAATTAAATAATTAACTTATAGGCTTATACGTTGATAATGCAAAAATTATTTAATTGATATAAAATAAATAATATTTTTTATTAAAAATATAATGAGAAATAAAAAAACACGTGGAACATTTTTATTGATAAAATATATCTAGATCATAATAATCCAAGGGTAGGGTTATTTCAATTTTTGTCCATATGGAAAAAATTATGAAACATATAATATATTATTTAAAGTGTTGTTAATATTTTCCACATTAATGGTTTAATAATTATAATGTTTTTAATATAGGATTTGACAGAATATATATTCTACTATAATTATTCTTTTAATATTTAGTGAAATTGTATTTATCATAGTATTAAATTTTGGATTTTTATTCAAAAAATATATATATTAAATAATTACCAAATACTGATGAAGTAATTATTTTATAAATACAGATAACAAAAAATGTTATTAAATATATTAAAATAAATAATTTTTAAAAAATTAATATATCCTATTAATTTTATAGATGAACTTTACCTCTTAGAAATATTCCAATTTTTTCAAATTTAACAAGTAATATTTATGTTGTTAATTATTAATGAATTTAATAGTGTCAAAATTGACACTATTGTTTGTTTATCAAAATAATGCATTATTAAATTATTTAAAATTAATTATTTTTTAATAATATATAATAACTATGATATTTTATATATGTTATAAATTATTTATTTATGGTCTAATTCAAATCAGATAAGTAAATATTTCACCCTTTTAATATAGAAATATTTGATACAATAGTTAAAATTAAATAGAATAACATTGTGTTCATTAAAATGATGAGGCTTAAATTGACAGAAAAAGTTATCTAATATTTATTGTTTGATGATATTATAAGCTTTTATTATCTCATCATGTAATCTTTTATATTTTGGAGGTTCATTTATGTGGTTTTATTTTATTATAAATTAATATTTTTGGGGATTTCAAAAGTGCCAATCACCTCGATTATAAAAGGGAAAATCCTCCCTCTTTTCTTACCAACTCATTGAACCTTCAAGATTAGATATCCCCTATCCTTTTCAAATCAAAAATTTCAAAGTGAAATTATAGATGTTATGGTCTTGTTGAAAGATCAACTCTATAAATTTAATAGAATATTTATATGGTGCATATCAAAGAAGAGGTAGTCTCATCTACCGATTATTTCAAAATTATTTCTTATTCAACTTCCTCTACTTGTGTTGTATCCATTATAATTTAACAACTATATTATCACTTAAATAATAAGATGATATTATGATTATGTAACAACCATAGTCCACCTTCAATATATCCTACTAAAAACAAAATCACCACGTGTGCGTACTTATGGATCACCGTTTCCACATCGTGGTGTAATATTTTTTTCAGAACCAATATAAATGAATGGGTATCAAGATGTAAATAAAATATATATATTATGATTATATAATAATATTAATTCTATAAAAAAATTAATACTATCCACTTCCATAACATTTCAAAATTATGGGAAGGATATCGTCGCTCGTGCATACGTACGACCTACCATCTATGTGATTTGATGTGACTCATTCTATCTGATATCCATTGAAGAGTGATAATATAAATATATAGAGTGAATAAATATGATATATATTATTCTCTTATCATTTTTAATTATATAAATATGGTTTAATAAATAGACCAACAACCGATTCGACAAAACATTCATAAGA
Source organism: Viscum album (assembly GCA_963277665.1). Classification (NCBI taxonomy): domain Eukaryota; kingdom Viridiplantae; phylum Streptophyta; class Magnoliopsida; order Santalales; family Viscaceae; genus Viscum; species Viscum album. Next base: position 1,267,209,868 of record OY728160.1, read on the forward strand.
AAATGAAATAGTTAGTACCCAAATAATGAGTAATAATGAAATGTTATTAACAAACAAGAAAATATGATCATATATGATATCATAAAAGTTAATATGATTATGTAATAATTAAATCAAATTATTTAAATCATTATACATTAGTTTTAGATAAATAAAAAGGATATCAAACCTCAAGTAACAGATAAATTCACAATCTCATTATTTTATGGGATTAACTAAATGTAAGTATTTACGTGGGTAGATTTATCATCAATGTAAATATTTCCTAAAAATTTATTCCAAAATAAAATATTTATTATTAAAAAATGGTTAAAAGTTAATTGTATCAATTGGTAAATTTTTAGTAAATCGTATAAAAGGAATATTTCATAGTTTTCATTATAAGGTACATTTTGACTTATTCAAAAAAAGTATGGGAAGAATGATTTATTTTATCATATTAACGATGAACATATTTTTTTAATTTCATAATGACTTTTTACATGAATCATAATTTATAAGAATTAAAATTTACTTTTAATGAATTTATTTCTTCTAAAATTACATGTAATTTTGAGAAAAGAAAACATTTTTAAGAAGAAATGATATTTTCTTCAAGAATTGATTCAAAGTGTTCTATCAAAATTATTTTCCATCTAAGATGGAATTATTTAATAGGGTTATGTTTTAATTATTCAATTCCTATTATAACTATGGGATGTTTCTTTTTATGACATAATTCTATTTATGAAATCTATCTTTTTCTAGAATATGATATCATAGAATAATGTTTAGGAAACCCATTTAATTCTTTATGTTAGGATATGATTAATCAATTATGTTTCTTTAGAATGAGTAAGAATTATTTCATTATGATATGGGTGGGAACTATATCTCTCTCTAACCTAATGTTTATGGATTTATATCTCATGATATAGACATGGAATGAATGGGGAATGATATCAGTTTAGTAATATAGTCCTATAATGATGAGTGATCTATGTTCAATAATAGACATTGTTAGCTATGATGGTCTTGGAAATCGGCCTCAAATAATGTCAAATGATTATACATGCTTACATGTATTAAAAAATTTCAATGTATTATATCGTGACATTTGGTAATATGCTCATGGTTTCTTGATGGAATTTTATAATTTATCCAATGAAATTATATCAAAAACTTTTATATGAAAGATAATATTTTAAAATGTTATGTTTTTATATTATTATGATTTTTATATGATTAAAATCTCCCTTGTTTACCCTAATTGAGCATCTAATCTCACCATTACTTATGTTTTCTTTCCCCATCTCATGAAGAAGGGTATTAAGTATGATATGTCAAAATTCGGTCTATTAATAGCGAAATGAGTGGGAGAAAACATAGATTTATTATGAACCAATTGTTTATGTTTCCCAGTTTCTAATGATACTATATATATGGTTATGAAATAGATTTACTATTTTTAATGAATATTCCTAAATTATGATTCAAAATCAATGTATGTCAAATATGGTTTGTTGTAATTTATTTTATAGAAAATGTAGAGTTACCTTTTGAAACTAGAATAATATAACCTTAGTATGATCCCTATGGATATGTCACAATATAGTTTAAAATCCTAGTGTTTTAGAAATGATCTTGAATAACTGAGGATAAAACAAAATGTGTCCAAAATTAAAATTTTATTATTGATCATGTGATTTACCAATTAGGAATATATTTCTCACATGACGATTCTTAGTTTTAGTAAATCGTTTAAACCTAATGTAAATGCATTAATTTTGAATTCAATGGAAACTAAAATGATTTTTCTCCTGGTAGACCGAATGTTTTTGAGATGGAATAAAATATATTATCATTAGGGTCATAAAAAATTCTCTGGATATAAACCATGCATGACTTCCAAATGGGAACAAAAGTGAACAACATTTTTTGAGCCCTTCTCACGATATCATCTACATTGATTCAGTGGGTCTTCTGATCCACTAATGGTTGAAAATGGTTTAGTACAACTGAAAATATATTTTTATTTCTAAAATATAAACATAAAGTTAACTTTATCTTGGAATTTTATCATCTGAAAGGTGAAGTTGATCAAAAGTGGACTCTAATCAATAATTGGATGTAAATTGATGAAATTGAATATATAGAATGGGATGATTTTATGAACTCATTTTTGAATAATTACGTTCCTAATATTAATCTTTCAAATACATTAATATCTATGAGTAAATCGTTCGATTTTCTATCAAGGTTGAGATGGATAATGGAGAAACCATTCACTCCTATGGGTTTAATAAAAAACATAAAACATGGGATTCGAGGGAAAATATAAGGACCACACTGAAAGGAATATGTGTTTTCCCTTATGCTCAATGTGTGGAAAGAAACATAGAGTAATTTTTCTTAAAGGGACTAGAAAATGGCAAGGGTGTAAGAGAAGGATATCACGAAATTTAATGCTGACGTGATTGGAAAAACATTTCTATTCATGTGAATGGAGAAAAGGCAACACATAATGAACCTTCCACAATACAATACAACATGTGCAAGGAAATGGGGAATTATTCCCACCAATGACCTAATCTAAAGGTTATTGATTATTATTGATGTTAGCAAACTCTTATGGACAAATACAATGGAAAGTCATATGTGATCACTATTAGTGATGTGGAGTATGATAATAAAGTGGTAATAGCACACTAACCATCCACTCTAAAGTAGAAAATGTTGTATTAGATTATGTATCCATCCAATATTTTATTTATAAATAATTTCTACGGGAATCGAAATTTTACCTCAACAATTAGATGTTGATTTAGTTGTGAAAACGCCTTATGGAACAAAGGACACATAAAAAATTTATAATTCTTTTAAATTTGATGTTTGTGGGAATGTTCATCCTCAAAATCATGTGATTCTTACTTTATTGGATTTTGATGTGATTCAAGGTATAGATTTAATTTCACTATATGTAGATCATATACATTTCTAATTAAGGTAAACCACATTTCATATTTTGGATCATTCTATGATCATCTATCGATGTATAGATGAATACGACCTTCCAATGGAATTTTTTTTAAATCATATGGGTCTTTGTTCCAAAAAATGAAGGTTACATGTCAGAAATGGTTAGGGATAAACTCACCATTAATAATAATCTTATTGTATGGGAGTTTTTTATTTTCATTACAGATGAATATCTATGTCTTCTATTGAATTGTGATGTTTATTTTTCAACAAAACTCATATTAGATGATATTCATATACCAAACACACCTTATAGAATGACCCCAATTCTGTTGTAGGAATTGAATAACAAACTTCCCAAAAATCATGACAAGGGATTCATATTCCATAGTGCATGTCCTTATGATGAATATATTCTATTTTTTTAGAAGAATGATCGATCAATGAGACACGACATTGATTATCGATAACATAACATATAACTATAAGAATCAAATATCATCTTTCCTGCATTAATGATTATTCAGCAAACTATACGGAGCTCAATAAATTCCCAAGATTAATCTTCATTTTGGATATCATGAATTATGATTCAATAAAGATGATATTAAAAATACAACATTTTTACAAGGTATGGACACTGTGAATTTATAATGATGCCTTTTGGTCTTACTAATTCCCACGATATCTTCTTGTATACTATTAGTATATTATTTAGAGATTATCATGATCACTTTATGGTATTATTTTTATAATATATTGTTATATATATTAATGGAAATGAAGAATGTGAAGATTAATTGAGGATTATACTAAATATCCTTAGAAATGAGAAGCATTATGAAAAAATTACAAACTGTGAATTTTGGCATGAGAATATTTCATTTTTCGGTCGCATAACATCATGATAAGGCATATCAGTAGAACTTTCAAAAATAATTTTTTTGAATGTTTTCCTTTACCAAAAATGGTAAATGAGATCTGATTTTTTTCATGGGTTGGAAGGATATTATCGATGTATTTGAAAATATTTTTCATGACTATGTAATTCACTCATCATGATTACTAGAAAAGGAATTATGTTCATCTTGTTGGAGGAATGTGAAGAGAATTTCAATGATCTAAAAATAAGGTTATCTTGTGCACATGTGCTCACATTTCCATATAATAGAGAATGGTTTGTGATCTAAAATAATTATTCCAATAAGGGGTTTGGATGTGTTCTCATGGAAAATTATATTGTGATAGCTTATGCCTCACGCCAATTGAAAATCCATGAGAGAAATTACCGAACTGATTATTCAGAGTTAGTTGTGGTAATCATTGCATTAATGATTTGGAGGCATTATCATTATGGTAAAAGGTGTAATAATTATACTAATCACAAAAGATTAAATTATATTTTCACACTAATAGAGATGAATATGTTCCTAAGCAGATGGTTGTAGTTTGTTATAGCTTACGACTGCTCAATACATTACCACAATGGGAAAGAGAACAAGGTGGAAGATGATTTGAGTTGAAAGGACCATGTTATCCTATCTTGGATTAGGATTAAAAAAGATCCAATATTTATGGATTAATGAAGGAGGTATGTTGAAATTTTTTAAGGAATTAGAGAAATCATATATTTCTCAAATGAATGTTCATCCATCTATACAAGTGATGATTAAGGAGGCATATAAGGAAAATGCATATATAAAAAAGAAGGTGATAATTGTTTTGAATTCAACCATGATTGCGAAAGAAGAATAAGGTTCAAGAACTATATTTTTATTCCTCCCATAACAAAAATAATGAAGGGGATTTTGGATGAGTCTCATAGTTATTCATTACCTATCCATCCTAGATACATAAATATGTACAGGGACCTGAATGGGTATTTCAGGTGGGATGGAATGAAAAGAGATGTTGTTGAATATTTCTTCTGGTTTTTGGTAACCCAATATGTTAAGGCTAATTATAAAATTATAAGGGGATGATTCAATCATTGCCCATTCTAGAATGGAAATTGGAAAAAATCACTATGGAATTTTTCATCGGACTTCCCAAAACATCCAAAGGATATAATATTTCTGGGTTATATTTGATTACCTTACAAAGTCAGCACACTTAATTTCTATTAGATAGGGTTTATAAGTTGATAATATTTCCATGATATATATAAATTTAGTGGTGAGATTAATGGAGTACAAATATCTATTATAAAAGATTGGAATTTGGGGATTACATCAATATTCTAGAAAAGAATTCGGTAGGATCAAGAAGTAAAGTTATGTCTCAGAACTCCTTATCATCATCACATAGATAAACATTTTTAGAGTTCAATTAAAACTCCAAAAGAAATGTTTCTATATTTATCTATGGATTTCCAGGGTGGATGAGATAAACATATACCTTCAGTAGAAGTTTATTACAAAAAATGTTTCACTCTATTATTCAAATGGCTATTTATGAATCCCTATATGAGAAAAAAGTGTAGAAATCCAAATTTATAGGATGATGTTGGGGAATGATATCTATTAGGATATGATATTTATGATGAAATGGAAGATATGATTAGAGTTATTCAATAACACATCAGAGTTTCTCAGAGTCAAAAAAAAGATACGATGACAACTAACAAAATGACCTAGTGTTTGAAGTGGGTGACACAGTTTTTATGAAAATATTTCACTAGGAGAGAGTAATGATATTTGGAATGAAGCTAAAGCATATCCATTGGTATATCGGTCCTTTTGAAAATATTAATCATGTTGGGAATTTAGTTTATTAATAGGAAATTTCACCAAACATCTCTATGTTCATGATATGTTCCATGTATCTATCCTTAAAAAGAAATAACCTAATCCTTTACATGTACCTAACTCATAAGAAATACCACTGGGGAATGATTTTCTTTTAAAGAATAATCGATAGAGATTTTGGATCATAGAGAAACAGTTATACAAAACAAGACCACTCTATTTGTTAATGTTTTAAGGCAGAACCACCAATATGAAGAAGCTATGTGGTAAATTTTGAATGTGTTATGGAAGAGGTTCCACCATATATTTGTATCAATGTGATGAATGTATAGGGTAATATTCAGTTGGGGGTCGAATGTATCACCCAGATGTTTATATGAAATACTTTATTTAAATAATTTTATTTTTTCAATAGATTTCATTGTACGGAATCATGAATTTAAATGAACTATGAGATTACCTTAGTTTTAAGTGGACATTATAACCTATATGTTATGTTAGCAGGTAAAAATATAACTATCTTATGAAAATTTATGTTTAATTCTTTGGCTAATAATTATTTATGAAATATATAAACTAATTAAATGTAATGAAAATATTTGTACTTTTTATTAATTAATTTATCAAATTACAAATTTTTTAATGAAAAATATATATCACATATTTTTTTTATTCATAAAACAAATATTTTAGTCATCAAATATGAATAAATCTTATTTTATGTATAAAAACCAATATATTTTTGTAAACGGTAATTTTACTGACTTTTAACTGTGAACCCATTTTAAATTAATTTTTTAATAAATTAATATATTATATTGGACAACATGAACCTATTATTTGGATGATAAGAATAAAAATTTAGTTTAGATGAGTTTTTTATATTTTTCTAATAACATTTACATTTTGACCAATAGTAAAAATACACTAAAAGAAATTTTTTCTTTTGAATAATTTTTTTGGTTAAATTAAATTATTAAATGGGTTTAATGTATAAATAGATTATATTTTTAGATGTAAATATAACTTATGTCATTGAAAATAATTTTAAATTTATTTTAGATGTGAAAACAATTCAATCTTTTTTCAATTTGTTAACATCTAAAACATGTTCTCTCATTCTGATAATGAGATTAATTTTAATATAATTAATACAACTAATTTTTTTGAATTTTATATAATGTATTCCATAATTGTAATCTGTAGGTACAATTTATTAATAAAGCCGTTTTTTATTTTTAGTCTTTATGAATAGTAACTTCAGAAATTTTGATTAATACAGTAAAAGTGTAAATCAGGGAATTAATATTGCAAATAATTTTATAAGATTATCATAATAGTTTTCCTAATAACATTGTATGTGTTTTATTCAACCTATATCATCCTTGGTTTTAGATTTTATTATTTTTAGCCCACATGTATGAGATTATGACATTCAATTTATTTAATTTAATGAAAAGTTAACTATTTCATACTTAAAATTTTATAACTATATAATTATCAATATAAGGTAACAAAAAATATAAATTAGATGATAATTAATCATTTTAAATATAAATTATTTTTATTTATCATGATAAAATATTTGTAATTTTTAGGATATAAATAATTACTTTAAAGGATTATACATCGATGATGTAGAAATTATTTAATTGATTGGAAATTAATAATTTTTTTTATTAAAATGATAATAACCATTATAAAACCAAAGAAATTGAAAAAATATTATTGGTAAAATATATGTCCCCCATAATAATCCATGGGTCGATTTATTGTCCATTTTTATCCATATGTAAAAGATTATAGCACTTGTAGTATTTTATTTAAAGTGATGTTAAATTTGTCACATTCATGTTTTAATGAATATAATATTTTTAAAATAAGATTCCCCATAAGATATATTCGACTATAAGTGTCATTGTAAAATCTATGGGATTTATCTTCATCATTTTATTTTATTTTTAATTTTTATTCAATACATATGTACATTAAATAATTACACAAAACTAATGTAGTAATAATTTAATTAGTATAGATAACCAATAAATCTATTTCAAACGTTTAAAATATATGCAATTTATGAAAATTAATATATCCAATAAAAAAATTATATATTACCATGACAACTAAAGATATAATAAAATAATGGGTTCAATTTTAACTTGTTATATTTATATTTTAATATTAAATTTCTTGAAAAGTGTAAAAATTTGATATTGTTGATTTTTTATCAAAATAATGTCTTATTAAATAATTTAAAAATAATTCAACATATTTAAAAATACTGAATAATTATGATACTTTCTAAAATGTTCTAATGTATTTATTTATGGCCTAATTAATATCAAATAAATAAATATATAACTATTTTAATATTGAAATTTTGTAACCATAGGGCATTTTGTTTGGTTTTTATGTGGTTTGAGTTTATCTAAAATTAATATTTTCAAAGATTCCAAAAGTCCCCCTCAACTCAATTATAAAAGAAAACTTCCGCCCACATTTGTGGACAACTCCTTGATCCCTACAGCTTAGATATCCCTTGAAAATTTCCATTATAAACTACCATAGTGACATTTTGGGGGTTCTAGTCTTCTCTAAATACATTCTCAATCACATGAAGAGTAGATTTATAGGGAGCACATCAAAGAAGTTGTAATTCACTCAACTAATTCATTTAAAATTATTTATTCTTCTAATTTCACTTCATGAATTTTGTCTATTATAATGAATTAAGTCCAGTATCAATTAAATACTAGGATTATGTTCTTAATATGTAACAACCACTTTTCATCTTTTATCTAACCTATGAAAACAAAATCACCATGTGTGTGTAGAAACAACTTACCATCTCCATGTAGTGGTGCAATGTTTTTTCCCCTCCACCATACATTGATGAGTCTAATGATTGAAATAATAAATAAATATGACTTTTATAATATAATATTAATTATAGAATAAAATTAATACCATCCACTTCCATACCATTTTACAATTACGGGAATGATGTCCTCACTCGTGTATACGTACTCCATACCATCTCCATGATGTGATGTGATTTATTCTATATGATATCCACTAAAAATGATTATTTAAATTCATATAATGAATAAATATGATTTATGTTTTTTGAATATATTTTGTCAACGATATAACTATAACCAAAGAAAAATAACCACAACTTATATGAAAATACATGCATAATAAAAAAGAAACATTTTATACGTTAATAATTAGTAATAATGAAATGTTATTAGCAAATAGATGATAATATGATCATATATTATATCATGAAAATTAATATGATTATGGAAAAAAGAAATGAACTTATTTAAATCATTATAAAAGATGTTTTTATACATATTTAGGATATCAGACCTGTAACATCCCAAGTAAGTAATGAATAATAGATATTTTTATCTATATCTATTAATGATTAAGATAGTCTTTTAGAGGCTTAAAATGAAAATAAATACAGTCTTATGCACGGAATACACTAATATTCTTAAAAGTTTGTTTTACTGCCTTTTGATGGAAAAACCATTTTGAATAAAATTTTTGACAATTTTATAATCTATATTTGTCAAAATAAACATATTCTTTATTATTGGGAAATCAAAATTTACTTTGTGTGAATTTTTGGTAATTTCCTGGCAATGTTCATTTTTTAATGAATAGTGAAAAATACTGCATTTTACATCAAAACTGCTTTTAATCTACTTTATTTATATGATTATATTATATTTTTAATTGGTTTTAAAGTTAAATTAGAATATATTTTTACCATTTAATCCAATGGTGGTCATTATGATTAATTTCACTTTGAAATTGGGCATCAACTAATGCCAAACTTTTCATAGATATTGTTTCAAAAAAACCCGCTATTTGTTTTGACAACGGGAATTATTTTTAAATCAATTATTACAATTTCTGTGTTTGGAATTTGGTAAAATGGATTACATATTTGGAATCAGAAGTTCCAAATTATGTAATCAAGACTCTTTTGTTTTTGGACATTATGAATAGTAACGATGGTAATTATCTTTAATTATCTTGATTAATGAGTAATCGTGTAGTTAAGGATAATAAAATGATATCATAATAATAAAAAATACCACAAGATGTGTCCTAAGGCTACTGGATGTCTCATGGCCGACCATGGGATTCCTTGTGCCAAACTTGGGGGCCCCATGGAATCACTTTTGTTAGAAAGTGACTTTTTATCTTTCTATTTTTAAAGAATGATAAATGTAACGAAGAATGTATCACCTAAGTAAAATATTTTTAATTTTGTCTACATAGATTATATTTTAGACTATAAATATTAATTGTAATTTTAAAAAGATTTCCTACATCATGATATTTTTTTCATAATTTATATATTTTAAATAAATTAAATTATTTATGACATCATGATGATGCAGCGATTACATCATTAATAAAGGATTTAAATAAAATGGAAAGATAATGTAAAATCTAAGACGTACACATGTCCAAAACCTATTGGATGGGTGGATTTAGAACCCTTATCACCTTACCCTTGAATTATATCAATGTGGGACCTTTTGAATCCGAAAATCATTTTCAAATAAAGTAAAATTTCTTTACATTCCAACAGTGCCCCTCCTCTCCTCTTATAAAAGGCCCCCACCTCTACCTCCTTACCCACACTCTCAAAGCCTTTGGATCGGCCAAACACTGCCCATTTTCTCTCTCCACATACCTCTCTTACTCATTGAAGCCTCACTTTGGGCAGAAGTCTTCCCAAGGAATCCTTTGAGCTTAAACCAAAGGGAGTTACCCGATTTTAAGGTAATGTCATCACTTGAGTCCTTTTGTTTTATTTTTCTTCCCCAACCCCCTAATCTCTTTTTATTAATTTCATTTGTAACAACTCCAGTATCTTCAATATACTATTATGTTTTTATAAGAATGATTCGAGCTACACTTACACACACCTACATCTAATGGTTAAAGGACATACTGTTTCCATGGATGGTGAATTTATGCCTCCCGAAATGATGATTGTTCAAAATTCTTTTAAAACCTTCAAAGGTGGCCATTAAGATGTCAATATATTTATATATGATGTATAATATGTTTATGTTTTCCTTAAGCTTCTTTATTTTTTATTTTGGGCATTCCTTTATGGTTTCCATTATGGGTAAACACGATATCTTCATTTAAGGAAGTGCGGACTACCACCCCCTCAAAGTGATTTGATTCCTTAAATACCATATGTGGGATGTATAAAGGATGGAACTATGATATTATATATGATATTATACTGGAATTATAATATACCTTTATATCATTATGATTCCATTCTATAAAATACGAAATATAAATGAAAATAGCGTTCATGCGTACGTACGGCTTACCGACTCCATGAATGCTGCATTTCATTTCTTACCTCTAAATGATTATGTAATATTATAAATGCATTTATATACTAGATATATATGATATATACATCATGATTATAATTCTGGATATAATGGATACATGACCAACTTGTAATTATAAAGGGTTTTTTTTTACTCAAGTACCAATGATCGTTAAAACGACCGTTATTAACTTAAATAATTACATAGTTTTCATGACATGGAAATTAGTGATATAAAAGGAATAATGAACTTGAAAAAGGTTCTTGAGAAAGTAGAAATTAACTCAAGTTTATTATTCAGTACATTAAAGAATGATAGAGTCAAGTCGGACCCGAGGTATGGGACTTCGTCTAAATCTCCTTTCATTGGGGCATATTTTTTATGATACACAACTGTATTTTATATGGTGTATAAACCCCTTTGACTTTTACATTTATTCAAAAAGAATATTTTTTATATGTATCGTTTAAAAAAATGAAAAAAGGGAATGATTTTGTCGTACGTATGCGGTGACAACGACTTCCCCGCCACCGTGACCATTATTTGAGTTTCGGCTTCCTCTACAAGCCATACCTTTTATTAAAAGAAAAATAAATACCATGTGTTAATTTTCTTTTATTTTGGTTTTGAAAATTGGTTTCAAAATTTTTTTATATCAATGTGTTGTATTGATATCTTGTGATTGAAAGGTGGAAATGTTATGTTTACTTTATGCATAGTTTATGTGATATGATTATGTTGAGGTTCTTGGGCATTATTATGATGACGTGTGGTTCCATGATAAACTAAGGGCGGGTGAGCCCGATATAGATATCCTATGCATTGGGTAACACGAAGGAGTGAAATGTTAAGGTTTCTCTAAAGCGATTTATGGAATATACTGTGATGGGTATTCCAAACGTAACCAAGAGGGTTACTCCCTACGTAAGAATGTTATGAATTCCTCAAGTTACCTTTATGTCTTATGATTTCTATTATTTATTCATGATTTTATGAGGTATGTTAAAGTTCTTATGTTTTATGGGTAAAGTATGATTTCATTCTTATGTATATATGTACCCATGTTTCCTTTCCATATTTTTATATCTCTTACTGAGCTTTTTATGCTCATACCATGTTTTTTTGAAATGTTTTTCACAGGTCAAGGGAAAGGTACATGATATGATGATAGTGTCAATGAAGTGTCAAGAAAGAATCCATGTTTTATTTTAAATATGTTTCCATTGATGGGAAAGAAGAATACTATATTTATGTAACCACTTTGTTTATATGTGTAATGTAATGCAAGTTTTATGATCTAATTCTCTAAAACTCTAAACCTGAAAAGATCTTCAATGTGTAATCTTGTAATAACTCAAGATTGAGTAAGGTTTAAGGCTGGGGCCTTATAGTTGGTATCAGAGGTCGGTTTAGATAACTTTAGGTGTTATAATTCTATAAAATGATTATCCAAAAATATTTTTTTATGGTCAAATTGAAGTGATATAGTATTTGAAGATTACAATGTTGCTTCATCTATGACATGTTTGTTCAGAATGGTTTTCCACAGAGGAAACAGGGTAGAAGTGCTAGGAAGGCATGCAGAAGGAAATAACCTTCCGAATCAGCATCCTGAGATGGTCGGAATTGGAATTGAATAGTTTGTTGCAGTAATGGCGCAGTTGACTCAAGCGATAAATGGTGGTGGTATCCACGCATGAGATCAGCCAGATCAACCATAGAGGAACATGTCAGTGGTGGAACATTTCATAAGGCAACATCCCCCATCATTTAGAGGATCATCTGACCTTGTGTTATGTTAAGGGTGGATTAAAGCACTGGAGAAGATTTTCGATGTCATGGGGTGTTCAGACAATCAAAAGGTTAGTTTTACTATTTACCGTTTGGAGGGTGAAGCAGATCAGTGGTGGTCAATGGCTAAAAATATCAGGGATGCTGATGAGATTGATGCTCTCAACTAGGATGAATTTAAAAGTTTGTTTCTTGAGAAGTATTTTCCAAAGGCTGTTCGACTTAGGATGGAAAATCAATTCTTGGAATTGAGGCAAGAGGACGATTCAGTGGCTACCTATGAAGAAAGGGCACTCGATTGGCAAGGTATGCTCCAAATTTTATCTGAGGCCTTAATAGTAAAATCAATCGTTTTTACTCAGGATGAAAGCCAAAATATCGAAGGGAATTAGCTTCTCGTGAGTTTAAATGTTATGAAAAGCTTGTTCGATGTGCTGATATGGTGGAAATGGAGTTTTCCGATGATCAAGTGTTCTATAACAACCAGCAGAAGAAGAGACCGAGGTGGCAGGAGAAAGGGAAGAATTCTTCAAAAAAAGTCTGATGGTAAGAAATCTAAGTTTCCAGTTTTGATAAATGTGGCAAAAGGCATGCTGGGGAATGTCTTCTGAATTCTGGAAAGTGCTACCGATGTGGTAAGATGGGACATAAGGCTCGTGATTGCACTGAAAAAGATCAAGGTGAAGGTAAGACCAAATTTGATTTACAGTTAGTGAAATGTTTTAAGTTAGATGAGATGGGTCACTATGCAAACGAGTGTCCGACAAAGAGCTTGAGTGATGGGAAGCAGTTAGACTACAAGAAGAAAGGGGTGGTGAAATCCTTTGCAATTACTTCAGCAGATGTCGGGCCATCAAATGAAGTTGTATCAGGTACTTTGTTTTTTCAGATTATGCCAGTGTGTTGTATGATTCGGGGTCCACATATTCATTCATCTCTGAAACCTTTTCTAGTAAAATGGGAATACCATCTCAAGAAGTGACTCCTTAAATTTTGGTAAAAACACCTAGGGGAAATGTTGAGGCAAAGAGAATTTATAAGAATCTTCCTATCCTTATCTGTGGAAAGAACCTACTTGCAAACCTTATTATTATACCTCTAGTAGAGTTTGATGTTATCCAGGGTATGGATTGGCTCACTATTTAACATGCTAATATTTACTGTAGAACTAAAGAAGTTTCTTTTCAGAAAGACTTTCAGTTTGTGTACAAGAATGAACCCTTACTGTTGATAACTTATCAAGAGGCCAAGAAACTTGTAAAAGATGGAAATGAATGTTACCTTGCACACATCGTTGAAAATAATGGAACTGTTCAGATTAATGATGTGGCAATGGTAAATGAGTATCCTGATGTTTTTCCTGATAAGTTGCCTGGAATAATACCAGATCGGGATGTTGAATTTACTGTTTACTTAGTTCCTGATGCTAAGCCAATTTCAAAACCCCCTTATCGAATGGCTCAAACTGAACTTTTAGAGTTGAAAGAGCAATTTCAAGATTTATTAGAGAAAGGTTTCATTCGACCTAGCACATCACCATGGGTTTCTCCTGTTTTATTTGTTAAAAATAAAGATGGTTCAATGAGACTTTGCATTGATTATAGAGCCTTGAATAACATCACTGTTATGAACAAATATCCTTTGCCTCATATCGATGACTTGTTTGATCAGCTCCAGGGAGCTCAGTATTTTTCAACGATTGACTTGAGATCGGGGTACCATCAGCTGAAGGTAAAGGAAGAAGTTGTTCCAAAGACCACGTTCCATACAAGATATGGCCATTATGAATTTGTAGTAATGCCTTTTGGGCTAACCAATGCACCTGATGTATTCATGGACTTAATGTATAGAATTATCCATGAGTTCTTGGATAAGTTTGTGGTGGTTTTCATTGATGATATTTTGGTGTTTTCTAAAAGTAAAGAGGAGCATGAAAGACATTTAAGGGTTATCTTGAAAACCATTAAAGAAAAGAAACAGTATGGAAAATTCAGAAAGTGTGAGTTTTGGTTGTAAAAAATTTCTTTCCTTGGTCACAATGTTTCTAAAGATGGGATAACTATTGATCCTGCAAAAACAAAGGTTGTTGAAGAATGCCCAAGACCCACAAATATAACAGAGATTCATAGCTTCCTAGGTTTGGAAGACTATTACCGAAGGTTTCTTAGAAAATTTTCACGGTTATCAAGTCTAATGACTAAGCTAATTTGGAAGGGTGTTAAGTTTATCTGGACAAAAGAATGTGATGATATTTTCAGGAATTTAAAAGAAGATTGGTGAATGCTCCAGTTTTGGGACTACCTTCCATGAATGGTGAGTTTGTTATATACAGTGATGCTTTATTGAAAGGACTTGGTTGCGTACTAATGAAGAATGATCAGGTAATTGATTATGTTTCACGACAGTTGAAAACTCATGAGGTAAATTACCCAACACATGATTTGGAATTAGCTGCTGTTGTTTTCACTTTAAAAATTTGGAGGCATCATTTATATGGAGTAAAGTGTGAAATATATACTGATCACAAAAGTTTAACGTATATATTCACTCAGAAAGAGTTAAACATGAGACAGAGGAGATGGCTGGAATTAATCAAGGATTATGATTGTACAATTCATTACCATCCAGGAAAAGAAAATAAAGTGGATGATGCTTTGAGTCGAAAAAGTAATGCTTCATTACAATGTTGCGTTTGGAACGTGATCCTTTTGTTAAGGATTTGATGAAATTTGGCATAGAAGTTGTTGGTGCAGGATGTTCTTCTGTTTTGTTTCAGGTATCAGTGAGATCATCTCTATTAGATAGAATCAAGCAAGCACAGAAGCAAGATAGTGAGTTCCAGAAAAAGGTAGAGCTGATTCAGAAAGGTAAGTTTCCTGAATTCAACATTGATAATGATTGCATTTTGAGATTTGGGAAG
This sequence comes from Viscum album, assembly GCA_963277665.1. Lineage (NCBI taxonomy): Eukaryota > Viridiplantae > Streptophyta > Magnoliopsida > Santalales > Viscaceae > Viscum > Viscum album. The sequence continues at coordinate 1,267,225,671 of OY728160.1, forward strand.
ATATTGTGTGTGCCTTGTGATTCACAGTTTAAGAGAGAGAGTTGTTATGTGAATCTAATAGTTCTCCGTTTTCTGTTCATCCTGGAAGTACTAAGATGTACAGAGATCTGCAGGAGTATTACTGGTGGGATGGAATGAAAAGAGATATTGCTGATTTTACTGTGAAGTTTTTGACATGTCAACAGGTTAAAGCAGTGCGGCAGTTACCAAAAGGGATGCTTCAGCCTTTACCAGTGCTAGAGTGTAAATGGGAGAATATATCCATGGACTTTGTTGTGGGATTACTGAAGACATCTCGAGTTAATAATGCAATCTGGGTTATTATTGATCGCTTGACTAAATATGCTCATTTCCTTGCTATACGAGATACTTTTTCCCTAGATCTACTTTCCCGTTTGTATCTTAAAGAGATAGTCAGGTTACATGGAGTTACCCTCTCCATTGTATCTGATCGTGATCCCAGGTTCACTTCTAACTTTTGGAAAGTCCTTCAGAAGTCGTTGGGTACTGAATTAAATTTTAGTACAAAATTTCATCCTCAATCATATGGGAAGTCAGAACGAACAATTCCGACATTGGAGGATATGCTATAAGCTTGTTCGATGGATTATCAGGGAAGTTGGGACCAACATTTTTCATTGGTTGAATTTTTATATAATAACAGTTTTCATTCAAGTATACAGATGGCACCATTTCAGGCATTATATGGGAAGCGGTGTCGAACTCCAGCTTTCTGGGATTAAGTGGGTGAAAGGAAGTTGATGGGACCAGAATTGGTAGAAGAGATGGCAGAAAAAGATCAGCTAATTCAGAAACACATGAGAACAGCTCAGAGTAGGCAGAAGAGTTATGCACACAACAGGAGTAAGGATCTATCTTTTGATGTAGGTGATCATGTTTTTCTCAAAGTCTCTCCATGGAAAAGTGTGATGAGATTTGGTAAGAAATGAAAGATGAGTCCAAGTTTCATTGGACCATTTGAAATTCTGGAGAGAGTTGTATCAGTTGCATACCGGGTGGCTTTACCTCCGAGTTTATCTCAGGTACACAATGTTTTTCACGTTTCGATGTTGAGAAAGTATATTCCAGATCCATATCATGTTTTGAGTCCAGATGTAGTTCAGCTAGAAGAGAACCTATCTTATGAAGAACAACCAGTCCAGATTCTTGACCACATGGAGCAAGTGTTACGAAATAAGGTGATTAATCATGTAAAGGTTTTGTGGAAAAACCACATGATGGAAGAGGCAACATGGGAATCTGAAAATGCAATGAGGGATAAGTACCCCGATTTATTCGATATGTAAATAAATTGTGAGGACACAATTTTCTAAAGGGGGGAAGGATGTAACATCCCATGTAAGTAATGAATAATATATATTTTTATCTATATATATTATTGATTAAGATAGGGTTTTAGAGGCTTAAAAGGAAAATAAATAGAATCTTATGCATGGAATACACTAATATTCTTAAAAGATTGTTTTACTGACTTTTGATGGAAAACACTTTTTGAATCAAACTTTTGACAATTTTATAATCTATATTTGTCAAAATAAATATATTCCTTATTATTGGGACATCAAAATTTACTTTGTGTGAATTTTTGGTATTTTTCTGGCAATGTTCATTTTTTAATTAATAGTGAAACATACAGCATTTTACATCAAAACTGCTTCTAATATACTTTATTTATGTGATTAGATTATCTTTTGAATTTATTTTAAAGTTAAATTAGAATATATTTTTACCATTTAATCCAATGGTGGTCATTAGGATTAATTTCACTTTGGAATTGGGCATAAACTAATGACAAACTTTTCATAGATATTGTTTAAAAAAACACGCTAATTGTTTTGACAACGGGAATTATTTTTAAATCAATTATAGTAATTTCTGTGTTTGGAATTTGGTAAAATGGATTACATATTTGGAATAAGAAGGTCCAAATTATGTAATCAAAACGCTTTTGTTTTTGGACATTATGAATAGTAACGGCGGTAATTATCTTTAATTATCTTGATTAATGAGTAATCAGGTAGTTAAGGATAATAAAATGATATCATAATAATACAAAAAGACCACAACATGTGTCCTAAGGCTACTGGTTGTCTCATTTCCGACATGGTATGCCTTGTGCCAAACTTGGGGGCCCCATGGAATCACTTTTGTTAGAAAGTGACTTTTTATCTTTTTATTTTTAAAGAATGATAAATGTAACAAAGAATGTATCACCTATGTAAAATATTTTTAATTTTGTCTACATAGATGATATTTTAGACTATAAATATTCATTGGAAAGATAAAAATATTTCGTACATCATGATAGTTATTTCAAAATTTTTAGACTTTAAATAAATTAAATTATTTATGACATCATGATGATGCAGTGATTACCTCATTAATAAAGGATTTAAATAAAATGGAAAGATAATGTAAAATATAAGACCTACACATGTCCAAAACCTATTGTATGGGTGGATTTCGAACCCTTATCACCTTAACGTTGAATTATATCAATGTGGGAACTTTTGAATCCGAAAATAATTTTCAAATAAAGTAACATTTCTTTACTTTCCAACAGTGCCCCTCCTCTCCTCTTTTAAAAGGCCCCTACCTCTACCTCCTTACGCACACTCCCAAAGCCTTTGGCTCGGCCAACCCCTGCCCATTTTGTCTCTCCAAATCCCTCTCTTACTCCTTGAATACTCACATTGGGCAGAAGTCTTCCCAATGAATCCTTTGAGCTCAAACCAAAGGGAGTTACCCGATTTTAAGGTAATGTCTTCACTAGAGTCCTTTTGTTTTATTCTGCTTCTCCAAACCCATAAACTCTTTTTATTCATTTCTTTTGTAACAACTACAGTATCTTAAATATACTAGGATGTTGTTATAATAATGATTCGAGCTACACTTATACACACCTACATCTAATGGTTAAAGGACATACTGTTTCCGTGGATAGTGAATTTATGCCTCCCGGAACGATGATTGTTCAAAATTATTTTAACACCATCAAATGTGTCCATTAAGATGTCACTATATTTATATATGATATATAATATGTTTATGTTTTCCTTAAGCTCCTGTATTTTTCATTTTGGGAATACCTTTATGGTTTCCATTATGGGTAAACGCGATATCTTCATTTAAGGAAGTGCGGACTACCGCCCCCTCAAAGTGATTTGATTCCTTAAATACCGTATGTGGGACTTATAAAGGATGGAACAATGATATTATATATGATATTATACTTGAATTACAATATACCTTTATATCATTATTATTCCATTCTATAAAATACGAAATAGAAATGAAAGTAGCGTTCATGCGTACGTACGGCTTACCGTCTCCATGAACGATGCATTTCATTTCTTACCTCTAAATGATTGTGTAATATTATAAATGAATGTATATACTGGATATATATGATATATACATCATGATTATAATTCTGGATATAATGGATTCATGAACAACTTGTAATTATAAAGGGTTTATTTTTTACTCAAGTACCAATGATCTTTAAAACGACCGTTATTAACTTAAATAAATACATAGTGGTCATGTCATGGAAATACGTGATATAAAAGGAATAATTAACTTGAAAAATGTTCTTAAGCAAGTATAAATTAACTCAAGTTTATTATTCAGGACATTAAAGAACGATCGAGTCAAGTCGGACCCGAGGTATGAGACTTCGTCTCAATCTCCTTTCATTGAGGCATATTTTGTTTTATACACAACCTTCTTTTATATGGTGTATGAACCCCTTTGACTTTTACATTTATTCAAAAGGAATATTTTTTATACGAATTGTTTAACAAAACGACAAAAGGGAATGGTTTTGTCGTATGTATGCAGCGACAACGACCTCTCCATCTCCGTGACCATTATTTGAGTTTCAGATTCCTCTACAACCCATAACATTTTTTTAAAAGAAAAATAAATACCATGTTTTAATTTTCATTTATTTTGGTATTGAAAATAGTTTTCAAAATGTTTTTATATCAATTTGTTGTATTGATATCTTGTGATTGAAAGGTGGAAATGTTATGTTTCCTTTATGCATGTTTTATGTGATATGATTATGTTGAGGTTCGTGGGCATTATTATGAAGACGGGTGGTTCCGTGATAATCTAAGGGTGGGAGAGCCCGATATAGCTCTCCAATGCATTGGGTAACATGAAGGAGTGAAACGTTAAGGTTTCTCCGAAGAGATTTAGGGAATATACTGTGATGGGTATTCCAAATGTAACCAATAGGGTGACTCCCTACGTAAGAATGTTACGAATGCCTCAAGTTACCTTTATGTCTTATGATTTCTATGATTTATTCATGATTTTATGAGGTATGTTAAAGTGCTTATGTTTTATGGGTAAATTATGATTTCATTCTTATGTATATATGTACCCATGTTTCCTTTCCATATTTTTATATCCCTTACTGAGCTTTTTATGCTCATCCCAAGTTTTCTTGAAATGTTTTTCATAGGTCAAGGGAAAGGTACATGATATGATGATAGTGTCAAGGAAGTGTCATGAAAGAATCCATGTTTTATTTTAAATATGTTTCCATTGATGGGAAAGAATAATACTATCTTTATGTAACCACATTGTTTATATGTGGAATGTAATGCAAGTTTTATGATCTAATTCTCTAAAACTCTAAACCCAAAAAGATCCTCAATGTGTAATCTTGTAATAACTCAAGATTAAGTAAGGTTTAAGGATGGGGCCTTATAAGACCTAAGGTAAGGGGTAACTTCACTATCTCATTATTATCTTAGATTGTTCCTACGTAAGTATTTACAAGGGTATCTTTGTCATCCATGTTGATGTTTCCAAAAAATATATTACAAAATATTACTTCTATACACTTATAATTAGTTAAATTCAATTTTAACCATTGGTTAATTTTCATTAAATAGATTGAATCGAATCTATTTTCACGTTCGATATGAAGTACTTTTTGAAATATTCGAATAAATTATTAGAAAAATGTTTTCTTATTAACTTATAAGGCATGAATCGATTTTTACCTTTTCACAATGCCTTAATAACCTTAAGATTCTTTTAAGATATTTTAGGTTATTTTCAGTGAAATTATTTTCTTTTAAAAGTACATGTCATTTTGAGAAAAGAAAAAATTCTTGAAAAAGAAAGGATATTTTCCTCAAGAATTGATTTCAAGTGTTCTTTCAAAATTATTTTCCACCTATGATGGAATTTATTAATAGGATTTTGTTTCAAGAATACTATCCCTAATATTAATATGGTTTTATTATTTCTATGATGGAATGATATTTATGAAATATTTTTTTACATAGATTATGTGATGATGGAATGATGATTAAGAAACCCATTTTATTCACTAGGTTCTGCTATGATAAATGATTTATGTTTTTGTAGAACATCTATGAATGATTTAATTATAAGCTGGATGAGACAAATATATCTCTCCAATTCATTGGGTAATGATATATATATATATAATGAGTTAGACAAGTATAGAATGTGAAATGATCTTGGTTCAGTAGTATTGCGATGGGACATAATGTAATCCCTGTTTAGTAATATAGGCTAGAACGAGGAGTGAAATACCTTCAGTAATGGAATCTATGCTATGATTTTCATGGGAATGAAAATTGACTAATATTAAATTATTTTATTTTAAAATGTTTATGACACAAGTTCCATGCATTATGATGCAAATTTTGGGAATATGTCTGTTGTTTCTTAATGAACATTAATGATTTATCCCATGACATGATATCACGATATTTCATATGCCTAATAAGAGATTCAAACGTTATGTTCTTATGTCTTATGATTATGAAATTATTGATATCTCTATTATATACCCTTACTATGAATCTGAGCTCACCCTTTCTTATGTTTCTTTTCCCCAGTTAATAAATAAGGGTAATAAGTATGATACGTCAAAAAGGGTTATTGTTATGATGAAATATGGGGAATAAAATTTTGATGTCATGTGTACTAGTTGGTAATGATTCTCAGTTACTAAAGACACTAAACTTATATGATTTTGGAATGTTTTTATAGTCTTTTTAATGATAAATATTCAATTTTGAGGTATTATTGATATATGTAAATAAATTTATGTTATACTTAATAACTCATTGTGATATTCTAGTGATTCTTAAAGAGTAATGGAAGATATATCAATGATTAATATTTAAATGGAAGATTTTAGGGGTAGAGGTATCCTTTTTCAAGATTAATTTTTAGTTATCTTTGGTGAAGCAGGTGGTGGAGTCTAATTTATAGGATTATGAGGTGGATTTCTGGATAGGCCGAGCTGTTTTTTCTGATTCCCCTTATGGGTTTTTTATGATAGACAACACTAAGAATTGTTAATGAATTTTTTTCATGCCATTGGTAATTCATGGGTTGGTTCTTTGGGAGTTCCATTTCTAATCCTTGGGGGCACATCATGTGGTGAAAAAGATGTACCAAGCTTTGATAGGTAATTTTATGTGGTCTGGGTTGAAGCATGTCATTTCAATGTTTTCCTCTTGATGATTGGTATGCTAGAGTGTGAAGGTGGTGAACTATGTTCCCAATGGGTTTCTCTAGTAATTATATGTTATAATATGAGAGTGTGAGTAAATATTGATTCATATAATTTCTAGATTACATAGAGATTATAGATTCTATGAAGATATAAAAATAAGATGAGATTTAATAATAAAACCATCCCTCGTTATAGCAATAAAAGTGTCATGACCGATGGATTTTTTTGACAAGGTATTATCATGTGAACATGGTGAGACTCCATAGTTTCCAAATTATAATCATATCATGTGGAGATCCTTGTTTTATGTCATGTGTGTGGAGAGATCTCCAATATTCATTTGGATATTAGTTACAACATACAAGTGCTTTTCATCTGTAGACAGATGGTCAGAAAGAGAAGAAAATCAATACTCTTAAGAATATGTTCCATTCATGAGGCCCATATTTTGGGGGATCATGGATGAGGTACCAAGATTTTTTCTCCATTTTTTAAAATAATTGTTTTCACTCCACCATATGTATGGTATCGTTAAAACTTTTTTATGGTTGACCTTACCATTATCTGTTAACTAGACGTGGTCAGAGAGTTTGAAATTATTTGGACATATCTGATATAGAATGTCATAGATAACATTTATTTAATTCATGATATGAGTAATACAGTGAATAATCATCATAAATCCTATGATTATAATATAAGGATTCCTCTTGAGTTAGATTTTGGAGATCATGTGTTCCTGAATGTGACTCGTCATCATTGGTGGCTATGATATGGATGTGTTTGTAATATTTTTCCCCATTTCATTGGGAATGTTGTGGTTTTGGGACTAGATGATTCACTGGTATATTAAATATCCTTTAACCAATACACAATTTAGATAAATAATGTTTTTAATGTGTCACAACTCCACTGCTATCTTCACGATGATTATCGCATCATCAATTACTGTCAGATCGATTTTGATGATTATGAAACATTCATGAGGATGATAATGGTTTTATAGGTATAATATGCAAGGTATTTGATCCCAGTATCCATTCCCCTTGTGAGCATTGGGTGTTAGAGGTTTCTAGAGGATGTTCCAAGGAGTTTTGAGGGTAAATGGGGACAGGGGGAGTGCCAAATCAAAAAGTGGAATTTTTGTGGAATAGATGGATGTGTACTACTGTAAGCATGGTTTTTATAGAACAAATAATCTTCAATGTGGTGTCATGGAGTGCATGATGGAAAAAAGGATACTTCCTTTTTAGGTATAGCTATGACAAGGAGGTAGGGTATGACATAAGAACTTTCCTAGTGTCAAGCGAGGTGAAGTAGAGATAGGCAGATGGGGTGTAGTGGTTTCCAAAAATGGGGAGGATTTTTAATGGTTCTCCGGGTTTCATTAATGCATCATATCAACTTTTATACGATATACCTTTGGAACATGGACAAGGATTTTAATGAGGGGGGTTAAAGTGTGGTCCTTCATATTGCACCAAATATAATGTCATGTCATCTTGTAATTTGGAATGGTCTATTTTTTCCATCAAGGGGATTTGTAAATAACCATAATCTCATTTGTACTCAGTTTTATCCCACTCCATCCACTCAAACCCTAGGAACCCTAAGGTTGTTCTGTTGATATTTGAATCCCATTTTGACAATGACTAATTCCAACTTCCCATATTTTATCACATACAATATGAGGTTTGTTCTACCTCCCTCTTCTAAAATTTTTCACTTCTAATAATCATGTTTCCTATTTGCATGTTATTATAGATTCTCTACATCATTATAATAGAGTTTTCTTATTTTTTTAATGGAAATGTGGTAGGGAGACTTCTTTGGAGGGATGAAGTTTCTTGTGAGAGAGGCGATCATAGAATTGTGATGTCGATATATTCTTATGTGAAGAACATTGACACTGTTAAGTTATGATATTAATTGATCCTATTATTTATATGAAATTATAAATTGACTATGTTTGTTTTACATTATATGGAAGAATAATTAACCAAAAATGATTGATGTAAATTAATAATGAAATTGGATAGTGATCTAATATTTATTTTCTATACCATGATACAAAGTTTCTTTTTATTTTTCTATACAGTGTTCTATGTATACTAGGATTTTTAGTATGTTATTATTATTTGGTTTTAATATTTAATCTGATGGAGTTGGAAAAATAATGTGTAGATGAAATTAAATAATTAACTATATTAATAATTAAGAAGACATTTTTACTAATCTACAGATTCATAATATTTATTTGTAATAGTAGAAATGCTAGAGGGAATGTTTAATTTATTTTCATATATTTTTATAGTGAATTTATTAGGTTTCTTATATTTTGATTCTATGAATAATGATTACGTTAATTCAAGAGGGAATAAAATTAGTTATTTTGATAAAGATAAATCTTTGGTCTTGAGAGTGACAGTTTTTTTTACAATTGGATAATTCCATGTATTGAAAGTCATGAGATACCATTTACATGTCATCAATGAATTCCTTCTTTGTTGGACAATATTTCCATATTGAATATGTTGTTTCATACTATCTTTCATTGTACTCTATATGTGAGCATTAATATATGACATGAAATGATGCTACGATGGACGAGCATGGGATGAATCATGACATATGGGTTGGGAGGCATGAGGTTGTGGCTGTAGTTGACCCCTTTGATGGTGAAATCTAAGGTGACATGATTGTGGTGTCGGGTATGAAAACGAGATGATAGAATTAATTGATGTTGGGAATACTCATTTATGGGTTTACATTTGAAAATATTTCTTGTGAATTTTTTTGTTTAAAGGTCGATGATCGGGCTTGTTGTTTATTCAATTTGTTTCACCATTTCATAAGGTAATTGGATTTTTTTCTATGCATCTCTCTTTTGGTAGCTTAGAATGTTTTAATAGAGAACTTGGAATTATGGGATGTTAATAATGTCTAGTAATTCTTTAACCGATGTGAATTGTGTTACTAGAATACAAATGAGATGATCTAGAGAAACCGTGAAATCTGTTTGAATTGTTCTTGGAGGGAATGCACATGGATTTTTTGGGAAATAAAATGTATAGTGGATAAATTTTTATGGTAAATTAAATTCTAATAGATTAATTAAAATAATGTAAATTATAAAAATAAATAATGTAATTTAATATAAGGTTTATTAAATCTTTTTGTGCTTCTATGACATCTAGTCACTTGTGGTGGTAGCCTGGCGTGTGAGAGATGATAGATACAATTTATATTAGAACTAGACTTTTTCCCATAGTCTAGTTGTGATGTATATTATAACTTCAAGGTTTTTTTACTTCATATGCTACTCCACCTTTGTCAAGTAAGGAGACTGAAACTTAGTGGAATTTGGGAGTCTGTTTTTTAAATACTCAAACCAGCAATTCTAGGTTCAGTTTTGAAAACAAGACTTGTATTTTTTTTAATTTCAGAATTAACTAAAAAATAATCCATGTATTATATAGTCAAGTACCTTTTCAAAACTACATTCTAGATAATTAGAGAACAGTTTAAAAATTAATTTAGTTTTAAAAAAGATTAAAAATTTCATCATGTGTGAAATCTTCATAAGAAAAAAACTTCATAACACTTGGAAATTATCCTAAAAACATTTTAAAAAAATATATGGGTACCATAATTTACCAGTAAGGAGTTTATAAGAAGCCAGTGAAAACCCCTTTTGAAAATTCATTTTTAAAATACATTTTGAAAAATCTTTTCAACATAAATTTGATAATAACATTGACAATAATTTTGAAAATACATGAGTATTTGAAAATTCATTAAAAATAATCTACTGATTTAAAAAAACATTACCCAGTATTTAGAAATTAAACACTTGGGGCCAATTGAAATATTTATGGTTGTCTGGGCCTACTGACATTCTAAAGGGAAGAGTTCACACCTCACTTACCTATGAGGTTTACAAAGTAGATGTGCCTAATTTTATAAAAATATTTTAAGAAATTTTTATATGTATATACATAATTGAAAGGAATTTCTTCATCACATACATGAAAACAAATATACATACATTTATATATATATATATAGTTTTATTGGATTAAATTTTCTTATATTTTGAGTAACGAAATATAATACCTATTAGACATTTCATAAATACAAGGAATATTAATTTTCATCAATTTATTAAAATTTCCTTCATACACCCGTAAAATATTTTTTAAATAGGGCATAAAATGTTAAGTTATATCATTTAAAAATCTTTCAAAAATAATGATAGTAGAGAGTCAATTTATTGATTGAAAACTTGATATCATAAAATATCATTTTGTACATAAAATTTTATTGTGAAGGTATGAAACCTTCTCAAAAATTAATGTTAATTGTGAAATTAATATTCACATATTATAATAATTTTAAATATATAGATATGTAATTTTACTTTTTTAAAATAATAACATGAAAAATTTATTATATTGTAAACAGAGTATTATAAAAGTTACATTTTTTAAATATAAAGTTCACCCATGCATGATTTGAGAATACCCTCTTAGGTAAGATTGAAATTTAAAACATGTTTTCATACATGAATTTCATACTCAATAAAACCATGTAAATAGAATTTTTATATATTGATATATGTATAAATGTATGTGTATATATATATAAGAAAATAATAGATTTTAAAAAAGAGTATAACCCCTTTAATAATTTTGAAAATCCTCTTAAACAATTTGAAATTACATCTTTATATGATTATAAATTTTAGAAATTACTAACCTGTATTTCAGAAATAATCTATATATATATAGATATATATAGATACTCATACCTAATTATAGTCCTCAATATATATGTATAAAAAAGAATGAACTTTCAAATTGAATATAACATATATAGGCATATATGTTTGGAAAATATGACATCAAATTTTTTTATATATAATAATATCTATACACCCTTACTAATTTTAGAATTGAAGATCATAATTTGAAAATAAGTAATTCAAATAAATTCCTTACCAGAAACTAAAAATGAATTCAAGTGACCAAATTCCATATTCCAAATCATTGAATTTCTAAAAATTTATAAGATAAATTTTTTTTACATCTTCTATTCTTGACCTTCAAGCCCTTACCCGATCTATCTTCTATAAATCACCACTACACTTGTACCCTGAAGAACTTCCTTATATAGAAATTTCAGATTTTGTTGATAAACTTATTTATATATATATATTTATCATATTTATCCTAGAGCATATGTGGCCAATGGAGAACCAGATGAAGAGAAATCTTAATCAATAATTTGTTTGGTTCCTGTGTAATTATTCCCGAAATAGTTCAGAAAAGATTTACCTACATCAATTTTTTATTACGTCGATGATTACAAGAGGTAATTAAAGAATAAAACGTCAAAGAGACCAAATAGGATGCTTGATTTTTACATTTCTTAATGAACACAGATTGACATATAATTAATATATATTAATATATATTGTCTTTATTATAAATGATTTTTGGCTTCTTAATTAACCTTAAATAATTCGAGATAAACCCCATAGCTAAAGTTCAAAATGATAGAGAAATTATTTAAGTGTTTAAAATTTATACAATGTAAAATAGAAACATCGATATAGAAAAACTAGAACAAATGGGAGACAAGGACTACAATCGTTAATCGAGGGAGAAAAATTAAAGAAGATGATAAAAGGGAAATTCATACATCGAAAATGATCTATGGGATATGTTCTTCACAAATAATTTAATAAAAAAAAACTTACCTCCAATCTAGAAATCATTATACAAGATAAAGAGGATGAACAGTGTTTGAAACCCCTTCACAGTTATGGTTGAAACCCTCAACCGGTCGAACCTCACTTGGACTCCCTAGCTAAAAACTGATATCCTTTATCTTCGTTAAAACCCTCATCTGGGATCAAAAATCAATTCCAAATGAAGACATAAATGCAGTCAAACCCAATTCTCTGCACGACATGGAGTTAAGAATGACTGGCCTCCTTCTATCAAGCTAGGTTGAAAAAATGAGTCCCTCATTCCGCTAAGATTTTCATATCCCAAAAATGTACCTCTGCTAATTGGCTCATTTCTTTCTTTTTTATCACGTTTTCATTTTTTAATCTATTCATTTAATATGTAAGATCACATATGTTATTATAAATTCATATAATATATCACCTGAAATCTAATTTTGATAATATATATATATATATATATATAATATTTTGAATTCCAAAATAATAACAATAATTATCAAATTATCATAATATATTTACAATTTAAATGTTTTATAATAAAATATATTACATAAATATTAAAATTTAGATTTTAATAATTTTAATTTGATAATTTTCATAATTCCGAGTTTAAAATTTTTCATAATTAAAATAAATAAACTTAATTCATTCATATATTTTATATTTTAAATATTTTACCTTAATAACAAAAAATAAAACTATTTCATTTCTTCCATATATTTTATAACAAATTATACTGTCTTTAATTTTTTTATTCTAATTTTTATAATTTCATTAATATACAAAATTTAAAATTATTATTTTATATTTATAAAAATATATTACCATAAAAAATGTCTATTTAAATTTTTTATTACTTTTTAAAAGTAAATTTTCATATAAATATTTAAATGTATGCAATGAGAATTTATTTATTTCATTAAATTTTATAATTTATATCATTAATGTATTAATAAAAATATGATTCAAAATCGGATTAAATAATTTTTAATAAATTTTCCAAATTAACTACTTATGACAACAAGTTTTATAAGGGGATTTATAAATTTTTTAAAAATATACTTATATAGAATATATACAAAAATAGTTTCCTAAAAATAATTATATATTCTAAGCATTCAATATTAAAAAACAATTTTATATATTTTATCTTATTTTATGAGAAAATTCATTTATTTAAAGAAAATACTATAAAGTGATATTTTATAATTTTAATTAAAGCTTACTTAATTTATATAAAATTTCATAGTTTCATAAATTTTATAGTCAAAACATTTCTTGGCATTAAAATTATAAACAATTATAAAATTAAGATAAAATTATTACATGAATTTCATGGGATGATAGAGTCTCTCCCCCAATGAATTGTGTCCTTGCAATTTGTTTTTTGGACATAATGGAATTGTTAATTTCCATCTTCAGAATTAATAAAAACACTATTTTCATAAAATATATAATGTACTTCTAAAAGATAATGCCTAATATGTAAATTTTTCTAGACCATTAATTTGATACTAAATTTATAGACCCAAACCCAAGTGTTTGGATTCAGTGATAAAAACATGTTATGTATTTTTTTTATTTACAATGTAATTTAAAAAAACCCAGAAATTATAAAATTGAGGACTTATTCTAGTCTTGGATATGTATAATTAGGATATAATATACAATATTTCATAGTTTTACAATAATAAAATTAAATATCTAATATTATTCATGTGAGCTAAATCAATAAGAAAATATAAACTCCATGATACTTCTAATTGATCTGCAAAGGATTGTTTAAAAACATTGTGGGAGTTTAATTTCCCAATAAGGGTTTTCTAAGAATCCAATGGAAAATATTTTTTAAAATTCATTTTAAAAATACCTTATGAATAAACATTTTATATTAAATTTTAAAATACCTTTGAAAATAATTTTGGAAATATTTTCACTTTTGAAAATTCTTTAAAAAGAATCCTGTGATTTTTTGAAAATCGTTTTACCAGATTTAGAAAACAAAACCATGAGGCCCCATAAAACATTGATGGTTGTATGGGACTACCTACATTCATGTGGTATTGGTTCACTCCATACTTCCCTATCATGTTTACAAAGTTCAAGTTCCTAATTTCTTTTAAAAAATACATCTTGCCTTATATTTTTGTTCATTTTCAGTCAAAATTTTTCTGTAAAATCCTGAAAACATATTTATAAACCTTTAATTATTTATACATATATATACTTTCATATAAATAAAAATTCATGATTTTGTTTAACTAAATAACATATCCATTATACATTTTATAAATTCTTGTAATTTTAATTAACATCCATGTATTAAATTTTCAATCATAAACTCATAAAATACATTTTTTTTAAACTGGGAATATATTGAAAATAATTCATTTAAAAATTAATTCTTAAATAATGATATTAGATACTCATTTGCATGATTTAAATTTTTATATTTGATAGTATCATTTTATACATAAAATACTTGTTTGAAGGTATGAAACATTCACATTAAATAATAGTAATTTTTAAATTTTTATTGAAATAAAATATTAATTTTAAATATATATATTGAAAATTTTACATTCTAAACATAATCATAAGAAAAATAAATTATACAATACACATATATTTATAAAATTAATTTTTTCAAAATAAATATTTATCTCATGCTTGATTTGAGAATACCCTCTCGGGTATGATTGATATTTATAACAAGTTTTAATACATGAATATCATAATCAATCAAACCATGTAAATGGAATGTGTATATTTAAATATATTTATATATGTTTATATACACATATATAAAAAATCCTAAATGATGAAAAGGATTATAGACCCTTTTATTTGCTAGGAAAGACCCTTGAAACAATTTTCTATTACCTCCTTATATGATATAATTTATAGAAATAAAGAAATTTTATTTTGGAAATAGTCCATATAAATAGATAAACTTAATAAATTATAGACTTGAATTTAGATGTCCAAAAAATGAATGAACTTGAAACTGGGACATAACATATATAGGTATATATGTTTGGATAATATAAATTGAAATTTTAATATATATATATATACATATATGTTTACACCATTACTAATTTCATAATTTAAAATCAGAATTTGAAAAAGAATAATAAAAATAACTTCATTACCATAAATGAAAATGAAATCAAGCAGCTTACTGCCTACATCCAAATCTTGGATGTTTCAGAAATTTTGGAGATAAACTTTTTTCGACTTCTTCTATTCTCCACCTTTGAACCCTTTACCTCTATCTCTTCTGGAACTCATCACTCCTTGTGTACATTAAAGCACTTCCATATACAGTATTTTAAGGTTATGTTAGTAGAATTTTAAATTTATATATATGTATGATGTTTATATATGACTGTATAACCATTGGATAACCAGATCTAGAGAGATATAAATATTAAGAAATTTTGGTTCTCTAGTAAATATTGTTGAGTAAGCCGATAACAAATTCACGAATCAGTATTTTGTTATTTCTTTAATGATTACATAGTTGAATTAAACGAGAAAATAAAGAAGTGATCAAAAATGATTCTCTATTTTCCTTTGTTTTTAGGAAAATCATTGAAACATATAGAATATATATATATATATATATATATATATTTTTGTTTTGATTAGAATTAGTTTTTGGGTTCTTCATGAATCATCAACAATTCGAGATAAACCCTATAGAAAATGTTGACAATGATAAAATGATCATTTAAGAGATTACAATACCTACTACGTGAAACTTAGACATTGGATTAGAGAAATCTAGAACAAAGGTAGATAACGATTGTAATCATTAGACATGGGAGAAAAATTGAAGAAAGAAACAAATAAGAAAATTAATATACTAGAAAGGATCTAAGAGGAAAAATATTTTTAATGAATATGGAAATAATTAAAATATATCTACCAGGAATATATAAATCATTATAAAGGAGGAAAAAGATCCATGTTTTAAACCCCTTCATAGTCGCTGTTGAAACTAACAACCGATCGAACCTCACTCGGACTCCCTTTCTATAAATCTATCAGCTTCAGCATTGTTCTAACCCTCATTCATGATCAAGCATCCTTTCAAGATGAATCCATACATGTGGTCAAAACATATTATTCACTCGATATCTTCTTAATAATACTCAGTACCCTTCTCCCAAGACTAGTTTCAAAATGAATCCCTTGATCTGCTCAGCTTCCCTTATACAAAAAATGAACATACAATAATTCATAGTTTTTTTATATTTTTCATTTTTTAAAAACTATTCATTTAATATTTCCATTTACACATGTTTTCATAAATTCATATAATATATTATTTTAAATATAACTATGATTATATATATATATATAAATATATAATATTTGTAATTCAGATATATTTAGAATAATATAATTTTCATTATATATTAATAAGTTCAATATGATATAATAAAATATATTACATGAATTTTATATTTTATATTTTAATACTTATCTTTTCTTTATTTTCATAAGTCATAGTTTCTAATTTTTTAATTATTCAAAATAAATAAACCTAATTATTTCTTATATTTTATATTTAAAATATATTACCTTAAAAATGAAAAATATGATTATTTCATTTATTACACATATTTTTTAATAAATTATATTGTCTTTAAATTTTTATTATAATTTATATTATTTTTTTAATATAGATAATTCAATAACACTATTTTATATTTTAAAAAATAAATTTACTTTAAAATATATTTATTTAAAATATTAAATTACTTTATAAAATTATGTCTTATTAAAGATATTTAAATATATGATATTTGAATTTTTTCATTCCCAACATATTATTATTTCTATCATTAATATTTTAACAAAAAAAATTAAATAAATTGTTTTAGAATAATCTTAAATACTTTTTCTTAAATCATCAAAATTAAAAAATTATTATTATAATTTTAAATATGTATTTGACAAACCTTTTATGGATATACTTATATAGAATTTATAAAAAAAATATATTTTTTTTAAAAAATAATAATATATTCTAAACATTCAATATTAAAACATTCTTTTGGATATTTTAAATTATTTTTTGAAAAATCCATTATTAAATAAAATACTATAAAGTGATTTTTTATAGTTCGGATAATTTTTTTTAATTATAAATAAATATCATAGTTTCATAATTTTTTATAACATTTCATGGATTTTAAATTATAATCAACGTCATAATTAAGAGAAATTTAATACTTGAATTTTGTAGGAAGTTACATGTTTTACCCCATATTATGGTGGGAGGATGGTTGAAAGACTTCCCCCTCTTTCTCAAATCTTATCTCTTGGTAGTGTTATGTGCTTGTATGTGTGATAGTTAGTTTCCCTATATTTTTTATAGATTGATCTGATGGATTGTTGTTATTTCACACAATTGTATGTCCAGATATAATATTCTATGGATTATTATAGGTATTAAAAGTATAGGTTGTGCTGGATTGATGTACCTCACTCAATGTATGGGTTGCGATGGATCGATGCATAATATCTGATATATGATACACATTCAATTGGATATGGTGGAACCTAGAGAAAAATTAGTTAAAATTTTAATATGCGATATGGGATGATGTAATAATGTGAAGCATGAGGTGGATGTTGTGATACTTAGACCGTTCTTCTCCAGGTTGGATAAATTTTGGAGAGAGATGGATTAAGGTGTATGATGTTGGGGAAGTGTGGAAAAATTGTGCGAAAGTAATAGTAGGTTACCCATGCTAATTTTTTAATATACATGAACTCTTGTATGGAATAATTGTTGAGAGATAGTCATTGTATGGCTATAAAGTTTTAATATCTATTTAGTTGATGATTTATTCTCACTATTGTTCATTGTTCTTTAACATGAATTGTTTATATTTTTCATGAGAGGCTCTAGGGAGGATCCTATTGAGTCTACTGTTATGATTGTCCCACTTATATAGAAACTATTTTTCAGGGTAGCCAAATCAGGTTGGATATCGGGCATGATATTACATGATCAACAATTTTCAGGTGATTTTTAGTCTTCAGAGTCATTTCCATCCTTATCTCTTGGTATTAATAGTTTTCCTTTCCAATTTATCAGTTATGTATGATATTCCATGTATGCTGCTGGGTTTTATTTTGTATATATCATTGATCATGAGTTGATTGGGATATATATCTTATATATCTCTTCCACAAGTTTCCTTAGAGGGTAATTCATACCTTTTTTATTTTTATTTTACCCTCGATGCTAGCCGTCAATCCCGGGCCTACAAGAGAAAAGAATCAGGCAGTCACCATCCCTCTTCCCTCATTATCAGCCCATGGGGGTACTCTTTAGGGGGAGGGGGTCGTGAAATATATTGAAACACAGACACCTCAATACGGTTGAAAATCACAGAACATGCCCAATATGCGACCCAACTCACTATTCTGTAAATTGAATACCTTACAACCTCCCTGTAAAATGTTAAATGATCTTAGAGTTATCTTGACCACTTACCACCTAAATTATTACTAAAAATAACATGATGATGATGGACGTATTTTTCTTATCCTTGGCTACCCCAACTACGCAACTCAAACATTCAAATCCATTCTATTTGAAATCCTCACCATATTTATTTCAATCTCGAACTCACAAAAACAAATTTACCAAACACAATGATGGTATCTTATAAGTCAATTCCACAAACTCCTAGTGTCCAAAAATATATAACAATTATCAAATATCATGGTCCCACATCATTTTTATACAGTCTTTTGTCCCAAATTATAAAATATTCCCACCCTTTTCCCACATCATTACTAATTCCCACTTTTTTCACATCATATTTGATTTCCACTTTCATCCCACATCAGACATGAAACCCAATTACGTACCAGCACATTACCACTCTAGTTATCACATACACACCACGTGCACTAGTTTTCTTTACACTAAATAAAAAATACCACAACCACAACATACCACTATGTGTCAACGCCTCCCCATCCATCTTCATTTCAATTTCCTCGATTGCATGTAAGTGACTCGGATCTCAAATAATCAATACTTATTTTTTGCGAGGAGTCTTAGCCATAGTAAGACACTTCCCCCACTACATAGCAACTCATTCACTAAAACATACTATATGTGTTGTCTAGTCACAACTACTAGCTCTCAGTAACACTTTTGGTCATATCTAGAATGCTTAAGTCTATGCTAATCCCTAACCCCCAACATACTATGATTACTTATGAAAAAACCTCTCTAGATGACCAATATGAACACATTATTTCCACTAAATCAATGGTTGGTCAAACTATGGTTGAACATTCCTTTCTACCCACACTGAAAAAATATCATCGATGATCATATCAGTGATGGAATCCTGAAACCTCTCTGATAATCGTCACTAAAATACTATTTATGTCCCCGCTTCTATCTACATAGCTCTCACTACCATACCCACTGAACCCACCTTCTAGATTGATATAATCCATCCCATTGGGTTTTACTCCTTTATCACTGAGTATTTCATCTTCTCTAAGAATGAATTCAACCTGAATATGTTTACCTTCACCATGATTGCATTTTGAAACCAAACTCGAATCACCGCACTTAGGAAACATCATTTCCCAACAATGTCAACCCAAACCTCTAGAAGACATTGAATATTATAGCATAATCCATAATAGGTATATATCTCTATACCATGTTAATGAAATCCTAGGATCTCTTCACCATCAAGGTCTCAAGAAAAAACATCTCTTATAATGTTGCTTAAAAATAATTCCATGTCCTTCCCTTTTTCCTACCTAATATAACATTTACATCTCATCAGTAAATTATTAGTCCCATTAGAATATAAGATTAAAATTTCGCTCTATACTTTGGTGGAATCTAAATTTGGTAAAAAAATAACCTACACTGATTAAATGGTAAATTGTCCAACTTAATGGTACATATTGGGATTTTTTAGACTATAAATTCTCAATAAAGTCATTAAAGTTGACACAACCAAAATGTTTACAATATCTATGTTACCCATTCCAATATCAGTTCATTATATCATATATTTTCTTAGGAATGTGGTGTTATACTGAAATTTAATTAATGTATTTTTAGTTATTTCTCACTATATGACCCGATTTCTAGGAAAATACATCACCTTTTATTTCATAACTGAACACCATGAAGTTTTTCTACTGTTATGGAAAATTATGGTAGAATCTCCAATAATGATTTCACTAGACTAGGATCAAACATTTACAATGATGTGTGACACAAGTGACTGGGCATTTTGTATTGACCAAAAAAAATATATCATTAGAAAAATTTATTATCTTATTTAAATATTTAATGATTCTTAATACAATTATACAACAACTAAAAAAATGTTTTTAGTTGCTCTTTATACATTCAACATTTTCTAGCTATACCTGTTCTAAAAAATCAGTGTATATGAAAATCACATTGTTCTATAATTTTTAATATCAAGAAGGATGAGAATCCCATAATTATTTGGTGGATCTTTCTACAATTTGAATTTGATAGTGAAATCAAAGTTAAAAGTGTACTAAAATCGAAATAATTGATCAGATTTCATGCTTGGAAGATGAACACAAGAAATAATGATGCAAAATTAATTAAAGTATCATTCCATGATAAGAACCTCTATTCCACCGAGACTATCACAACATGTAATGTTGATACAAGAAATCACTAATCTCTAGGTGTGGGGTATACATATTTATTAAAGGAGAAATTAAATAGATATTTAAATAAAACCCACAATTTCTACCTGAGTGGTTGATATAGTGTTTACCCAAACCTCTTCAAGTAATATTTTAAAATATCAATCAGTTTATGCTTGTGGATGACCCTAGGATATCTCTCATAAAGTAACTTAATAAGATTCATTTAGTCTTCCTGTATATTTTTTTAATATTTTTAACAATTAGGAAATAAAATAGTGGTTATTTTTTTTGATATATAAAAATAATTAAACAAATAAATTAAAATTACTATTAGAAATGAGATGATATTTAGGTTCAGACGTTGAATTCCAATATTTTCTAATTAAAAAAATTTATGATTGATTCATTAACTCATGTAATATTTTTAGTGAATCACCCTCACCCTCATCTACATAAATCATGAAATGTAATAATCCTTGGATACCTCCTCAGAACACAAAATCCCAACTCAACCAAAGTGTTAAATGATAAAAATCTTTTGGTTGAGGCATTTACTAGTTCAAAAACCAAGAACATAGAGAGTTCATTGTTTTGAGAGAATTGGGATATATAAAATAAATAACTTTATCATAGAGGAAACCAATAATAACACCTAAAAAACAATAAAGATACAAATATAAAGAGAAGGGAAAACAAATAGTAGCATTCCTCAAGCACTTATAAAATTTGGGAATGATAATAGAGATATTTTTCAGATGAATTTATAGACAAGAGGATCCGAATTTGGGTAACTCACTTAGCTATGAAAATATTTATATCCAATTTGTATCATTATAAGATTAAAAATATATTTCAATCTATTGTTGTATCTTTCCATGTTCACTTCAATCATTCACAAACCCAATATCAAAATTCCCACCCATCTCTCCAACACAAGCCTGGTCCAAAAAAATGAACACATACAACAACAAACACCTTAGCTTTAACCCCTCAAACCAACATCACAAAAATTTATAATATTATCACAATAAAAACTGAAACATGAAGTTTGAAATTTCACTGAGTAATTTATAGAGCACAAAGAACTATGATCATTTCTTTTATTCAATCTTGACTAGAGCTCACCAGATCTATTTTGTAGAATCTCTCAATATAATAGTTTAGTAAACAAAAATTATGGAACCCTGATTTAGGCTGGCCCCAAAACCCAATGAATGAAACCAGTGTTGGACACATACTCAAATAGTTCCCATGAAGAATCCAAATAAATTATGTCATTTTATCGTGGATCAATGATGCATTTTTAGGTTTTCCACGTAAAATTTTTTCTGTCAAAATTTATTTCCTATGAATTAATTTATGGTCACTATGAATCTGTGTTTGTTTTTAAGGTAACATAATTTTTTTTACATTTATTATTCACTTTGGTTTTTGTTTGTGCATTCAGTTCTTACCATATTTTCCAACAGTTGATATTAGAGGTTTTGGTTTTTTATTTCATTTTTATAATGGAAGTAAACTATAGTTGAATGATTTGGTTAAATAGTACCACTACCATTTGTGGAGACTAAAAATAAATGATCTTCTATTTATCAAGGGAATGGATGATTCAGTGTTAAGAACCAACAAGCCAAAAGGATTATACATGAAGAATGGGAGATGAATCATGAGATAGTTTGTTGATTCATTTGCCAATGGGTCGAAGACAACATGATGAACCAGATTGTCAAAATATCTAATTCTAGAATATTATGGGAGAATCTTGAGACTACTTAATCATCCAAGATATGATAAAATAATTTGTTTTTTCTCAAAAAAATGATTAATTTGAGTGTCAAAGTTGGTATGTCTATTTAAAACTATTTTTTTGAATATCTAGGATGTTTTGATTAGTTTTTTGGTATGAATATCAATTTTGAAGATGTGGTTTTAGTTGTTTTGTTTCATAACAATATAATTGATTATAGGGAGAATTTATGTGTTACATTAACTCAGTTTACTCCTACCAGTGTGGTGACATTATTTTTTGTCACATCAGCTATTTTGAATGAAGAGGTTGGGAGACGTACTCAAGAGAAATCCTATTTAGAGATTTTAGTCATAGAGAACATGATGAGATTCTTAGATCCTGGATAGAGTAGTCGTGGTAAGAGAAAATGTAGAATAAAGTCCAGGTCGAAGTAGAGATAATATTAATTTCATCATTGTGATGAGAAAGTGAATTTTATGAAGTTTTGTTACTAGTTTAAAGGAGAAAATATAATGATGTAACATTAAGAGAGGAACATGATTATTGGGATGATAATTTCACCACCACTACAAGGGAGATGGTGTTATTTTTTATGACACCATTAATATTTATTCATATGATTCTTATTGGGGTTTTTATGGTGGTTAATGATTTTACATGAAACAGAACATGAAGTTCATTAAATTACATATCCCAGGGAATGTTTTTTATTTTGAAGATGAGTAATGATGTTAATACTGATGTTGTAAATATGAGGGCTAATTTTTTGTAGACCAACACCTAAAGATAACTGATTTTGAAAAATGTAAAACATCCACTTGAGGTTCTCGTGAATCTTATTTATTCTAATTTTCTTAATGATAAAGGGTTTACCAGTAGTTTTGGTAATTACTAGTGGATTATATCCAAGGTTTCTTTAATTGTGGGAGAAGGGAATAAGCATCCTTATTTTTACTATACTGGAGATTTTATTTCTTGTGATAAGTCTTGTATTATTGAGTGCTGTGTTTGTTCCTTGTTATGTAATAGGAGGCTTAGTCACATTTGGGATAATGTTATTCATTTATTTTCCAATAGAAATTTTCTTCCAGATTTGATGAATTCCAAATTAGACAAGTGTGATCATTGTATAGATTGAAAATAGAGAAGGTTGAGTTTCAGAAGTCGTCCTTTAC
Organism: Viscum album; assembly: GCA_963277665.1. Taxonomy (NCBI): domain Eukaryota; kingdom Viridiplantae; phylum Streptophyta; class Magnoliopsida; order Santalales; family Viscaceae; genus Viscum; species Viscum album. The sequence goes on from OY728160.1 coordinate 1,267,249,589, forward strand.
ACAAGAAGTCTAAAGTACTTGAATTAGTGCATTATGATGTTTTTTGTACTTTGAAATATAATACATTTAGTGGTGGTATCTATGTTGTGACATTTATTATCGATTATTCAGGTAATATTTGGGTTTAATTTTTGAATACCAAATGTTAGGTGCTCAATGTTTTTAGGAAATTTCTCATCTTAGCTGAGATTGAATCTAGTATGAAATTGAAATGTATTCACATAGACAATGGGGTGTAGTATTGTGGTCTATTTGGTATGTATTGCAATAAGGAAGGAATTTTGAATCTGATGAAACCACCCCCATACACCTCAGCTAAATGGTGTAGCTAAGAAAATGAATGATGCATTGTTAGAAATAGTTTTTATTTTATTTTAGAAGAAATGTTTCATGGAGTTTTTGGGGATATGATTTATTTAATTTTTCTTATATTATAAATTTATCGCATGTGGTTTCATTGGATATAGATACCCTTGATAGTTTTTAGTATGGAATGAAGATTAAGAACAATCACTTCTATGTTTCTGGTTGTATGGATTTTGTTTATGGGCCTTCATATGAATGACCCATGTTGGATGGTAAGACAAGCCTATGTATTTCTGTTGTTTTTGTACATGATGAGTTTAGATACAGGTTCTATCATACTTCTTGAATGAAACTTGTCATAAGTGGTGATGTAGTGTTTAAGGAGGATCAAAATATTTCAAATAATGATAAGGGGGAAAAATATACTTCTACATGTTTTGATGGATTTGTTAGTATTGAGCATGGTTCTGATTCACATTACCTCATATTTTTTTATACTAATGATCATGTTTTTTTGTGGAATGATGTTTAGGGTGAATGGGTTGGAGTTTATTTTTCTGATGCAGCTTTTGTTCATGATGATCTTGATCTATGTTTTATTAATGGAAATTTAGTTCAACTCTGGATTTCATATCAGAATCATACCATTTCTACTCAGTATTCCCTTAATGAGTATGTGAACCTATCTAAAGGGGGAGAACCTTAATATTTTTCTCATGTGATTGAATGTGAACTGAAGGAAAGATAGGGTTTGGTAATGGATGATAAGATTACATCATTGCATGAAAACCAAATTTTTTAGATTGTGAAGATACTAATAGGTAAGAGAGATTAGAAAAATGGATTGATTAATTAGAATAAAAATATATAATGTAGTTCTATTCCATGATACAAGGAAGGCTTTATTATAAATGTCTCCAATAAAAAAGGGTATTGATTTTGATCATAAATTTTCACCTTTTTAAAAAATATCATCCATTTGGGTTGTTATTAGTTTGGATACAAGTTTGGATCTATATATTGATCAGATGGATGTAAAGAGAACATTCCTCCATGTAGACTTATATGAGGACATTTATATAGAGAAAACAAAGGGTCTTATTCAAATAGTTAAATATAATCTTGTCTACAAATTAAAGAAGAGTCGGTATAGTTTGAATCAAGATCCAAGGAAGTAGTATAAGAAGTTTGGATCTGTAATTTTTATCAGGGATTCAGGAAGACAACTTCTGATCCTTGTGTTTCTAAAAAGAGATTTACTAACATGTACTCATACAAATTAGGAATTTAATTGTGCTAGAAATAGCCTTTATCTGCATGAGAAAAGTGATGACTAACATAACAAGATTAAAAACCCTATTCTTTTATCCGTGATAAAAAAGTGCTGATAAAGGGGGTGTTTATCGAAGCTATAAAAGAACTGATAAAATACCATTGATCATTAATTTTATTAGCACCACTAAAATCCCCATTTATCAGGTCATATAGAAGCACTAATAATGTGTACCTTTTTAGAACTATTAAAAGAAATGAAAAATGTTTCATTTATCAGTGATTTTACAAGCACGGATAAGGGGCCATAATATAGTGTGTTACAACATCACTCTGCAGCACTAGTGTAGTGTGCTGTAATAGGACGCCACATAACCAGTAAGACACAAAATATAAAAAATTCCAAATAAATAATTTAAATGAAATGAAATTTACTACAAAAATACAATAAAAACTATATTATAGACATTTCAAACATTGGCCTATTAAATTGTATAAATAAAAATGATAACATACATTAAAAAACATCAATATTCCTTTTTTATTTTAATCATGGCCCCAAATCATGCTAGTTCCTAAAAAACCAACCCTACATGACCTTAATTACTAACATGTATAGGAAAAAAATTCTTCCCTTATTAATAATATAATGAAATAAACTCCCATAAAGTGTTATTTTTACTAAAATTGTTGTCGATTTTAAATAAAATTACACACTTTGAGTCATATCAGCGACGATGAGGGTTGGATTGAGGTGAGGAAAATTTTTAAATTTCTAAAATGACATTTAGATTGTTTTCCTATTGTATAAAAAAACAAAATTTATTTTCTTGGTTTGGAGTATGTCTATTGTATTTTTTACTAAAATTTCATTTTAAACTAGAAACACACTCCTCGACTCATCCAAATATCATATTGTATCAGTTTTATGTGAAACGAATTATTATACATCAAAAATGAATTATTAGTAATTTTACAAAATTATCAAGATAATCTAAGAATGTTTGATAGGATGTTAGGGAGTCATACTTTTAAATCTAAAATTTTGATTTCAAACTGATAATGGACAATTCCTATCATATAGGGCATATCATGAATCACATTGAGGTGAATCTGAACCGCCCGCATCACAAATGAAATATGGATCGTTTTTTTCATGTAACACAACAATCCAATTGATTTTTCTCAGTTTTGAATAGGTTAGATGTCTATTTTACAAAACATGATGCCAATTTTGAATAAATGTGTGCACTTTGAGTCATAAAATTCATACCATGGATTGGATTGAGGTGAGGTAGATTCCTAAATTTATAAAATGACTTGTGGATCATTTTAATAAGGTTTAAAAACAATCCTAATGTGTTTTATTAGTTTTGAGTATATATGTTGTCATTTTACTAAATTTTCATTTTAATCTAGAAACAAAAACCTTGACTCATTCTGATCAAATCATTTATTTCATTGACATAAAATAGATTTCTACATGTCAAAAAATACACATGAATCATTGTAATAAAAATTCATGAAAATATGTGCATGTTTGATCAGTTTTTAGTGAGTGACACTTTTTAAACAAAAGTGTATATTTTAAACATATAATAGACACATTCAGACATACCCACCACATAATGTATCAGATTGAGGTGTGGCTGATCCCCAGATATCTAAAAATGAATTCTGTATTATTTTCATAATGTATCAAAATAGTCCTAATTTTTTTTCTCAGTTTTGTGTACGTAGGTTATCCATTGTACACAAATTGATGACAATTTAAAATAAAAGTAAACACATTGAGTCATACGGGTCACATCAGTGGTCGTATTAAGGTGAGACTAATTCATACACCTCAAAAAATGAAGCATGGGTATTTTTCCTATATAATAATTACAATAAAAATGTGGTTTTCAGTTTTGAGTATGTCTATTTTCATTTTTACTAAAATGTCATTTCAAATTGGAAACATGTTATTTGACTCATTCTAATCTTATTGTGTATCACTTCGATGTGAAATAAAATAATACATGTCAAAAACAAATTATTAATAATTTTACTAAATTATCTACAAAAATAAGAATTTTTTCTATTGGTTTTCTGTGACTGACACTTTTTGAACATAATTGTAATTTTAAACAGGTAACGGACACTTTCAGTCACATCTCGAACATCATGTATCAAATTGAGTTGTGGATGATCCCTAAACATATAAAATGAGTTATGTATAGTTTTCCGTACGGTATCAAAAAATATGAATGTGTCTTCATGATCTTGAGTAAGTCAATTTTCCATTTCACTAAAATTGATTCCAATTTAAATTAAAAGTAAGTTCTTTGAGTCATATCATTCATACCGTGGGTCGAATTGAGGTGAAGTTGATTCATACTCAACTAAAATGACATATCGATCATTTTCCAAATGCATAAAAATAGTATGAATGTGTTTTCTGGTTTTGGAGTATGTTTGTTGTCATTTTTAGAAAAATGTAATTTTAAACTGGAAACACGCACTCTGACTCATTATAATCACAACATTTATAGGTGTAATGTGAAAATAATTTATACATGTCACAAATTAATTATGAATCATTTCCTAATTTTTCAGGAAACTCCTAGAATGTTTGACTTGTTTTCAATGAGTGATGATTTTTCATCTAAATTAGCGATTTTAAACTGATAACATACACTTTTAATCATAATGGGAATATCATGTATGTGATTTAGGTGTGTTTGACCCCTACATGTCAGAAATGACTTTTGGATCAATTTTGTAATTTTTAAAAACATCCTGAATGTGTTTTCATGGTTTTGAGTAGTTCATGTTTCCAATTTACTAAAAATGATTCCAATTTTAAATTAAGGTTCACACTTTGAGTCATACAAGTCAAACCATGGGTCTTATTGTGGTGAAGATGATTCCTAAACATCTCAAATGACATGTGTCTCATTTTAATAAGGCCTCAAAACAATATGAATTGATATACTCTATTTTAATATGTGTATTTTATTTTTTACTAAAATGTAATTTTTAAACTCGAAACACGCACTTTGAATGATTCTTATCACATCATTTATCTGTTTGACATTAAACATATTCCTAAACGTAAAAAATGTCATATTATCCATTTTTGTAAATTGTCAAGAAAATTTGAGCACATTTGATATTTTTTTACTACGTGACACTTTTTGATCAAAGATATCCATTTTAAAAAGATAACGTACACATTAATTCGTACATGGAACTTCTTTTATCAGATTGAGGAAAGGCTAATTCCGGTATGTCACAAATGAAATATAGATATTTTTATTAAATTATAAAAACAAACTAATTATGGTTTCTTGGTATTGAGTATGTTAGTTGTCAATTTTTCATAAATTAATGTCAATTTTAAATGGTAAGAGTACTAGGAGTCATACCAGTCACATCATGTGTTAGATTAAGGTGATGCTACTTTCCACACATACTATTGTATAAACACATCCTAACTGTCAATGCTACAATTATATATGTTGACTTTCTTTGTCAAACTATCAAACCCGCATGAGCAGCTTCGATTAAACCACTCATTCTAAAAAAGTAATTCAGTTGTATAAGAAATTAATTATTAAATCGGTAATACTAGAAAATGTAATTTAATTATAAATATTATACAATAAATTATTTTTATGAATAATTATTTTACCATGGAAACATCAAGATTAAATTCATGATCGAGCATTGGAAGGAAGTTAAAGGAATGTTGTGAATGCCACCATTGTAGGTGTGAATGGTTTTTAGGCACATGAATTTTGTGGATGTTTTGTGCATAATGGAATAGAATATAGAAATACCAGCCTAACTCAACCTAATGAATCAATATTTATAAGGAAATATTTATCAATAGATTTATACTAAAAATAAATAAAATAAACATAAATATGAGACAACATATAAATTTTATGGAAAATGTTTTTACTCTGAGAGCACCAAGGTTACCTTTGTGATTGATCATAGGCAGCATCATTGCTCGTCCTTCAAAGTTAGTGGAGGGAATGTGATGGAAATAGGTAAATTCATCATTGTTTTGTTGAAAATGTTTTTGGGGAGAAGTAGTTTGTAGATGTTTTGGTACATAAAGGCCTAACATATGGACAGACCTCCCCAACTCGAACAAAAGAATCCACTTATCTAGGAAATAATATTCTGTTAAATTACTCAATCAATTAGTTGAATACATTAATAATGCATTATTGAAACATTTACTCATACAAAATAGGGATTTAATAGTCCTAGAAATTGCCTTTATCTGCAGAAGAAAATTGATGACTAACATAACAAGATTAAAAACCCTAGTCTTTTATCCATGATAAAAAAGTTCTGATAAAGGGGGTGTTTATCAGAGCTACAAAAGAACTAATAAAAGACAATTGATCATCATTTTTATTAGAACCACAAAAGCCCCACTCATCAGGTCTTATAGAAGCACTAATAATATGTACCTTTATTAGATCTATTAAAAGCATTGAAAAATGTTTCATTTATCAGTGCTTTTACAAGAACAGATAAGGGACTATACTATAGTGTGCTGCAACATCACTTTGCAACACCAGTGTAGTGTGCTCTAACAGGACGCCACATAACCAGTAAGATATAAAATATAAAAAAGCCCAAATAAATCATTTAAATAAAATGAAATTTACTACAAAAATACAATAAAAACTATATTATAGACATTTCAAACATTGGTATGTTAAATTAGGTAAATACAAATGATAACATACATTCAAAAACATCAATGTTCCTTTTTTATATTAATCATGTCCCCAAATCATGTTATTTCCTAAAAAACCAACCCTACATGACCTTAATTAATAACATGTATAGGAAAAAAATTCTTCTTTTAGTAATAATATAATGAAATAAACTCCCATAAAGTGTTATTTTTACTAAAATTGTTCGCAATTTTAAATAAAATTACACTCTTTGAGTCATATCCATCACGATGTGGTTTGGATTGAGGTGAGGAAAATTTATAAATGTTTCGAATGAAATCTAGATTTTTTTCTTAATGTATCAAAAGAAAATTATTTTCTTGGTTTGGCGTATGTCTATTGTATTTTTTACTAACTTGTCATTTTAAACTAGAAACACACACTTCGAATAATTCAAATTAGATAATGTATAAATTTGATGTGAAACAAATTCTTATACATCAAAAATAAATTATTAATAATTTTCCAAAATTATCATGATAATCCGAGCTTGTTTGATAAGATTTCAGTGAGTCATACTTTTAAAACTAAAATGTTGATTTCAAATTAATAATGGACAATTCCTATCATCTAGGGCACATCATGCATCATATTGGGGTGAATATGATCCCCACACATCAAAAATAAAATATGGATCTTTTTTTCATGTAACACATCAATCTGATTGATTTTTCTCAGTTTTGAATAGGTTAGATGACCATTTTACACAACATGATTCCAATTTTGAATAAATGTGTGCACTTTGAGTCATACAAGTCATACCATGGAGATGATTGAGGTGTGGTAGATTCCTAAATTCCTAAAATGACTTGTGGATAATTTTACTAAATTTTCAAAACAATCATAATGTCTTTTCTTAGTTTTGAGTAAATATGTCATCTTTTTACTAAATTTTCATTTTAAACTAGAAACAAATACCTTGACTCATTCTGATAAAATCGTTTATTTCATTGACATAAAATTGATTCCTACATGTCAAAAAATACATATGAATCATTGTAATAAAATTTCATAAAAATCCATGCATGTTTGATCAGTTTTCAGTGAGTGACACTTTTTAAACTGAACTGTCTATTTTAAACATATAAAAGACACATTCAGACATACCCACCACATAATGTATCAGATTGAGGTGTGACTGATCCCCAGACATCAAAAAATTACTTAAGGCATATTTTCATAATGTATCAAAATAATAATAAATTTTTTTCTTAGTTTTGTGTACATGGATTATCCATTGTAAAAAATTGATGACAAATTTAAATAAAAGTACACACTTTGAGTCATACTGGCCAGATCACTTGTTGTATTGAGGTGAAAATAATTCATAAACCTTAAAAATGAAGCATGTATATTTTTTCTAAGTAATAATAACAATATGAATGTAGTTTTAAGTTTTGAGTATTTCTATTTTCATTTTTACTAAAATGTAATTTCAAATTGGTAACATGTTATTTGACTCATTCTAATCTTCTTGTGTATCCCTTCGATGTGAAATAAAATAATTCATGTAAAAAAGTTAATTTCTTTCCTAAATTATCAAAATAATAATAATTTGGTTTATTGGTTTTTAGTGACTGACACTTTTTGAACAAAGATATCAATTTTAAACAGGTAACAGACACTTTCAGTCACATCTGGAACATCATGTGTCATATTTAGTTTTGGTTGATCCCAATAAATAAAAAATTAGTTATTGATATTTTTCCGTATGGTATCAAAAAAATATGAATGTGTTTTCATGGTTTTGAGTAGGTAAATTTTCCATTTCACTAAAATTGATTCCAATTTTAAATAAAAGTATTTTCTTTGAGTAATATCAGAATAACCAAGTCTTCAATTTAGGTTAATTTGATTCATACTCTGCTAAAATGACATATCGATCATTTTCCTAATGTATAAAAATAGTAAGAATATGTTTTCTTGTTTTGGATTATGTTTGTTGTCATTTTTACAAAAATTTCATTTTAAACAGGAAACACGCACTCTGACACATTATAATCAAAAAATTTAAAGGTCTGATTTGAAACTAATTTATACATGTCAAAAATTAATTATGAATCATTTCTTAATTTTTGATGAAACTTCCAAAAAGTTTGACTTGTTTTCAATGAGTGATGATTTTTCATCTAAAATGTGGATTTTAAACTAATAACAAACACTTTCAATCCTAATGGGAATATCATGAATCTGATTTAGGTGTGTTTCAACCCTACATGTTAGAAATGACTTCTGGATCAATTTTGTAATTTTTAAAAACATCCTGAATGTGTTTTCATGGTTTTGAGTAGTTCATGTCTCCATTTTACTAAAAATGATTCCAATTTTAAATTAATGTTCGCACTTTGAGTCATACTAGTCACACAATGAGTCTGATTGAGGTGAAGAAGATTCTTAAACATATCAAATGACTTGTGGCCCATTTTAATAAGGTATAAAAACATTATCAATCGGTTGACTCATTTATAGTATTTGTATTTTATTTTTTACTAAAATGTAAATTTTTAACTTGAAACACGCACTTTGAGTGATTCTGATCACATCATTTATCTGTTTTACATTAAACAGATTCCTAAATGTAAAAAATATCATATTCTCCATTTTCATAAATTTTCATGAAAATTTGAGCACATTTGATATGTTTTTACTAAGTGACACTTTTGATCAAAGATATCCAATTTAAAAAGATAGGAGACAAATTAATTCGTACATGGAACTTCTTGTATCAGATTGAGGGAAGGCTAATTTAGGTATGTCACAAATGAAATATAGATATTTTTATTAAATTATAAAAACAACATGATTATGATTTCTTTGTATTGAGTATGATAGTTGTCAATTTTTCATAAATTAATGTCATTTTTAAATAGTAAGAGTACATGGAGTCATACCAGTCACGACTTGTGTTAGATTAAGGTGATGCTAATTTACATACATACTATTATATATAAACATCCAAACTATCAATGCTACCATTATATATGTTTACATTCATTGTCGAACTATCAACCCCATATGATCAGCTTCGATTAAACCACTCATACTTAAACAATAATTCAGTTGTATATGAAATTAATTATTATATGGGTAATACTAGGAAAATTAATTTAATTATATATATTAAATAATAATTTAATTCTATGAATAATTATTTTACCATGGAAACATCTAGATTAACTTCTTCATCGAGCATTGTAAGGAAGTTGAAAGAATGTTATGAATTCCAGCATTTCCGGTGTGAATGGTTTTTAGGCACAAGAATTCTGTGATTGTTTTGTGCATAATGGAATAGATTATGGACAGACCAGCCTAACTCAAACAAAATAATCAACCTTTATAAGGAAATAATTATCATTGGAGTTATGCGAAAAATAAATAAATTAAACATAAATATGAAACAACAAATAAATTCTATGGAAAATGTTTTTACTCTGAAAGCACCAAGGTTACATTTGTGAATGAGCATAGGAAGCATCATTGCTCATCCTTCAGCGGTAGTGGATGGAATGTGAAGGAAATAGGTAAATGCATCATTATTTTGCTGAAAATGTTTTCTGGGAGATGTAGTTTGTAAATGCTTTGGTACATAATGCCCGGAAATATGGTTAGACCTCCCCAACTTGAACAAAATAATCCACCTATCTATGAAAATATATATCATGTGCGTAATAATAAATATAAATTACTAAAACATAAATATGAAAAAATACATTAATTCTATGGATAAGGAATTTTTTGTGAAACCATCATGATTACCTTTGAGGTTGACTAGAGGCAGCGTCATTTCTCTTCCTACAAAGGTAGTGGAGTGAACATGATATAATGTTAGAAATTTAAAACATTAGGGTGAAATGAATTTTAGAGAGAGGAATACAGTGTATGTTTTGGTACATAAATGCGTGAAAGAAGGATATATCAGCCCATCTCACATAGAGGAGTCCACCTGCATAAGAAAAAAATTATTATGTGACTAATAATAAAAATAAATAAATTAAATATAAATATGACACAAGATTTTAATTATATGGAAAATTACTTTAATTTGAAAACAACAATATTACCACTCTGATTTAGCAGTGTAAACATCATTTTTCTTTTTTCAAAGGTAGTGTAGGGAATATGAATTAATGTGATAAATACAATATCATAGGGGTGAAAATGTTTTGAGGGAGAAGAAGTTATTGGATGTTTTGGTACAAAAAAATAATTAATGATGGAAAAACCATTGAATCTTGAACAAAATAATCCACCTATATAAGAAAACAATTATTATGTTAGAAATATTAAAAATAAATAAATTAAACATAAATTTGAATCAATACATTAATTCTATGAAAAATTATATTTCATTGAAAACATCATGATTACCTCTATGATTGAATAGATACAAAAACATTTATCTTCCTTCAAATGCATGACTGATGGATATGAATATTCTAAAATAAATTAATTTTGAAATGAATAGTTAAAATTTAATCAATATTTCATTATAAATTTTTTTTAATATAGAGAAATTATATCGTAACATTACCTTTACATCTTTCCAAAGGGTTTCTTTCATTGTATTTTTTTTCTTTCAAGGGTTTAGTAATGTCCTCACGTAATTAAGACATTGAATTCATGAGTAGTCAAACATTTAATTTAAATTATGTTAATGTTGTAGAGAACATATAATATTATGAGGAAAATAACTACCTTTTAAAAAACAATTTTATCATATCTGTGAACTCCCTTACTTTTTTATAGGTTTTAGAGCTTTGTTTCCTCTATCAAGAATCATCATCCCTTCTTTGTGGTCCCCTATAATGTACAATAAATTTTCAATATTGGGACTAACAATAATTGATTGTGATCTCCCAATAAAAGGGTCACCGTCTATTAAATTGTGATCTGACCTGACTATTGTTTATACTCGAAAAGGACTATAGAAAAATTCTTGTATATTGGATCAGAAACATAAAATATTTTCACTACTTGTGATGACATTATGAACAATTCATCGTTTTCCCCTTCCAAAATGAAATTCACAATAATGAAGCCCATTTAATAAACACTCCCTTCAATTATATTTTCAACTCTTTTTGAAAGGAAAATCGGCACTTCAAATTTTTTATAATAAAAATCATATAACTATTTGATAATAAAAAAATATGAAATATTTTCATAAAATGGATTTCTCTCCTTAAAACCAAAAATGTGAATAAATTTATCCATAAGCATAAAACCACTATTTCGCATCATACTGCAGTCATTGTGTTCTTTTTATCGAACACATAACCATTGATTACAAAACTAGTGAAAGATATAACATTTGAATTTATTCCTATGTAAATCAATTGAAGTCGTTCGACAATTTTATTTAGATCTTTATATAATGACTTATAAATATGATCTCAAAACCATCCAAAAAAATATTTATTATATATATTTGATATCCACCTTTCATACCTTTATGTATTTAAATATCTATAATTTCATTTTTGGATTCAATATATGGAACATCATATTCACTATTATGAAAATTTTAAATGTTTTATTACTCACAATCATTCAAGGTATTTATAACAACATATCATACCAAAATCACTTCTCCCATAAGGCATTCTCTATGATGATAATTTCAGATACCGATGTTGTCCACATGTGATAGGTATTAAGTATTGAATTCAATAGATTATTCAAAATATCTCATTTTTCAATAGAACCATCGTGATGAATTCTATTCTAGAGATACCTTTTAAAAATCGTCATTTATCATTCATTGGGGGTAAATCCATTTTTAAAGGACATGACCACATAGTTGAACCTTTATAACGATTTGATCCATCGGGGGGACCGTAATATCATACAATGATGGTGATAAGAAAATCTCTAGTTCACATAATATGAATGTAATCTTTATATTCATGATGGTAATCCTCACATGGGTCTATAACGTTACTGCATATGGATTTGAAGAACAAATCATGATTAATTTATGTCATACATTTAGAGGTATAATCCATAGAAAAGGAACATGAATTAAAACTCTCATCAAAACATGAAAGTCATGTGATTTTATTCCTTGAAACATAAAATTGTTCATTGACATTACATTCTTGATATTTGATTAATACACCTAGTGGAAATTTTAAACTATTATAGAAAAGGAAAATTTCAATTTTCCCATTTTGGATAGAGTGTAAGTCTCTACAGTTACAAAATTCTACCTTTTACCCTTCACTAGTGCCACCAATTCCCTTATCACCATTTCAACCATGTCCAAACTAGCCGTGATGACATCTTTTTCCGTACTATGAAAAATTAGTAATGTTCCAAGAACATTATAAAATACATTTATTTTCTACATGCATTATATCATACAAATTCAAGAGAAATAAACAATTATAATACAGTAATTCAAAGAAAATTGATCTCTTATTCCCACCTGATTTTGTAAGGTTTATCGAAAATGGATTACCAAAAGTAGTTTCAATATCTTTTACTTTATTACATAGCTTATCTCCCATTACTGGATTCGTTGTTTTACCTTGTTTTAAATTCATACAGAATAATGCCATCAAGGATTAGTGTTTATGTCATTAACATAAAAATATTGATTCCCTAAAAACATAGTCTTCATGAAATGTTCCAAACGAACATATTATGTGTGTTTAAAAAAAGGGACAACCAAAAATTTCATTAATTCTATAGACTGATAATATTCTATAAGTAGGGAAGACATTTATCATTCCATACGAAATGGTCCTCAAAGTGAATTACTCACTTTTATGAGAGTAATACAATGTAACACCAATATCCCACATCAATTTCATACAATTGACCCATGGAGCCAAATAGACATCAATATTCTGACCTAGCTAGTTTGGCATGGATATAAGTAGAGACACCATATTATATTTGAGCTTCATTTATAACCATGGTGGAAAGTTATAATTTACTAACATGATAGGACATGAATTGTGAATAATAATTTATACACCCAAAGGATTTATACCATTTTTAGATAAGGAAATAAGAATGTATCATTGATCATTTAAAATTTCCAGATACTCATAAACAATTTTCTTCCATGGAGGATAATCATCTAGATAATGTATGTTCCAATATTGAATTATTTATCCACATACCATGTCAATTACCTCTGGGTTTCATTAGATATATATAGTATTCTAACCCGTTGAATGATAGGAACACGCCATTTAGATCATTAAGGAATTTGTTAATTTTTCATGAATTGATATGCACCTCAAATATAGAATTTTATGAGTGGGTCATGGTTCTTTTGAAATAATATTAAATAATTTGGACAAGTTTGATTTTTTTTCAAGATCATTCCCATTGAACATAATCTTTTTTAGCATCATATGTTCAGAGTGGTAGTTCATTTTCTTCTAAGATCATATAATTCAAGGAACCAAGTAGTTCTGTAAAGCTGGTGTCACTCCATTCGCTTTGAGCTTTAAAATTATATAACTTCAACATAGTTTAAAATTTTAAGTATTTAGTTCAACTGGTTTACAATGGTTTTTTGGAACAAATATTTAACTCCTCAAATAACATAGTACAACCAATAATTTCATTTTGAATTTCCAAGTTCATTTTTTCCATGCGATATCCATCACCCTTTACAATGGTATTCATGTCCAATGAACATAAATTGGAACATCATCCCAATCAGTGTCCACATTCAGTTCTTTCCCCACGATTAGTCTAAAATTTATATCTATGATCCCTTCCAGGACAATTAAAATTATCTCCCATATAATTTGTACTAATTTGTCTCAAATAAAAAAAACATAAACACAGAGAGAGGATTTGAGATGGTTTGTATGCATATTATCCTTCAAACTTAATGAACTCTTTAACTCCATATTCATACCCTTTTGTCAAACGATTTGAATGAATCTATTTTTGGTTAATATCCATCATATTGTAATCATAAAATATTAATTTTGTATAATAAATAAAAAAAATACAAATATGGTATTAATTATAAATGGTGAAAATTATAGACAATTATAATAAGGGAACCTCAACATTTGATTGTTTCAAAGAATTTTAGTATGTTTAAGAAATTGGGAAATTGAATTTAAGAAAATAATTACCCCACTATGGTAGGTTTTATCCTATTAATTTATTAAAAGTAGAATGTTATTGAAAACTCATTCTCAACAACACATCTCCAAGAAATTTATCCACTACTACAAACACGGCCTTTATCAGGGCTTCCTTTATCAGCGCTTTCGTTTTAGTGCTGATAAATGACCCTTTTATCAGTTCTTTTAAAAAAGCGCTGATAAAAGTTAATTTTTTTTTTAAAAATTAAAAAAAATTAAAAAAAAAATTAAAAAAAAATTAAAAAATACTTCCAATCAGTGGGGGCTTTTATAGCGCTTGGAACCGCACTTTTACAGCACTTTTCAGCCCCAATACAACACCCCACACACCCCCCTCCACCCTTTAACAGTGCTTGCTCCAATATTCCCCATGCGCGCGCACCCCTGCCTCGACCATGATTTGAACTCGAGACCTCCCCCCTACGCGCCTAAGACCTTAACACTACTCTACTTTGATTTTCTTTCCAATTCATGATATCTATATATATATATATTTATATATTTAGTTATATTTATTCGTATATTAATATATATTTATATAAATATATATATAGTTATATTATAATATATATATATATATATAGTTATATTATAATATATATAGTATTATTAATATATATATAGTGGTATTAATATATATCTATATATATATAGTTATATTTATTCGTATAGTAATATATATATATATATAGTTATATTAACATATATATAGTTATATTAACATATATATAGTCATATTAACATATATATAGTTATATAACTATATTTTTATATAGTTATATTAATATATATATAGTGATATTAATATATATATTTATGGTGATATTAATATATATATATAGTAATACTAATATATATATATGTAGTTATATTAATATATATATAGTTATTAGATTAATATATATATATAGTTAGATTAATATAGATATATAGTTAGATTAATATATATATATAGTTAGATTAATATATAGGTATATAAATATTCATATATTGGTATTTTAAATAAATTGGATATTAGTTATTATTTAGATAATGCTAATATATTTTATATGTAAATATGTTTAATTATTTATTTAAAAAAATTAATTTTTAGGTGCGAATATATAAAAAATATGTACATATAGTTATATATTTGATTATAAATAGCAGTTCATTATAAAAAAGGATGAAATTTCAAAGACATAATATCAATATGAATGTAATACCTTGGAATAAATTCAGTCCCCGCCATGAAAAGCCAATAATACCCCTTAATCGAGTTTGAAAATTCACAAAATGTTAAAACATCTGGGTACCCTGACAAAAAACTCAGTTTTGGAGGCCTTATGAGCCTCTTTTGGCCTCGAAAGATGCTTTACTAGGGTCCTCCAAGTCACAACGACGTAGAGCTCGTCGCAGGCTTCGATTTGACATGTGGTAGAGCTCAAACGGACACCCAGATCAAAAGTTATGGTCGTTTGAAGTTTGAGTTGCGTTTTCAACATATTTTGGATCTTTTTTTTAATTTTTTTTAATTTTTTTAGTTCTCAAATTGTTATTAAATGACTATTAATCCATAAATATTAACAAATTATTAATTAAAAATATTTTTTTAATTTTTTAAGAAGTCATTTTCACTAAATATCTTATATATTAAGTATAATAAGTGTAAATGTACATTTATACTTATCTAAGATATATTTAAAAAGTATATATTATTTTTATATAACAATATAACCATATTTATATAATAATATATTAATATATTTTGAATTTTTTTTGAAGCCGACCCTTTATCAGTGCTACGAAACAAGCGCTGATAAACGGGGGCCCTTTATCAGCGCTTTTTCGTTAGCGCTGGTAAAGGGGGGCGCTGCAAAAAACTGTTTTTGTGGTCACAGCATTTTGTTCTTTGACACATACTTCATCTCTTGTGGAAATGCACCTATGTTTCTTGAAATACTCTAAGAAGTAGTCATCTATTAGATTATTAATGCTCAAAGTAGTAAAAAAAATAATAGATGGAGAATGAGTTTAGATGAACAAGTATTTGGAAGACATATCAAGACTCTTGGGATATCATATCACCATGTCAACACATCCCATTGATTATAGGGAGGTCGTCACATCAGATCAACCCATCTGAAGAATTATATGGATTCCATCTAATAAACATTGACCAAACATTGGGATTCAAGATAGGTCCTTAATGAATTTACCATACAGAAACAATACACATCAACAAGACATATCACAAATAAGGGAGAAAGAAAACTATACCTTAAAATGTCTATCCCATGCACATTAAAAATATATATACATATATCATGTAATTTATAATAAAAATAATTCAAAAACAAATGCACATTTAAAAAATCTCTATAATGAAAACAAATATAATAACTTTCTACAATGGAAATCCAGAACCATAATTTGTGAATTACTAATAATAAAATCATTGTGACATTATTTTTTCAGAGAACACATATAAATAGAATGAATGATATATATTTACAGATATATATATATGACTATATATCACTATAAAATAAATATAAATTGATACAAGAAATATGTAACCCTTACCGTACAATATCAAAACATAGTAAAATAAATACACCCCCATTTTAACATTGAAAATAGAGAGGCACTGAAAATAAATATATACACTATCACTATTAGAAATATTTCTCATAAAATTAATGAAAATTATGAAAAAATCAAATTTTATGGAAAACTCTTACACTATAATATTAACATAGAATTTATATATATAAATTCCCTTACATGAATTGGATAAAATATTCTTCTATTGCTACTTCTCACCATCTCCATGTTGTCAATTGGATTGCTAAATAAATATTCTCATTCATTTAAGGTTTTTATATCGAAAAACTCCACTATTTATATAGTTTCATATATATTTATTTAAATGGTTTATCTGTGGACCTTGAGTGACTATCTAAGATTTCAAAACATTAAAAAAATTATGATTGTGGAGAAAGATGGGGTATATATGTAGGTAGTGAATCAAATTGATTCAAAATAATTAAAAATACCAAAATAGGATAATAAAATAAGTAGACTATAAAAAACAAATTATAAACAAACAAAAAATAGTATAAAATGACCAGAGCATAAATAACTGATGACATAGTTGGAGAAGAAATCATAAATAGAATGATAAATATTGAAAGAAAATCATAACCTAAAAAAGAATGAATATCTATAACTTACCAGGCCTAATAAAACATGACACCCTCATATCCAAATCATGATTTTTTCTTTAGAAACCCTCAATGGATGTGAAAACCAGATTTCATATGATGTTTGAAAAACTAGAGGTAGTGGATTTGTGTGATTTAGGTCATTTTGTGTTACTAGAGCTTCGATTCACCGGCAATGAGTTCTAGAAGTAGCTGGTTTCCACGAAAAGCTTCTGAAATCCTGATAGGATCGCAACTGGTTATTTTTTTAAATAGATCTGGACACTTTTATCATCAGTTAAAAAAGAACGAATATATGGTTTTTTACCAATTCTTATGTAATAAGCACTGATAAAAATGCATATTTATCTTCGCATTTAGCACAGATAAAGGTAGGTCTTTATTAGTGCATCTTTTAGCACTGATAAGTATTTATTATCAGCACTTGTTACATAAGTTATGATAAAGAATTTATAATTATAATTATAATAAATTATATATATATAATTAATATATATATATATAAATATACATATACTAAATATATTTCTTATTTAAATATATTTATTAAATTCTATAATTATTTATATATAATTATATAATAATTTTTTTAAAACACATTTAATTTATTATATATATTTATATAATTATATATATAAATATATATATTTAACAAATAAATACAAATTTTAATATAGTAAATTTATTCATTATTTATGTAATTTTCTATAAATTTAATAATTATTTAAATATATGTATTTATTAAACTATGTATATTTATTTATTTATAATTATTAATAAAATTTTACAAAATATTTATTTATTTTTAATTATAAATATATAATTTTTTTAAATATGGTATGTACATTTATAAATATATTATGATCATTTATAAATATTATATGTACATTTATAAATATAGTACGTACATTTAAAAACACATCTATTTATAAATATATATTTTTAAAATTATTTTGTTACAAATATTATTTAACATTATTAATTAATATATAATTTTTGGTCCATGCGTGTTATATATGTGGGAAATTAAATAAATTAATAATATGTACACATTAACAATATTAAAAAATGAATAATAGTTTTGTGTATGTTCATTGTATATAAAAATGCTTTAATTGTGTATATATGAAATCAATATAACACACATTTAATCTTTGATAAATTGAAAAATCAATCAAATTTCAATTATATGTTCATTACTCTATACCATTAGTGTTTATATTTAATTTATATTAATTTCTTATTGTAAACCACTATTCACCAAATATATAACTATTTAAGGTAATGTGCCAAAATATTTTGTCATATATAAATCATATTTATATATATTATTATATATATTTATATTTAATATATAATATTTATTAACATTTTCAGTAATCATATAAATAATATAACGTTTAATTGTTTTCTCAATTTAGTTCTTCTCATATTAATTTTTCCTAATTCTAATTTTTCATATATCTATATATTTAATAAAAACTATTTATTAGTATTTATAATTTATATATTGTATATTGTATTTATCAGTATTAATAAATAAATATTTAATTAAAATAAATTTCAATATTTTTTTGATAAACTCATTATTTATTTATTTTTTTTATTGATCTATATAATTTTATTCATTCATACCTTTCTCAATGCTAAAAAAACTCTGATAAAGGAATCTATTATGACCTCTAAAAATATTGTGATAATAAAAGGTAACATTTATCAGTGCTAAAAATAAATCACCGATAAAGGGTTACATTTATTAGTGCTTTCTTTATGAAACAATTTTAAGAAGTATAATTTCATCAATATAATTCTGGGTTATTATAATAAACAATATCACTCATCCTAAAGTTATTCGCTTCGTGACATTAAATAATTTCACTATGTGTGTCTCATTGTGTTTCAAGATGTTGATCATTGACTTTACATAAGATAACATAAAGCTATTTAGAATGTTTCTCAAAGGGTTTCACACTAAGTGTATCCAAAATTTAATTAAATTCTATTGAATTTAATTTTTAGAATAAATTTCCCATCTTATGTAAAAATTATTATCCTAGTGTTGTTGATCACATAAACTCAATCATGAGATACTTGATTTTCGAGTGTTTGAGTTGAATTTAATTTATTATTTATTTTACACAAAATATTAAATAAATGAATATGTATTCACCAGTTTAGTGAATGCATTAATATAAATACTTACCTAGTTATGTGAAAATTAAAATAAAGTTTTATTATCATGACTATTCAATATAATATTCATCTATTTATTAAAATTGTAATATTTATTAAAGTAAATATTTTATCATTAAAGGTTTGATAAATTACAGGGGGATTAACGATTCAAATGGAGAAATGAAAATGATACATTTTATTTAATGTAAACAAAATTAATATTAATTTATTTAAATATCAAATTATATATAAATAAGTGGTTATTATGGGATATAAAAATAATATTTTACCTCGAGAATTAATTAGATACACAAAATTTATTAGGGAAAGTGTGTAATTATATATATTTAATATTAAGTATGTAAATGATAATATATCACATTTCCAAAGATATGAGACTTGACGTGACCAACAAAAGTTATCATGATTTATATAGAGCCTAATAAAAAAATACAGCCATCCTCCCACTAAAGATCATATAAATAATAAAATAACCCTATTTCAATTTATGGATAATAGTGTGAAGTACTTGAACAAACCATGCTTTCACTGGGAGATTCTATAACACTATTCATAGATTTGTGGATCATGTGTGCATACAACTATAGGAATCCTATTTTGAATTGTTATATGAAATAAAAACAAGAAAAAATATTGTAACCAAAATTAGATCAATGGAATTTCAGGTTTCAGTTAATTCTCAGTTTAAATTTATTATAAATTCAATTAAAAAAATTCTCCCTATGAGTTTTTGGGGGTGAGTACATCAAATTATTTAGATTTTTCCCTTGAAATTGATAAAAACCCAAAGTTTGTTACTCTTCCACTGCTTACACTACACATTGAAACCATTAATTTGTATTAGATCGATGAAATTTAGATTTATAATTATCAATAATTTATTGGATAAATTTCATGGGTTGGTTTGTATGTTTTTCAATTCCAGATTTTCATTCATAAACCAGAGGTTTGGATAACAATTTCAAATGAGATTGTATGATCAATAATAGTACTATAAATACAAAAAATACTTAAATATCCCATGCATAGGTTCCAATGTCATATTCTACATAACATGGACACATATCGTGTCATGTTAAATTATTGATCGTGTACCCATGGTCAACTTACAAAAGGAGTTATCGATATAAATCGTGGATTTTTGTTTGAATTGCAACCTCGTGCAATTGCCCATAATTTATTGATCCCCATCATAGAACATGGGTTGATAGGGATTACAAGAAATGTTACTTGGGTACAATTCATGTAACCCCACATGGTTTTGACCCCACATAAATCATAGAAAATCATGTGGTCATTATGTTCCATTATAATATGATGTGTATAGACTACCAACCATGAATGTCAGAATAATATATGTACACAGTTTACAGTTTGATTGTACATGCTATGTAATATCTGTAAACTAACAACAGGTTCACACATATATTTTAGGCATTCCATGTGGGTCAACAGGCGATATAATTAAAATGGAGACATTATTACATGATGTTCATCTATCTGTATTAGCCTTGTGTCATGATTTTTCCATACTACATACACAATGAGTGAATTTTTGTGTCTCACGTGGGTCTGAATTCATAAATTTACATTCTTCACAAGATCCTATAATACAAATCATGTAACAGTCATTGTACACACCATGTAATTCATAGGCATTGGCAGCGGTAAATTTTGAGTATATTATAGAGTATCACATGGTTGTACATGTCATGAAGACTTTGTTTTTTGACCCATCAAACTAAATGTTGTGCATATCATAGAATTATATTTATATTACTTATCACATAATCAAAAATATGAAAACTGATTTTAATTTACAACGTATGTAATATAGCATAACCTAAATTTCTTAAGTAAGAGTTCAATTAATTACAGTTAATTTTTATTTTTTAAATTCATAAAAACATGAAGAATGTGATGGTTTTTTGATTTTAAAATAGAAATTAAAACTATCTTAATAATCAAATGAAACATGTTAGATAAATCATGATCAAACCAATGTAAGTTTCCATTGACGCTCAAATATCATATCACTCAAGGAAGATGTGATAGATCATTGATTCATTGATGTATAACTAGTAAAAAATAGTAATATATGAGTAATTAGATGGTTAACATCTGGAATATCATCGATCGATGACATTGACTAAATATGATTAAAAAAATCATTAAATTCATATCCATGTAAGAACTAAACTAAATCAGGGCATCACATCAACAAGGTTATGTTGTGACCAAATTTGGGTCTAGGTAAAAATTATTGTCAAGAATGATACATTCATATTCAGGGGTTCAAAAAACAATATTTACTAAGTTGAAACCATCTATGAGAATTCTCATGAAATAGATAAAGGGTTATATGGAAGAGGAAAATGTGATCAAATCGCCCCAAAATTTGATTAATGAATGAAATACTGATTATTTTTATTCCATTGATTTTTTGAGCATATGAGCACAAAAAAATAAAATGGTATCAATAATGAATAATAGAATATAAATATGGAAATTTAATTGCATTCCGATGATTATAAACATAGATATTGAAATTACATAAAATATTACAACTTACATTGATCACTAAGGGGTTTAAAATTACCTGAAAAGGGATAAAATGATAATAGATGAAAGGTTCTCTTGTTTGGACCCGGAAATTTCAAGGAAATTTTTTTTCTTAATTTTCTTTGAATTTTACAAGAACACAGTTTCGGACAGATCCTGATTCCGAGGCCCAATGTGCCCGAAATCATTTTCTGAAGTTTAGCTCGGGTACGTTCAGTGAACGAACGAGCGAGTTTTCTAACTTTTGAACTGGTGCTCAGAATTGAAATCCAAGGGCACCTATGAACTCGCAGCCCCGGTAATTGCTTAAAAACACATTTTCCGGAGTATCTTTTGCTCGGTTGTGGTTTTAAAAAAAATTCCGGTTATGTAAATGAATAAAATAAAATGGTGCGACCAACTTATTTTATTTAAGTCACTTAACCTGTGTTAAGTGGAGGATGTGGGACCTACAATATCCTACCCACATGGTAGGATATTTTGTGAGGTGGGACCCACATGATCCCCACTGTTTCATTCCCTCTATGTAACACACCCTCAGCCCCCCTCTTTAATTAATGTCAACCGTGCATTTTTCGGGTTAAGAAACGTCTCATTAAATTGGGCGGTTAAATCGTTACAATTAATTCAACTGTTATTTTTTTTTCTGTTGGAACTTGTGGCGTGGAGAGGATTTGGAAGAAAGTGTTCTTCTTCGACGAAGAATGCGAAGAACGCGAAGAACGCTCTGACCTCCAATGAAGAACGCCAAACCCTCAGAGATCGACGACGCGACGCCGTGTATCGCGACGTCAACGACGCTTCTTCTGCGATTCCCCTTCCGCGACGCGACGAACTCCTGTTCGACGACAATGTTGAGGTAGGGAATTATGTTTGAGAATTATTTTATTCCATTGATTTCATTATTTCTAAATAAAACAAAGAACACAGATCAACTTATTAACTAGTTGACCCGCGAACGTTTTCCTTGCGGGTTGGGAATAATCTGTTGCGGGGAAAAATAGTTTGGGTTGATTCTATTTTGATCATGAAAATTATTTGTTGTTCTTTGTCTTTTGGGCCGCTTGTTACCAACTTAACGGTAGGAGGTCGGACCGCACGAACACGGCCGAATCTCCTCCCCCTTTATTGTTTTGATTCGTTGCGGCCTGAAAAAAGGCAGCACAGTGCAACGACACCGTGCAGTCACAAGAAAGAACGCGGCGAAGAAGCATGGCGCCGTCGCGCCATGGCGTTGAGGCTGAACGAAACCGCGACCGGATTCGGGGCTACGGAGGCGATTGAAGACTCCGCTGGGTGATTATTGTGCGCGGATTGACGGGAGACGACAAACGGAGCCGCAAGTTAATTTTGAAGCCACTTTAGTGAAGGACGGGTCCCTGGAGGACCGTTGGCAAAAGCGGCGCGCAAAACGGACCACCGGGGCGCGTCCGGTGGTTCGCAGAAGACTCCATCGGCGTGCCGCGTCCGTTGATAGGGAGCGGCCCCTGCGCAGGGGCCGCGGTTTTGTCCAGGGGGACGGTCCCCCCTTGCGCGGCCGCTTGGCCGGCACCAGCGAGCGAGCGCGACAAGCCGAGCCGCCCGGCCGGACCGCCAGGCCGGGCTGCACGCAGGCCGGGACAGGTTGCACCAGCCGGGCGGGGCCGCGCCCAACCGGGTCGGGTCGGTCCGGGCCCAGACCCCCCATTTTCGGATCACTTTTGGTTTTTTTCCCATATCTTGGGCTACAGACCTCCGATCGATGCACCGTCAGTTGCGTAATGATCCTTGGATCCAGTCCGTCGTCTTGGTATATTACACTCAAGGTTTCAGAGAACTTTGGGTTCGGCCGGGTTGGTTCGGATACGAAACCAACCGGGCCCTCTGAGCGGAAACACTTATATCTTGAGTTCCGAACGTCCGATTGACATACCGTCAACTTTTTTGGTTTCCTCTTGATGAGACGGAACATTTGGATTACTCCGCTCGAGGTTTGGACACCATCGAAGTGCGATCGGGTTGGTTCGCTCACGAAACCAACCGGGCCCCCGGAACGAAAAAGCCAATAACTCACAGACCGGGCGTCTGATTGATGCGTCGTCTGTCTCGTTGAATTCCTCTTGATGAGACTGAACTTTTGGCATACTTCGAATTATTTTTGGATGCAGTTGGATAGTGGTTGGGTTGGATTGCACACGAAATCCAACCGGGCCCCTGGAATGGAAAAGCTGATATCTTTCAGACCAGACGTCCGTTTGACGAACCGTCAGCAGCGTTGTTGATCACGATGAGAAACGGTCCCTATGAGTATACCCTATGAGGGTTCAGGGTACAGTTGAGATACGGTCGGGTTGGTTCGCACACGAAACCAGCTGAGACCCCTATGATGAGGCGGTCCTTTGAGATACTTCTTCGTGGGACCTTGAGATACTTAGAGTATCGACCTGTATCTCGTGGAGTGACCCTCCCGGAGACGAGCATATGGAGTATGGATATCGTGTAGCCGAATGAGACCTGACGACTGCTTGACCGACTCGACTTGGAGTGAGTCCACTAGCCCAGTGGACGGAGCACTACTTTGTTTGGGTGAAGACCCATGATGGACGGAGCACTACCTGTGTGACAGTGCAGACCCGCGGTACTCATCCGTAGAGTACCTCTGCAGGATACTAGGGGGTGTTCACTACTGTGTTTGGGTGGCATACCCCGGTGGGAAGCACTACTGTGTTTGGGTAGCTAGCCTGCGGTACTTGATAGGAGGAGTACCTTAGCAGTCTTTGGTTAGTGAGCAGTACCTCGGAGTCGTGACAGGACCACTGTACACTCCAGAGACGGGGCTCTTCAGCAGTTACGGTTTCGATAATGCAAATCCTGGTTTGAGCTGAGACTTTTGACCTTTGTGTTTATCTCATGATTGAGATGAGTCACTTGATAACTTAGGTATATGTATGGGCATATACCTGGGTAGTGGTTATCCATTGATTTCATAATCTTCGTTTTTCTTCAGGATTGAGATGGGTTACTTGATAACTTAGGTATATGTATGGGCATACACCTAAGTAGAGGTTATCTGTTGAGATCTTCTTTTTGGTCATCCTTGTTGGTTTTAGTGATACCTTGAGGGTCTCGGGGTCCCTACTGAGTATCGTTATACTCACCCCTGCACGGGCAATGCCTGCACCTCGTTGTGTTGGTTGCAGATTATGGGCAGTGCTGGAAGAGGCCGAGTGTTCGAGGACTGGACGGTACCCGGAGGTGGACCACATGATGAGTCAGTATCCGGAGGTGGACTTCACGACAAGAGGACACACGGAGGTGGTTGACGGGCAAGAGCATTGAGGAGCTGCGCTATCTGTACCTACCCTTCAGGTAGGATCCGTGGTGGACGATCTAGGAACTGTGCTATCTGTACCTACCCTTCAGGTAGGATCCGAGGAGAACGACCTAGAAGCCGCTTCCGTTCTTCCAGCTGTTGTATTTTTTTGTTGTACTTTTGTTCAGTTGTAGCTGTACTTTCAGTTGGGTTTGTATTCTGGCACATTAACTTTTCAGTACATTCCATTATACTTAGTGTTTTACTTCCTCTTGTACTCTGTGGTGTTTTGTTTACTTTTATAAAGGCAATGCCTTCCTAGTTATCGGGATTTAAACCTTTGGTGCTAGTCGCCAGCCCCTGGCCTATGGAAGGAGGGCTTGGGGTAGTCACGACACGGGCCCCGAGGATGGGTCGTGACAGCTCTCACATTCAGTTCAACCATTAACATTTATTTCATACAATTCTCAAGGATGTAGTGGGGTATTTAATATAATTTCACGAATGTTTTTCTCAAGGTAATCTATCATTTTTTTGTGAGATATATGAGTTGTCTTCTTTAATTTTCCCCTCATTTTCCTCTCTATGAGTGACTATTGTTTCAAGTGAATCTTAACCTGAATTTTTTATTTATTGGGATCCTATTTAGGTTTATAAAACCTTTTTAATCCACCTTATTGGATCATCCTAGCTCATGTTATTACTCAAAACTCTAGATTATTCTAATCTACATCACCCAAATGTTCTTCACTTTGTGGGCCTCTATTGGATATATTACTATTGGAACCTTCACTTGGTTTGGTTGGGTGAACCAAACATCCATAACCATGGAATCCTAAAGAAATTAACTTTTTTGATTGTTTGAGTTTAGTGACTATTATAATAGAAAAACTAAATGGCTCAACAATTGGGCCATCATTCCAGAGGATCCAAATTTATGAATTTGGCCCAAAATCTATTAAACATC
This sequence comes from Viscum album, assembly GCA_963277665.1. Classification (NCBI taxonomy): domain Eukaryota; kingdom Viridiplantae; phylum Streptophyta; class Magnoliopsida; order Santalales; family Viscaceae; genus Viscum; species Viscum album. Next base: position 1,267,276,255 of record OY728160.1, read on the forward strand.
AACATTTATCTAGTAAATTACTAAAAATTCAATGATATGTATCATAAAATATATAAATGTATTTGACCAATAACTTAAATGTCATGTAAGCACCCAATATATGATATTAACAACACACAACTTGTGTCACACGACACGTCAAATGAAATAACCACCACGTAAAAATTAAATTATGGAAATGGATTATATTATATGTAGAAGGTACACATTATATGGCCTTCTATGTTATGGTCATATAAGTATTAATTTCCAGAAATATATTTAATTTGACATAGAAGGTCCAATCTATGGGGACTACCATTTGCACATTGTGCCCTGAATTACTTTTAATTTTGTTTTTAAAATTTAATTACTATAATTCTAGAAGACCTTCTTATTTTTTCTCAAGGATAGTTAAAATAGAATATTAAGAAAATTAATTATTGAATTATTTATTTTAATAATTTATTAATTATAAAAAATAACTTATTTATAAAAATTGAAATTAAATCTAAAAATTTCAAATGTATTATCATTGCTAGTTGTGATTGGTCGGGATCATGATCAATTTGCGTATCATTTTTATTTAATTAATTTAATTATTTATTGCATGTTTTAATGTGTTATTTATTATCAAATTGAATATGGTGATCAATGTTTCATCCATCCCCCATATATATTGTAAGGGAATTTTTGTCTGAGGATTATTTTAAACAACCCTAAAACCCTTAATACCCCTCACCTCTAAGTTACAAAATATTAGAAAAAGATGTATGTCTATATAAGATCTTGTATTCCTAGAAATGTGATTTAGATTATATCATGGATCCCTATTATGAATATAGAAATAAACTAGGGAGTATTGGGGGTTGTTATAGGTAGAGGAATATGTCTCTAGAGTTTTCCCAGTATTGAGGGTTAATTTTTTATAAAATACTATTACTTGTCATTTTTTGTGTAGGTGTGCGGTTGGGAGTAAATTTTGGGTCTTAACTGCTAAATTTCATAGGCTATGATGATATTTGGGATATTTTTGGTTATTTTTTAAGATCCATTAGTTCTTAAAAAAATGGATATGTCTTAAATATTAAACATCACATTGGCTTTGTATTGAACTACCCTAAGTATGTAATGTTTTGGGGTGATTGTAGGTTTTTGATCGATGTCTTGTCAAAATGATTCCAAATAAAAAAACATAGGAAAATAGGAAAATATATTACATTTGAACAATGATATCTTACATATGTGTCTATATATATTACATAAGGTTTTTCATCTAATGTAATACTCTTATTATATATATATATTACGTATAAGAGAAATATATTATGAAATGATTGAATATATTATGTTCATTCTTTTTACCTAAGTAAAATATATTATGTATGAAGTATTACAATAAAAATGAAAATTTTATTAAGTAAAAAACTTATATTGAGAAGGATATATTATGTATCAGGATAGATATTTCAAATATGGATGTTTTTATTTCAAAAGGAAAAACCTTACACTGAGAATGAAGATATTACATATGAGATATGTAAGATATTTTTTAATATAAAAATTATATAATTTCTAGAACACACAATTATATATATTTTTTTCATAAATGAATTATGTATGGGTCCCTAGGTTGTGATATGTAATATTTTAATGTTTTAAAAAATTTGATATTTTTAATTTTTGGTAGATTTAATATAAAACGTTAAAAGATAAATATTGATTAGGAATTCGATTAGAGAAGGGAGTATATGGTTTTTTGGCCAAAATAAATGTAAATTCCCTAGATTTCACATATTCTTCATTCCATATTAATTTTTCAAATATATTTTTTGTTCCTACCAATTTTTCATGGGATATAAATTATATAATATCCATAAGTAAGGCTAAAAATTCATGTGTGTCTGTTTTCTGGAATTATAATTGTTACAATTACATTTTATAAAAAAACCTATTTTGGGTTTTTTGTTAGAATTTGGTGAATCTTTCAGTTAGATCTATATTTCTTATAGTTTATCTATTAGTAGAGTCATGTATACTCCAATAATTTAGTGTGTAATGATTTATGGGGTCAAAACTGTGTTATCCATTTGTAATAGATATTGTGGGAAGGGTTATCTATGTGTGAATGAGAATATAATAGAGTGGTGTTATCACTTTTTATAATAGATATCAAAGGGTGAGACTAATGGGGGGAAAATAGTGGATTTGATCTCGTATGACTTTATTGTTTGGTGTTGTAGGTTCAGGTCCTTACGGGATTAATGTTGGATATTGTAAAGTGTTGATTAATGAGTTTTGATGATTTATGTTGTATCTTGGGAATGTTTCATGTGTAACACATGCATCCCAATGTTGTTTATCAGCCGATGTTGGGTGATTAAGACACCATTATTTTGTAGATCATTTTGACCATTTTTATGAGTGTCGACATAGGTTTATCAATGGGGTGTCCTAGGATATTATTCATGCTTCTAACTATGGGGTTTGAGTTTTTTGGGATCCTGTGCACACAGGACATGTCCCATGTGTTGGTTTGGTCCACATGATATGGTTGGGAAGATATGTTGTTTAATAGATATGGGTGATGATGTTTACCATTAGTGTGGATGAGTTTTGAATCATAGAAGAATGTGTTTAATGATATGTGATACCACTAGATGGGATTTATGGCCCACCATTACTAAAGGGTTTAAAATCTAGAATCTAGGAATGAACAGATGTATATGTGCCTTGGGTTTTCCTCGGCTGCTGGGATGGAATTCATAATGGAATGGAAATTCATGGGAATTGTGATTTGTCTTATAGATATACCATTGGGAAACATTCCATCTTCATGGTACATATTGGGATTTTTTAGACTATAAAATATCAATAAAGGCATTAAAGTTGACACAACCAAAATTTGTACAATATCTATGCTACCCGTTCCAATATCAGTTCATTATATTAGATATTTTATTAAGAATGTGGTGTTATATAGAAATTTAATTAAAGTACTTTCAGTTATTTATCATTGTACAACCTGATTTCTAAGAAAATATGTCACATTTTATTTCAGAACTGAATGCCATGAAGTTTTTCTACTGTTATGTAAAATTATGGTAGATGATCCAATTATGATTTCACTAGACTAGGATCAAAAATTTACAATGATGTTTGACACAAGTGACTGGGCATTTGGTATTAACAGATAAAATAAAATATCATTTGAAAAATTTATTATGTTATTTAAATATTGAATGATGCTTAATACAATGGTACAATAACTCAAAAGTTTTTTTTAGTTGCTGTTTTTAGATTCAATTTTTTTAGATATACTTGTTCAATAAAATCATGGTATATGAAAATCACATTATCTTATAATTTTTAATAATAAGAAGGATGAAAATCCCAAAATTATTTGGTGGATATTTCTAAAATTTGAATTTTACAATGAAATCAAAGATAAAAGGGTACTAAAATTGAAAAAATTGATCGGTTTTCATGATTGGAAAATGGAGACAAGAAATAATTATTCAAAATTAAATAAAGAATCATTCCATAGTGAGAACCTCTATGCCACCGAGACTATCACACCATGGTTTGTTGATACAAGAAATCACTAATCTCTAGGTGTGGTGTAAACAAATTTATCTATGGAGAAATGAAATGGAGATTTATTTAAAACCCACAATTACTACCAAAGGTATTGATATAGTGTTTCCCAAAACCTCTTCAAATAATATTTTAAAATCTCAATCAGTGTGTGCTAGTGGTTGACCCTAAGATCTATCTCATAAAAAAAATAATAAGATTCATTTTGTATCCATCTATATTGTTTTTAATATTTTTAATAATTTGGAAATAAAATAGTGGTTATTTATTGATATATGAAAATAGTGAAACAAAAAATTAAATTTTCTATTTGAAATGGGATGATATTTAGGTTAAGACCTTGAATTCCAATATTTTCTAATTAAAAAATTTTAGATCAATTCATTAACTCATGTAATATTTTCAGTGAATCACCCTCACCATCTTCTACTTAAATAATGTAAAGTAATAATCCTTGGAGACCTCCTCAGAACACCAAATCCCTAATCAACCACATTGTTAAATGATAAAAGTCTCATGGTTGAGGCATTTACCAGTTCGAAAACAAGGAACATAGAGAGATAATTAGTGTGAGATAATAGGGATATATAAAAAAATAAAATTATCATAGAATAAAAAAATAATAACACCGGAAAAAATATTACAAATAAAAATAAAAAAGGAAGGGAAAAAAATAGTAGCAGTCCTCAAGTACTTATACAATCTGGGAATGGAAAAAAATTTATAATTCAGAAGAATTTATAGACAAGAGGATGTGAATTTGGGTAACTCACTTAACTATAAAAATATCTATATCCAATTTGTATCATTATAAGATTAAAAATATATTTCTCTCTATTGGGATATCTTTCCATTTTCCCTTCAATCTTTCACCAACTCAATATCAAAATTCCCACCCATCTCTCCAATACAAGCCTCATCCACAAAAATTAACCCAGACAACAAAAAACACATTAGCTTTAACCCCCTGAACCAACATCACCAAAATTTAATATATTATCACAATAAAAACTATAACATGAAGCTTGAAATTTCACTGAGTGAGTTATAGAGTGCAAAAAACTATGATCATTTATTTTTTTCAAGCTCGACTAGAGATGACCATATTTATTTTGTAGAATCTCTCAATATAATAGTTTAGTGAACTAAAATTATTGAACCATGATTTAGGCAGGCCCAAAAACCCAATGAATGAAACCAGTGTTGGACGCCTACTCAAATAGTGCCCATGCAGATTCCATATAAATGATGTCATTTGAACTTGGATCAAAGATGAATTTTTAGGTTTTCAACGTAATTTTTTTTCAACATTTATTTTACATGAATTAATTTATGGTCACTATGAATCTGTGATTGTTTTTAAGGTAATAGAATTGTTTTTTCCATTTCTTATTCACTTTGGTTTTTTTGTTTGGGCATTTAGTGCTTACCGTATTTCCCAACATTTGATATCATAGGTTTTGGTTTTTTATTTCATTTTTATTATGGTAGTAAACTATATTTTAATGATTTGGTTATATAGTACTACTACTATATATGGAGTCTAAAAATAAATTATCTTCATTTTATTAAGGGAATGCATGTTTCTGTGTTAAGGACCGACATGCCAAAAGGATCATAGATGAACAAAGGGAGATGAATCATGAGATGGTCTGTGGTTTCATTTGTCAATGGGTCGGAGACAACATGGTAAACCAGATTGTCAAAATCTCCCATTCTAGAATATTATGGTAGAATCGTGAGACTACTTATTCTTCCAAGATATGAAAAAATAAATTTTTTCATCTCAAACAAATGATTAATTTTAGGGTCAAAGATGGTATGCCTATTTATAACTATTTTTGTGAATATCAAGGATTTTTTGATTAGTTTTTTGTTATGTGTATCAATTTTAAAGATGTGGTTTTACCTCTTTTGTTTATTTACAATATAATTTATAATAGGGAGAATTTATGTGTTACATTAACTAGGTATGATCCTACCGGTGTGGTGACATTATGTTTTGTCTCATCAGCTATTTTGAATGAATAGGTTGGGAGACGTACTCAAGATAATTCCTCTTTAGAGAATTTAGTCACATAGAACAGGAGGAGATTCCATGATCCTGGATAGAGAAGTCGTGGTAAGAAAAAAAGTATATGATAATCTAGGTCAAAGTGGAGATAATTTTAATGTCATCATTGTGGTGAGAAAGTCAATTTTAAGAACTTATGATATTAGTTGAAAGGAGAAAATATAATGATGTAACATTAAGAGAATAAAAATTATTATGGGGATGATCATTACACCACCACTATAAGGGTGATGTTGTTATTGTTTATAACACCATTAATATTTCTCCATATCATTCTTACTGGTTTTTTTATAGTGGTTCATGCTTTTACATGAAATAGAACATGGAGTTTATTAAATCTCATATCACAGGTTAATTTTATTTTATTTTGAAGTTGAGTAATGATGTTAATACTGATGTTATAGTTATCAGGACTATTTGTTTGTATACCAGCACTTGAAGATATCTAATTTTGAAGAATATTTAACATCCACCTGAGGCTCCCTTGAATCATATATATACCAATTTTCTTGATGATAAACAATTTTCCAGTAGTTTTGTTAATTACTAGTGGATTCTATCCAAGGGTTCTTTAATTGTGGAATAAGGGAATAAGCATCGATGTATTTTCTATACAAGAGCTTTTATTTCTTGTGATACTACCTGCATTTTTGAGTGCAGTGTTTGATCCTTGTTAAGGAATAGGAGGCTTAGTCACATTAGGGATAATGTTATTCATTTATTGTCCAAGAGAAATTTTCTTCCAGATATGTTGAATTCCAAATTAGACATATGTGATCATTGTATGGATTGAAAATAGAGCAGGTTGAGTTTTAGAAGTCATACTTTACACAAGATGTCTACAATACATGAATTAGTACATTATGATGTTTTTAGTCCTTTGAAATATAATGCATTTAGTGGTGGTATCTATGTTGTGACATTTATTATTGATTATTTAGGTAATATTTGGGTTTAATTTTTGAATACCAAATGTAAGGTGCTCAATGTTTTTAGGAAATTTCACATTTCAGCTGGGATGGAATCTAGTATGAAATTGAAATGTATTCACACAGACAATGGGTAGAGTATTGTTGTCTGTTTGGTATATATTGCAATAAGGAAGGAATTTGGAATCTGAAGAAACCACCCCAAACACCTCATCCAAATGGTGTTGCTAAGAAGATGAATTACACATTGTTAGAAATAGTTTATTATTTTCTTGTAGAAGAACATTTTGAGGGTATTTTTTTGGGGATATTATTTATTTAATTATTATTATATTATAAATTAATCACTTGTGGTTTCTTTGCAGATAGACACCCCTAATAGTTTTTAGTTTGGAAAAGAGATCAAGAAAATTCACTTCTGTGTTTTTGGTTGTTAGGATTTTGTTTATGGGCCTTCAGATGAGAGACCTATGTTGGATGGTAAGACACACAAATTTATTTCCTTTGGATTTGTACATGATGAATTTGGATACAGGTTCTATGATACTTCATGAATGAAACTTGTTAGAAGTGGTGAGATAGTGTTTAAGAAGGATCAAACTATTGCGAACAATGATAAGGGAGAAAAATATACTTCTATCTGTTTTGATGGATTTGTTAGTCTTGAGCATGGTTCTGATTCACATTACCTCATTTTTTTATACTAATGATCATATTGTTTTGTGGAATGATGTTTAGGTTGAATGGGTTGGAGTTAATATTTCCGATACACCTTTTGTTTTTGATGATCTGGTTCTAGGTTTCATTAATGGAATTGTAGTTCCACTCTAGATTTCATATCAGAATCATACCATTTCTACTCAGTATTCCCTTGATGAGTATGTGAACCTCACTAAAGGGGGAGAACCATAATATTGTTTTGATGTGATTGATAGTGAACTGAAAGAAAAGATAGGGTTCGGTAATGGATGATAAGATGGCATCATTGCACGAAAACCAAATTTTATAGAATGTGAAGATACTGACAGGTAGGAGGGATTAGAAAAATGGATGGATTAATTGGATTAAAAATATATAATATAGATATGTTCCACGATACAAGGAAGGATTAGTTATAAATTTCTCCCATAAAAAAGGTATTGATTTTGATCATAAATTTTCACCTTCTATAAAAATGCCATCCATTTGGGTTGTTCTTAGTTTTGCTACAAGTTTGGATCTATATATTTATCAGATGGATGTAAAGAGAACATTCCTCCATGTAGATTTATAGGAGGATATTTATATAGAGAAAAAAAAGGGTCCTATTCAAATAGTTAAATAGAATCATGTCTACATATTAAAGAAGAGTCGGTATGGTTTGAATCAAGATCCGAGGAAGTGGTATAATAAGTTTGGATCTATAATTTTTATTAAGGATTCATGAAGACAACTTCTGATCATTGTTTTTCTAATAAGAGATTTACTGAAGATGATTTTATTATACTATTTCTTTATTTTGAATAAATAATAATTTTTGGCCCTGATGCTTCTAGAATTGATTGATTAATGAATGATCTTCTTTAGTCTTTTGTGATGAAAGACTTGGGGCATGCACGATAGATTCATGGAATGTAAATATTCCATGATAGAAAGGCCAAGAAATTGTGGTTATATTATGAGAGACACATTGAAATGGTTCATCATATAATCTATATGGATAGAGAGAATGTGGTTAGTACTCCCATAACTTTACATTTTAATCACAGTATCTGTTAGTGTCATTATATTGATATAGAGTGATAGGATATGTCGCATATACCTTATTCAACCACCATTGTGTATTTTATGAATTTGATTGTATGTACTACACCTAATATAGATCATGCAGTTAGTGTGGCAATCCATTTAATATCTATTCTATGTAGAGAGAATTAGTGATAAGTTAAATTTATATTTCATTGACATCATGGTACTATTGTCATGAGAATGTGTTATGGAAAGGGGGTGACCTGTGATTTTTTGATTCTTAGATACAAAGAACCATTTTTTATGGAGTTTTGAATCTTCACATAAAAATTTATTTTTATAATATAAAGAAGCATCAAGGCTTTTTGACACACAAACCTACAGAGAGCAGATAATTTTGGTTATCAGAATTTTTATTTTCTTTTTTTACTGATCTCCTCCATTGATCCAATGTTTTATCTAAATATTACTTTTGAGATTCCTTCAATTTTAGGGAGTCTCTACCATGTACTTCATAACTTTAGTGGATCCCACTTACCGAAATAGGTGTTATGGTTTTTCCCTTTTGGGGTTTCCATGAAAATGTTTTGGTGTCGTCATCTATTTTCTACACATTTATTTTTCTTTATTGTGCATATGTATTTGTTTGGGGGGAAAATTTTATTTTATTTTCATTATGCTTTCAATTTGGTATTTGTTTTCACATTAATCAATTTCCTTAATTCCCAAAAACATGGGATTCAAATAAATTTTTTTATTTCATAAACCCACTTGAACAAGAAGTGAAGAACAAAATCATGAGCTACAAAATATCTACAGATAAAAGCCCGTGAACCCATGATTAACTCTAAGGTATTGACAAGCACCTAACCAGATCCAATATAGAACTACATTAGATTAGATTCAATCAGAGTGGACATATATTTTCACCATTTAAATAGAAAACCCATGATCCCTATTCCACATCCATACATCAATTTATACACGTGGATCCTCTATCATCTTTACATTAGCTCATGAAATAATTAATTAGACAGTGATCCTACATCCTTCAAACACAAATAGATTTGTGGGAGTCTCTATTTTCCATCTAGGGATACGTTGATGTTTCTTTCCTAACCTAAATATGGACAAGTCCCACATTTTTTTTCAACAGGAAAACTATAGATCATCTTCCCATGTGAATGAGAATATAGTAGGCCAAATCTCTTTCATTGACCTATAATCCTCACTAAAATGGGCCAATTTTTATTTCCCATCACATATGTTTAACCTATGCATCTTTATTTTTAGGTAATTGTTTTTAAACAACACATTAATTTATAGCACTGGGGAAATTTGACAAAGAAAGAATTTAAGATAGTGATACGCATTTGAATTTTTATAATTCTGTAATTTAAATGGAATCATCAATTATTGACCAAAATGTATCCATAAAATAGATATATTTATTGAAATAATTTTTGAAATTGAAATTATAATAAATTTTTAATGATATAAATAGTCATTAATAATAAATTTATGTTAAAATTGAGTGAAACACCAACACATTCAATTTATTGCATTAAAATTTCAAAATGATATTTTTGACATTAGAATTAATGTTTTTAAAGATGAATTCAATCAATACAACCCAAACACACAAAGAAAAAAAATTCTATTATTATCTGAATTATAATTTTATATTAGTGATTTTAAATAGTCCACAATAATTATAATTGACAATAAAATCAAATTTTATCTATCCTCTATACATACGTTTTAGAATATAAGAAACAAAAAGCATATATTTGAACCAAATTTCATATAAATCAAAGGTGAGAATATTTCAATGATTATTTTCAAAGATAAATCCATTATTTCTCATTTATGAATATAATTTTTTCTTTTATTTTACTTCTCACATATTAAAATTTATTGAATTTCATTTATTCACCAGTGCCACATATTGTGACATACAATCCAATAAATTTTTTCAATCATCTATTAAGTGTTAAAATGTTAAATAGTGACATTCAACCACATGATTATTCAAGTCATACCATAGGATTTATTGAATCATAACTTATCTACACAACTGCTAAATAAAAATTGGTCAATCAATATGATTTTGAATCATTTTCATTGAGGCATATAGTTGGTGGATTTTATGAATTAAACATAACATCACAAGTAGGTGAGAGTTTTCACAGAATGAAATACATGAACTATTGTTAAAATTATATAGAGATTCCTCATTCAATGATCCCTTATAAACAAATCAGAAAACTAAATTTTGATTTTCCAAGTAATACAGTACACCACTGTGGGGGAATTGAATCAAGAACACTCTTGTACAATTTCCTTTAAACTAAAATAAACATTTACTAAACATTCGTGTTTTTATCCTCTCAATATTAATAACTCAATTATACAGATTTTCAATGAAAATATAAATAATCACCATGAGCAAAATAGTTTTACAAAGGTCACCCTTAGTCTGGGTTACTATGTCATTAGTACGTTCAGTTCTAGTTTATGACACATATTTTATACTAAAATCAGTCAATGATTATAAGTGGTTTGATAATGTATCATCCTTTACCCAAACTGTTTCCCAATACTAAAGGATCTCAATAAGTTATTATACATGTTCCCACTAGTATATAATGTTACCACAAAACAAAGTGAGTAAGATCACTTTTTCCCTTAACTACTTCTATATTTTATCCAATATTCCACCGAGAATTAGGAATAATGTAAATATAATTCTTTACAAAATTTCAATTTTAGGAACATAATCATCTATATCTTCAATTAAAGAAAACATAAATTTTAGGTCTATTCATCTCAGTTTTCTTTGGGAATTTAGACTCTTCCTCTACTACTGTGAAATTCTCCAAAATAATGGATCTTTTACAATGACCAAGTGATTATTTTGGAACATATAGATAAACATATTTATATCTCATATACCAAAATAAAAGTCTCAATAAAATTTTAATAAAATCAATATTTTTATAGGAAACCATTGTAAAATTAATTAGGTTTCCACGATCTGTAACTTCCTCCTTCAAATCTTTGCCAACCACATCCAATGCCTTCAAAGATATTTGAGTTTAACTTCATCAATGATATAAAAAATCTCATCATTAAAAATCACCAAGGCATACAATATTATTTTCAATAATGATGAATTCATCGTTGTGATTTTTTTATCCTAGTTTATGGACCAGCATTGACACATTTAATTTGTCTTCAAATAAAGTCTAAGTGAAATCAATATAATCATTGAAATCTTCCAATTCATTAATATTTCAATAATTTTGTAAATAAAATAAGATTTATTCATTCTTTGGTTCTTCTTTTTCCCTGTATCATTTATATCATTTAGTCATTAGATCCTTCGAATATATTTTGAACTAGATTAGAAGCATTTTAAATTCTATTTTTTACTCAAACCCTTTTTTAAATTCTCCATATAACATGTCCACTTCAAAAAATTTGATTTCTCAAATTATGAGAATCTTTATTTATGATCAAATCACCTTCATCCTTCCAAAATTCACAACATTCAGATTTATATTATAAGGTAATGTATCATCATGGAAGACCTTATATGATCTTAAAAAGAGATATCTTTAATTATATTGAATTATCAGAATTATACTATATCATTAGTTAATTATCCAAATATCAATTTTTGTTATGGATCTCTTCAACATCGACTTCTATGACGCACAGTTCTCAACATCAATTTTCATATCTTTTGTTTCTTTATCATTATTGTTTATATTATAGACACCATTAATATTTCTATTTTAATTATTTAGCCTACATCAATTATATGTTGAATACTAATTTTATCTCAAATCACTATGTTATTTGGTATTTTAACCTATTAACAAATCATCATCTCACCTAACTTCAGAAGTTTTCAGATATTTCAGTCTTCAAAACTATCACTTATTTTGAATACACTCTTATTCAACCTCGAGGACCCATCGTGTAAATTCAATATATTAACATAAAATATTCTCATTGTATAACCCTTAATTAAAACATTTTTACCATTACTTATCACATAACTTTTTTTGACTTCAGATCTCTCCAACTTTCTTTTCAATGATACTCATACATATTGATGTAACGTTTTTCTTCCTTTTCAATATCTTAGAGTATGATGTAAAAATATATTATATTTATTCAAATATCTCATATCCAATAAAATATTAATTCCTATATTAATTTCAACACACAACACCAAATCGTCTAACTTATTAATTCATCAATCATCCTCACAACCATATCCATTTATCATCAGCTAAAATTTACATTTCTATAACATGGAGGATATAGGATAGATGGTTTTATTACCCCATCATAAAATTTATGGATTCAAACCATTGAAAATAACTACATCATGTTCACCTATTCCACCAAAAAAATCATACATGTATGATTAACATGAAATAAAATACCTTTAATAATTCTATGGATTCTTGAATATCCCCATTTATTTTCGTTATCAACAACAAAAGTTTTGAAACTTTCATCAACTCATATCCTATAACAAAGATAAATATAATGGCCCACAATTCACATATAGATATTTCATAAACATTGAGGAATATTTACTATGTAACATAACCAAACCATGCTAGTACCGTATATGTTTAGTGTATTTAGAAATTTGGAAACATATAAAACTGGTTCAAAAAATATCTACATTGTCTTTTGCTTATTTGTTCATAATTTGACACCACTTTGATATATTATACTTACCACCCTTATTCATGACATATGGAAAAGAATAATATTAAATAGAGATATCAAATGATCAATATGTGTAAATTAGGGAAATATCAATCATATCAAATCATAAGAACATAGCATTTTAAAACTTATCCTGCATAAAAATCATAATATCAGGTCATGGGAAGAATAATAAAAGTGAAATGTAATAAAAGTATTCATAACATAAGATATGAAATTTTGTGTCATTCACACATAAGAATATAAAAAAATTTCATATTAGTCAATGCTCATTTCAGATACAATCATTGCCAAAAAATCCAATTACTGAACCGAGTTAACTCCTCGTTCCAGCCGTGTATTGTTGAACTCAATTTAATTTCCATTACAGTCATGTATATCTCATCAGATATAAATATCTACCCAATTAATATTAGGGTTATAAAGGTCCCACCCAACTCATAATGATTCCATTCTTACGTGTTCGACCAAAACATAAAAACATTTATCATAGAATAACTCATGAAATATTTTTTTTAAATGATTAAATCATACTTGATATAAAAAAATGGATTCCTTAAAAAAAATACATCATGAAAACAAAAAAATCACAGCGATAAAAGGTATATTAATATAACCCTATTTATAGAGTGACATCTTAGACGGAAAATAATTTTGGGAAAACACTTGAAATTAATTAATGATGAAAATTTCTTTTCATCTTCAAAAACATTTTCCTTCTGAAAAAATACCAAACAATTTTAGAAGAAATAATTTTATGAGAAGATAATATTGTGACAATATATAGTAATATTTATTTAAATTAGTTATTTTTACAGCATAAAAATCCATTCATGCCGTACAAGTAAAAAAATATTCTTCTCGTACTTTTTCCAGAAAAGTGTAAAAGTGACTCATACCAAAAATGACAAAAGATTCCATTCATACCATTTATTTAAAAAATCCAAAATTGGTTAAATTTACAATAAGAAATATATAAATATATAAATAATATTTGGAAATATATATTTAATAGAAATGGATGTGGATGATAATTATACACCAGTAAATACATAGGAATAATCTATATCAGTTAAAAATTAGATTTGAAAAGTTTTTCATTACCTTTGGTCTGATATGCTTCATACATATCAAAAACTTTTATATAATGATTTAAATAATGTTACTAATTTATTCCAGAAGCATAAAAAAATTTATGATAATATTAATGATCATATTTACATCTATTTTTTCATAACATTTCATTGTTACTCGTTATTCAGGTGTTAACTACTTATGTTCTTATGCATGTTTTGTCGAATTAGATCTTATTCCTCTTTTTAGGATATAGTTATTGCATATAAAGAATGTTATTATTATAATATATATCATATTTATTCTTTCAATTTATCTATATAACCCTGTAATAATGAAAATCATGTTGAATGAATCACATCACATCGTGAAGACGGTAGGATGTACGTACGCACAAGCGATGATATCATTCCCCAAATTGATGAATAGTATTGAAGTGGATGGTGTATAATATTTCAGATTCAGTATCATCTTATAATAATCATATATAGTTATAATATCCATCATTATACCCATCCAATTTTGGTAGTTGTGAAAAATAGATTATATCACGGTGTGTTGACGGTAAGTCGTACGTACGACGTGTGGTGATTTCATTTTTCATAGAATGGGTAGAAGGTGGAATATGGTTGTTTCATATTTACAATAAATTTTAAATTTATAATTGATCCTGATGTAATTAATTTATAATCAAACTAATTATGGGGAAGTATAAGAAGAAATATGTTTGAAAAAATCGGTAATTTATATTACATTTTCTTCAATGTGTCACATCTAAATCTCCTCTTAGAGTACTGTAGTTGGTTTTTTAAGATGACCAAAACCTCCAAAATTACAATAGTGAGGTTTATACGGAAAAAAGAAGGGTATTACTAAGCTTCAAGGATCAAAATGAAGTGAAGAGGTGAGGGAGGAGGTGACCTTTTATAATTGAGATAATGGTCAATTTTTGAATGCCTATAAATAATAATTTATAATCAAATAAATCTCTACCCAAAAACGGAAAAAATGTCCCTACCTAGAAACAGAGATGATATAGGGTTGTAATATCATCAACCAATAAATTTTTGATAAGTTATTTTGTAAATGTAGACCATATCATTTTAATTGCCAATTAGCTATTTTATTTAATTTTAGTTGTGGTAAAAACATTCTAAATATTTAAGGTTTTATATATTTACTTATATGGAGTTAATTGAACATAAATGGATATTTTATGAAACTTAATATCTTATATTTATCACTTTATAATTTTTTAATATTATTATGATTTTTAAATAACTTAATAAAATGATATTTTCAAAAAATACCAATAGTGTCAATTTTAACACTATTCATATATTTAACATCAAAAAAATACACATAGGTGATAAATTAGATTGAAAATATGAAATATACTCCTAAAATGTCATAAGAATCTATAAAATACATTGATAATTTTAATTAGTTCATATGATATTTATTTTAATATTATTAAAACCATTGTTTGTAAATTTATATTATAAAAAATATTTTACACCAGTATTGTGTCCTTATTAATGGTAATTATTTAATTTACAAATTTTTTTAATAAATTAGTATGATGTAGTTAATTATTTTATATTTACATATACTATCTATAGTATATATTATTTTCTAGGTATCCAGGTATTAAAATTAAAGTGGTTATATAAAATTAGATTGTGACATTTTTTCACATTCATTAGTTTTTATTACATTCATGCCATATTCATTGGTAAGTGGCCATAAAGTGATTAAATTTAGATAAATAAATGAAAAGGTTCTAATTTAGTCATATAATATGTTTTTTAGAGTTACGAAGGAAATTTTATAATTTTATTTTAATACTTAATTACCTAATTTACCTTTAACCGTGGTAATAAAAATAATTACCAAAGTTAGTATTAATAATGTCGAAAAATAAATGAAGCCTGTTAACATAATTTTTAGCTACTGATTCCAAATAAAGAATCCATTTTTAAAAATTCAAAACACATAATTTTCGATAATTAATTTAAAATTAACCCCATTTTTGAAATGAGAAAATGGTATTTAAAATTTAAAACATTACAAAATATTAAATAGTTTTTTCCTATGAATTCAATGTAAAATTAATGCTAATGACATAAATTATATTTAATGATAAAAATATATTATATTTATACATTAAAATCATTCAATATTATAATTTAACTATATAAATTATCTCGATAAATAATGTTTTTTTAATTTAAATTTATCGTATTTTTACTGTTCATCAAAACATGAATGTTATTAGAAAAATATCAGAAATCAATAAATAGTACTATTTTAAATATAAATTCAAAATAACATGTTTATGCTTTCATAAAAATATAATTAATGTGCCCAAATATTATTTTCAAATGGTTTCTCCATTCAAAGGTGTAAAATAAACCTTTCAAAAAATAGGTTTTTTACATCAAATATGGTTTTATTCATATCCTATGACTAAAATATCCAATGAATATCTAAAATATTTTATTAAGTATATATGAAATATATATCTCATTAATTTCATCAAGAAAATTAATTCACTCAAAAAAAATGTGTAGTTGATTTATATTTTTCATAAATAATTTATAGCCAATGAATTCATAATGCATTTTGAGAAGTTAGTTATAATTATTCCTGCAAACCTAACAGCTCGGATATAATGATAATTTTATAATAATTAAATCTCACGGTTCATTTAAACTAATGATTCCTTGCAATGAATGATATTAAAGTATGAAAATTATTTTAGGAAAATATTTTATAAACAAATCTGGTTGTTAAATTATACCCCCCTTAAACTGAATTTATCCCTGAAATCCGTCACTTGGAAACAAATAGACGAAGATAACTCTCCATCATCATATCCTCATGTTCCCATGTAGCTTCTTCAAATTAATGGTTACTCCATGAAACATTAACCAAGGGAGTGGTCTGATTTTGTATAACTTTTTCTCTATGATCCAAAATCTCTATTGGTTGATCTTCATAAGAAAGATCTTGTTCCAACAGTATGACTTATGAGTATAGTTTATGTGAAATATCAAGTATGTACATTCTCAATAGAGATACAAGGAAATTATCATGAACTTGAGAGAGATTTGGTGCAATCACCAATTAGTAGGATACCTTCCCAACAACATCCAAAATATCAAAATCACCGATATACCAAAGGTTCAACTTTCCCTTCATTCAAAATCTTATTAATATCTTCCATGGAGACATTCAAAAGAAACCCTTATCACCCAATTCAAATTCTATGTCTTTTCTTCAATTGTTATCATAACTTGTTTTTTACTCTGAGCTTCTCTTATGTTTTTTTGAATAGATCTGAACTTCTTCAATTTAATAATCATGATCAGGTCCTAATATCATTCTTTCCCTAACTTCATCCTATTAGGTTGGAGTTCTGCACTTCATTCCATAGATGGATTCATAAGGATCTATCTGAATACTGGAGTGAATGCTATTATTGTATGATAATTCCACCAATGGTAGGTGTTGATCCCAAACACCTTTGAAATCCATAGATCAAGCTCTCAACTTGTCTTCCTGAGATTAAATTTTCCGCTCAAAATGAACATCTGTCTGAGGATGATAACTAGTTCTGAAATGTAACTCTGTATCCAGAGCTTATTGAAGACATTTCCATAACATCAATGCAATCCTCAAATCCCGAATAGATATAATAGAAAGTGGTACCCCATGAAATCATACAACATCATTTACATATATCCTGGTAAGCTGACCAATAGATATATCCTCTCTAATATCAATAAAGTGTTCTGACAATGTTAGGAGATCAACTATAACCCATATAATATTATTTCCCTTGGATGGTTTGTTAATTCTGATGACAAATCCCATAGTGATGTTTTCCTATTTCCATTCTGGTAGGGGTAATTGTTGTAACATTTACTTAGACATTGTCTCTTAGCCTTAACTTGTTATCAAACCAACCATCTAAGGACATATTTGGCGATATCTATTTTCATTCCATCCCAGTATAATTACACATTCAAGTCCAGATACATCTTGTACAGAATGTCTACATTGGAATATCCTTCATGTTTACCCTTAATTGATGATATCCTGAACAAAGATACTTCTTGGAAAATTATTGAGCTCCAAATAAGGGTTCAAATAAGTCAAAAAGTGGGGAATATGATATTTGTTCTTTATAGTGATATTGGTATGTTCCTGATAATAAATGAAGATTCTCATTGATCCATCCTTCTTCTTAATAAATAGAACATGTTCTTGACAAGTTGATGCAATGGGGTGTATGAATCGCTTATTAATATTCTCTTGGATTTTCTTCTTCAATTCCTTCATCTAAATCGGGTATATTCTATAATGTGTTGTTGAAATAGGCATAACACCTAGTATGATTTCTATTACAAACTCAACCACTCCATTTGGCGAAAGACATGGAAATTCTTTGAGAAATATATCATAAAAATGATGTGCAATTTCTGTACTATTAGTCACGAGTTTCTACCCAACCATTTGAGATAAATAACCTTCATTTTTCATAATCAAGACCCACATGATGGAAGAAATTTCTACTGGATGTTTATATTTATCATTGCATTGACATAAGATCATAGATTGATTAATAATATGAAATGTAACATCCATTACATGGAAATTGATAGGAATCCCATATAGAGGATGTTGATTCGTGCCACGAATCCCTTGAAATTCCACTATCAGAAGGATCACAAGATTTTATTAAAGCAGTTGCCTAAAAAATCAACTAAACAAGAATAATAAACTTTAGATTTTATTTTTTTTCCATTAGGAGTTTTCACAGAAAAATCAAAATTTAATTATTGAGGTAATACGGTGATTCCCTTAGAAAATTCTTATGAAATAAACGTTTGTGTGGATCTAGAATAAAATAAAACATTTTATACATTTGATTGGAGGGTACGTGTAGCTTTCACCACTTCATTATCATACTCCATGCCACTGATAGTGATTGAATATGAATTTCCTTTGTATTTGGAATATGTCATTGATTAGAATAATGATCCATTTCCTTTCACTTGTAACATTGAAGTGTAGGAGGTGAATTATGTGTATACTTTTGTTTATTCACATCATTAGACGTATTTTTTCCATCACATGGGAATTCAACCACCTAATGACCCTTTGTTCAACACATAAAACATTTACTATTCTTTTTAAGACAAATCCCATAATGTGTCTTTGTACAGTATGAGCATAAAAGAAAAAGCATATTATTTTCAATGTGATCATTAAATTTTTCATTTGAATTCCAGTTTTATCTTGTTGTCAAACCCATATGACTGATGGGTTACTCCAATATCCTTCTCAACATAGAGAGAACATCGAAAAATTTCCCAGTAGCTATTGAAGTCTGTTATGGTTAATGCCCTTCAGAGACATGGTTTTAATCCACTAATGTATTGATCAATTTTACATTTAGGTTGGATAATAAATCAATAATTATACCTTGAAAGTATTGTAAAATTTTCTCTATATTTTCCAATAGATTCGTCATCCATATTATTAATTTCAAGTAAATCCTTCTTCATCTTTGTTCTAAGAATAATAGGAATATATTTTTAGAAAAATAGGTTATTGAACTCATCTCGTTCCATGGACTCAATTGCATCTCTCCACCTCATATTCTTGATAAGATTCCTCCATTGATCAGCTTTTCCTTCCAAATGATAGATTGTGAAGATAACGTAATCATGTTCAAAAAATTGTAGAACTAAAAAATATATTTTCTGTGGTACTGATCCTTTTTTAGCCTCTAATAGATTATACAACATGCTAAATGATGGAGGATGTTGTCTCATGAAAGACCCAAAACAATGTTTCTCCCTCCTTTTCACATCTGGAAGAACTGGATGACTCATATATTGAGAATGTTGTGTGATGAAGGCTATATTATTTTTCATTCTAGTTCCCATAATGTTTGTTTGCTAAGGGGGACAATCATTGCATTTCCTATCACATTCAGCATTAATTCAGTTCCACCGGGTTCCAGCCATTGAAAAAAACCAAGAATCATAGTGTGAACAACACTAATAATAATAAGAAAATCACATAATCAAGAATAAAATTTCAATATATGATTCCTTATGTTTTATACTATGTTATTCATGAAAATCTCTAAAACAGTAGGATAGGATTTTAACCAATAAATAGACATATCTTTATGGTTATTACTAAGGCTCTCTCATCCTTGTTTCCAAAGGTTATCTTTCCATTTTCTCTAATACAAACTATAATTGCCAATACATTACATATATATGTTACTTCAATTTTGGATATTATTTAGTACATTGCATAACAAAGCCACACCATGACCAAATATGTTTAGTGTCTTGAGAAACTAGGAAACAAAAACAAATGGTTCATAAAACATCCATATTGTCACCTGCTTATTTCATCATAACTAGGATCCATTTTGACATATTTTACTTAAAAACCTTTTTAATGACCTAACAAAATAATATATTTGACAGGGTGATCTCAAATTCTCTGTAAGGGTAAATGATGGAAATATCAATCATATCATAATCATAAGAACATATCTTTTTAAAATGTTATACTACATGTAAATGATAATAATATCATGTCATGGGATAAATCATAAAAGTGAATTGTAAACCCAGTAGTAATAACATAAGACATGAAATTTATTTTCATAGACACATAATCATAGAAAATAATATCATATTCATCAAGGATCATTTCTTATACATTCATAGTGTAAAAATTCCATTATTAAACTGAGTTCACTCCCCATTTCTGCCATGTATTACAGAACCAGAGTTACCATCCTTTCTAGTCATGTATCTATCATGATTTATAAATCATTACCCAATGGATTTTAGGGATATATAGGTCACACCTGTCTCATAATTTATCCATTCTTACGTGTGTCGCAAAATCATAAAAACATTTATCATAGAATAACCAATGAATTAAAATTGGTTTCTTAAACATCATTAGATCATAATTGATATAAGTCAAATGAATTTTCTATATAAAATTCATTAATAAACATAATAAAATCAAACTAATAACATGAAGATAAATATAACCTTATTTAATGAGTGACATATTATATGGAAAATAGTATTGAGACAACACTTGAAATTAATTCGTAAGGAAAACATCCCTTCTTCTTCAAAAAAAACTCCTTTCCCAAAATGCCAAACAAATTTTAAAGAAATAATTTTATATGAAAATAAACTTCTATTTTTTATTGGGGAATCTTAAATGTAAATAATTTATTTTGAAATCATAAATATCCATCCATTCCATACAAGTTAAAAAACATTTTTCCTATATTTTTTCCAAAAAAGACTAAAAGTACCTCATACCGAAATTGAAAAAAGATTCCATTAAAACCATTTTTTTAAAAAAATAACCAATGAATGAGATTTATATTAAATATATATATAAGTATATAAATAATATTTTGAAATAAAAATTTAAGAAACATGGATGTGTATGATAATTATACCCAATTAAATACTTAGAAATATACAATCTCAGATAAAAATGAGATTTGAAAAGGTATCCCTTACCTATGGTCTGATAAGATTTTTATGAATCTGAAACTCCTATATAGTGATTTAAATAATGTTAATTATTTATTCCAGGATCATGATATTTTTTATGATAACATTTATGATCATATTTTCATCTGTTTGTTAGAAACATTTCATTTTTACTCATTATTGTTGGATTAACTACTTTGTGTTCTTAGGCATTGTTTTTCAGATAAGTTCTTATTTGTAATTTAGGTTTCTGTTAAATCATTTAATGATGATATTAGAATAATATATATCACATTTTTTTATTCAATTCATTTATAGAATCATGTTTTAATGAATATCATTTTGAATTAATTGCATCACATCATGAAGACTGTAGGTCGTACGTAAGCACGAGCGATGAAATCATTCCCAAAATTGATGAATGGTATTGATGTAGATGGTGTAAAAGATCTCAGAATAAGTATCATGTTGTAATAATCATATATATTTATTATTTATACCATTATATCCATCCAAGTATGGTGGTGGTAAAAAACAAAATACACCACGATGTGGAGACTATAATCCATACGTACGCATGCATGGTGACATTATTTTTAATAGGATAGGTAAAAGGTGGAATATGGTTGCTTCATATCTATAATAAAATTTCAATATATGAGTGATATTTTGTTATTAATTTATATTGGGGAAACTAATGAAGTTAAAGTTTAATAAGAAATAATTTTTATTGAATTGGTAAATCATATTACCTCTTCTTTGATGTTGCCCCTCTAAATCTCGTCTTAGAGCACTTGAGTTGGTCATTGAAGAAGGCAAGAACCTCTACAATAAAAATAGGGAATTTAAGAAGGAAAAAGGGAAGGTTATGGTGAATATTGATGGATCAAAATGAATTTAATTAGTGAGGGAGGAGGTTCCATTTTATAACTGAGGTGAGGGGAAATTTTAGAAACTAGATAAATAATAATTTATTAAATAAATCAAAACCTACCCAAAAACCTCCCAAATTTCATTATTTAGAAGATGAGATGATATAGGGATGTAATCTCTTCAATGGGTATATTTTGGACAATTTATTTTGTCCATTTATACCATATCTTTTTAATTTACATTTAAATATTCTATTTAAATTTAATTGTGGTAAAAACATTCTAAATTTTTAATGGTTTTAAATGTTTACTTATATGGTTGAAATTGACTATAAATGGATATTTACTGAAAAATTAGATCTCATTAATATCACTTTATAATTTTTAAATATTTTTATGAATTTTAAATAATTTAATAATTTTTTCTCATAAAATATCAATAGTGTCAATTTTGAAACTATTCATTTATTTGACTTTATAAAATATCCAAACCAGAGATAAATTCCGAAAAAATTATAAATACAGTCTTAAAATGACATAGTAGTCTAGAAAATGTTTAGAGAACATTAATTAGTTAATATGATATTTATTTTAACATTTTTAAAACAATTTATTTCAAATTTCAATTAATAAAATAATTTTTTATGTCGCAATTGTGTCATCATTAATGGTCATTATTTAATCTCTAAAAAATGTAAATAAATTCTAATAATGCAAGTAATTTTTTTAGATTTATAGATACTGTCTACAGTTGATATTATCTACTAGTTAAATATTTATTTGAATTAATATACTTATATAAAATGAGATTGTGACATTTTGTCACATTCATTAGTTTTTATTACATTCATGTCATATTCATATGTATGGGGCCATAATGTGATTCCATTTCAAAAAATAGATTATATGGGTAAAATTTAGTCATCCAATAGGATTTTTACAGGTGTTAAGATTATTTAATAATATTATTTTTAACCTTAATTACTGGATTTACCATCAACCATGGTAAAGAAAATAATTACCAAAGCTAATATTCATAATGAAAAAAATAAATATTGTATATTAACATAATTTGGAACTACTGATTCAAAATATGGAATCCATTTTCAATATTCAAAACACAAATGTTTCAATAATTAAAAAATGTTTTTATACATCAAATAGAGTTTTATTGAGACCTTATAACTAAAATATCCATTTAATATCAAAAATATTTTACTAGGTATATAACACATATATATCTCATTAATTTCATTACCCAATGTAATTCTGCCAAAAATAGAAACATCTAATTAATTTTTATTTTTCCAAAATAATTAATACCCAATGAATACATAATTAATTTTCATGAGATAGTTAAAATTATTCCTAATATCCTAAAGGATCGTATATAATGGAAATTCTATAATAAGGGAATCTTTCAGTTTGTTTAAACTCATGATTGCGTGAAAAGTAAATCTATTAATGAATAATAATTATTTAATGAAACTATTTTCTAAAATCATCCAGGTGTTACAATAAAAATCATTAAACCACAATAAGGGATAAGAATGGTTTTTAGAAAATTCCATGCGTTAGAGAGAAATTAATTTTGTTTAGGGATGTTGATACCCCTGATTCAAATCACTTAAATTTTATCACTCTTTTTATACTAGTAATCAACGTTGGATTAAAAATGAATAATTATAGATTTGTGAAATTATCTAAACCCTTGACTAAAAAATTAAAAACTATTGTGTGGTAACATATAAAATAATTCTTTTAGAGGGGAAATGTGAATATGAAGTATCAACCAAAGATCTTATAATATATCCCTTATTTAAATTTTACTGAAAATTTTAGCGATCTATTTTTTCTGTGGGAATATACTCCAACATTGCCTCTAAATCAATAACTTGTTTTTAATAAAATTATATTTTATGTTAAAATGGTTTGATCTGGGTTGTTGTTATATATTTATAGATAATTAAATTTTACTCTAATTATCGTAAGTAATCCACATTGGTTTCTCAATTTTCACCTTCAAATATTCTAACTGAACTTCCATCCACAAAATTTACATACAAGAATTCATGGAATAAATATAATAGTACTTATTTGTAATTAATGTTATTGGAATACACCTGTTGATCCAACATATCCCATGTACTTTAGGTTTTGATGATCACAAATAACATTAATACAATTTTGTCGATCTTTTTTACAATAATTTTTGTCAGGTTTTATATTATTCTTATTTTTTGTTGGTTAATTTCATTAAATAATGATTCTAGATGATTTTGGATGGAATGTTCCCTAGTATGGAAAATCGTATATGTGAAATTTTTGGCTACATAATGAAATTGAATACATTGATCAAATATCTTTTTAAATCACCATCATAAAGGAATTTACTATGTTTAAATTTCTTATATTGACAAGAACTCTTCTGTGAGTGATCACCTATGTAATCAATCGACTATTTAAAATAGATATATGGAGTAATTTGATA
The DNA here is from genome assembly GCA_963277665.1 of Viscum album. NCBI lineage: Eukaryota > Viridiplantae > Streptophyta > Magnoliopsida > Santalales > Viscaceae > Viscum > Viscum album. Next base: position 1,267,301,316 of record OY728160.1, read on the forward strand.
TGTGAGAAATCTCATTTGCAATAAATTATTTATGAAAAATTTCTACCTGAAAAAATAAATCCCATGAATTGACTATCTGATGAAGTTGACTACATCATTTCAATCACGTATTTCAGATTTAGTTATGTGAGTTAAAAACCCACAGGATTCAATTTTTCTATATCAAGAAAAATTATCTATACAAATTCAATTTTTGAATTCGTCTACATGAAGAAGAATTGGCTACATGGATTCAAATATTCAATTCTAATATATAGTTTTAGTTTTTCAAATTGGCTCTGTCACATTGATAGTTGGTATTAATTACCGATGAATCACTCAAGTGAAAATTTTAATGATGTAGTATATTCCATAAATTCTTGATTATATATTTGAGGAAAAATCAATTATAATAAGAATGAATGGCCTAGATAGAAGGTAAGGATAAGAAAATTTAATTTTTCTAAACATTTTTTTGAGGTAATTTTGAAGAAAAGGGATGTGTCACTGATCCTTTATTCTATTGATCATGTATTGTGTATTTAAACAAAATGAAGTGCATGTATTTCTATGTGAGCAAGTATAATGTTATTTATGTGAAGTGATGTGTAAAATATATATATAAAGAACTCATTAAAAGAGATATATAAAAATGAAACTCTATTTTTATGTGATGAAGGAAGAAAAATTCCCAGTTTCATTAGCTGTTTTTATTTTCAATTAATGTTGAGTTTAGAGATATCTCCTTGAGGTTCATATTCTTTAGTTTATCTCTATTCATGATCCCTATTTTTCTGGAAGATATATCCCAATGGTGCGTGATAAAAACAATACATAACATTATGTTTACTATATTTATTTATAATTGTTCCTATAAAAATAAACTTTTAATGATATTAATTATAAATTATTTCTATATATATTTTAAAATATTATGTGATTATAATAATTGTATACTACTTTCACTCTATAAGACATCCTTATAAAGAGGGATGAAAATTCCTAGAAAAAGGTTTGTCCTAGTTAAAATAATTACAATTGTGGATAAGAGTCGAGGTAGAGGTGACAAGATGAATTTTATTCCCCGTACCACTATAAATATCAGTTTAAGTGTCTCTTCTTTTTGTTTTTATATATTCTTCATGATTTATTAAAAAATAGATCAGATATCATTCATAAATAAGAGAGCGTGTTTTTTATATTGAAGAAAAAGTTAAAGAACACAATTTTCCCCCCATGGGATTTAACACTGTCACTCTCCATGTATATTTAGTATCAAAGGTAGTGATTATTGATTTCTCAGCTATAATGGGTGAAATATAAATAACTCTCCAATAATATATTCTAAAATGAAAATGGAAAAGGGATATATATAGTCACATTAATTTATTAAAATAGCGATCATATGGATGTTGGAAGGAACATATAATCATATATCTAAAGAACCTTGGTGTGATTTTTTACATCAATGATGTGAATCCTAATGAAATTCCAAAGGAAGAACCAAAAACATTAGATTATAAAACTGGTTAAAAAATTTATCTAAATTCTGAATCTATGAATTCTATAATCAATGGATTATTCCTGGATGAGTTTAATATAGTTTCTCACGTAAAACATCAAATGAAATGTGGGATATAATTTATAGTTTCTTATGAAGGAATAAATAATGTGAAGGACCTCAGATATAATACTTCTAAACTAATGATTGACACTTTTAGAATGAAGTATTTTGAGAGTATCCCAAAATTTAATGGAAGGGTTTCTAAAATTATAAATAATGTTTCATCTTTAGGGAAACCTATTACTGAACCAAATCTGTCTCCAAAATTTCTCAAAATACAACCAGTAAGGTGGAATGATATTTTGGATGATATTAGAGAATCAACAAAGGACAAAAGATTGAAAATAAAAGATATTATTGAAATTTTAGTGATGTTGGAGAAAGAAATGGAAGCTAAGACTGGAGAAAAATTGTAAGTTATGAAGAAAAATTATACTTCCAAATTATAAAAATAAAAGGAATAAAATAAGTGTAATGAATATGAGATAGATGAATCATCTGAAGAAAATTATTCCAGAAATTATTTTTTAGATAATGAACATTCTAACTTTCCAAAAAATCAATGAATTTCTATAAATAAATAATATGTTTTAGGAAACCATTAAATAATTATAATGTAGATAGATGAAAATTATAAGGAAGTAAGATGTTATGACTGATATAAGATTAGAGACATCAAGCCCGATTTCTATAGCTCCACGATGAAAAAAATTCAAAAAAGAAATGATTGAATAAATTTGGTAACAATAAGAATGATAAGAAACCCATGAAGGGGATATGGAGTGCTTTAAGGTCTTATAGTGATGTTTCATCTTCAAAATATTATATTAAGCATTCTAATTAGTAATAAATCATGTTCTTTATGGAATATAATGATGAGGTGAATTCATTCTATTCCTTGGATCACAAAACATAATAAAAAATAGAACATTATTATTTTAGGAGATAAATGAATATTCTTCCATGTTAGAAAATATGTACAAAACATTAAACAAAGGGATGAAACTCATAAAAAATCCTATGATGTGTTTGTTAAGAAAATCTATGTCATAAAAGAACAAATCAGAATTTTTAAAATCAAAATAGAAAATTCGTTTGCATCATGATGAGAACATGGTAATAAATTTTTAAAAATAAAAAAAATTATTATATTAATGATTCATATAGTGTATTTAAAAAGCTAAATTATTATAAATAAATTCTTGGTAATAATAAAATTCAAAAAAATATTTTTCGAATAATAATTCAAGGTGAAAATACAATTATTTATAAGAACTATTTTGTAGCTAATTCCAGGAAATAAATAATAATAAAAAGTTACTTATTATCATTATGGTGAGTCATGAAACATGAAAAATAATTGAATTTTGAGAAACCCATAATTATATAGAGTTTAAAATGTTTTTTTTCATTATTTTTTAGAGTTAAATGAAGATAGATTTGGATATCCGAAATAGATTTTGGTTCCTAGTTGGTTGGTTTCTAACCAACTTGTTCCAAGAAACTATGGGTACAAAAAAATCTTATATAATTTGTCTTCTTAGGTAAAATGGTACTAGAGAACCAAGGTAATATGTTATAAGAACTTAGGATTATCATGGAATATTAACAGATATTTTTCTAAATTTCACTAATAATCATGAATAGATGGAGTTCATGTCATTTTGGTGAAAATGATAAATGAGAAATTATAGGAGTTGGATCTGTTGGTAATACGAACTTTATCGATATGAATAATGTTCTATATTGGGATGATTAAAAGATAAAATTTCATAAGACTCTCTATACATTATGGTGATGGTTATTTGTAATATTATTCAAATAATGCATGTTATATTTTTAGGCTATTTTTTCAAATTTTAGGCACTACAAATATTTAATGTATATAATCTAGATCATAATTCTTTGAGAATAAAAAAAATTAACACGTTAAATATTAATATAAAATAGTCCTTGATATGGAATAGTATATTGGTACATTTTAATGTGTATTTAATGAGAAAATTTTCCAAAATGAGTTTAATTTCTGATTTTCCACATCTTGAATTGAATAATAAGATGTTATGTCATGCAAGCCAAATTGGAAGGCTACATAAGTAATATTTTTAACCAAAGAAAGAGGTTTATACTTCTAGACCAATGGAACTTATTCATATGTATTTTTTTATCTATAGAGAGTTGACATCCTAAGAGGAAAATATATATATATTTTTTCTCAATGATTTCCCAAGATATACCTGAGTTTTCTTTTTAAGTGTTAGAAGTGACTCTTTTATCTTGTTACAATGTATTGTTTAACTAAATCAAGAAGTGATAGATACCAAAATTATTTATTTAATAAGTGACCATTGAGTAGAATTTGTAAACCATGAGATCAATCCCTATTGCTCAAAACATGGTATCAAGCATATATTTTCTGCCCCCAAGACACCTCAATAGAATGGTGTTGTTGGAAGGAGTAATTAGACTATCCCAATTAATTAATAGAACTATGTTGCATAAATATAATATGCTACAAATTTTTTGGACTCCAGCTATCAATAAAACATTTTATGACATAAACTGATTTATAATGATACCTATTTTAAAGAAAACACCACATAAATTATAGAATATTATAAATCCAAAATGTGGATACTATAATGTTTTTGGATGAAAAGTTTAAATTCTAAGCACCATGGATAATATTTTAATGTTTGATCCATAATCTTTTTACTGAATCTTATGAAGATATTATACTACTTCAAATTCATAAAGTGTTTTCAAAAAATAGTCAAATTTTTTTTAAGAATTAACTCATGTGAAATTATATGAAAGTGATCATTTTCATATTAATGTAATTAAAATTGTTGAACTATGTGATTATTTTGAGAGAATGATATATGAATCTATTTTTGATAACAAAAACGATAGAGAATTAGAACATTTTTTCTAGAACCAAATCTCGATAGTTTGGATGCAAATGAAGTTTAATGTGTGCTCTTAAACAACCTAGAACCATTACGAACAATCCTTTAAAAACTATTAGTCGATGTTTAGATGATGGAATTAGAACAAGAAAGAGTGTAAGATATCATTTATTTTTTTCATCCATTTTATCTTTGTTGTAACCCAAGTCTATATAATATGACTTAGTCGAATAATGTTGTGTTGTTGTTATGTGAGACAAATTGTAGCAGTTCATGAAAAAGAGGTACGCGAATTAGTTGATATACCCTATAAAATAATCTTATAATAATAAAATGAGGATTTGAGAATAATAAGTATGATCATGGTGTGATATCTAAGAATAATTCTAGACTAATATGTGAAGTTTATAATCGGAAAGGAGGTATAAGCTAAAAGGATAACATTTCCCCGGTAGCTATATTAGATTCCATTATGATTATTTTAGCATATGAATCACATATTCATTTAATATTATATCATATGTGTCTAACATTTTCTTTTATAAATGGGTTTATAATAGAGGTTGTTTATGTTGAACAACCACATGGTTGCGAATATCCTCAAACATTAATTTAGTTTTTAAATATACTAAAGATCTTTAGGGCCATAAACATGGACCAAAAGCATGGTATGAGCATTTATGTTATTTTATTTTGTAAAATGGATTTTATTATATAAAAAATATCCTAATTTATTTTGATAAACATTATCTTAAGATATATTATTTATGAATTTAATTTTTGGTGATATATTGTTTTTTCTAAAAACATAAAATTATGTAATGATTTTTAAAAAATCATGAAAATACGAATTTGAAATGATCTTAATGGGTGAATTAAATTATTTTTTATGTTTTAAAATTTATCAAAGAGTCTTTGAGAATATGATATATCAAATAATATAAATACTAAAACTGCTTAAATATTTTGGACTTGAATGTGGAAAAATACATACTAACCCTATGAGTTTTAGTAAAAAACATGACTAGCATAAATATGGGAAACCAATTAATAAGAATTATTACAAATGAATTATTTATATTATGTTTTATTTTTATGATTGTATACCAGATACACTATTTGTAGTATGTATTTGTGGTCAATATCAAGATAATCGTAAAGAATCAAATTTATAATCATCAAAATAGATTTTAGGATATTTAAAATGAAAATTTTATATTTCATTCATTTCGAAAACTTATTATTTTAAAATAATATAATACTCAAATAATAACTTTTATGGTTTTATAAAACATTAAAATATTACTTCATGAATAATAAATGTTCTAGGAAAATACATCGTATAATGGTCTTGTAAGAAGCAACTTTTTGTTGCATTTCCTACTACAAAAAAAGAATATATTTTTACTGTTAGTTTTTGTTCAGAAGTGTAAGGGATGAAACACCCCTCAATGGACTTTATATTCAATTATAATCATGTATCAATTAAATGCGATAAAATTAGTGCTGTCAATATTTTTAGTAATCCAATTAATCATTCAAGAACACATCGTATAGTCTTATGGGATCATTTCTTTAGAGATAATGCTAAAAAGGGGATATATATCTTGAATTTATCTCAAAATAGAATCAGTTAGAATATATTTTTCATAAACCAGTTTCATGTCGGAATTTTGATTTTATTAAAAGATAATTGTGTTTATTTTTTAATTTATTTGTTTTATTATTATTCAAATGCATTTATTCCTTTTATTATTGTTGAAATTTAAACTAAGGGTTCTGTAATTTTATTTAGTAACATTTTATATGAAAATTATTTTAATTATTATTTTCTATTTAATTAATTTTCATAAAATAATAAATTATTTTTTTATTTTTTTATTTTATTTTATTATATATTTATCATTGATAATTAAATCTAAATTGAAACAGAGTATATAATAAAATTGGGAGTTAAAATGGCCTATTTAAAATTGGAAAATCATTATGTGTTGATGATGGAAGATATGGTTCATCTAAGAAATAAAAAGGAAGAAGAAAAAAGATTTCTTTCAAGGCAATCCATAGATATGTAGTGGTTGAGGACAACTAAAACACTTTTAAACAAAATAATTGAGTTTCATGGAGGTGATTTTATATTTGAGGAGAAAAATATGGGTATTATTTTTAAGGAAGTATTCAGTGAGTTCTCGATGAATACCTATTTCAATTTTAATCAATATAGGAAGTAATATTATCAATTGTTATGGAAAAGTTAGTGGATTTTTATTATGTGGAAATGGATGTTATTTTTTATTGTCCCCAGAAGGGGAGTGTGTTCTTTTAGTCAAACTCTTGTTAGAAGAATCAAATTATGTCCAAATTAGGTTTTGATTTTTCTATTTGGAACCTATTTTTTCAAAATAATCATTTGAAAGAGATTTATATTGAATGAATGGTTTTATATATGTTTATGTATATGGTTATATCCCCAAGATCATGACAGACAGATAAAGTTCATTTTTAATATTTTTATTTGATGTAAATATTTATTAATAATGTAAAGTTGTTTTTTTCAAGATACATAATGATATTCGTACAACATTTTTGTGAAGGAAAATGAAAATTAAACTATTAACTTTAGGGTAGATAAATTTCATTTGTTTTAAAGAAGAAAGAAGTAAATTAAAATGAAGGTGATGCAGTGAAATATCATAAAAGTAATACACTATAATGAGTTATCATTAAGTTGATTGGATATTCTTAGAACAATGCATCAAAATCATTTAATATAGTTATTCAGAAAAACATGAATTGAGTGAAGTTAACTCGACCTTCACTACCTTGTGATGTAACACCCATCGAGGATATATCTTCTAAGAGAGTGGAGGATACAAGATCTGTAAGAACTGAGTCTTCAATTCCAATTACTAGTTATGAATTTGGTGAGCATGTTCATGTTATGGATGATGTGTCTTCTTAGATTCAAGCTGGTGGTGAAGTTATTGTGTCTTGTGAGGAAGATCAATATGAATAGATAGTTGTGGAGACAATTATTTCTTTTTATAAAGAAAAGATAGTTAAGAGTTAGCCATTATGTTTTAAATTTCTGATAAGTTCAAATATGGAAGAAGTGTTTGAATAAGACAATACAATTATTTTAAGATCACCTATTAGTATAATAACATATTCTTATGTGGTTATTGGATCCCAAAATCATTCCTATACACCAACGATACCATCTTCACTTCCAACAGCTCATGGAGTAGATCCTCCTGTTTGAAAAACATTTGAAATCACAAAAAAGGAGGTGATTTCTAATGAAATAATGATGGTTATGAGAAATCTTAGAGTATATTGATTTTATATAAATGTATAGAAAATTTCATACAAGGATGATATCATAGATCATAAATTTTCCTCTATCTACAAACATCAATATGTTTGATAGAATGGTGGTTGAACAATCAGTGTTAGGATTTATTCCTTATAAATAGGGGATATGATTTTATATTATTAAGAAATGGGAGAACTCTTTTAAAAATTATAGATTTTTTTCCTTTAAAAAGTCAATGATTATGTTCGGGAGAATATAACTATGTTTTAAAATGATATCTTTTCTATATTTTATTTTTTAAACCATTTTAATTCTATATTTGATATCTTCTAGGATATTTAATATGTTTTATTGGTTTTGTGATCATCAACAAACCGGTGATTATAAGAATACTAATATTGACCCAACATATCCCATGTACTTTAGGTTTTCATTATTTAAAATACTCGTCCTACTATGCTAGAGGTCTTGTTTTATAAGTGTGTTTATCATGTTTTATCTTATTCTTTTTTTGGAAACAAATTTCTTTAAATAAATATTTTTTCATATTACTCCTAAAATATACCATGATCTAGAAAATCAGCTACATGACGATAATGGCTACATGGTGAAAATGGATACATCAATCAACTAGATACATCGATCATGTACAGAATGGAATCAATTGAATATAAATTTCAAATACCAACAAGATCTCCTATCTATGTAATTGCCTATGTAATTAATTAGATTCATGAGAGGGATATTTACAATAATTAGATACCTAAACAATGAATTATATGATCAACTTATTCTGTAAAAATCCTACTTGATTAAATCAGTTATGTGAATTTCATAGGTGGTGAAATAAGCTACATTGTATTTGGATATGTGAGTACAAATGTCATGTGATTTCGTTCAGGTACATGATGATAAATTTGATACATGGATTCTGATTACCAATTTTTAATGTGAATAAAAATTATCTTTGTTAATTGAAATCATCAATTCATCAACATTTTATTAGTTATGGAAATTAGCTACATCGTGCTTCAAGTTTTTATTAATTATTGTTGAATTACTTGAGCGATAATTTTATTCCTATTGTTCAATAACTATATACTATATAACCTCTTGATGGAATAACAGAATACAATAAGATCCGAGTATAGAGAGGGATGTCAATGAAAATTATATTTTATTTGTATCTACTATTGCTGAGGTGATTTTATAGAAAAAATATGTGTCACAGATACCTAATACAAGAGGTCACATTCTTTGGGTTTAAATATTATATTGCACTTGAATTTCAATGTGAGAGAGCACTGAATTTTGAATGTGATGTGATGTGTTCTAGAAAATATGTATAATTCATTCTCAAATATTTCCAAAAAAGGATAGCTATTTTCCTAGGTGAACAAGGAAGAAAAAGTCTCATTTTCATCAGTTGTTATTATTATCAATTCTTGATAAATTCAGATGAATATCCTTGAGATGAATATTCATCACTTCATCTCAATTGGGTATCCTTATTTTTCTATCTATGTTATCCTATTTTTGTGAGATTTAAACATTAAAAACATTCCATTTATTCATTGTAATCATTCCTAGATGAAGACCATTGAAGGATATTTTCTGTAAAAATTATGGATTCTGGTTCAAATTTTATATTCTTTTACAATGTGACTATTTCTTGAACTCAGTAATGTAGTCCCTAAAAAATAACTGGTAGTCCCATGAAATAAGACCGGTCTAGTGAAAATCAGCATACATTTGATGAACAGTGTGGAAGGAGTGAAAAGGTGGGCTTCTATTCCGAGAACCACTATAAATCTCTATGTATTTTCAATAATTTTTTTAATTGTATTGTATAATTTCTTAAATAAAATTTCATAAATTAGTTATAAAAAACTGAGGGTGTTTTGTACATGTGATGAAAAAATCAAAGAACTCTATTCACCTCCACTTAATTCTTAATACAATCCATCTATGATAATAAAAGCCACACCAATTTGTTTCTTAATATGTGATTTAAAACAAATTTTTCCCAAGAATAAAATCCCCACTCATCTTCATTTTTGATCATTGAGATCTCCAACATAATCATCATCAATGAAATACAGTGAATTCAATTCATCATTTCATTTACACATGAGTCTATAATGTTAGGTTCCTTAAATATATGTAAGAATTATTTTTGAAACTAACACTTGTTATTCCTTTGGGTCACATTGATATATTTTACACAATGTTACTTAATACACAACGTATTTTTTTATTATTATAAGATAGATAAAGCCTCATATTTTCCTCATGAAGTATTTCTTATTCATGCTTTTTATTTATTTATCTTTTCTTAATTTAATATGAAATTCAATGGGTGTTCATACTTCCTTTGAGTCTTCAATTGAAGCATTATTCATAAATATATTTTCATATTTATCCTATTATAGGAATATGTAACTTTTTTATAGAATTTGCAACCCCATAATAAAATTAATCTCTCTAAGCATTAGCATATCAATGTTCCTCATCATTTGTTTTAAAAAATCATTATAAGAATATTTCTTTTAACCTGTATAGATTATATCATTTATATAGTGAATGATAAACAGGATACCTGTTCTTGTATCCTTTACATATAAGTGGTTGTCTAATTTTCCTGTAGGAAAATTCAATTATTTTATGAAACTATAATGTTTTGAGTACTAAGCTCTAGACTCCTGATTTATCACATAAAATGATTTTATTAACTTTCACACAACAATTCTATCTCATACACATAGACTTCTATTTTTTCAAAAAAATAATTTTCTTTAATAAATCCAATTAATAAATAAGAATTCACATATATTTGATAAAATTTATTGTGAATGTGATATACAATATCATGAAACATTTTAATAGCTTAATGGAATGTAATAGATGAAAAAAATTTCTTCAAATTTTATACCTTTATTTTGGAATAACCCTTTAAATCTAATATGGAATTATTCCTTGAACCCTAAAATTTCTCATTGAGATTATTTATGAAAACTCACTTCATTCATATAACATTATTTACTTAGTGTTTCGCAATAGGATCCCTGGAGTTATTTTTATCATTTCCATCCAAAACATCATTCATTTAATTTATCCATTACATGTTCCCAAGAATCACTTCAACTAATTTTAGTTCAACATGTGATATAAGATCTATTTGATTTTAATGGATTAGATTTATTATTATCTATATAATAGATTTATTTCTTCTAATAATATTCTCAAAATAATCATTTTTATATAGCTTCCAAAATTTTATAATTTTTTTGAAAAATAATATCATTTTCACTTGACTAATTAGAAATGGTATGAAGATGATTAATCTCAGAATCATATTCCATTTCATTGATTTTTCTTGAATCCTTCTTCTTATCATATCTAGTTATTCAGAAACATAATCCCCATTCTGATTTAAGATGGATTTAATTTCCACGCCTTTCACATAATAGGAATTAACCAACTTATGCATTTTTTATATTTAAAAAATTGTAACTTAATCCATGGGATGGATATCCCATTAATACACCTTCTTTACATTTTTCATCAAACATTACTAAATTTTTATTCTATATACGGTCTCCAAGAAAATTGAATTATTTCACAACATGATTAATATTGTAAAACATCTCATAAGCAGTAATATTTTTTCATGCTTCAATAAAAATAAATTTATGAACACGCACAACCTTACATAAAATTATGTCCATAAGAGTTTTGTGGGTTTATATTTTGAGATCATGGTTTCACCCATTTCAAGCATAATCAGATTATTTATTTAGTAAACTCTTTGTATACTTGGCAGTGTATGGAGATATGCTTATATGTTTAATCCCAATAGTCAATATATATTAATTAGAAAATTTATAAGATAACTCTATCACATTATATATTCTCAAATTCATAACATACTCTCCTAGATCTTTCCCAACAAATTTTACAAATATTTTTATCGTTTCCACAACATTAGGTTTTGGTTTTATGAGAATCTATTTTTTCACAATGTTAAAACATCAATGAATGTGATAATGTAAATTTCATCTTTTTTGGATTCATGTATTGTCAGTTTATAATAATTAGAGTGAATAAGTTCAATTGTTATGGTATAATGAATCTTTACCCTTTTGTCACTTCTTTGTACAATCATTCCCTTAGTAATTATTATTTCATATATTAATCATCTCATGATGCAATATTTTTCATTTAAGATAAATTCACCCCATAACAAATGTTTTATTACACATAATATGATATGTTTAATTCTATTAGTAAATAATACATCTTTATTTTTCAGTTTTAATGATTTTATCATAATCAGTATGATTCCCATATTTTTTATTGAATATCATTCCCAAATTAAACATCTCCCAAATAATGATATTTTTGGTTTTTTAAGATTATCATATCACCTAATATATGATAAGTACATTTAATAAAATTATTGATGAAATACATTTTATGTCAACTTTTATAGAATGAACAACAAATTGATAATATTCATCCTCCCTTGATTTCCCAATATCATTTAATTTTTATCATAAAGAAATAATCTTGGAATAGTAGTTATAATTTGTTCATCATAGTGAAACTTTTGGTCACACTTTCTATAAATATCTCCATGACTGTAACATCTATTCTATTTTTATATATTAGGAGAAGTTTTTTTCATTGTTTTTCCTGAATCAATTATTCATCTTCCCAATGTTTCTTCTCTTTATTTTCGATTTCTACTCTAGATTCATGTCAATTCTAACAGATTTAAATGTTTTGATAAAAAATATAGGAATTTTTAGAATGAGTTATCAACACCAATAATAGATTATGAATTCTTATTTTCTATATTGATATTAGTTTTATTTTGGAAAATATAATTATGGACTTTCTAAATTTAATAATTCCAATGTCCTTTTACATGGATAATCAATTTTTCATAAAACAATATTATCTTACTTTTATATAAATAAATATTTATCTAAATTATTCACAACATAATGTGTCTTATATTTCATTATATAAATTTCACTATTAGTAAAAATATATTATTTCACATGTTTAGATAGAGGAAATAACACATGGCTCTTTGGGATAGTATTCTCAATCACATAAAATTGTTGGATTTTAACATCCAAATATATTTCTAGGAAATATCAATTCAACTTTTTAGATTATTATCAGCGTAACAAAACTTTTATTATGTCTTAAATTGATTATCTTCAATAAAAACAATTTTTTCTTCAAGAGCTTTCAGTATCTTATTTTTTTCACATCTTTTAACTTGAGTCTCTAATTTCATAAATATATGTATCTTCCTTTGTATATATTTTTTCACTCTTATTTTCAAATTAATAATTTAAAAACCTATCTTACTTCTTGAGTTTTTTGTTTTGGTCAACACATACTTTATGTTTTTATTTCAAAATATGTTCCATGTAAGCCACATGACCTTGCACTTATTAATTACTTGATGTTTCATTATGGTTTTCATCCTTATCATTGAAGGTCATAAATTTTGTATAAATTATTCTTTAAATGAATACTATATGTGGAGCAGTTATTCTATTATTTTATCAAGATACTTCTACTTTTTTATTATTTGATTAACTATTCTTATTCTACGCGGATTTTGTAACTTCCATTGAATTTTAACCCACTTTTCTAATATTTTGATTTTAATCTTTTTTATCATCCTTATAATCACCAACTTTCATCCTTGGATGTTTTTAAAAAGATTATGATTTCATATCACCAAAAAAAATTGAGTGGGAGTTTATGTTTACAGTTAATATTCCTTTTAGGGAGTTATTTGAGATTCAAGACAAAATACTCTTATACTATTTATCATTTTATTCATCATCTTATCATTAACCAGAGTAATCTACTTAATATTCTAATATATGAAGAGTTCCCATGGACTCAAATGCCAAATAACCCTTGAAATTATTCATTAATATAATAAAATTTCTCATCTCATAAAAAATATGTATTCTATGAAGTTCAACAAGAAATAATTTATCTATATCATATAATACAAAATGATTAACATTAAACTTCTTTTGAAGCTTTCTCATGGTCATTTTAACAAAAGTTTAATCATTCATGATATCTCTAAAATCATTGATATTATAGATGAATCCAACTAATTTTGGATGTATTAATGAATTCTGTCATCATCATTCGTCCTCATATCAATGAAAATACTTCTCTATATCAATTTATTTTCATAAATAACATTAAAAGTTTCTTCAAAAATTCCTTTCAAGTTTTCCCCATGTTTACTTAGTTGAATAGAGACCCATTAACATTATATATATACTGTCTGATATTTATATAAGAATTACATTCCTTTAGATTCCATTAACAATGAATTTCTACTATCAAGAAAACTCACGGTTTAATCATTAACTTTTGATGGAAATTAAATAATATTATCATCAAGAACATATAGTCCATGATAAAGGATATAGGTTTTCTCCAAATTCTACCATCCATAATATGTTTTTCCATTTAATGATGGAATACCTCTACAATTGACAAAATTTAAATTATCTATTTCAAATAAAGTGAGTATGTTATAGAGGGAAATTTGTATTCTTTGATTCCACTTGACATTCCCAAGAATATGGTGCACACCATGCCTGGATGGGTGGTGCTGAATCAGTGGTAATATTTTATAATTTACATTAAACTGAAATTAAACTATTAATTTCGTTAAGTATTTAATCCCATTAAACTTCATAACTCATCTATAATGAACCATCCTGGATTGACCTTACATGTCACATATGTGGGCTCAACATAGGTCTCGAGGCATATTCCTTATCACCATGGGATGGTGACAAGCACTTTGGTATCAGAAAAAAACCTTGGGAATAATTTCATCCAAAAATACAAGACTCTATGTATCATGTGAGATAATAGAAAGACAAAAAATTATAGTAAAATGGGCTGAAAATATTCATAACCATTAGGCATAATAAACCAATCCAAAAGGATAAATTTTGGAGAAAATAAAACCATTACCAAAGTCATGTGTCCATGTGACTATCCATCTTTACCATACTAATCCACTATGAAGGATTTATCATTTAATATATGTTTTCATGATACATGAATTGATTCCATTTACCTTCATCGTAAAACACTGTGAATACAACCACCAAAAGGAAACAAATTAGGTTTTGGGCTCTAAATACAAGTAGAAATACCTCCAAATGATCTATAGATAGTCTATATGAACACACCCATTTGTTAAATCTTTGAAACTAAACATGTTTATAAAGAAATTTCAAATAATTTTTTTGTATAACATCATTGAGTTTCCTTTTAAATCATTTGATATTAATATATACCATGAATATGAAATGTACATGAATAATAGTATAAAATAAATGATTTTAATTTTCCATGTAAATCGTATAAGTTCAATAACACTGGTAATGATAGAATAAAATAATTTCATGATTTTATTCATTATAAAAGTATTAAGTAATTTTTCAAAGAAAAAAAATAAATATTTTTAATTAAAAAAAATTTATTAGATGTTTTTTATTAAAATAGTAATTCTAAATTATATAATTTTACTTCAGGAAGTTTAGTTTAATTTCAGAAAATAGATTATCAAATTTACATTAGGTCAAAATTTGAGAATTTATGAAAAATATAGAATTTTATTCAAATGTGAAAATTATCAATTTATGTAAAAAATGTTTTTTATTTTCCATAAATTAGATAATTTATATGTACTATTATGTTTTTAATATAATTTCTTTTCAAATATTTATAATATATGAATTACAATGAAATTCTAAAGTAGAACATTGTATTCAATAACATGTATGGCATGTAACTCCAAGGACACAAGGAAATAAAATATCCTGAGTATTTAAAATAAATTTTATATTTTAAATAATATACATCTATTATATATCTGAAAATTCACTTGATACAAATTTACAATTCATCACACACAATAATGAGTTTCTCTGACATCTTATTATACATGCGAGACTGAGTTTTACTGAGAAAAATATATTATTAAAATATTATTATAATAATAAGACATTACATAGACATTAAATTAGAGGTTTCAAATAATATTTACTAAATTATGAAAATATTCAATTTACAAAAATTTATGATGAATACATATGTTAATAATTAGTTAAAAATGAAAATTAATACCAATTGAATATATATGGATTTTTTTTCTCCCAAAGGTGTTTTCTCCAAATAAATTAAATTAATTATTATTAGGAAATGATATTAAATAAATATATATGTTATATATTAAATAAAATATTTTTATATTAATCCAATAGATTTTATAGGGATAAAATTGAAACAAACCTAATTTTACACATAAAAAGGCTTCTTTTATAAAAGAAATTTTAGCTACTTTTAACTGATAACCTATTTTAAAAACAATTTTTTTAAAATTTTATAAAATTTATATGTTAAAAAAATTCTTTTAAATTGCTACCAAAAATTAGCTTATAGATATTTTTTTTGTTATTTTATTTTAAGGGTTCATTTTTTGAGGAATAGTAAAAAAATGTGGAAATTTTAATTAAAAATTTATTTTGTATAAAATATTAATAAAGATAAATTATATTATAATTTTATTTATTATAAAATTATGTCAATTAATAATATATAAATATAATTATTCTCATTATAAACAATTTTTCTAATTAATTGGATATAAATACATCTATACCTTTTGAATATTTTTTCTTTAAAAACCATCTTTGTCATCCCTTCTCTAGGATAACATTTGAATTAATTTCATACACTGATATGATTTTAATTTAGAAAAAATGATTCCAAATTGGAAATTCTAATAATTTATAATTTATAATAAAGTAAAATTAGTTTTTGAACAAAAAATTAGTGAAATTAATTTAAATTAATTATAGTGTTGAAGAGGAAAATTTGCCTAACAAGGGACTAAAACTTCAATAGAAGGGCCAAAATGACCTATAAAATAGTCCAAAATCCATTAATATTACTATATAGACCCATAAATCAATTTACTTGAATATGGATCTTTATTTGAGCGAAGATAAATGTAAAAAATTATTAGTGGAATTCATTTTTCAAAAATGTACGAGAATTCCATGATTTTCCACTATTAAATCATGGTTTAAATTCTGGTTAGGATGAAATCCAGGTCTGTTTAATTGGAACGACAATTAATAAATGAAAACATACTTAAAATAATATGCAATTATCAAGCGAAATAGTTAAAACAATGACATATTGTTAAAAGAACTGGAAATAAGAAATTATAAGAAGTCAATTTATGATATTATAGAAACTATTATTTTCATCTTATAAGTTAGTGAAATTTTAAAAAACATTATATATAATGTTTAATCACGTTCACTCGAAAGGAAACACAAGGGAAAATATTATCATCTCACTTTTTACATCTGTGAGTTAAATGTCATAATAAAAACACAATTCATTTATGTGGTGAATATAACTCCCATTCTGATATATTTTATGGTTAATCCTTTTACCATCAGGGTATTCGTCGTTTTAATTTGAATTAAATCATCCAATGGGTTTTGAATTGAAAATTACAATGTGGTAAAAGTTACCCGTGCAATATCACTAAAATTTGTGATTGTTAACATTCTACTGAAATAAAAAAATACATTATGGTAATATTTTTTCAAAATGAATGTATACATTATCAAGAAATTTATATTAATATTTCCTAAACTATATTTTTTTTACATATGATTTTCACTATGATAGTTATTTTATTAACATGGGAATTATGGATAAATCTGTATCTTTCATTGAATATTTGTTTTTTATATAGAACATTTTCCATGAATTAAATAAATTGTTTCATGTATGAGGTTTTTTTGGAAAGGAAATAAATAGGTTGGGATTAGATATATATATCCACGATATAAATCTTTATTCTCATTAGAAAAATTAGTTTGCTATCCAAAGCTACTGATGTTTTCACACATTATGTTATAAAACTTCTTGGGAATGGCCATAATGGTAAAGGCACCATGTTCCCAGGAAACATGTCATCCAATAATTAATAATTTCCTTAATTTTTATTTTTATTTTATTATTCATGAAATTTTATCTTTTATATTAGCTAGGGATGTATTTAATTATCAGTTCATCGATTGAATTACAAATGTTTCCAGTTATTACCTTTCAATATTGTTTATACACTTCCTTATTAGATTATTGATTATATGGAAGGTATGTTTAGTTATTACCAATCCATATTGACTACTCCCAAGTATTCTTCATTTCAACTACTATACTTGATCTTTAATGAGAATTTGATATCACCCATTATTGGTTTCCTTTTTCTAGGTTTTCAGATTTTTTTCTAAGAATATTTTGCAATGATACTCTAGATGGAATAAAGTTATCCTCAATTGAAAAAGAAACTTATTCATGTAATTTTTGTATTTATATGTAATAGTATAATAATTAATTTAATATTTTTTAAAAAGACTGATAAACTATTCAGTCCTTTGGGATGTTATTTACTTGTATTTTAAGACATTGTAATGGAATTCGACACCAGAGCGTTCTTGTTGGGGTCAGATTGCTATAGGTTTTATAAGAGCT
Source organism: Viscum album (assembly GCA_963277665.1). Taxonomy (NCBI): domain Eukaryota; kingdom Viridiplantae; phylum Streptophyta; class Magnoliopsida; order Santalales; family Viscaceae; genus Viscum; species Viscum album. The sequence continues at coordinate 1,267,319,713 of OY728160.1, forward strand.
AGTTTAGTATTAAACTTCTGAAATATATTTAGGAATAAATATAACATATAAAATTTCCCTTAGGTATAATTTTAGGATATGTAGAGAATAAAATCCTAATGTTTTTGTTAGATATATATTTTGTAGTTTTTCTAGAAATCCATCCATGTTTTCATAATACATGTTTATGTGGTTCTGGAAGAGATACACTTATGGGTAATAACTCAATAAATGTGTATACTGATTGACTGAATAATAATATGATACAAAATAATAGGCCTTAGCATACACTGGGTTTGACAATCCATAGTGATATTCTTAGTATAATTCACATTTTATTGACTAACCATTGTAAATAATTTGAATATATACTGACAATGAATGGCCTAGGTTTAAGCTAAGTTGTTTTAGATTGTAGGTAAGGTGAAATTATTTATATATAATACAAATTTTTTTATTTATAAACAATATTCCAAGGAATTAACTATGTGAAAATAAATGTTTAATGTATTTATTTAATGGAATTTTATTTAAAACCATAGTTAAAAAAATATTTTATGATTAACCATCAGGAATTTCCATCCTATTATTTAAATTATACAAATATGGTTTTATAAAAGAAAAACATGTGTGCTAGTTGAAAACACATAATGTTAAGAAATCCGTAGGGACTAAACTTATAATTAAAAGATGATAAGGATTAAAGTCCAACCGGTAAGCTACATAATGACATGGTTAATATATAACTATTTTTATTTAAAAAATTGATGAATAAATATTAATGATGACCATGTTGTGTTACTTTATATGTTTAATGATTAATGTATAACCAATATTTAATTTGGATAATAGTTATACCCAAATGGAGTGACATTTCCTTATTTTATAGGCCTTATGATCCTTTGAAAGATGATTTTAGTGGTTCCAAAAGTGGGTTCATTGTTGGATATCAATCTCATGGAGTAAATGATTAATTATAATTTGATCTAATAACACCCAAAATATGTACTAGTTCATATGAAATTCAAATGTATCAAGAATTTATATTTCCATATATCTTATGCCGTAAAATAATTACCCAACATTCGAAAAATGATAAAAAAATGTTTTCCTAACAACTAATTTATTATTGAACCAATGAACTTTTAAATAATAATATATTTATGACTTTGAGGCTCTCAAATATCTCATTATGATTCAGTTTTTTGTGATTGATGGCCTCAAAAAGTCCCACTAAATATTTTTTTCCACTATGTCTATACCTCCTCTTGCCACTAATGTTCTTCTATATTGATACCTAGTTATATGTTAGTTAATGGGACCTTCACACTTCTCATTATCTTTTATTTAGTGTATATTTCAATAATAATTCTCACAATTTGGGATTTTAATAACGTAAAATAAAAATATTTTACCCTATATTTTTGATATCATGTTTAAATTTAGAGGAAAATTTTTAATTAATGTGGGGAGAATGTAGCACCCCAAAATTATAAAGTAAGAATATTGTATTTGATAACACGTATGACATGAAAAACCAAGCGCATAAGGTAATATTATGTATCATGACATTAAAATATATTTACAATTTTAAATAAAATTAATCTATGATGTAGCTTTGAAATTCATGAGATATTGAGTTAGCATGTGTCATAGACAATAACCAGTTTCTTCAATAGATTTCATAACATGAAAGGTTGTGTTTTATATAATATCAATATATTATTAAAATTTTATTATTTAATATAAAAATATATATACTAGATGTTAAAATATGTATTTTGAATAATATCAAAAAAATTATTTAAATATATGGTTTCCAAAAAGAGAAGATAATTTTATCGGTTACCAATTAGTTAGAAAGGAATAGAAAAACAAATTGAATGTAAAGGAAACATTTTTATGCTATAAAATGTGATTTATCATAATAAAATAATGAAATTATCATTAGTGAATATTATAAATGGAATAAATATTTCATATATTCAGTAAAATATTTATTACATTCATCCAATAGATTTTATCAGAAAAAAATATGAACAGATGCAATTATATGAATAAAAAAATTTATTTTTTAAATGAAAAATTTACAACCTTTTAATAGATAACCTATTTTAAATACTGTTTTTTCAATTTTAAATTTTTAATATGAAAAAAATTCAATTTTTAATGAAGAACAGTAAAATTATCCTTGGGTGAATTTTGGGAATTTTCGATGTAGATTCATTTTTTGATGAATAGTGCAAAAAATAGTGAAATTTATTTGAAAACATCTTTTTCAGTTAAATAATTTGTAAATTTAAATTATAGTTTTATTTTTTAATAATAAAATTAGATCAATTATACATTAATTAATTAAACTAAACTCATTTGAATCATTTATTCTTTGATTTTGGATATAAAGACATCTCAAAATTTTGGGAATTCTTACATTAATAACCTGCTTTGTCATCCCATATGTGGGATTAATATTAAAATAATTTCTACCACATCTTTCAAAACTGGTTTTTTTGTTTTCAAACACTATTCATGTTAGTATTTTAATCTTTGTTTTCTTCTTAGGTTCCGAGTATGATGAGTTTAAATTTTTGATGTGATCTAATGTATATTTTTAGTCCTATGATTATTCATGTGTTCTTCAAGAAGTTTTTGGAGGAAAATTGATGTTTTGTGTTTTTATAGAAGGTGTAAAATAGTTACATCTATATTAGAAGAAACCATGTGGCTCCTCCCAAGAATTCATGTGGCTTTAGGTGGTGATATAGTCAAGGAAGATGACTTGTGTAGTGTTTGTCAAACCCTGCAACAAGAATATGGGGAGACTCTATGTCAGTGAAGAACCATTTTTCATGATTGCTACACCATTAGTAAGACCATGTGGCCAAACCCTGAATTTTTCCTTGTTCTTTCAATTGAGAGTGGATTATTCGGTGCATAATTTTTTGAATTCGTGCAGCCAAACTATGTAGTGTTCCCAGTTCATTAGAAAAATTTGAATTGTCCATTCTACACTCTCATGATTTTAGCCTCAATTCTCCCATTTATTCTCTTCCTAGTACTTATATCCGTATAGGATATCCTCCCTTGTTCTAAAAGACTCATCCCTCTTCCGATGTGTGAATATAAGGTATTCTTCACGGTTCTCGGGGAAAATATTCATGTTAATATTCCCTTTCCTTATTCACTTCATTATTATTCAATATTTCTCTTGAGTTATTCTTATCCCATGTTATTGTGAAAATAGGGTTCATGATTCCCTTGTAATATATTTTTGGTGTTTTCTAGAGGGGTTTCTCTTGGTAGATCATTTATCTTGGAATGTTTATTGTGTTTTTAGGGTGTGTGTGGTTGAACCGCATGTGTGTTGAGGTAGGTTTCCCTTTTAACTTTCCTTTTTTAATTTAAGAATAGTTGGTTTATTTATTTTCTCACCAATTTGAATATTAAATAGTGATTTGTGATATTTTTAATAATTTTATTGTGTGATAATCTGATATTTCTTATTTATTAAGAATTGAATGTTATTATTTTGTTAAATATTGAACTCCAAGTGTCTGATAAAACGATTGATTGAAATTTAAGAGTAATTTATGACTCTTAAATCATGGTTTGGATTATATATGAATTATGTCACCTAAAAAATAGTTTAGGGTTTCTCAAATGGGGTTTATAAACGTTTTCTATTGTAAATTACTGGATGTTTCATGGTTGAAATACTAGTTTAGCATGCAATAGAGATATGTGTCCTATTTGGAATTTTTATGAATGTTATTTTTGTTTTCACATTCAGTTCAATTACTAACATGAGATTTTGTAATATTACTTTTAAATTGAAAATGGTGCATTTTCTCTTTTTTAGAATGTTGGTTTTGATTCTTCTAAAAATAATGTTTGAGGCCCATTTGGCACCAATATGAAAGTGGTGAAAATATTTTTATGAAAACCATCCTTGGATAACCATCATTCCTTATTAATATCTTTCCTCACTGAAGACTCTTTATGACCCATTTACATTGATCATAATGAGAGATTCTCAGTGTGGACTCATTTGAGAGCTATAAATTTGTAAGTAAAGAGACTGAACTATAAGATGACTCAGGGTGATGCATGTTGTGTGAATTAATTATATATTATATGTTTGCGCGTCATTTGATACCCAGTAGGGATTAGTTGGATAATCCATATTTAGAAAATTGGCTTAGGACCCTAGCATATCTTGAGAATTTTATAAGAATAATTTCTACATTAGTTTGGATTACACCCTGACTAGTGGACCATAGAATGGGATTTGATATTTTTTATTATTGTTATTGGATAGTGCCCCCGGTCAGGCCATTTAGGGTGTGATCGAGCATGTGGGTGGAATTTGATGTCATCGATTGAGGAATTATTTCCATGATGAGTGAATATGTAAAGATTGTTTTGGATTTTTTTATGAGATCCTAGGTTCACCAATATCTCTACGCAATTAGTACTCTCTAGTAGATGATTGAGATACTTTTTGTTTGGTTACTCTTATGTTCTTATTTTAGTTTTGTTTTTCATATTATTATTTTTATGCCTTTAGGTGTGGTGTATTTATTTGAAAATTAATGAGTTGTATTTTAAAATATTCTATAAAAATGTTTTGGAAATGATTTGTACTTTCTTGTTCCTATTTAAAAAATGAAATCATCACTCCTATCCTTGAAAATGATAAGGTTAACTTCTTATAAAAAATTCTTTATTTGTAATGAATAAGGTAAATGGATAGTGATTTATTTAAAAGTGGAATCTCTATTGGATAACATATATATATATATATTATTTGAAATATGAAATTGAGGATTATTTTTAAAAAAAATAATTGAAATGGAAAATGATTTTATCATGCATGAATAGTGAGTTTTAATATTCATACCTATATTTCTTTGTGGTTATTAACATTTGGTTAATATCTCACCTTAGTCTTGATAAATGTGGGTGATTGTTTGTTTTGGTATCCGAGAGTGACACATCATGACACATGGGAATGTCATGGTTATCTGGTTATGTTTGTGTTTTGTTTACATTGTTTTTTTTGTATTGTGATCTCTCTAGGGATCAGATTGAGTGACATGTTTTGGGTCAATTCAGGTTGGGTCATGGAAAAATGTTATCAGAGGAGGTTGGTTCTATTGAATAACTATATTTTAGAGTGACCTTTGTTATTTTGGATGTGAAGTTAGATGGAGTTGGACTGTCAGAACATGGGGTAAATGTTTGGGGGAGTGTTTGGATGGAACTTGTTAGACCAAACATTTATTTTCCATAGGTTGGCTTGTTATGTATGGTTCCACTAGTTTTTTGTGGGTTGTTTTTCAACCATAGAGACTATTTTTCAATTCTGATTTATATTGGGGTTTCATTGATACTGAAAATTGTTTCAAATACCATTGTTTGGATATTGTGGAAGCTAAATTTTGATGTTGAAAAGGTTTCGTTCTGGGTTGATGGAAAATGGATTTTTCAGATTTATTTTTCCAAAGAATTTAGGAAATAGATTTTTATAGTCATGACCCGGGGTTTATTAGGATTGGTTTTTTTGAAATAAAATATTTATTATAAATAAAGTTTTGAAATTTTTATTTCATCATGTATAAATGATTTTATGAAAAAATAGTTTTTTAATGGAATGTGATTTTTGAGATACTAAAAATGTTTTTAATTAGATTTATTAGATTTTTGGATTGAATACATGAAATTTTATTTTCAGTAAGATAATATGGATTGATGTGTGGCGTTTGAAAATATTTTTGACATCGTGGTTAGTGATATATTGAAATGTTTTATGAATTTTGAAATTTGAATTGGATTTAGAGTGTGAAAACATGAGTGTAATGTTTTGTTCTGAAATTTGGGAACATTTTATTCAACCTTTGGTGTTCCCATGGGTGCTTACATGCATGTATATGTGGGATAAAGTGGTTGGATAATGATATAGGTTAATGTTTTCCTGGATTAGCCTGAGATGATAAGTGCATAGTGTGGAATGGGATTGTGCTTATGTGAGGATCCATAGAACACCATTGGTTTTGGTGAAATATAATAAGTTTATTTTATTAAGAAAATTCTTTTAAAAGAAAATTTGTGGTGTTATGAAACCAATGTTGTGTAGTGAGACCTCTTATGAGTAGGGTATGTCACATATGTGTTATTATAGCATTGAAATTATTTGTGGGATGTGATTTTGATTAAGCTCTTGTAATTCCTATTGCCTTGTGTTTTCTTCTATTAGAGGCTAGATTTATTTTCAAGTTTTTTCTATGTGTGGTTTACCATTAAAATTCCTTCCATTTAATAAAACAATGGACTTCCTTTTTTAGTATTGAATTTTGAGTCATCGTCTCTTTTATAGTCATGTAGTTCCTTTAGAAGAAGAATATTGGATGCAGAAAATAGAAAAAATAATTCGTATTATTGATTTTTTTGAGTCTATAAAGGTAATTTCTAATCCCTTCAAGCCTGAATATCCACCTTGTATGTGGTGGGAGTTGGTCTCTCAAATCAATCCTAGTGTATATTTTACTTTGGAGTTCTTCAAGGGTTTTTTCAACCAAAAGTATTTCTTTGAGATGATAATGGAGAGGAAGCTAATTGACATATGTTTACTTCTTCAATGTGATGGCCTGGTGTTGGAATACTTCTGTTGTTTTCAAGATATATTTCTTTATCTTCTGAATTTAGGTGTAGATTATTCCCTAAGAGCAAGGAACTTTGTGTATGGGAGTCATCCTGATTTGTAGTCAAAGGTGACAGATTCCAATCTAACCTACTTTGTTGAGTTGGTGAGGGAATTTGTTTGAGATTAAGCTTTGCTAGTGGGAGTTCTTATGGTGGAGATCCTTCCTCTAATGTCGAAAACAGGTGATGTAAATTTCAGTAAGGAGATCAGAAAGCATCATAAAGTTGGTGGTGTTGATAATTAAATTAAGAGGCCCCTAGATATTTCTATATATTTTTCTATGAGTAGGATATTGATGTTTCATTAGTGTGGATAGAAAAAATAAATGAAGAAATATTGTCAATGGGATTCGAAGACATGTCATGCTTAGTCATTCCTTGGTGAATTGTAATGATTCTGTCAGTGTGCTGCAAGGAAGCAAAGTGGATCTTTCTAGCTCTAGGAGAGTGTTATTTGGTCATAATTTAATGTCCCTTCCTATGTGTTCTCTCTTGTTATAAAGGTTGTGTGTCGTGATTTTCTCCATTTTATTAACTTCATTAAATTATGTTAGAGTATTTTTCTTTCTTTATATGAACCATTGTTTCAATGGAAGCATGTTTTTATTGTGGATTTCTTAAAAAAAATTCATCCTGGGTCGAGGTATGTTTCTTTGTGTATCTTTTTCATGTTTTATATTATTAGAATAAATGATAACTACATATGTGCAACCTCTAAATTCTTTTTTTGGATGGAATATCCTTACTAGGGAGATGTGATTCCAATGGTGTGTCAAATTCTTTTGGTTCTACCTGTGATATCACATGGATAATCATGTCATTGAAATAAAGATTTCCAATCAGGGATTAACAACTCCTAACTATGGGGAAACAGATTATTCAATTCATTAGAGGTTCACCTATTAGCCTTAGATTGATGATTTTCACATAGTAAATAATCCTAGTGGAGTGGAGGGCCTTGGTCTAGCTCTCATATCCATTTTTGGGGTGATATTGTTTAAATTTCCTTGTTGTAGTTTTCATTTTCATTGTAACTTCCTACCTTTTATCAGATTGGTAATGGTTTTTTGTTTTTTTTGGAGATTCCTTCATCGAGTTTCATACCCAAGTGGTAAGGTTTGGTGGTCAGTGCTTCTTGTTTTAAGCCAATTGATCCTTAACATTGGGTATACATACCATAGGGTATTTTTGAAATTTCATTAGAGTAAACTAGCACTATTTTGTTTTTAATGGTGGGGAGTCCATTTTGGCCTCTATTGTTTATAAGAAAATTCATTTTTTCTTGTTTTACCTTAGAAGTGGGATATTTCATTCAGAGAAATATAATTTCGAGTCCCTTTCATATTATGAGGAATTTTTTATTCTTAGGAGTATTCCCAACAGTTCTACTCAAATCATGGTTGTGGAAGATGAAATATGAGCTTTATCATATTATTTTAGGATGTTTTTTGGGTTGTTGATTTGTTTTGGGCATTTGGAATATTTTTCTTTTGGTTGTGGATCAGGTGTTCTTAGTTTGGGAGGCCGAATTATGTGGTTTTGTAAATACTTTCACTTTATTCGATCAACTGGAATATGTTGTGTCTTTATCCGGGTAGAAATCATTAATGGCGGGAAAAATTATCACACCCAGATTTTTTACATTGAAACTTTGTTCCTATTCATATTTTGATATTGGGGTTTTCTCTTGAGTATTGGGTGTGTTATGATTAAATTTTTGATGCATTCCATTTTATATTCTTTGTCCTATTTTTATTACATGGTTATTCTAGGATGTTTTAGTGAAAGGGGAGAGTTTTGGGATTCATAGCAGGTGGCACACCGTTGGCACACAGCAAGTGGAAACCATGAGGACAAGCACATGAATCCATGTAACATAGCTTGAACATGGTTTGTAAAAACATTTGGTAAGCATTCATAGAGTATATATATCCTGGAAGAACTATTCCATATGGTCGGTGCTTAGTTCATCAAATTGTGTAGCCATACAGTGTCAGGTTCCTTGTGTCTCAAGTGAGTGGCGCAATGTTGGTGGATTATTTGTCAAACTATGTGTCTATACCATGCGTAGTTCCAAAGTCATTAATAAATATATATTTCCCATTAAACTATATTGTTATTTTAGACCAAATATATCGATTTCATCATCATCATAGTTCATACAATCATATGGGAGATCATCCATTTTTCTCCAAGACTCTTCCATCATCACAACTATGTATCTATGTGATTCTTCATGGTTTGGGGGTAAATATTCAAGGTAATATTCTCTACTCTTTTTCCACATAATTGTTCCTCTATTTATCTAATTAGTTATTCTTATCTCATTGCCTTGTTAACCTATGACTCACATTTTCCTTTGTTGATGTTGGGGGGTTTTTCATTTCATTGGGTTCTCTTAATTATTTTTGGATCTTGAAACCTTCATAGAGTTGTTTCATGTGTTCATTGTTGAATCCCATTTTTTTTAGATAGGTTTCCCCTTTCACGTTCCTTTTTAATTTAACAATCATAGGTTTCATGCTTTTATGACCTCCCTCGAATATTAAATAGTGATGTCTGATTATTTGAATAACTTTTTGGAGTTAAAAGTGGTTATTTCTTTCTTATTATGAATTAAATATAATTATTTAGTTAAATGTTTCACATAAAGTGTTAGAAAAAATGACTGATTGGACATTGTGAGTAATTTATTTTATTTAATCCATGGTTTGTAATTTAAATGAATTATGGAACATGAAAAGTTGTTTGTGTTTCTTAATTGGTTTTTGAAATGGAATTTTTTTTGAAAATGATGGGTGATTCATGGTTTAGAAAATGTTTTGTCATGTGCTAACGATATGTGGCCCATTCGGAATTTTCATAAATCGTATTTTTGTTTGAACATTTATTATAAGAACTTAAATTTGATTTTGTAAAATTTTTTTGAAATGGAAAATAATTCATTTGATCCTTTTTGAAGAGGTAGTCTCATTCTTTAAAAAAAGATGTTTGAGAACCATTAGGAACTTATGGTAATGTGGGGAATGTGATTATTTTAAAATCCCTCCTTGGATAATTTTATTTTCTTGTTTATATTTATGAATGGGATGTACTCATTCTGGGATCATTGTGATTAATTTATGTCAATTGGTGGTATATCCTCACTATGGACTCCTCATGACCCATTTACGTTGACTGGAATGATATATTCTCAATGTGTACTCCTTGGGGTCTATGAGTTTTCAAAGAAAGAGAGTGATCCTTAGGGTGAAGCGGGGTGATTCTTGTCATGCAAATTATTTAAATATAATATGTTTTCATGTCTTCTAATGCAGGTTTGGCATCATATAGAACACTAAATATCTATATTCTTGACATGAGAATGTGGAATACAATGAAAATTTTATAAGAATGAGTTTTTTTCTCTAGTTACGATTATGCTCTGACAAGTGGCCCAAAATTGGGATATGATATGTTTTTTCATTATTTCTATTGTATAGTTACCCCCATTCTAGCTATTTAGGGTGTGATAGATCATGTCATATAAACATTATGTCATTGAGTGAGGCATTATTTATGGGATTATTCCAGATGTATAGTATGATCTAGATTATTCCTGAGCTCCTAGGTTTACCCAAGTCCATCTTCACTTAGTTCTATACAATAGATGATTAGGATACTTCTTGGATGTTTACTCTTATGTTCTTGTTTCCTTTAACATTTTTTATGATTAAATTTATGCCCTCATGTGTGATATAATTATTTCTGATGAGATGAGTTAGATTTAAAGGAATATGTCAAAAAATAATTTTTTTAGACTCTCCTATTAATGTTTTAAAATGAAAGTATCACTCCTCCCCTAGTAGATCATAATGTTTGTTTCATAGAAAATAGTCATGATTTGTAATGAAAATTGGATATGAGTAATTTTTTATTTTAACGTATGAAATGTGTGAAAAATATCATTTTTAATATATTCTATTTCAAACCAGAATTTGATGTCTAATTTATTATAAAGAAAGTTCATTAGGAATAGAATTGTTCAGGAACACCTGTTGTGTTTTAATAATCACTATTGTAGTTTTTCTAGTTGATATGTTTTTTTGAATGTCTCAAGTTGGTCTCAATATCCATGGGTGATTTTCTGTTTTCTTATCAGAGAGTGACCCTTGGGGTCAAATGCAGATGTTATGGTCTTCTGGTTAAATTTCTGTTTTGGTAGTATAGTTTTGTTGCATTCTCAGCTATATATAAATGATATTCAGTTTTGTAATTTTATTTAATTGATTTGATTGTATTTTTATTTCTTTTTTCATGTAAAAGTGATTCCCTTGGTTACTAGGTTGATTCCAGACACTTGTTTCCAGCTGGTGTTGATTGAGAATTACATTCGGCCTTTTCTGGGGATCAACTCAAAGAACCTGTTTAGGGTTGACATGGGTCAGTTCATTAAAAAATAGTTGATTGAAATATGTAAAAATGTATTAATTATTTGGAAAACATAAAATTTATAATTTCTAATATGGTCAAATTATATTATGAACAAATGTATTAGTCATGGAAATTAAAATTAATTACAACTATTAAGAGGAAAATTAACTTAATAAGAGACTAAACCCTACACTTACGGGAACAAATGACCTAGAAAATTTTCCAAAAGACATTGGATGTTCATATTTAAATCTTATCTTTATATTTTCCAGAATTTGACCATTATGGAGGCAAATTCACTTGATAAGAAAGTGGGTGAAATTTCCTTTAAATTTTTTTACAAGAATCCCACTCCTCCTCCATTATAAAAAAGACCTCAACCCTCCGACTTATTAAAAACTATAAAGCATTTTTTATCACCCAAAATATTCTATAAAAATCTATCAAAATAACTTTCCTCATCCTAGAAGCCTCAACTATAGATAAAATACATTAAAATATTTCTTTTGGTATAAACCAAATAGAGTTACCCTAAAACTATGTGACATTCTTCAATGATCAATTTCATTTTATATCCTTCTCCACCAAATAAAATCATCTTATTACATTATTATAAAATAACATACATCTAATATATATAATGAGGTGTTTTTTATAAAGGTGTTATATCTATAATTACACCCAGTTCCTTCTAATGGGTAATGAATATATCGTTCATGTGTAAAATGGACTACCACCATGTGAAACGAATTATTCATTCTTCCTTTACCACATATCATAGTGGGAATTATGATGGACACAGTATTTATATTTGATATATATGATATATATATATATAATGTCATTATTCTACTATAAGTTTCATATAACACATAACATTATGATTTCCCTTTAGTGGGAATGTGATTACATCGTTTGTGAAAGTGTGGACTAGTGCCTCTTCAAAGCGACGAGATTCGTTCATGCTATACATGAAATGTATAAAAGATAGTTTTAATAAAACAATGTAACAAATATGAAATGAATATGATACTGGAATTATAATATAAATATATATACATATCATTTACATTCCATTCTTGTATATACATCATGGAAATAGAAGTAGCATTCATGCATATATAAGTCTCATCATCTCCAACAAGAGAGCATTTCATTTTCTATCTACACAGATTATAGATTATTATAAGTAAATATATAGTAAATATATATGATATTTAAATCATGTATTATATTATATTGATGATTTAACCAAGAACTAATTTATAGGAACACCAAGTAACAAGTGAAAACATACTGAAAAAACTAGGCAATTAACATCTGAAATAGTGAAAATAATGAAAGAGTATTTACAAACTAGTAATAAGATATTATAAAAACATAATTTATGATATTGAAAATATTATTATGGTTCTTTTATATGTTATTTTCATGTTACAAACCATTATACAATATGTTAATGGATTTTCACATGAATTGAAACCCATGGTGAGGGATTTTCACCTCACTTTTAATATATGTGAGATAAATTTCATATTCAACACTTAATTATTTTTTGTGGTGTATCTATCACCAATTTTAATATATTATTTCATGAATCCTTTTATCTTCCTTTTAATCCAGGTTTTACTCGGAGTTATCTCATCCAAGGGGTTTTGACTTTAAAATAACCAAGTGGTATAATATATCTTTGCAATATCACTTTCTATTGTGATTTTAATTTTTTTCTTGAAACAATCACATTCTTAAGATCATTTGTTTAAATAAATTTATATCTTTTCATTCAATGCATATTATTATTTCTAAACCATATAAAATTTCAACATGCGGTGTTAATTTTGACAATTATACAATTAACTAGGGAATTAATGATAAAAAAATATTTTTTATTCAAATGTATAGTTGATAAGGAACATTATTAATGAATTAAATTAACTACTAGATATACGAGGAATGTTTTGGATATGTTTGAAATAGGTGGGGACTAATTATAGATACCCTCTAGATGCATCCGTAGTCTCTTGGGATGAACCATGGCAGACCTATATTGATGGGTTATCACCCAGTATGTTATAAACCATCTTATTAATGGTTTTGATGGTAACTGTACTATGTACCTAGGAAACATAGATTCCAATAATTAAGAATTTTTATAATTTTTATTTTTCTATTATTATCCATGATATTTTTTCTTTTACATTCTCTATGGATTCATTCCATTATCAAGTCATTGATTGAATGTCATCTGTTTATACTAATTATTGTGACATATTTTCTTGAACTTCCTACTCAGTTAATTTATTATATTTCATTTATTTCAGTTCTTACAATTAAATATTGATTATGTTAATTGATTCATTATTTAGTCTCATATTTTTTTTCCTTAATTGATATTTCATATCAGCCTTATTATGATTCCTTTCACCGAGAATCCTGGAAGTTTACTAAGAACGATATGAAATTATATGAAATATAGATTAAATTTGTTATCCTCAATTTTTTAGTAATTTTAATATTTATTTGTAATACAATACTCTCATATGTAAAAATTCATACCAACTGTACTACATTTTTCAGTCCTTTAAGTTATTAATTAATTGTATCTTATACTAATGTAATTGTATTAGAAACACAATACGAGATTTCTATGATCAGTTAACATAAATTTATATATATTTAATCCAATTAAATAATTTTTAATCATATTTAAATTGTAGTCTAATATAATTTTGTTTGGGTTTAAAAATGGCTTTTTCCGAAAACTATTTTAGTGTTCACAAGGTTTCCACTTTTTAATTAATTAAGATAATCCACAAGGAGGATTTTTTAAATGGAATTTATTATATATATATATATAAATAAGTATTAATTTAAATTTTTATAATTATTATTATTAGTCATATAGTTAATATAAAATCTTATCTTTCTAAAAAATACTCTTCTTGAAAATCAGTTGGTTTATCGTGTTTGTTAGTTTTGTTTTAAATTTTAATTTTCTAAATATGTGATTTTAATTTGGTAAAATTTATTCCATATTTTTTATTCCAAATAATTTATTTTGTCTAATAATATTAACAAATTTTTTCACTGTATTTACAGAGAAAATTGTAAAAATTAATTATCAAGATTAAGGTAAAAATGGATTTACTAGGTTCTATACTAAATAGATAAGATTTAAAATGAATTAAAAAATTTCTAAAATATATTATCTGAAAAAATGAACTATATCAGGTTTATTTCATGACAATAATATATTTAATAACCTTGTCTCATGTCAAAAATATCGGCACACCTTTTTATTTTCAAAAATTACATGTGTTTCGTTTACCTCCCTTATAAATGCCCACCTCTCTCTTCTCCAATTCACACATTGAAACAAAATTGGTTATCCAAATACCTAACCAAATATATTTATTACATCAATTACCAAGATCTATAGACATTTTTTGTTCAGAAGCCAATTATTAGATTACCATAGTTATAATCCAAAAAATGTTGTCCAAGAAGAGGTAAAACTCCTAACTATGCATTTTTATTATTATTTATTCTTCAAACTCCTTAAAATATTTTTATTTTACAATTATATATTAACACCAGTATCTCCTAAATATTTCTATGTTTTTATGTTAAATAAATTACCTATATTCATCTCCTCATCCTTTAAATGGTAAATGATAACGTCTCTCATCGGTTTGCAAGACTACCGACTTTTGAACCAATGTGACATATTTTCAATCAAACATATCATTGTTGGGGATAATTATGGATATAAAGTATATATATGATATTAATTACATAATTATAATATATAACTTTTTTACATTATGTTCTGTATGTGATATGAAAGTATCCTCTATATTGTTATCCTTATAGAGAATCTGAGCTCACCCCTTTTTATGTTTTATTTTTCCATGGATGTTTAGAATTATTTTATCACTGACCTGCAGGGATAGGCTGAGGGGATATGAGTGTGGACTATGAAGACTATGTTGTTGTTGTTTTACACTTTATGATGTCATTTAAGACTTATGAATGTATCTAGTGTTTCCAAGGCTACTAAACTAATCGGTTTTTCGAGACTTGATCTTTTGTGATCATGTCAATGATAGGTAATAAAGTACCGACTCAGGGTAACTAGGATCGGGAATTATAGTTGGTATCAAAGTAAGTATAGCACAATCTTTAGAAGCTATATTTAGATAAACATTGATTAGAGCACATAGAACTAATATGGACATTGAGGATTAGTACAGAAGAACATCACAAAATGTTGGTATTGGAGAGATTTTGTGAGTATTACGAGAAAATACAAACTTGTCTGGATATGAGCAGGTAGAGGTGGCTCTAGCACAGATGTACCTAGGGGTAAAATATGAAAACACCACTTTAACCTAGACTCGAACGGGAACTGGTGCAGGACAACGGGCCTTGCTATACTCTTGGTTACGACACTCCCAGGGGATTTTCTTAGGATAATTCATATTTTCATTACTATCCATTATGAAGGATTTATGAGTATATACATTCCAAAAGAAAACATTTTTATGATTATGGATTATATCCATATACTGTTAAATTTATTTTAAGTGTTTTACAAGGTTGGATTTAGGTATTGAGATTCATAAACTAATATACTGTATGTCATTGTTTAGAAATTGCACCTAGTGGAAGGAATGGAAACTATATCAATGAATGCACTCCATGTAGGGATTTCCCCCCTAATCACGATAATTATAGTGGAGTTGGTGATGTAACTGGTGCTGATCAGCTAATCACCATACTAGGACAACTCACTCGGGTTATGAATAATAACCTCACCCATATAAAGCACCCTGATCCGTAGCATGGAGGATCAATGTTAGATCACTTCATGAGGAAACAAACACCAAAATTCAATGGGGGTACAAATCCACTAGTAGTTGAGCAATGGATAAATTCCTTAGAGAAAATATTTCATGCCTTGGGGAGTAACGAAAGGGAAGAAGTTGTCATGGCTATTTATAGACACACTAGAGATGTTGATCAATGGTGGTCACTGATTCAAAACACGAAGGAAGATGATGAATTATCAAATATGGAATGGAGGGAGTTTAAAGATATTTTATTAGAAAAATACTTTCCTCAGGAACATCGAGCCAATATGGAAAGACAATTTCTGAGTCTGAGGAAAAATGAGAATGAGAATGTTGCAATTTATGAGTCTAACTTTACATGGTTAGCAAGGCATACTTCATATTATATATGTAACCCATGATGTAAGATTTATTGTTTCTTTGATGGGTTATAACCATTTCTCCATCGAGAATTAGTCTCGAAAACCTTCTCATTGTATGAAGATATTTTCTTGTGTCCTATCAAGATAGAAAATAAATTCTCTAAATCTTATGACAATAATATAAAGCAAGTGAAGAAGAGAATGGTGGAGAAATATATAGATAATGGTAAAATGGGAAAGAAGGATTTTCCATTATGTGATAATTATTGGAAGAAACACCCCTGTACTTTCCTGAAAAGAATGGTAGTGTGTTACAAGTGTGGTGAAATATGCCTCCATGCTTGTGAATGCAAGGGGAAGAAAAAGGCTATCAATGATGAATGCTAAAATTGTAGAGAAATGGGGCATTCTGCAAATGAATTCCCTAAGCACCAAGGAAACTTACCTCAGAAAAGGCCAAGGGATCAAGGCCAATATTATTCTATTACTACAGTTGTAGTGGAATAATTAATGTATTCGTGCTTTTGGAATCAAGGATTATATTCAGGTTATAAGAATAATGTGATATATATAAGGATTGTATAGCAGTACTTGTTTTTTTCATTTAGGATTTAATATGACTAAGGTATTCATATTTTCAGAATGTGACAATAATAGAAACATTACTTTATTTGTGGAATCTGATGTAACAATTGACTTTGGAATTTAGATACCTTTTGCAGAGAGTCTGGATAGAGGTATTTTGGATAACTATAATGGTCTGAATGGATTATGATGAACTTTGGATAGTATTGTTTAATGTTAAAACATTTCTTATGAATATTTATGAAAAAGGATAACCTGAAGGTCGGGCGATGACCCATACTATTGGACAAAGCTGCAGGAATCGAACCCACAACCATAGTGCGACATGCCTATATTACCTACCACTAGCCTATAGGAAGTTCCTGGTTACAAAAATATATTTTTCATCATTTAAAGGGTATGTGTTTGTATTTGGAACATTATACGATTAAGATAAATATAATATTTTTTTGTGTTCTATTATCTTTTGGAGTGAAAGATGAGTATGTGGTAGAAATTAGTTGAAGAATGAAACTCTACTTGTCAAGTATACATACAAACATATATATATATATACACATATATATATATATTTCTCTTATTCTATGAATAAATTAATTCTTAATGTTTAGGGAAGGGATATTAAAACCAAAAATGTGTTATCATAAAACCTTATATTTTGTTTAACTGATGATATTTTAAATCATCATAGATTGATGGCTATGAGGCCCTCAATTTTACACTTTTATGTGATTAATGGCCTCAATCACTCCCTATAAATATTTAAATTTTACCTCTAATTATGTGTCTATAATATCAACCAATGTTCTCTTATTCAAAACCCCAATTTATTGGTTACTTTCTCATTTCTGTTTCCCTCTTATTAAAACTAAATTTTATTAACACTATTTCTGATGTGGGAGTTCCACAATGGTATTTTCAATTTTCAACCTTTTATTTTCTAAGAACAATTTAAAATTGTGAGGATGCAATTTATTGAAGGAGGGGAGAATGTAACACCCCACGCTTCCACAGTACGATTCTCTTTGAATAATACAGTAGCATGTGTTGTATGAAACTTCGAGTTCTAACACACCACAACCAATAAAACTAGCCATTATGAATAGTGATACAAACATTTTGAAATTTTAAAAATTTTATCTTTCAAAATGGACTTTATTTTTGGATTCAGAATATCGAAATTAGCGATGAGATTAATTCTCCATCATATCCATTCAAGACTAATTTTCATTTGATGATTAAAAATAATGTTTAAATACTTGATATCATTCTAGATATAAATAAGATACATCCCATCCATAAAAAATATGACTCACATAACAAATAATATAAAGGAAAACTAATTCGTTAACACCCGAAACGATGATAATACTATGATATTATTTTCAAAGCAGTGTTAATAGACCATATATGATATCATATTAATGTATATGATTCTTGTATAATTTAATAATAATTATTTCACCATTATACAGGATGGTAACCTACCCTCGACCAAGGAAAAGTAAATGCTCAGGGTTAATTTCACAATCTCTTTATTATCCGATGTTGTTTTTACGCAAGTATCGACAAAATTAAGGTAAGAATAATTTTTTAACTTATACGGCGGGTGCGTCTATTTTATGCCGTTATAAAATCGTCGAAGCATCCCTTACAGTCATATAATAATATTTTCAATGTAAATATTTTATTTAATAATTATGTTACTTTTAAATGATTTCAAAAAAGAGATATTTCTCTAAATTGTTTTGATTTCATCTATGTCAACATACTTTGATGGATTTTAATCTTATTTGAAGTTTATTTATTATTATACAAATCTTCCATAATTTATTGAAGGTTTTATGATATGTTTGACTATAGATGAGTTATTTTTATACCATTCATGGTTTATGGATAATTTTTTGACATTTCGTATACTAGTTTTCATACGAATGCTTAAGTTATGTTTAAACATGTTCATGTGAGGAATGCAATGGACTTATTATGTGACGGGTGGGGCATGATATGTCTCCTCGATGAATCAGTAGGTCTCATGAAACAATCTAGTGTCTCAGCACAAGGCCTTGAAAAATATTATTTGTATTTAGGGCACAAGGCCTTGAATATGTGGTTATGAAAGTCTGACATCATGCATTACATCATTATGAAAGTGGGTATTGATATTGAAAGTGATTATTCGACTAGTACAATATCAATGTGAATAAATAAAAGGAATTATTTCATTTTATTTTTGACATATTATGCTAAGTTCAAAGTAAAAAAGTCTTTTCTTTTTGATATACATTGCCTTAAAAGTTTGTGCTTATTTATTAATGTTTCAGCTATATTATTATCCTTACTGAGCATCTGATCTCACCCTTTCTATGTTTTATTTTTCCCAGGATGTTAAAAAGTATTTTATAACTAACCTGCAGATATAGTATAAGGGGATATGAGTGTGTACTATGGAGACTATGTTTATTTAGTTTTTCACCATATAATGTAATGTAGGACTTATGAATGTATCTAGTGTTTCCAGGGATACTAAACTAATCAGTATTTTGAGACTTGATCTTTTGTGATCATGCCAATGTTATTCAATAATGCACCAACTATGTGTAACTTGGTTCATGGTGTTATAGTTTATATCAGAGAAAGTTTATTACAATCCTTGGAAGCTATATTTAGATAAACTTTGATTAGAGCACATAGAACTATGATGGACATTGAGGATTAGTATAGAAGAACTTCCTGGAATTTTGGTATTATAGAGATTTTGTGAGTTTTTTGAACAACACATCCCTATCTAGATACGGGTAGGTAGAGGAAGCTCTGGCATAGATGTACCTAGGGTTAAAACCCGAAAACAGCACTTTGAGCTACACTCGAACGGGAACTGGTGCACGACAACGGGCCTTGCTACACTCTTGTATATGACACTCCCGGAGGATATGTTAAGTATAATTCTCATTTTTCTTACAAACCATTATGAAGGGTTTATGAGTATAAATCCTCAAAGAATTCTTTTTTATAATTTCAGATTACGTCCTTAAACTGTTCAATTTATTTTAAGTGATTTACAAGTTCGGATTTATGTATAGTGATTATTAAACTAATCTAGTGTATGCCATTGTTTAGAAATGGAACCTAGTGGAAGGAATGGAAACTGTATCAATACATGCACTCCATGTAGAGATTTCCCTCATAATCAAGATAATTATAGTGGAGCTGGTGATGAAATTGGTGCTGATAAGCTAATCACAATATTGGGACAACTCACCCAGGTTATGAATAATAACATTACCCGTATGTAGCACCCTGATCCGTAGCATGGAGGACCAATGTTAGATCGCTTCATGAGGCAACAACCACCAACATTAAATGGCTATACAAATCCACTAGTAGCTGAGCAATGGATAAATTCTTTAGAGGAAATATTCCACGGCTCGGGGAGTAGCGAAAGGGAAAAGGTTGTCTTGGCAGTTTACCACCTCACTGGAGATGCTGATCAATTGTGGTCATTGATTCAAAACACGAAGGAATATGATGAATTATCAAATATGGAATGGAGGGATTTTAAATATATATTCTTAGAAAAATACTTTCCTCATGACCATCGAGTGGATATGGAAAGATAAAGGGAAAAAGGGAAAGAAGGATATTCCATTATGTGATAATTGTGGGATGAAAAACCCTCGTACATACCTAAAAGGAATTGGAGTTTGTTACAATTATGGTGAAAAAGGCCACTAAGCTTGTGATTGTAAGGGGAAGAAAGAGGCTATCAATGTTGATTGCTAAAATTTTATAGAAATAGGGAATTATGAAAATGAATTCCCTAAGCACCATGGGAACTTAACTCAGAAAAGGCCAAGGGAACAAGGACAATCTTATGCTGTTACCACAGTTGAAGTGGAATAATTAAAGTATTTGTGTTTTTGGACTCAAGGATTATATTATGGTTATAAGAATAATGTGATATATATATAAGGACTGTACTGCAGTACTTTTTTTGATTAAGGTATTAATATGACTAATGTAATCATATTTTCAGTATGTGACAATAAGGGAAACTTTACTTTGTTTGGGGAATCTGATGTTACAATTGATTTTGGAATTTAGATACCTTTTACAGACAGTTTGGACTGAGGTATTTTGGATAACAATAAAGGTTGAAATGGATTAAGATGAACATTGGATAGTTTTGTTTAAGGTTAAATCATTTCTTAGGATTATTTATGAAAAAGGACAACCTGCAGGTCAGGCGATAACCCATCACATCGGACAAATATTCTCGAATCGAAGCCACAACCATAGTGAGACATGATATTATTCCCTACCACTAGCCTACTGTAAGTCACCGATTATTAAAAAATAGTTTTCTTTATTTAAATGGTATGTGTTAATATTTATAACCTTATACAATTAGGATAAATATAATATTTTTTAGGTTCAATTATCTTTTAAAGTGAAAGATGAGTCTGTGGAAGAAATTAGTTGTAGGATGAAACTCTTCTTATTAAGTATACATATATATATATATATATATATATTTCTCTTATTTTTTGAGTAAATTAATTCTTAAACATTAGGTAAGGGATATTAAAACCAAAAATGTGTTATCCTAATACCTTATTTTCTTTGAACTGATGATATTTTAAATCATCAATGATTGATGGCTGTGAGGCCCTCAATTTTACACTTGTTTTTGATTGATGATCTCAATCACTCCCAATAAATATTTACATTTTCTATATAATTACATGTCTATAATTTCCACCAATGTTATCCTATTTACAACCCTAATTTGGTGGTGACTTTCTCATTTCTCTTTCCCTATTATTAAAAATAAATTTAATTAACCCTATTTCCGATGAGTGTTTTCCACAAAGGTATTTTATATTTTCAACCTTTTATTTTTTGGAGAACAATATAAAACTACGAGGATGAAATTTATTGAAGTACGAGATTATTTAACACCCCAAGCTTCCACAGTACGCTTCTTTTTAAATAATATAGTAGCGTGGGTTGTATACAACATCGAGTTCTAACACACCAGAACCAATAAAACTAGTCGTTATGAATAGTGATACCAACTTTTTAAAATTTTATAAATTTTTCTTTTCAAAATGGAGTTCATTTTTGGATTCGGAATATAGAAATTAGCCTAGGGTGAATTTTTATAATTTTTATGAAAACATTGAATTTTTGATGAATAGGGAAAAATACTGAGTTATAGTTTAAAACCAAATTTTTATTTTAATAATTATTTATTTTATTTAAATTTATTTTAGGTCAAATAGATACAAAATACCTATATAAGTTCAATTTAATTCATTAGAGTCAGTTTAAAATAATTTTAGATATATAAACATTTTATTGAACTTTTCACCGTCTTTCACGCATCTCCTAGGAGAATTTGCAAATTCACATAAACCATTATTTTACCGCTTATGTGAGTGGAATTTTAAAAATTTGAGAGACTCAGTTAATATCAAGGTGTAAAATTTGGTTCAATAAGATAAAAATAATTTTGGTGAATAGTAACTTTATGCTTTTATTTACCGTAGTTAAAATTAAATAGTTTAATTAATGGTAAAAATGATATTATTATTACCCTAACACATGTCCAAATTTAAATTTTCTAAGTATAATTCGACCAAAAACAACCATAGGAATAAAATGTGAACCTCTTTAGTCCACTTGTATCAGATTAGGACATTTATTATTATTTAATTCAAAAAGAGTTAAAAGATTTATAATCAATGTTTAATAACTAAAACATTTATAATATAGTGTTATAAATAAGAAAAATTAGATTATAAATATTAATTAGAAATATAAATAGATTTCCTACATAATAAAATTTTATTTTTAATTTTTAGAAATTAAATAATTTAATTTATTTATGAAACAATGGTGATGCATTAATTACCTAATTAATGAAACATTAAAATAATTGATATTATAAATATCCAAATAAATGTAATTTGATATTTTTTATGAATTACACAAATTTTCTAGTTTCATATGAAATATTATGTTTGGTTATATGAATTTTTTTCAAAGTCATAATGCTGTTATGAATTTAGAAAAAACAAAATACCTAATTTTGTCAAAATTGACCTAAAAGAGGTTTTAAAAACAAATATTATATTATTAATTGATATTATATTGCTAAAAATATTAGGTTCGTCCAAAGAACATATATAATAATATATGAATCATTAATTAACCACTCGGGGTTCTCTTGGAAGTATGTGGTTAGTTTATTAACCACATAATATAAAAATACAAAGAGACATCGTAAATGTCAAACTATTTGACTAAGAGTTAAATCTAAATGATAAAGTTAATATAGTAACCCAAGACTAAATAAAACCTATTGTATGAGTGTTTTCAACCCACCCCACCTTATCCTTTATATAATCCATGTTGGTGCCATTAGAAACCGAAAATGATTTTATTCTAAAATAATATTTCTACCTTTTCCAAAGGTACCCTCACCCCTCTTATAAAAGCGTACTCCCCCTTCTCTCTAATTAACGCCTTCAACGCCTTTTGGATCAGCTCAACCCTACCAAAATATCCTCTAAACTTCCCTAACGTCATCCTAGAGGTCTTCCTTTGGTCAGAAAGCCAACTTATGGAGACCTTTAGTTCAAATCAAAATGAAGAACCCAAAGAAGAGGAAATAATATCACCACCCTCTTTGAAGATCATTTCTTCTTCCACTTCTTCTTTCTTTGTTATTTCCATTCTAAAATAATAAATCCAGTATCTTCTATATAATGTGATGTTATTATAAATATTTTACATCCATATTCATTATTCTATCCACCCTTTCAATGACATGTCACTATATGTGTGTACGTACGGATTACCGTCTCCATGTTGTGGTATAATTCTTATTCAATTAATTATTATTTGTATGGGTATAATAATGATTTTTAATTCATGTAAATAATAAATATATCTTGATATTGATTCTGTATATATTATATACAATCCAATTATATATTATTTTAATATCAAAAGAATGTTATTTTCGCTCGTGCGTATGTACGCATTACCGTCTCCACATAACAATGAGATTCATTCCCCATCGTATCCATTCAAGGATAATTCTCATTTGATGTTTAAAAATAATGTTTAAAGACTTGATATAATTCTTGATATGAATAAGATACATAGAATCCATACCAAATATGACTCACATAACAAATAATATAAAGGAAAACGAATCTGGTAACACCCAAAATGACGATAATACTAAGATATTATTAACAAAGAAATGATAAAAGACCATATATGATATCATATTAATGTATATGATTCTTTTATGATTAAATAACAATTATTTCACCATTATACTGGATGTTAACCAACCCTTGACAAATGAAATGTTCAAGGTAAGGGTTAATTTCACATTCCCTTTGTTATCCAAGGATGTTTTTATATAAGTATCTACTGGACCTCTTTATAATCTACATTGATGTTTCATAAAAATGTATTTCAAAACATTCTTATTATTTTATAGAATGTGGGTTAAAGTCATTTATACCCTTTTTTGACTTGTTATAATATTTTTATAAAATATTCTTTCCGTCATTTTCCAAACAAGGTCATTTTTGACCTTTTCGACAAAATTAAGGTAAGAATGTTTTTTAACATATATGGCGGGTGAGACTATTTTATATTGTTATAAAATAATCCCAGCTTCCCTTACAAATTATAAGAATATTTTCAAAGTAAATGTTTAATTTTATAATTATTTTACTTTTAAATGATTTCAGAAAATATGTATTTCTCTCAAATAGTTTTGGTTTCATCTATGTCAACATCCTTTGATCGATTTTAAGATTATTTGAAGTTGATTTATTATGATACAAAACATCAATATTGTATTGAAAGTTTTGTGATATGTCTGACTATGGATGTGTTATTTTAATTCCATTCATGTTTTATGGATAATGTATTGACATTTCGAATGCTAGTTTTATTACGAATGTTTATGTTATGATTAAACCTGTACATATGAAAAATGCATTGGAAATAGTAAGTGACTGGTGGAGACCGCTATAGCTCCTCGAGGCATCAGTAGGTCTAAGAAGACAAACTAGTGTCTTGTCACAAGGCCTTGACAAAATTTTATTTGTAGTCTTGGAACAAGGCCTTGACTGTGTGGTTATGAAGGTATGGCACTATGCATTCCCTCATTATGAATGTGATTATTGATTTTGAATGTGATTATTCGACGAGTAGAATATCCATGTGAATAATTAAATGGAATTATTTCTTTTTATTTTTGTCAAATTATGCTAAATTGAATGTTTAAAAGAATTTTATTTTAGTTATACATTTCCTTAAATTATTATGATTATTTATGAATGATTCCGCTATATTGCTATCCTTACTGAGCATGTGAGCTCACCCCTTTCCATGTTCTATTTTTCTGAGGATGTGAGAAGTATTTTATGACTGACCTAAAGGGATAGTCTAAGGGGATATAAATGTGGACTATGGAGACTATGTTGTTTTAGTTTTTTACTTTATGATGTAATGTAAGACTTATGAATGTATCTAGTGTTTCCAAGGATACTAAACTAATCGGTCTTTTGAGACTTGATATTTTTTTATCATTCCAATGTTATGTAATAATGAACTGACTCTGGGTAACTGGGTTCAGGGCATTACAACCCATAAGGATGAGTTCCGATTAGGATGAAGAAGAAGTTATTTTGATGTAGAAGTTGTCCTGATTTGAGTGACATATCAAATAATGCTCTAATTATTTTCTAATCCAAGGGACTTAGAGAACATAGTTTCACTATTGATAGGGTTATGTGGAAGACCACGCAAGCTTTGTGACTTTCTGTAATTACCCAAATATTCTCCTAACCAAAATTTAGTGTGGGAAATGTAATCATAACCTCTATTTTTCATAGTCCACCCATTGTGAGTTTTCTACCTACCAAGATTTCTTCCTCTATAGTTCTTGACTTCCAGATATTTTTCATAAACCATAAAAAGTGTTGTTCTAATGACCAGATACTTGAATTTCTTATAGGATTCCCTTTGTGGATTTTCAATTTGGTGAGTTTCATGTCACTTTTCATGGACAGTTTGATGTCTTGATAAACATAATAACATTACTAATGTTTAAGGTCAATGAAAATTGAACATGAATTGAGGGGTGAGGTCCCCAATGTGTTTTATGGACATGAATTCCTTCATACTTTTTAGACTTGAAATGAATGATGGATTTTTCTTTACCTTACTCTTCTATCTTCTAGATTTGAAACATGGTATGGAGAATAAACACCATTGAGTCGTATAGAGCTAGGAAGATCCTCCCATGAGGATGAATTAGTATTTGGTTTATGGGCCATTTTGTGGTAATCTTATATAGAGGCATCAAGGAGTACTGTTCATAGTCAAAAAAATGAGTCCTTAGGTCACTGGACATCCATTCTCGATGGCCTAATAATTGATGCAAATTTAGATGTTTCAAGACCATAAGGGGTGTTTTTTCAGAGGAGTGGCATTTGAAAATTTTGATGTCATTCATATTGAAATTGATTTTGAATGAGACACCAATCCTATGAAAATTTTGATTTGGTATGGGATGGTTGAACAATGGTGAAATTTAAAATCATTCAACTAGGTCATGGGTGGTGGAGTTTAATATCTTACTATTATGAATTTTGTAATTTATAATTAAAGTCATGGGGTAAATGAATCTCCATTTTCATATTAGTGTAACCAAGAATGTTCTATCATATTTAAGAATGAGTGAGTAAATAATATAAACTATGACCTAGAGGGTTTCCAAATGTCATTAGTAGTAAAAGACATAAATGTTATAGGGTATATAAAAGTAGGAAAATCATCTAATAAGGATTAATTTTTCTTTGGATGATATTCCCGTTTATGGGAAATCTATGAATATCAAACTGGGAAATATTATATATAATCAAATATAGGTGTCCACAAGATATCATCCCTATATCTATGATGGTCGAAAATGTTTATGGGGATTCAGAACAATCCACACATAGAGTTTGGTTTTCCAAAGGAGGGTTCCTAAACACAAAAGGGGAAATACATGGTGAAATTTCTCTTGAATAGTTAAAGTTGTTTCTCATGTTTAGGTATAAGAAGGTTCCTTGTGATAGTCGCACCTATGAAGATGGAACGGGACATTGTTTTTTAGCTTCCTATATAGATTCATATCATGCATATGAAGATATGGGAGAGTATTTCTTTTTGTCTATTGAAATTTCTTGTTCAGGTCTATCCAATGTATAGTAAATAATGGGGAACTTATTTCCCTTGGGTGGACCCAATGGTTGGATACTAGGTTTCATTACTGACCCCATGAGGGAAGGAACCAATATATATATATTTGTTGATAAAAAATTCAAGGAATATGTCTAATAAAAATAGAGGGATGGTGATTTCTTAATTACGGGGTGCATAGAATAGGGTATAAGAATCCAAGAACCACTACGTATCCTATGCGAAATGGAATTAATCCTTATATAGATATTGATATAATGCAGATTTAGTGTTGTGTGATTATGAAATTGGTCTATGAATTTTAATTTCATGCTAGGAGGACAATTAAAACATGGTTTAGTGTCATATTTTTGGGATCAATTTTCATAAATTGATGAGTGGGTAGTGAAAAATTATTTAGGGATATTATGAAATACTCTGGACACGAGGGGGGAGGAACATGTGAACCATGGTTCCGAGAATTATTGGATCTAGAGAAACGATATAGAGAATAAAAGCCACATGGGAATAATGAATTAGGAAAACACTCTACTTGGGATTAATTTCTATCTTTTTGGAAATCCTTTTTTTGTTGGAAACTAATATAGATCTAATCATCTGATATTGACCTATTAAAATAGAGGTGTCCTCAAAACACTAATAATATAATTCCAATAGTTTTTGGGGTTTATGAAGATCCAAAAAAATTAAGGGCATATGGTATGATGGATGTGAAGGGTATGTTTGGGTACATGAGAAATATCCAGATCATGAATGATCATGGAATACGAGATCCAATATATAAATACGACACATGTGTAGAGTATATTTATATTTCATTGATGCATCCATGAGTAAGTTACCCAAATTAATTTATTCCTTCATAAAATTTCTTGGTGGGGTTTATTTTGAATTTTTTCATTGATCCATGTCTTGGAGAATGATATATATCAATTTTTTCACTGCATATCTCATTGAAAGGAGAATAAATCCATAAATATTCCTTGATATATGATAAATTTTAACATCATGTGGTAAGGAAGCGGATATTCCATTGTGGATGAGGGGAAATGTTATTTCTAGGTCGGATTAGCATTCTTGGATATCACTATGAGTCTTTCCAGGGAATGAATCAAGCTTCAAAGTTCATTATACTATCCTTTGTGTATTCCTAATCTGTGCACATGGATTGAGGGATTTAGATTTTTTATTACGGTTGGTCCCGTGATTTTTGATCTGGGAATCAATATGTTTCCATATGAAGAATGAATCAATCCTCATTCACTTCATGAAATTAAAGGGGGGGGGGGGCTTCCCTCTGCATATCTGGCTCATACAAAAGGAGGAGAGAATATTCATTTCCTTAGATGGTGGTTGGACCCGAGACATGATGTTCATGCGTCACTTTTAATCCTATGTATATTGGAATCAAGCCATAAATAATTCATTAGAATAGGTGTACAAATCATGAGAAGTATTTTTTTCATTAGATCAACCAAAAACATTTCCCCAATATGTGAGAGATTCCATGTGGTTAAAGGATGATAAGAAAAACATCCCATGAATGGGAGAAATTTGAAGCCGGACCAGACACGTAGAGTCCAGGGGTCACTATGTATCCCATATGGATAGAAATGAAGACAAATATAGTTCATGAAAATAGGGGGGTTTATGAATGATGTCAGGGGTGATGTCCTCTAATGTGAAGACACTGTGATGGTGCAATTTAGATTATCATCATACAACTAGGATCTTGGTAGAATAGTTTAAATATCATGTTGTATGGACGGACGAAGAAGGAGTGCTCTATTAGGATATGTAGAGTGAAGATGGTATGAATCTACATGAATGAGGACCTTAGTGGCCCTATTCCATACCAGACACTCCTAAAGTAAACTCGGGCTAAGGGGTCATATAATAGAAAGTATTTGAGGCTGGTCCTGAAGATTGATTGTTCATGTGTCACTACATATCTTGTGTCAATGGTAATCAAGCCATATAAAGTTACTGAGGTCCCATTTGATTTAATATCATATAGTATGCACACTGATTAAAAAACATGAAATAGGTGGAATGACATGTTTGGGAATAGAATTAGAGATCTGAGTGTCACTACATATCCAATGAAATGAGAATCAACCACATATAGTTCTGGAATGGGATTTCCACATAGGTTTGAACCATCCCCAGAGGTGGGATTTTATTTCCCTTTCTAGAAAAAGGACAAATGGCCTAGGATTCACTATGTATTTAATAGGAATGCGAATAAATCCATAAATAATTATTTAGAAAGAGAGTTGTTATTAGGATTTGATTCTCACATAAGAATAAGGATATTCTATATTTCCACCACATAGATCTTGATCATATGTGATAGATGATTGGTTGGAAGAATTATCTTCTTACAGTTTATCATCATGTGGTTATGATGATAAATTCCATGAATTTTAACATCTCATGGTAAGGACATTACATCATGTTGTTTAAAATCTTATGATTAGAATGATAACTCCTTTAGCTTCATGAAATATAATATTAGGAATCTTTCATTGATAGGATCTGTAATAAGCTATCCATCTATTGAAATTAAGTAATATGATCAATTAGAGTATAACTTGAGTATGAAAAGTGGTCCTCCCCCTTTTGAATCCAATTTGGAAGGCTCAATTGGATTATAATTGAGATTATGATGTCCAACACCATTTATCTTTCAAGGATTGAAGGTAGGAGATCCTTCTTTTTAAAGGCTTCTGAAATCTGGATTTGGTAAAATTCTAAATGCTACATTGTATGAAATCTTGTTTCATCAAGTCACTCCAATTAATCACATAATTTATGATATTTCTATTTTATGGATAGTTGATTACATATGTCCATGAAGTGTGAGGGTAATTGAACAACAATGGGTAGGAATACCTATATCTCGTATATCAATGAATATTGTGTCTTTTGGGTAGTAGTGCAAGTCATGGTTAGGTAGACCCACAAGTCATGAAGGAGATTTTCTAGCCATGAATTCATACCCTTGCTAAAAAAATTGTAGTATATTGGGCAGAGTCTTGTTAAAGGCCTTTGTCTATCTGTCTTTGGCTGCATGATAGTGGGATGAATGATTAGTCTTGATGCCAAATAGATGATATAATGTCTCTAATATAGTAAAACAAAATTAGGTGATGTTTTCTTTTAGTATATAGTTATGGACACCAAATATTGTAATGTTGTAGTATTTCACAAATCTGAAAAGGTTTCTTTCCTTAACATAGTTGAATAAGTCATATTCTACCCATTTAGAAAAGAAGTTTATTTATGTGAGAATATAATTGAATTTATTATCCATAGATAGAGGATATGCTCCCATAATTTCCATTCCACATATGGAGAATGGTTAGGAGTACATAGATTTGTGGAGTGTCTCTGGGGGTAGGTGTATGATATCGGCATGGACATGGAAGGAATAAAACTTTTTGGTCACGGTTGTGAAATCATACATTAGAGTGGACCATTAGTGTTCAAGACTTAAAATTTTATGTGAAATAATGGATATTAATTGATGTTCTCCACATGATCTAGTGTGTACTTCCTTCATGACGCCAGTGGTCTCTAATCCATCAATGCATATGAATAGGACCCCACTGAGTCCCCTCTTATAGAGGACCATTTTTTATTTATGACTTCATAGAGAAAAAAATTAATTACTCATATCTGTATTTTATCCCTTTTATCCCTATCTTGTAGGAGTTATCCATTTTGGCGATAGTCCACAATGGGAATCATCTATCAAGTAGTGGGCCCACATGGATAAGGAATGGGGTTGTGCTCATTTAATTTTTCCATGATTTCCTAGAAAAACTATATTACCTTCCGATAGTTCACAATATTGATGTTCATTTCATCCTGTTGTGGATAAAAGGAGAACTTTTGAAAGGTAATGCAGTTACAAGTCACCTTTTATTAATGTTAATTTTTAGTCTATGTTGTCATAACTCGATAAAGAAAAATTCAAGATATGATAGGTGGTCTAAAACCAATAATGTGTTAACAATAAATCCATCAAAACAACATTCAACAAAATTTCCCATGTTGGGTTTGAGGATGTGATGCATGACACACTAAGATGTGGCACCAGCCTTCTTTAGACCGAAGGGAATTACCTTATAGAAAAATAATCCTCAGGGTTACTAAATGTGGTTTCTTATTCATCTTCATAGTCCTTTCAGATTTGGTTATATCCTGAATAGACATTCCATGAAAGATATAGACTGATATATGGATGTTTAATAGATCAACCATTTTTTTATCGAAACCATGAAATCATATTTCAGTTAGTGCTGGTTGAGATATTTGAAATCAAATCAAACTCTGATTTTTCACATTCTTCCTTTTGGACAGGGACTATATTGGCCAACCAACTGGGATATTGAACCTTCTGAATGAAATCATCTATGATGATATTCTCAATTTATCCTATATCTTTGTAGAATGTGTCCAAAGTATCATTTTGGATACATTCATATAGACCTAATGTTCTTCTGGAAGACCTATGTGGTGAGTGGCCACCTCAGGGTCATTGTCGTGAATTTCTATGTACTTCTAGGAAAAAACATGTCAATAATATGTTAATAAAGTGGTATATATCTCTTTTTATTTTGAATACATGACCACACTGATCAATGTGCGAAACATATCTTCCTTAGTACCTATATTTATTTCTTTAAATTCAGGAATGGTCGTTGAAATACCCTCCTCAAATACTGGATGTGAATACTGATGATATTATTTCTCTTCAAATTATTCTTCCATCTATTTTTATTCATTTTATTATGATCTAGAAACAAATACTTCGAATGGAATTATTTTATTTGGAAAAAATCTGAGATTTATGCTTTCAGGGGCTTAAGATACTTCTTCTGACCAGACTGACAGCAGGTGATTTTTCAAAGAAGATGGAGTGGGGGAATGAAGGCAGTATTCTTCTCTCCAACCTTAGTGGGTGATGAATGGATTTTAGAGAGCTATAATATTAATTCATATCATTTCCGTTGAATAAATAACCATCATATTAGGGTTTAGTAGAGTTTTCAACATTGTTAGTCATGGTGGGAATGAAAGAGACCATGAGAAATGCTGAATACAAGCAAAAGTTGGAACCATACACCCAACTTGATTCATGGGAAATAAATATTCATTGATTAGAATTTTATGGGGTCTGCTAAGACCATTTCCAATTATATTGGTGGTGGTGACCATATCAATACCATTTACTAATGGTCCCCTCCCTTTCCCATCATAAAATCATGTGATGATATAGTGCGACTCATATGAAACGACTAAGACTTTATCATAGTGTAATGTGTCATTATGTCCATTAATTCAATATTTGATGCACTCGTTTTGTGATAAGGGAAACATTGTATACTGATTCAACCAATGTCTTCCTTGAAATAAATTCATGGACTCTTTTCCAAACGAAATGGAATATTGAGTTGCATATGTGGTCTCCAAAATGAGTTTTAAGGTTGAGTTGTCCTAATAGCTTCTTCTCAATTTTTTGAATGCCCAACATGGTTGTGGTGGAGGGTGTCAGTTTTTCACTGTTTCAACCCATCTTATGAAGAATTAGTACTGGGATGAGATTCACTCCAGATCCAGTATCAATATTATCTTTTTAGATATAAACACCATTTAATATGTTTTAGACATAAAAGGGTCTGGTGTGTCCCTATATAATGTCTTCTTCTTCTAGATCCATGAAGGAGATAATTGGATGAAGTTTTGTGGGATCGGTCTCTGAAAAAAAACACAAGTGGTTGACACTTTAGATTCATACCCACATGTCCTTATCAGAGCCTCTATGAGTTCTTCCCTAAGGTATGTTGGAAGATTCAGTTTATCCATGATTGTAATCATTGATGGGATCGATGCAATATATTTCTGGATTGCATGCATCTGTTCTAAAGGATGGTTCTTCCCATCACGAGATTTCACATTCACATGAATTTTAAAGGATTGATCTTGGGAAGTGGGAAGAGAGGCCCCCGATACATGAGTTAGTGGTGTTGGAATTCTTTCTTAATAGGGCTAGTAGTGTCTACATACATGCCTTGTGCGATTAGAAACATGTTCCTCTTCTGATGGATAATCTTGAATGATTAGTTTATAATGCCCTCTTTTTTGTGTAGGGGAGTTTTTGTATTTTTATTGGATTCATTAAAGCACTCCTCCACCAGTTTTTTCAACAATGATGGCTTAAGCATGGATGCAGCCATAATTATTATTTCTACCATTGTTTTTCCTCCTATGGAATCCCAAGATTCTATGGCCCCTTCCACTGATTCCCTAATCGAGTGTGGGGTACTCAGGTTCATATCCTTACTCATCATTAGAGAAAGAATCTATTAACTGAATGAAATTAATGGTTCCAAAATTCAACTACCCATCTGATGATTACTATGTCTAACTGACAACATATTTTAGTCCCATTTGGTAGGGCGGTGCCCATTTTTTTAGATCTAATGGAATAGAATACAAGGGGGTGAAGGATAATTTTTTCCCTGAGATGGGTTATTCTTCGAACACATGATATGTTCCTTTTCGTTTAAACTGCTTTTCAGAGGACTTTGGGGCTTGGAATGTCAGATGCGTTGGGGAGGGAACTATTATGGGAATAGTTGGTTGCCTCAACTACACATGGAGTATTCGATGATCTCAGTTTAATGTTTTCTGGGTCATTAATCTATCAAAATTCAACTCCCTCGTTCTATTTTTTTCAGTATTCCCCTTCATTAGGGATGGTAGTGTAAACATAAGCCACTTCTAGAGATGGGTGTCCTAGCCTGATTTACCCAAATTCTATCATTTTCTGAAGGAACTCTATCATGAAGAAACACTCATATATTGTGTGTACTAGTATCATATGGGAGGGATAATAATATTGATGGTTATCAAGACCTACATCATCATCCCTCTTTTTCTAGAGAAGATAGAGAATGTTTCAATTCATTGTGGCTATAAAATTTCAACAAACATGAAAATATCAAAAGATAAATACTTATTCCTATGTTCCTTTAACTGATTTTTCGAAAGCCCCATATGATAATCTTGTCAATGTAAGGCATTATTTTTTCTTCTATGGGGCATGCACAATCTTGTGCTGGCCTAGGAGCTGGAGTAGGTGGCGGGGGTGGATTATGCCAAATTAATGAAACTTAAATATCATTCCACTCTTTTTCCTCAGGTTATAGGGGCTACTTTGGACATGATCCTAGTACATTTTAAGGTGATTTATATTCTATGGGAAATGGAGGAAAATTAAGAAACTCAATTGTCTATTTCACAACATTGAGTGTTGTTTATAGCTTATCATAGATATTATAAGTGCATTTCACAAACATCTATTCTAGTGGGAACAAAAATTGTAAAAGATTATGTCATCCATTTCCATCTGGAATTGATGACTGAGAGTATCTCATTCTACCTCTAATTTTAGTTCTGAAGGTCATTGGCTATTTTGTTTGGATATGTTGAACTGAACCGGAAAATTAATTATAACAGAGGATACTCCCATATTATTGTCGACCGAGCTAGAAAATGGGTGTACCATACAATGGTTGAACCATGCATATTTCAAATGAATAATATTATTTTTACAGCTTCCGATTTCTCAGGGGTTCCCATAATAGTATCACAGTATGTTTCAAAATATATCATATGTTGTTCTGTGTCACCAGATCAATTGAATATTTGGAACACGAGCTTCCTTAAATTTGGTGGTGGAAGTGTGTGATTCACCAAGTCAGGGGGAAAGTATTTTGTTCTAGATGTACCAGATAACACCAATCCTATAAGGATTATAATTGATCTATTAATGACTTAATGATATTATTGAGACCTTGATGCATGTCATATTGAACATGATCTTAGATGGGCATAGAGAGGGGAATGATTTGAATCCCCAGTTTGGACTATATAAGGGGTGGATATATAAAAAAGGGAATCATTTTGGGATTTTAATGAACCTGTATATGTTTATTCACTAATGGAGGGAAATCATGATACCCATTTTGGATCATATTCACATAGACTGATGGTCCCAACATTATGTTGGATGAACATACTGGCCTTTATTCATTTGTGGGGATAAAAAATTATAGATGAGGTACACCTGGTGGAAATTTATGTTGAAGTTATTCCTAAGAATAATATTCAGTGGGTTGGAATCCTCATATAATCTCTACATTGATTCACCTAAAATCATTCATTTTTTCTTCTACTCGAGTGAATCTTACCTCAAACGTAATGAACTTTTTGTCACTTGAAGGAGTTGGTTTGTCATATATGATCTTGGTTTTATTCTGGTTATGATGGATCTTTAGGGGAGGTGGTAGAGGACTGATTGTGGGAATAATAAAATTCATGAAATTCCTCTGGTTCTACATGACCACATATTCAGTTTCAGTGTGGACTTGGATTTTGGGTGGAACATCCCCTTCCTATTTATCTACATTTTCATTATTTTCATTGTGTCGCAAATTTTTAGCATCTATGATATTCACTGATGCATTATGTTTTGAGGGTCGCATACTAACTACTGAATGATAGGAGTTATTTTTTGATCATTTGTTGGATATTCTCATTCCATTATGGGTCTTTTTTGAGTTTCATGAAAAAGGTTGAATGGGAGGGAATAATTATATGACCTTATCGCATGACTCCCTTCTGGAAAAAATGAATCACTAGATGGGATGGAATAGGTGGCCTCTCAACATTTTATCCCCCCCAAATGGGGAAGGACTAATGTTTACTGGTCGGGTGGTGGAGGTAAAATTTTCCCCATCCATGTGTTCTATGGTTTCTCTCATTTCTTCATTATTTTTCTCATGCCTATATTTTTATGTGTTATGAGAGAATATAATGATAGAAAACTCCTCATCCCTATTAGCTAGGGCGTGTCCTGTATTATGGAAGTTGTTGTTTTTGTTTCTATTTTCAACTATAATGAATTTCTATACTAGTGTGAGCAATGAATGATTTCGAGGCTGCACATGAACTAGTTGTTTCCAAGTCCATTAGAGATGCTTGGTGGCTATCTTCTCTTATGCATGAAGCCTGATTAGTGGTCTCGGTATCCTGGTACAATGGTATTTTATTGGATTCCTCCCATCATATGTGATGTTTGTGAGACATACTCAGGGATGGTCCTTACATGGCTTGTTACCTTTCTTGAACACGTTTTTCATTTTATTTCATCCATTAGAAAATGAAATTACAGGATTTCATTTCTAGTGGGTTTTACAGAAAAAAATTGGGGTAAAATGCAAGGATCCATGTTCTCCCAACCAAGTACATGAACAATATATGAGTAATTATTGATAAGATGAGACTACTTAAGTGCAACATGTAAGAATGTAAGATGAAGATCATTATTCCACCACTCTCATTTGGGTCAATTCACACACGGAAGGGATTATAGGTTGTTTTGATGATAAATCTCATCACTTATTTTGACATGGCCTATATACCATTAATAGGGAATTATTTTTTATTTCAACTAGTAGAGAGTTTTCTAGATATTGAGACAAATTGTATGAAATAATTCTTCCAGAAAATCATTTCATATGTAAAAATGAGAAGTGGTTGTAGGAAAAAGAAGACATGTATTTCATCCTTTTCTAATTTTATTATCATGCGCAATATATTGTTTTTTTCTTATGATGGATAATTATCTACTTTATTGTCCCAATTTGGATTCTTATTGATGATATTGTCACATGTATTCAGGCTAGTAGGGGTCACATTATAATGAAAAAGGCTTGAAGTTGGCATAGAAGATGACCTTCTTTCCAGTGTGAAATTTGGCTACGTGGATGACCTTCATAGCTGGTGCCTTAATGGTGTGGGTTACCATCTGAGGATGATGTCTGATTATAAGGACAATTTCTATAGTGTATACAATTGGGAGGACAAATGGTGTGGACCATATCATGGGTATGACCATCTTGCTACTTTATTTTGATGCTCGTAGGACCTTCCATGTGACTCCTATCATGGTGAGGACTAACATCATAGTTGGATGTCCAACTATAGGTAGATTTCTTTCAGTGAATACC
Organism: Viscum album; assembly: GCA_963277665.1. NCBI lineage: Eukaryota > Viridiplantae > Streptophyta > Magnoliopsida > Santalales > Viscaceae > Viscum > Viscum album. The sequence goes on from OY728160.1 coordinate 1,267,356,976, forward strand.
ATGGGAAGGACCATCAGGGTGCATGACTGTTAGGTGTGAACCTTCTTAATTTTTTATCTTCTGGCCATGAGGAGGGATATTATGATTCTCATCAGGAAATATATATTCATGACTGATCATCTCACATTCACGAAGGGGTTATACATGTTTGATGCTCTAGGTTAGACCACAAGAGTAGCTGGAAACGTTACTAGGATGACCTTATCAACAACTACTACCATTTCCGAAATTTGGTAATGAATTAGAAGGATCCTAACCCACCATTTATAGATTTTTGATGGAATCATGAAATCCAATTCCATGTCGAGAAGGGTCATGAATGTGCTCTTGAATTCCCAGCTTCCTTTGACATAATACATTTTCAGGTGCTCTCCTACAGGTGAATGAGACCCCATACTTTTTAATGACCATCATATAAAATTTATTATTGATGTGGTTCTCATGATTCCACCGGGATATTTTGAAAGGAATTTTGAGTTCTGGCATGGATATATATCTTCCCTAGAGCTGCCACCATGGTGGACTAGTACCCCCCAATTTGAATGGGTATTTGTGTAGATATGTTTGTCCATTTATCAGAGAATATGGCCAATGAATATCATAGGTAGGGACAGAGATTCATGTCTTCTCTGAATTTCTGAACTTTTTTTGGGTGGATATATCAACCCCTCTTGCGGATATGGGGTTGTGGATCTAAATCATTTCTATTTATAGGGATGTGATTAGGTATTGACAAGTAAAGAATATATGATCATGAATTTATATCTGATCCTCCATCATTTCTAATATGTTTTGGGATACACATTTGGATGGGACATGGATATATGCCCATTTTAATGTTAGGATGGTATTATATGCCTACTCTGGTCCTCAATGTTCTTACAGTGGGTACCAAATGTTCTCTTCTGTTAGGGTAGAGGAACAAGCCTACTAATCATTTATGGACAAGATATACTAGATGTATTCTCAAGTGTATGTCATATTTTATTGATGGGATACATAATTTCAAGCGTATAATTGAATCTTCTCATTTTATTCTAAATTATTCTGATGGGCCTGATATGAATTTGTATAAATTTTACTCTTCCTGTATTTAATTATAATTTTATTTGACTGGTATTCTTCGTATTCCATGCAAATGATAAGTGCATTCCTATATTTTTACTTCCTATTGGGATGATGGAATTTTTATATCTTAGCATGAAATTTCATCTTCTGATATCTGGTTTCGTACTTATTTAGTTGATGATATTTGTGTACATCAAGATGGATAATCATCTACCTATAATTTTCAGCCATATTCCCATGATGCCCTTTGAGAGAATTAATAGGAATTTTTTATTACTCTTAATTCTTTACGGTATTTTTCAGGAGTGCTTCAGAAGAGTTATGATGAATATACATCTCTCTATTGTATTCTCCTTTATTTGCATGACAGATTTCTTCCTATGGAATAAAGGTGATGCCCTTCCCTTGGATATGAAATCTTTTCCCTATGAAGGCAGCTAGAGGGACTTGTATTTTTTTCTTTCAAAAGGTAACCTTTGAACGATATCGTCTTTAAGGTAAGGATATTGGACCACATTATAAGGACCCTCCCTTAATCATTACATAATATTGAATTAAATGAATAATTTACATTGAGAATCTTTTCAGGTTTAGAGTTTTAGGGAATTAGGACATAACTATTACATTTCAAAATATTACAAGGTAGACATATCCGCATAGTTACCATTTTTTTCATAAAATAAAAAATCTTGAAAAAAAGTCATGTATAGTTCCATGATTTAGACAACAGGACTTTTCCTTGATCCCATCTTTGTCCTTATTCATCTTTAAGTCCAGTGAAAACATTTCAAAACATGGGATGAGCATAAAAATCTCAGTATGGGTTATAAAACAAAGAATGAAAACATTTGATCAGAAATACATAAAAAACATGAACCCTTTTACATACCTCATGAAATCATAAGATTTATGAAAGACATATAGAATTCATTAATCATTAAGGTAACTTGTGGCATCCATATAATACTTACATTGTAGCTATCACAGCTACATAAAGAGTTACTTTGGAATACCCATCACAGTATATTCCCTAAATCTCTTAGGAGAAACATTCAAATTTACCTCTGTCATGTTACCCAATGCATTGGAGAGCTATCTCAGGCTCACCCGCCCTCGGTTTATCACGGAACCACCCATATACATAAATAATGCCCAAGAACCATAACATGATCATAACACATAACACAATCATAAAGGAAAGATAAAATTTCCACATTGCAATAATAAAATATCATTTCAAGACATTGAAATAATAAATCCATTATCAAAATCATTTTCATTACCAAAATACGTAAAAAGAGTATATGATATTTATTTTTCCATTTAAAAATAGTACGACTTGTTGAGGAAGCCAAAGATCAAATAATACTCATGGCAGAAGAAAGGTCGTTGTCACCGCTTACGTTAAAAAAAACATTCCTTTTTTTCATTTAGAAAAATGAATCGTATAAAAAGATTCCCATTTAATGAAATTTCAAAAGGGTTTATACACCATATAAAATAAAGTCGTGTATAAAACTAAATATGCCTCCATGAAATGAGATTGAGACGAAGTCCCTTACCTCGCATATGACTTGAATCGATCGTTCTTTAATCTCTTGAATAATAAACTAATGTTAATTTCTACTTTCCTAAGAACCTTTTTCAAGTTTATTATTCCTTTTATATCACTTATTACCATGTTATAAACATAATGCAATCATTTAAGTTAATAACGTTCACTTTGTCGATATTTGTTACTTGAGTAAAAAATGAACACCATATATTTACAAGTTGTCCATGTGGTCAAAGGTTCATTATATCTAGAATGATATTCATGATTTAGATATCTTATATATCATATATATCCTGTATATACATGTTTTTATAATAGTACATAACATTTAGAGATATGAAATGAAATGCACAGTTCATGGAGACGGTAAGCCGTACGTACGCATGAACGCTACTTTCAATTATATTTCTTATTTTAATGGAAATAAAACATAATTATACACAGGTATATTATAATTCCAGTTTAATATCATATATAATATCGTTAACTCCATCCTTTATACATCCCACATATGGCATTAATGAATGACATCACTTTGAGGGGGCGGTAGTCCGGACTTCCTCAAATGAGATTATCGTATTTACCCACTATGGAAACCATAAAGGTATGATATAAATGGAAAATACAGAAGTATAAAGAAAACCTAAACATAATATATATCATATATAAATACAGTTCCATCATAATGGCCACCATGAGAGGCAGTAAGAGGTAATTTAACAATCATCGTTTTGTGAGGCGTTAGATTGCCATCCACAGAAACATTATGTTCCTCACCCATTAGATGGAAGTGTGTGTAAGTGTAGTTCGAATAATTCTCATAAAAAATCATATTATATTGAGGATACTAGTGTTGTTACAAAATAAAGGAATAAAAAAGAGTTTAGTGGTTGGAGAAGTAAAATAAAAGAAAACAATTTAAGAGAAATTGTTACATTTAATTTGGGTAACTTCCTTTGGTTTAAACCAAATGGACTTCATGAAATTCCTTCATCCTAAAGTAAGGCTTCTAGAGGGATGAGAGGGATGTTGGGAGCTTAATAGGGCAAGGGTTGGATGAGCCAAATGGCTTGAGATGTGTGTGGAATTGGGTAGAAGTGGTCTCCTTTTATAAGGGAGAGGAGGGGATCTTTAGGGAAGTGTGAAAGTATTATTTTATAATATAATGATATTCAGTATCTAATGGTCCAAAAATAATTATAGTCGAATATAAGATGATTCATGGTCGAAATAAAATCATCCAATCAGAATTGGACATGTTTTGGATAATATTGTAAGCATTATGATCTTATTTATTTAAATCATTTATTAATGAGGTAAACACTACATAATTATTATGTCATAAATAATTTAATTTATTTGTTGTCTAAAAATTATAAACAAAATACCATGATTTAGTAAATATTTTTATCTTTCCAATGAATATTTATAGTCAAATATTTGTCTTATATAATACCATATAAAAATTAATTACTAAATGATTGTTGTTTATGTCTATTTTTCCTTTACTTTAAATTAATTGATCTAAATTTCCATTTTCACTCCCAAGTGGATCAATGTGGTCCCAAAATCGACCCAAAGATGCCCATGGTCGTTAATGACTCAGCCAATAAGGTTAAGACAAGTGTTAAGGTAATTTTGAATTATTATAATATTCTTTTAACCTTGAATTACCTTATTTACCTTTAATCGCGGTAAATAAAAGTCAAAAGTTACTATTCACCAAAAATTATTTTCATCTTAATGAACCACATTTTACTTTTTGATAACAACCATGTATGTAAGATTTTTGAAATTAAATTCAGAGAAGTGGTAAAATTTCATTTAAATGAAAAAGTCAGTTTTTTTTAACTACCGCTAAGTGGTGTCACTATTCATAAAAAATTGAGGTTTTTCAGAAAAATACCAAAAATTCAGCCTAAGAATTATTTGATATTCCGAAATAAAAATTGTTGTATATTTTTCCAAATTCAAAACATTGAAGTGGTAGTAATTAATTTAAAACTTAATTCTCGTTGTTAAAACAAATATCGTGTTTTTAAGAAACAATAACTATCAAAAGATTGATAATTGTTTATGTCCAATTTCAAAGTGAAATTAATTATAATGACTAACATTGGATTAAGTGGTAAAAATATATTTCAATTTAACTTTAAAACAAACTAAATAGATAATATAACCATATAAATAAATTAGATTAAAAGGCACTTTTGAATTAAAATACTGCATTTTCACTATTCATTAAAAAATGAACTTTATCAGAAAAATACCAAAAAAATACCCAAGGTAAAATTTGATGTCCCCATTATAAAAAAGGATTATATTTGGTCAATTAAAACATATAAAGATGACCAAAACTATATTTCAAGAGGGATCTCCATTAAAAGGCGATTAATCGGCCTTTCAATGTAAATTATGCTTAAAATTAGATTCATTCACATTTTAAGCCTCTAAATTTTATCAGATAAATGTAAATACATTTAAAAAATATGTATAATAATATTATAGTTAGTTTCATTAATTCCCGCCAATACAACGACAAGGAGTTAATTACCATTTAAAATAATAATATTATATTATTAGTGTGCAATGTAAGATTCCAAAGAAACCAGTTGTTGCGTATCGGGTACGCTATCTAACATTGAAACCCCTTTAATGTAAAATTAATATTTAATTCAAAAATATTATGAAATATGTATTATTCTTCATTTACATGGGATGTTACATCCTTCCCCCATTTTGGGAATTGTGTCCTCGCAATTTTTATTCACTTATAAAAATAAGTGGGGGTATTTATCCCTCATATAATTTTCAGATTCCCACATTGCCTCTTCAACCATATGGTTTTTCCACAAATCCTTTACCTGATGAATTACCTTATTCTACCACACTTGCTCTCTGCGGTCAAGAATCTGGATTGGGTGTTCATCATAAGAGAGATTCTCTTCCAAATGAACTACTTCTGGGATAAAAACATGAGACGAATCTAGCATATACTTTCCCAACTTCGAAACATGAAAAACATTGTGTACCTGGGATAAACTTGGGGGTAGAGCCACTCTATACGCAACTAATCTTACCTTATCCAGAATTTCATAAGGTCCAATTAACCTCGGACACAACATTCCCTTCTTACCAAAACACATCACACTCTTCCATGGAGAAACATTGAGAAAGACATGATCACCAACCTCAAAAGAAATATCCTTCCTCCGGTTATCTTCATAACTTTTCTTTCTGCTCTGAGCTGTTCTCATGTTCTTTTGAATCAACTGGACATTATCTAACATCTCTTCTACCAATTCTGGTCCCATCAGCTTCCTTTCACCTACTTCATCCCATAATGCTGGAGTTCGACAATGTTTTCCATATAATTCCTCAAATGGAGCCATCTGTATACTAGAATCAAAACTGTTATTATAAGAAAATTCAACTCAAGAAAGATGTTGTTCCCAACTTCCCTGGTAATCCATCGAGCAAGCACATAACATATCCCCCAATGTCTGAATTGTTCATTCTGATTTCCCATCTGATTGAGGATGAAAAGATGTACTAAAATATAATTCACTACCCAATGTCTTCTGAAGGACTTTCCAAAAGTTATAAGTAATCCTAAGATCACGATCAGATACAATGGAGAAGGGAACTCCATGCACCCTGAATATCTCTTTAACATATAACTGAGAAAGTTGATCTATAGATAAAGTATCTCGAATAGGAAGTAAATAAGAAGATTTAGTGAATCGATCAACTATAACCCAGATAGCATTATTACCCTGAGATGTCATTGGTAATCCAACAACAAAGTCCATGGATATATTTACCCATTTTTACCCTGGCACCGGTAAATACTGAAGCATCCCTTTCGGTAACTGTCGCTCTAATTTACCCTGCTGACAAGTCAAAAACTTCACAGTAAAATCAGCAACATCTCTTTTCATTCCATCCCACCAGTAATACTCCCAAAGATCTATGTACATCTTAGTACTGACAGGATGAAATGAAAACGAAGAACTATGAGATTCACATAACATGTCATTCTTCAACTGTGAATCATAAGTCACACATAATCTCTTTCCAAATATCAAAACACGATCATTATCAATGTTAAAATCAGGAAAATTACCGTTCTGAACCAACTCTATCTTTTTCTGTAACTCACTGTCTTCTTTCTGTGCTTGCTTTATTCTGTCTCATAAAGATGATCTCACTGACACCTAAAACAAAACAGAATAATTTCCTGCACCAACAACTTCTATTCAAAATTTAATCAAATAAAAAACCAAAGGATCTCGTTCCAAATGTAGCATTATTAATGAAGCATTACTTTTTCTACTCAAAGCAAAAGCCACTTAATTTTCATTTCCCAGATGGTAATGGATCGTGCAATCATAATCCTTGATTAATTCCAAACATATCTTCTGTCTCATGTTCAGTTATTTTTGAGTGAATATATACTTCAAACTTTTGAGATCAGTATGTATTTCACACTTCACTCCATACAAATTATGCCTCCAAATGTTTTAAGCAAAAACAACTGAAGCTAATTTCAAATCATGCTTAGGGTAATTTAACTCATGTGGTTTCAACTGTCGTGAAGCATAAGAAATTACCTGATCATTTTGAATTAGTACACAACCCAAACCTTTCAAAGAAGCATCACTTTTGATAACAAACTCACCATTTCTGGATGGTAGTGCCAAAACTGGATCATTCACCAATCTCCTTTTTAATTCCTAAAAGCAATCATCACATTCTTTTGTCCAAATGAACTTAACAACTTTTCGAGTTAACTTAGTCATTGGACTAGATAACCGTGAAAAAGTTTCAACAAACCTCCTATAATAACCTTCCAAACCAAGAAAAGATTGAATCTTGGTTATATTTGTGGGTCTTGGCCAATCTTCAACAACTTTTGTTTTAGCAGGATAAACCGTTATGCCATTTTTTGAAACAATGTGACCAAGGAAAAAAATTTGTTGTAACCAAAACTCACACTTGCTGAATTTCCCATAAAGTTTCTTTTCATTTAAGCTTTTTAAGAAAACCCTGAAATGACTTTCATGTTCCTCTTTACTTTTAGAATAACCCACTATATCATCAATGAACACAACCAAAAACATATCCAAGAACTCACGGAAAATTTCATTCATAAGATCCATGAGGTGCATTGGTTATCCAAAAAGGCATAACTACAAATTCATAATGGTCATATCTAGTATGAAACACGGTCTTTGGAATGTCTACATCCTTTACTTTCAACTGATGGTACCCCGACCACAATTCAATCTTTGAAAAATACTGAGCTCCTTGGAGCTCATCAAACAAATCATCGATATGAGGCAAATGATACTTATTCTAAACAGTGATGTTATTTAATGCTCTATAATCAATGCAAAGTCTCATTGAACCATCTTTCTTTTTAACAAACAGGACAGGAGCACCCCATGGTGACATGCTAGGTCGAATGAAACCTTTATCTAATAACTCCTGGAATTGCTTCCTTAACTCTAAAAGATCCATTTGAGCCATTTGATAAGGGGGGTTTGAAATTGGATTTGCATTAGGAACTAAGTCAACAGTAAATTCAACTTCCCGATCAGGTATAATACTATGGAACTCATCCGAAAAAACATGAAGGTACTGATTTAACACTGGCACATAATTAATCTAAATAGTTCCTTTGTTTTCAAAAATATGTGCAAGGTAACATTCATTTCCATCTTTTACTGTTTTCTCAGCTTCTTGATATGTTATCAATAGAAAGGCTTCATTTTTGTATACGAACTGAATGTCATTCTGAAAATAAACCTATTTAGCTCTTCAATCAATTATAGCATGATAAACAGAAATACAATCCATGCCCAAAATAACATAAAACTCTACTATAGGGAAAACAATAAGGTTTGCTGGTAGATTCTTTTCTCACACAAGGACATGAATGTTCTTAAGTTTTCTTTTTGTCTCAACATTTCCTCCATGTATTTTTACCGTAAGTTCTGTATTCATATATTAAGATGGAATTCCCAATTTACTAAAAAACTTCTCAGAAATGAAAGAGTGTGTAGACCCCGAATCAAATAGCACATTGGCATAATATGAACAAACAAACAGTGTACCTGATTCAACTTCATTTGATGGACCATCATCTGCTGAAGTAGTTGCAAAGGATTTCACCACCCCTTTTTGCTTGTAGTCTGGTTTCTTTCATTTGGTTGAGTTCTTTGTTGGACACTCATTTTCAAAAAGACCCATTTCATTGCACATAAAACATTTTAATGATTGTAAATCAGATTTTTTCATACCATTACCCTAATATTTTTCAGTGCAATTACGAGCCTTATTTCCCATTTTACCACATCGATAGCACTTACTAGAATTCAAAAGACATTCCCCATTATGCTTTTTACCACAATTTTCACAAACTGTAAACTTAAGTTTCTTACCATCAGACTTTTCTGAAGAGTTATTCCCTTTCTCCATCCACCTCATTCTCTTATTCTGTTGTTTGTTAAAGAATACCTGATCATCGACAAACTCCATTTCCATCTTCTCCGCACAACTAAAAAGTTTTTCATAACTTTTGAACTCACGTTAAGCTCAAGCCCTTCGATACATTGGCTTTAATCCTGAGTAAAAATAGTTGATTTTACTATCAAGTTATCGTATGAAATTTGGGGCATACCATGCCAGTCGAGTGAATTTTTCTTCATAAGCAGCCATTGAGTCTTCCTCATGCCTCAATTCCAGTAATTGATTTTCCATTCTAAGAAGAAACACATTAGGAAAATATTTCTCAAGAAACATACCATTGAATTTATCCCAATTGAGAGCATAAATCTCCTCACTATCCCTGGTATTTTCCCCCACCGACCACCACTGATCAGCTTCACCTTTAAAATGGTAAACAGTGAGACTATCCTTTTGATGTTCTGAACATCACATAACATTGAAAATATTTTCAAGTGCTATAATACACCCTTCTGCTAGCACCAGATCAGTTGATCCTCTGAATGATGGGGGATGTTGCCTCATGAAATGATCCACTACTAAAATGTTCCTCTATGGTTGATCTAGCTGATCTCGTACATGGATACCACCACCATTTATAGCCTGATTCAACTGTGTCATCGCTGCAACAAACTATTCAGTTCTAATTTCGACCAACATAGGTTGCTGATTAGGATGGTTTTCTTCCTCCTGATGTCGTCCAAACATAGCTACCCTGTTTCCTCTGCGGAAAACCATTCTGAACACAGAAATATCTTAGGCGATGCAACATGGTAATGTGTAAATGCTACATGATGTCAATAATAACATAAATTACTTTATAGAGATTACTTTAACAATACCCTAACACCTAAATTTATCTAAACCGACCTCAGATACCAACTATAAAGACTCGGCCTTAAACATTACATAATATTGAAGTAAATGAATAATTCACATTGTGGATCTTTTCAGGTTTAGAGTTTTATAGAATTAGGACATAAATATTACATCTCAAAAGATTACAAGGTATACATATCAACATAGTTTCCATTTTTTATACAATAAATACTCTTGAAAAAAAATTCATGTCTAGTTCAATGTTTTAGACAACATGACTTTTCCTTGATCCCGTCCTTGACCTTATTCATCTTAAATTCCTTTGAAAACATTTCAAAACATGGGATGAGAAAAAAAAGCTCAGTAAGGGTTATAAAACAAAGAATGAAAACATTTTTTCATAAATACATACAAAACCTGAACTCTTTTACTTACCTCATGAAATCATAAGATTTATGAAAGACACATAGAAATCATTAATCATAAAGGTAACTTGTGGCATCCATATCATACTTACATTGTAGCTATCACTGCTACATAGAGAGTTACTTTGAAATACCCATCACAGTATATTACCTAAATCTCTTAGGAGAAATATTAATGTTTACCTCTGTCATGTTAAACAATGCATTAGACAGATATCTCAGGATCACCCTTCAAGGATTATCACAGAACCACCCGTATATGTAAATAATTCCCAAGAACCATAAAACGATCATTACACATAACACAAGCATAAAGGAAAGATAACATTTCCCCATTGAAATAATAAAATATCATTTCGTGATATTGAAATAACAAATCCATTATCAAAATCATTTTCATTACCAAAATATGTATAAAGTGAATATGGTATTTTTTTTCCTCTTAAAAGTAGTACGGCTTGTTGAGGAAGCCAAAGATCAAATAATACTCATGGAGGTGGAAAGGTCGTTGTCACCACTTACGTTAAAAAAAGTTCATTTTTTTGTTTAGTAAAATGCTTCATATAAATATATTCCCTTTGAATGAAATTTAAAAGGGGTTTATACACCATATATAATAATGTCGTATATAAAACTAAAAATTCCTCAATGAAAGGAGATTGAGACGAAGTCCCTTACCTCGCGTCCGATTTGACTCGGTCATTATTTAATCTCTTGAATAATAAACTAAAGTTAATTTATAATTTCTTAAGAACCTTTTTCAAGTTTAATAGTCATTTAATATCACTTATTAACATGTTAGAAACATTATTCAATCATTTAAGTTAATAACGTTCATTTTGTCGATATTTGGTACTTGAGTAAAAAATGAACACCTTATATTTACAAGTTGTCCATTTGGTCAAAGGTTCATTATATCTAGAATAATATTCATGATTTGGATATCATATATATCATATGTATCCAGTATATACATGTTTCTATAATATTACATAACATTTAGAGGTAATAAATGAAATGCACCGCTCATGGAGATGGTAAGCCGTACGTACGAATGAACGCTACTTTAATTTCTATTTCTTATTTTAATGGAAATAAAATATAATTATAAATAGGTATATTATAATTCCTGTTTAATATAATATATAATATCTTTAACTCTATCCTTTATACATCCCACATAAGTCATTAATGAATCACATCACTTTGAGGGGGCGGTAGTCCGCACTTTCTCAAATGAGATTATCGTATTTACCAACTATGGAAACCATAAAGGTGTGCTATAAATGGAAAATACAGAAGCATAAAGAAAATATAAAAATAATATATATCATATATAAATATGGTTCCATCATAATGGCCACCATGAGAGGCAGTAAGAGGTAATTGAACAATCATCGTTTCGTGAGGCGTTAGTTTTCCATCCACAGAAACATTATGTTCTTCACCCATTAGATGAAGGTGTGTGTAAGTGTAGTTCAAATAATTCACATAAAAACATCCTAGTATACTGAGGATACTGCTGTTGTTACAAAATAAAGGAATGAGAAAATGTTTAGGGTTTGGAGAAGTAAAATAAAAGAAAACAATTTAAGAGAAACTGTTACCTTTAATTTGGGTAACTTCCTTTGGTTTAAACCAAAGGGACTTCTTAAAGTCCCTTATGCCTCAATTAAGGCTTCTGTAGGGATTGGAGGGATGTTGGGAGATTAATTGGTCAGAGGTTGGACGAGACAAATGGCTTGAGAGGTGTGTGGAATTGGGTAGAAGTTGGCTTTTTTTATAAGGGATAGGAGGGGCTCTTAAGGGAAGTGTGAAAGTAATATTTTATAATATAATGATATTAGATTTATAATGGTCCAAAAATCATTATAGTCAAAGATAAGATGATTCATGGTCGAAATAAAATAATACAATCATAATTGGACATGTTTTGGATAATTTTATTAGCATTATAATCTTATTTATTTAAATCATTTATTAGTGAGGTAAACACTGCATAATTATTATGTCATAAATAATTTAATTTATTTCTTTTCTAAAAAAAAAAATAATACCATGATGTAGGAACTCTTTTTATCTTTCCAATTAAAATTTATTGTCAAAAATATTTTTTGTATAACACCATATAAAAATTAATTACTAAAGGATTTTTGTTTATGTCTATTTTTCCTTTACTTTAACTTAATTGATCTAAATTGTCATTTTCACTCCCAGGTGGATCAATGGGGTCCCAAAATAGACCCAAATATGCCCATGGTCTTTAATTACTCAACCAATAAGGTTAGGACAAGTGTTAAGGTAATTTTGAATTATTATAATATTCTTTTAACCTTGAATTTCCTTATTTACCTTTAACCGCGATAAATAAAAGTCAAAAGTTACTAATCACCAAAAATTATTTTCATCTTAATGAATCAAATTTTACTTCTTGATAAAAAACATTTATATCATAATTTTTAAATTCAATTCACAGAAGTGGTAAAATTTTATTTAATAGAAAAAGTCAGTTTTTTTAACTACCACTAAATGGTGTCACTATTCATAAAAAATTTAGGTTTTTTAGAAAAATACCAAAAATTCAGCCTAAGAATTATTTGATATTCCAAATTCAAAAATGATGTCCATTTTTCCAAATACAAAACATATAAGTGGAATTAATTAATTTAAAAATTAATTCTCGTTGTTAAAACATATAGCGTGTTTTTAAGAAACAATAACTATCAAAATATTAATACTTGTTTTTGTCCAATTTCAAAGTGAAATTAATTATAATGACCAAAATTGGATTAAATGGTAAAAATATATTTCAATTTTACTTTAAAACCAATTAAAAACATAATCTAGCCATATAAATAAATTATATTAAAAGGCACTTTTGAATTAAAATACAGTATTTTTCATTATTATTTAAAAAATGAACTTTATCAGAAAAATACAGAAAAAATACCAAAAGTAAAACTTGATGTCCCCATTCTAAATATTGATTATATTTGGTCAATTAGAACATATAAAGATGACCAAAACTATTTTTAAAGAGGGTTCTCCATTAAAAGGTGATAAGTCGGCCTTTTAATGTAAATTGTGCTTAAAATTAGATTCATGCACATTTTAAGCCTCTAACTTTTATAGGATAAATGTAAATAAATTTAACAAATATGTATAATCATATTGTAGTTTGTTTCATTCATTCCCACAAATAAAATGACATGGAGTTAACTACCATGTAAAATAATAATATTATATTATTAGTGTGCAATGTAAGATTCCAAAGAAACCTGTTGTTGCATATCAGGTACGCTATCAAACATAGAAACCCCATTAAAGTAAAATTAATATTTAATTCACAAATATTATGACATATGTCTTATTCTTCATTTAACTGGGATGTTACACACATGGAGTTGACTAAAATGTCTTCCAGTAGGTGCGCTTGAGTGGGAACCCTGTGTAGTAGGGACAAAGACGTTAGTGACAACATCATTCACCTCCCTAAGATAAGGTATGTAATCATTGTAACATTCTAAGTACATGATCTCAAAAATATTATATATTCCTAGTAGTTACAATCAGTTATCATCATCCAGCTGCTTCTGGTTAGACAATTTTTAGAGCCTCATGTCATAGAGGGACTTCCTTGCAACATCTATGGTGGGAAGAGTAACATTTTGGCGGAACTCCTTGATTAGTGTATTCTTAACCCATCTCTAGAGATTATAGAAGGGTGATAGAGTCATAGTCTTCCTGGAGGACTTGACTGGTGCATTTCCTAACACATGGGTATGAAATAACTCTTGGGATTCCATTGGATTTAAGGAAGTTCTAATAAATGGAGGAAATATATGTATAAAGTATAGATTACATATCTCTTCAAAGTATCATCTATTGACAACATGCATAGTTGATGATCTTTTTTCACCCCAATCTTTTTTTTATTTGAGTGGGGCCAATAGTAGGGTAACACTACCCTATTGGTTAAATATTTGTGTCAGGATCCCCATTTTTTTCTCGAAGAAGTTCATAAATGAGGAATGGAAAGTTATAATGGGGAATGGGTAGTATATCCTTTTTACCTTTTAAAAGAGTTTTCATGATTAGTTTACATATCTCCGGTTTACCATTTTTGTTTTCAAATAACACGAGGTCATTCCAAATTTGGTTGATTACAGGGGTTTATTTGGTGTAGAATTTTTGTGTTCAAATATAACAAATTATAATGGTCTCTAATGGGTTTGTTCGGAGATCTGGGAACACCAAAAAGTTCTCACATCCCTGATTCATAGACCTACTTTCGAAAATTAGGTGTTCTTTGGATGATTTGAAAATTACACTTAAGAACTCACCTTAGTTGAACGAACGGAAAATTAGGCTCACCACACCGTTTGGGGGGGAAATTTCCTCTTTTGAGACACTATTATATATTTAATTCATGTTTATATATTCGTGAATACGTGGTTCAGTTCCAAGAATGAGTTTGCGAATTACCCTGAAAGTTGTAGTTAATTATGACTACACATGGTTCTGGAATCATTTCTTTGTATATTATGTTCTCCAGTGATGGAAACATCTGCATGTATTCAAGGTTCTCCATCAATGTTACCCTTTTATGTATAGATCTGTGATTATTTGGTCATTCTATCATACAATTATGGCTCTAATCGACTTGGTATGGTTCTCTATAGTATGTCATCATCTAGGGGGGATGATAGAAATTGTGATATTGGGATCGAACAAAAAATATGGGATTCCCACATATCATGGTTAGATAAATCAAAACCCATTTAGTTTGGTATCAATTAACTGGACACATCACCATTTAATGTCAAGTTACAAGGACCCGACCAAGTATTTTAACCTCATGGGGTGAGGATAAAAGTGTGACAACCTAAAAATGATAGAATGGATGAAATATGTTATGTGTTGGGATTAAACAACAGGGTGACTACCTATATATCCCAGTTTTTTAGGAATGAAATTCATGGTAGTTATAAATGATTAGGACTTATACCTTAAACGAAGTCCATTAAAGGAATCAGGATGGGGGGTTTACGAATGGGAGTTTCCCATTTAAAGAATATTTCACATGAATAGATTCAATGTGGGAATTATGCATGGGAGCTTCCAATTTGATTTACGGTTGGGGATTACATCTAAAGAGAAGTCCCATGATATTATTTGGTACCATGAAAATGTCATGATCGATGTAAAACTCTAATCCCACATGAGTCATGCTCGGTGTTAGAAGCAAGAGGAGGTAGTGGAACAAAGGATCACATGTTCCGGTGCCTTTGCTAATCGATGGTTCTAGATCCCAAAGGAAAAGAGAGAGGGGTTATGATTGTTCCCATTTAATCTCATGTTTTCATATATAGGGTATTCATGTTTGGTGATCTATCTGGACATGTCATTTTATGAGGTGATAGGGAGGGAGAGAGCCACCTCCTACCAGAAATGCAATGGGCTTTCCTCGGGATGTGTTCCCTATGATTTCTATATGATGTAGACTGTATTTTTATTTTATATAGCTTGGATTATTGTGTCAAAATTTAATTCCATGTTATAGGGGAAAATCCCATACAATTTAACGTCTTGTGGTAAGGATTAGTTCTATATAGTTTTACATCATGAAGATATGTCTAGATGGGGACTTTTTGTTTAAGGTCATATGGTGTGGACCAACTATTATAGAAACCATGACTAACTGGATGATAATTGGGTCGGGATGTTTTGTATTGCCTCGAACATGAGAGGGATGTAAAGTGTAATTAATGATTATATGGATTCTCAAATTAGTAAAAATTATATGGGGCATGGAATCCATAAGGTCGTATAGAGGTTAGAAATGACTCTCCGGATGTTTATTTTTCCTCTGGTTGACAGACCTTTTTTGTGGAAAATATATAGATATCCAACTATGGAATATTGTTTATATTCAAGGAACGGTGTCCCCATGACACAGAACATCCATTTATGATTGCATGAAATGTTTATATAGATTTGAAATCTCCCGATACATAGATTTGGTATGATGGATAAGGGTGTTTCCAAGAATATAATAATCATTCATATCATGATTGTATTTATATTTATAAACTGGCTTGGAATATGAGGTAGGTTTAGGCGATTTTTTGTGTTGTCATAGGGAGTAGGTCGACTCATGGTATTGAAGGAATAGATATTGTGGAGCAATAGAAACTGTAATTGGCCCTACCATAAAATTTCATTGTGTGACTCTATATTTTTCTTATGGGTCAGTGATGGTAATAAAGGAACTGGTCTAAAGGTTTAGGATCATAGATTGACACTGATGTCTTGTAGGGGTGAAGGGGTGCAGCTGTTGTGGTATGGACAAGTGAGAGTTATTGGTTATCTATTTTTTGATGGATGTATAGGAGATGAACACATAGGGGAGTTCAAGAAGTGTCCTCTATGAAGAGGGTCTGTGAAGGAGATGGATTCATAAGATTCAGATTCAAATTATAATACATGAAGCCTTTTTGGTATAACTTCCCCCATGAGGCTTTAACCACAAAAGAGTGTTTGTGAAGTGTATTCCACAATATTTCTGTCCATGATGCATTTTTATTCATGCATGTTGTTCATGAATTAAAGACACAATTATCAAATGAAACTTCCTCCACATAATATCTTTTGTTGAGGGTATTTCACATATGGGTTGAGGGATGGAGTCAATGAAGGGACAACTATATATAGTTCGCAAGATGGAGTCCATGAAGTGCTTTGGGGGCATTAGATATTTATCACCTACCCTATTAATTTATATCAATTTATTCCCATTATTCAAGAGATATCATTTTCAATACACATCTAGGATGCTTTATAGAATAATGGAGGGACCAACTAATAGAATTTCTGATCATCCACTAAGGGCTGAAAACCATCTTTTACGGAGTCATGCGGACTGTGATAGTAGGTGTCATCATTTACAAGCACTGGTAATGCCACCTCCTCCCACGAACTAAGTAGTCTTTGGGATCTTCTTTTCGGCATATAAGTGACTTCTTTTCTCTTGAAAAATTTCTATTGTTTCCTTTGTGGATGATTTTTCCACCCTCTCTATCCTGCAAATAATTTATTTCATAGTCACATTACGATGTAAAATATTTCCATATGAAGCGGAAATCTGAGAATGGGCTTGCTCATCACATAGTAATTTCATACTTTTAATAGTATTATTCAATATTATTAAGCATTTTATTTATATCCTTTTCCAATTTTTATGGATTTTTTTCATTAAGAATATATTATTTTATGGGCCCAACATGATTATTATTGATCGATTAACTAAATATTCAATCTTACTAACCATAAATGATATAGAATATTTAGATATGATTTATTGACTATATATAAAGGATATATTTAGGTAACATTGAGTTCATAAAAAAAATTATAAGATCATGATCTTAGTTTCAGATTTATTTTTTTAGATGAAACTACCAAAATTATTGGGTATTAAATTAAATTTTCGTAGAACATTTTATACTCAAAGGAAAGGTTTGTATGAGAAGATGATTGAACCCCTGGAGGAAATTATTATTTAATAATTAGTATATTTTAAAATATATTGGGTTCAATATTTTTTATTTGTGGAGTTTTATTATAATAACAATTTTCATTTCACTATATATATGTAACCATTTGAGGAATAATATGGAAAGAATTGTCGAATGCCAAATTTTTTGGGATCAAGTTGAATAAAATAAGATGATGGGAGTAGAGTTGTAAGATAAATTTGTTGTGTCGATGCAGTCAATTCAGTAATATATGTAGACATCTCAGAGAAGGATAAAAAGTTATGAAGATAAATAGAGGAAAGATCTCGCTTTAATGGTAATATATCATGTATTTATCAAAGTACCTCTGTGGAAAATGTTTATTACTTTTGGTAAAAAGAGAAAAATAAGTCCTTGGTTCATTGGGCCATATAAAATCGATGTTGAATTTGGATCAATTCCCTACTGATTAGTTTTTACTCTAAGTCTATCCCACACACATAAAATAATTCATGTTTCAATTCTATGAAAATATGTGTTGGGTTCATCTCATATTTTGATCCTTGAAGTAGATTAGTTTGAGGAGAATTTTATTTAGGAGGAAAATTCTATTTTTATTATGGAACATAGAGATAACGTGTTATGTAAGAAGGTGATTCACTAGGTTATGTTTTTATGAAAAAACCATATGGTTGAAGAGGAAACATGGGAATATGAAAAATCTATGAGGGAATAATATCCCCACTTCTTTAAAAAGGGAAGAAAATTCGATGAATAAATTTAAATAAGGGAAATAATGTAACAACCTAGGTAATAATATAATAAACCAATTTCATGAATTTATTTATTATAAAAATCTTAATTAATTTATAATGAAATTAGAAATAGTTTTAATAAAATCCTTTTATTTTATGGTTTTAATTTAAAATTTTATTTATAAATTAGAGAATTTTAATTGAAAAAAATGGATTTAATTTTATAAATAAACATGTCAAAGTTTAATTTGGGTGAAATTTGGTGGGTTTTTGGAAAAATATTGATTTTTATTGAGTATTGAAATATAACGATTTTCATAAAAAATATTCTATTTTTAATAAATTAAGAACATTAAAATACCTATTATATTTTCAATATTATTTGAAGAAAAATATATATTATTTCATTTTATATAAATAACTTAAACATGTTTGAATCAAATTAATATTGGATTTAATATAAGTCTGTTTTGGGGTTTAAAAAATATTTTTTATAAAAATAATATTAAATTACATAATATTTATCATTTTTTTAATTAGTATAATACATAATGAATAATATTTTAAATTAAATTTATATTTTATATATCATCAAATATTAATATAAATTAATAAAATTATTATTATAATTATTGTAAGAGTTAATATAATATAACTATTTTAAAATACACTTCTTGAAAAGCTATTTTTTCATTGTTTCTTCGTGTTTTTTTAAAACATTTATAAAATCCCTCACAAATAACTTGAGACATTATTTTGGTCATAAATACAATCTTGGAATAAACTAGTTATAATCATAATGAGGTTCTGTGGGAATAGTTAAACTCATAATTATTCATTTTTGTTTTTTTTCTTCTTCCACGTCCTTGAAACATTATTAATTTATGATTATATAAAAATTATATTATTTAAAATATTTCATTATTATTTTATTTTAAGGTAATTACCCATAATATTATCCTCTTTCATCAATTAGGTAACAACAACGTCGCTTCTGTGTACAGTAGAGTACCCCCACCTAAACAGATGTGGCACGTTTTCAGTTAACATATATAACGATCAGGAATAGTGATGGATATACCTTAAATATATGATAATAATTACTTAATAATACCTATTTATCCATAATATCAATTATTTACTTTTTTATTTTCAATTATGTTGGTGAGGCAATAATGTCGGTCGTGTGTCCGGCAGACAACTGCTTCACAATGTGATGTAATTTTCTTTCACTATCGCATTACATGAAAGGTAATAATTATAATTTTAGGTAATACATTTATTATATATGAAATAATTATAATATTAACGAAATATGTATCAATATTAATATATAATATATCATTTTATTAAATACATTTTCACTCAATGAAAAATTATAATGTTGTTCACGTACGTGTCGACTATCACCATCAAAAAGTGATGTGACTATCTTTTAAACAAAAAATCACATGAACCATGTATATGTTTGAATTTCGAGAAAAAATATCATGCATATTTAATTATTATCTTTATTTAAAATTAAAATATAACTCCCCTATTTTCTATAATGATTGTTGAAAAATTGAAACATTACTTATGTTAATATATCACCTACAATCTCCATGATCGTAACGTAGTTCAGTTTTGTAACCATATTTGATGATTGGTCATAAAAGTATAAATTATGTATAAAAATAATAATGATTTCATGATTACTATTCTGATTTTTTAAAAACAATTTTCCCTTTCAAAATATACCACCCACCAAAATCATTTTTGACCCATAAGATGAATATGGTCAGAACATTTGATGCAGAAATATTATTTATGTAATAATATATAACATAAAAATAAGTGTACAAAAATTATTAATAAACATGATTTTTTTGATAAAATATATAATTAATGTTTTTTTATTTAGGAATATAAAGTGCATACTTGATGAATCGAACCAGATATAAGGGACTTCATCACAAATTATTTTCATTGAGGCATATGTTGATATT
The DNA here is from genome assembly GCA_963277665.1 of Viscum album. Classification (NCBI taxonomy): domain Eukaryota; kingdom Viridiplantae; phylum Streptophyta; class Magnoliopsida; order Santalales; family Viscaceae; genus Viscum; species Viscum album. The sequence continues at coordinate 1,267,377,613 of OY728160.1, forward strand.
ATGATCCAATATTATTTTATGAGGTGTATATATATATCCCCTTTGACATGTTATATAAGGAATTTATCTATTATGCAGGTACTTAATGTTTTTTAATCGAATAATATCATGGGGCTTATGGTTCAAGTATTTTCAAAGTAGCATGGGACATTCCTTTTATAAAAATATATTTTATAGTTTGTTATAGATATATTTTTCATCAATGTATATATTTTTAATATGATTTTATAACAGTTTTTATATGGACAGAAAGGATTTTTAAATTATATTTTATTTCTATTTTTACTTGTTTTAAAAAAATTAAAATGGAATATTGTTTATCTTTTATATGGAATGTTTTGAGAAATGTCAAATGTAATGTTTTATTTTTTTACTTATACATCTACAATAACATTTCATTCAAATATGAATATTATTTTATTTCTATCTTCCAATGAAATAATTTATTATTTCATAAATGAAACCCTAGTTTCTCGTTTTGGGTATTTATCAACTTAAAATGTGGGTTTTTAAAAAAATGGTTATTTTGATATCCAAAAGGTTTTTTCATATGGATTCAAATGTGTTTTTCAAAGGGGTTTCTGTTAAAAATTTTCAATATAAAATTCTTCTATGCATAATTAGTTCCGTGAATTTTTTCTATAATGGCATCCCTAAGATAGTGCTTGCTGAGAAAATATCCACTTGTATGATGGGTGTGCCCAAATAGAACTCCATTTAATTGGGTAATGATTATGTCCTACAAATAATAATATTAGAAGTGGGTAATATGGTTATCTCATATTTAAGTGTTCTGTAAGGGTTTTATGAGATGATGTACTAGGGAGTATTCATTACTTTTATGTTATTTTTAATTATTTTTTATAGAAATAAATAGTCATCAAATGATATGAAAAATGACCTTTTTCAAAAAACGATTAATAAATTTCATGGTAAACTGTAATGTTTTTATGAAAATTAGTTTCCTGGGTTTTCTTATTTTCACATAGCTAATATTTTTCTTATTTTTATGTCCCATACTATGAATATTTTGCTCATACTATGCTTTTAAAATGCTTTTTGTAGGATTAATGGGTGGGTGAGGGAAATAAAAATGTCAAGTTGAAATTATTGATGAATTTTCATGAAAGAAGAGCATGTTTTGTTTTAAATGTTTAATATGGTTAAAAAAATGTGTACTAATAAAAAGTGTCCACTTTGTATTATAAGGTTTTTATATATATTATTTGTGACTTAATATTTTAAAACACTAAACCTAAAGAGATCCTAAAATGTAAGAGATTGAATTCTTTAATTAAAAATCAATATTATTCAAAGTTAATTAATGGTTCCATATATAAAGATAAACATATGATAAATCAAACATGAAATAATACCATCATGTATGAATCCATGAAAAATTTAGGATCTTGACTATAGGAATATTTTCAAGGACACAAGGAGGAACAATAATCTCAGAATACCATTAATCATACTGATATTTTTTTCTTCCACAATCTATCGATGTAAGAATAATTATCCACAGTGGTTCCACACGCACAAAGGTTTTCATATTTCAACAACATTACACACCCAAAGTACACATTCTTTTATCTTTTCCAATAATCATAACTAAAACATTACGAAAATTTTATAAATAATTTTCACAATTGAATAATTATGCTTCCATGGTTGATAATTTATTTTAGAGATAAATTCATCTTGAGAAATTTCATCGAACAAAAGTAGTGCATAAATATTTCTTTATTGAAAACTCCCTTTTCAAGCCATCGATGATGAATTTAATAAAAAAACATCCTTGATATAAAATAATTCATTTATAGGAATTAAAATAAATTTATTTACAACAAAATTAAGTTGATCATGAGATGAAAAAATTTTAAAGCCACACATACCATTCCAATGGAGGAAAACTAGTTACCTTCAAAAATTGATATTGGAATCAATTAAATCTTTTCCTCACAAGAATTGATCAGAGAGAAACACTGTAAATTATTTTTCTAAATCATAAATTATGTCATCATACAAATTATAGGTTCACATGACATAGAGGATATGAGATAAGGAAGGTAGATCATGAAAGTGGAGAAGAAAACAATAGAGAAACATGGAAACTATAAAGATATCTATCAAGATCCTTGGGGATTCATAATGGGACAAAGGGGAGAACCACCAAGAGCATAAATGAGTGGATGGATCGGGACAATACGGAATAAGGGGACACTAGAGGTTAAATTGAGTGAGTACATCAAGGATATTTTCTATTTTTGATAAACCCACATCGGTCACATGGCTAGGACGCATAGTTAGATAGATTATGCATGAACCAAGTGGTATTTACCTATCAAAGAAAAATAATGTTCATGGTCTCCTAGGAATGTCTATATTGTTAGGGTAATTGAGAGCAGGTAGTGTGTCATCCCTTAGAATCAAACCATACATAATAATAATTTTTAAATACACTAAAATATTTTAATTAACCGTTGTTAAACCAAAAAATATTCCAGTGGAAATCATAGATCCATCACAAATGGTTACAACTTGGTTACTAGTCACTGTGCATAAATCATGTGTCGGACCTGTTTTCACCAAAAAACAACAAATTCATTACTACTAACTCTATAAATCCGTAAAAACCTAATGAGAGATAATTTAGCCCCAACAATATATAGGTACGACCCGAGAGGTATCACGATTCTCCCCACAATGAAACTTTCTTCCCAAAACAGTGTTGAAAAACATGAACTCACAATGTGTAAAGGCCACCACAACCTCATAAACACATCCTTCAACCACATCATAGGTCTATCCCATCTGAACTACCATAGTACACATACTATGGGAATAACCTCACCACACAACACATTATCCAATTGATCCATAACCTAAACTAATTTTCTATCCCCTGATTTATTAGTCTCAAGACCAACATACTCCCTTTCAATCACATGGGAGAGGTCTAGTTGATACCTATTCGGTCAGAGACATAAATTACAATGTGAATTAATGTCAAGAAAAGAGGAAAATCGAACAGAAACTACTATTCAATGTCATTCAATGATCTCTAAAGGGAAAACAATCATTAGTGACAACATACCCTTCCTAACCAAATGTTGATGTCCAAAATAAGGCTAAATCGAATGAAATCCCAAAAAACACCTACTAAAAACATCATCTAGTAATGATGATGGTCTGCATAACATTTCTAGGGGCTTCAAACTACTATGAACTATTATCAAGATAAATTCATGATCCCCATCACCACTGGAAAAGACTCAATCCCACCAAATACTATTCACATATACTTTCCTAACATCAAATAGATCTATAAGGTCATTCGTATGATATTTCAATGTGCATGTACTTAATATTTTCTTGTTAACTATTATTTTAGTAATTATTTAATAGTGAAGATACTAAAACCAGAATACACAGAAATCTTGCACACATGCCCAATGCATATCATCTATAATTGGATGATTTTTCTGATTTCAAAATTCATAAGAAAATTGAATATCATGATTGAGTTTTATTGAGAAAAAATTTTATACAGTAATACTTTCCAAAATTATAATTAAATACTTTAGTATATTCTTTATTCAGTAACTACAGAGACACCAGGGATATTCACACCACCTATACCCTAAAATTTTTTATTCCCTTCTACAAAAAACTCTTCATTAGTAAGAATTAAATGAGTTTGATTCATTAATTAGTTATTGATTAGCCAAATCATTTATTCATCCCCACTAGGAGTTTATTGTAGTCTAGTGACATATTAAATATTACCTTCATCAAATATATATAATTTAATGGATAATGCCATATATATGGAAGAGAATCATGATATAAATTCTTCGATTGAAAAGATCATTTTGATTCTCTATGATCTATGTATCTATTCTTAAAACGTATCGGTAAACCGTGAGTGTAAATATTAACTAGTCATATATTCATGACTAGCCAAACTCAGTATCAGATCAAATGGAATAAATAACTACCTTAAAAGACACAAAACACCATTGGAAGACCAACATCAGAGATTGCAGTCCCACAACTGAATGGTTTCATTATAAAACTTCCAACTGGTATCCACTGCATGCCTTAAACGAACTCAAATATAGAAGGAACCAAATTTCGTAGAAGCTGATCATACAATCACATTAAATCCTTATTCAAAACCAAGATAATTTATGGAAAGTTCTTCACCAATGATCCCTCCACCTTTGATTCCTGCATATCCTGCATGGGTAATCCCTTGCTCATATTTTCTGTGAAAAACAATTGTATTCCATGAGTATAAATATTATCTAAATCAATGTTTTAAGATCACTTCACCCTCCATTTCTATCGTAGTATTAGATTCATATGGGTAATGTTATTGTCTAGGATTTTATGATAAGAATATATAATCAACTGCTCATTTATGGGATATTTTTAACATGTTCTAAGATCATGTAAAACAATCCTCAAATTAAGATGGATTTGAGATAGATTCACTCCATGAGGGAATAAGTTGATAAATCATTAATCCATCAACCATTTTCCTAAAAACCATAAATATCCCAACTTGATACCTAATACATTATAGTAACATTTTCAAGAACAAACCGGGATATGTATGAATCAATGTCAAAGCTGATTTTAACATAAATTGTAGCCTTTAAAAGTAGTTATAGGTTCTAGAATATCAATCATGGGGCTATAATTATAACATATTCCTAACCTAGGTCTCCCCATCATTTGGATTCAATCGAATTACTATAATAGTGAGGAATTTTCTCAATACAAGATAGAATCAATAAGTTAACTATGGTTTCCAATTCTATTCAAAGGACCCCCCCAATATCTCTTTCCATACCCAAGGGAATCTAATAAGATTTCAAAATATTTATCCCAAAAAGTTGATATGAGATATAGCCTAGGAAAAGGAACCATCCCCAAAAAATGTTCAAATGATCAACCCGTCAAATTACCCCAAATAATCATTATGATTGCATAATCTAGAACTCTAGATCCACCATTTCTTTTATAAACATTATATGGGAGAAATAAATATCATGATAAAAAAGAAATGACATGGATCTAGCCCTGGTTCATGACACCATATTCATGAAAACTTATGTTTGTAGAATTAAAACAATTGGATCTCTCACTCTAATAGATAATAATCATAACTCTATCGAATTCTATATCCCATATAGTTACTAAACCAATCCCAGTTACATAGGAACATACCTAAAGGATCACCATGTTTAGAATTGCAAATCCAAAAATCCTGGAATAACATCTACCACACGTACATCCTTAGTAACAACATTCAAAAAGTGAATCAGTGAAATGAGGCATGAATAAATTTGAGTTTTTTTCTTCTCTCAATGATGTAGCTCAAATAGGATATCATAGATCTTGCATAAAATAGGATAACCCAAAACCATATCCACATAAAATTTATAGAGTGTGAAACTAGATGGATTGTCACCCCAATCATAGGATGCATCCATTATTTCACTCACCATGAAGAATACTCATAATCTAAGAAAAATGGTCTATATTGGAAAAACTATCCAACTAAACCACTATGTTTATTTACCTTGTATAAAAAATAAAATTTATAGAATAGATAAAACTAACCATTACAATAAAATCCTAGGAATTAATAAAGATAATGTGAAAAGGCCAATCATGATGAATGTACCTCACACAATCTCCTAAACTCTCATGAATAATATATAATGCCCACAAAATTTTATTCATTCTGGTTATTTCCTTGAAATTATATCAAGAAACCCATACACACAAGAAAGGATTATGTCAATCATATAGATGAATAATGTAATATAACACTTATATGGATGTATTCCTAAAACCCCACGAAATGATTGAAAACCTCTTTAAAAATACTATTAAATTCAAAAACATTGAAACACCATTTGAAAAGGATTTACTAAAATACACAATTCTAATGTAATCCTATTTTATAAATATTATAAATTCAAATGAGAATCACTTCAGAACTCTTAAATTAAAATAATAAACCTATCACCCTTGATAAAAAATAAGTAAACATGATTTATTTCCACCATGAATCTCATTATCCAAATTTTAAATTATTTAAAAGAAACCACTATTTAACCCCTGAACATTTTTCATGAACAAATCATGTTATAAAACTAGTTTTCCTAATAAATTTGAATCAACAATTGAACTATCATTTCTTTTTTAAAAATTATTATATATTTTAAATTACATGTTGAAGATAATCACATGTTTTTCTATAAAACAAAAAACCCACCTTTTATAACATTAAGTTAAACGAATATTTATTTAATGACATTAAATAATTATTAAATACAGTTCTAATGTGTGTAATATTCTTTTATTTAGATCATTAACCAATTTTGATACCAAAACATTTATTAGGATTTAATGATTAATCAATAATTTTATAGCCATGAGTTATAAACCACGAATTATTTAACCTTATTTAAAGAATCAATTTTCAAACTAAAAGAATTTTATAGTAAAGTAGTTTCTCCCACATTAACTTGTCATAACACACATGCAGAAAAACCCAGGTCATAATAGTAAATAAAACTAAATCTTGATATCATCATTATAAGGACCTGGCTTTAAACATTACATAATCTTGAATTAAAATGAATAATTCACATTGAAGATCTTTTCAGGATTAGAGTTTTCGAGAATTAGGTCGTAACATTTACATAACACCATGAATATTACTTGTAGACAATTGTACTCAATATCCATTATTTCAGAAAATAAATACATTTAAAAAAAACAGTCATGTCTAGTTCTATGTTTTAGACAACATGACTTTTCTTTGATCCCATCATTGGACCCTATTCATCTTTAAGTCATGTGGAAAACATTTCAAAAACATGGGATGAGAATAAAAAGCTCAGTAAGGGATATAAAATAATTAATGAATAAATTATCATATCAATAAATACAAAATAATGAAACAATACTTTTCAATCATAACATACATAATGAAATCATGAATCATAAAAGGTAACTTATAACATCCATATCAAGATTACATTGTATCTATCACAGCTATAGTGGGAGTCACACTTGGAATACCCATCACAGTATATTCCTTAATTCTCTTAGCATAAACATTAACATTTACCTCTGTCACATTACCCAATGCATTGGAGAGCTATCTAGGTCTCACCTGCACTAGTTTTATCATAGAACCACCCGTATACGTAAACAATGCCCAATATCCCTAACATATTCAAAACACATATAATAAACATTATGGAAAGATAAAATTTCCATATTTCAATCCCAATATATCAGTTCAAAATATTGACAAAATCAAATCTTTTATCAAACTATTTTCAAAACCATTTAAAATATTAAATAAAGATATTTTTGAATCAAAGTGTCCCATACCACATTGAAGATTTTAAAAGAAAATTAAATCTCAAAACATTCATGTCCATATGAATACATCCTTAAAACCATTTTTAAAACATGAAAATTAATGTGAAATATTTTTAAGAATAAACATTTAAAACGTTTAAAACGATATTTTATTTAAAGAGTTGTTAACAAAATTAAAGACCCTAGAATAAAAATAATTGAGGAATAAAATTTAATAAGAAATTAATAATAACATGAGAATAAAGGTATTAATGATATAATATGCCAAAGGATAGTATATACACTATATAAGAGTGAATTGGTGCATATCAACAATGAAGTCTCAATGAAAATATAAATTGAGATGAAATCCCTTTTAAAGACGTTATCCATAGATTAAGGATAAATCAATTACATAATTATGCGTGAAAAATATAAATACCCCCAATATAAATGGGTATTTACTGTAAAAAGATCAGAGGTTATTCACATATATTTATATCATCACATAATCATGATGTAGATTTTTATCCAAAAAATTTAAATTGGGTTAAGTAGTTTTCTTACTGAAATTCTACAGCCTAATGGCGTCACGTTAAAATTAAGAAAATAAGTTTATTAGAGAGAAAAGGATATATCATCACATGGAAATAAAAATTACATCAATAAAGATATATAATGACATATCTCAATATAATAAGATGTAAATTAAAATACATAAGAAAAATAAGTCTTTTAAAAAGAGGAGGGTGAAAGGTTCCCTTACAAATTTGGTAACTTAAGAAACATACACCCCATGAAAGAAAGATCACAAAATGTATATGTAAATTCCCATAAATTACAGTATATTACACAATGAATACAATAATGGGTAGTAAATCCACAACAAAAAAGGAAATAGTCTCCAATATAACAATAATCTCACTGGAATAAAAAAGTGATATGAAAAATCCATACCACATTGTAACCAATCGAGTAATATGAGAAAATGTTAATTACCACCAAATGAATAGCTGAATCACGTGAATATAAATAGAATAATGATAATACTAATCAAATTCCAGTACCCAATACACCACATGCAATAAATAAGTGGTGAAAAATTTAAATCTCATGGAATTAAAAGTGAGATAAGAAATCACTTACCTCGTGTCCAACATGACTCGTATGTTCCTTGTTCTTCATAAATAATAAAAATTATTTAATTTATAAATTAATCCTAACCTTCTAAATTTTTATTATTACTTTTATATCACTTATTACCTTGCATGAAAAATTAGTTAATTATTTGATTTCATATCGAACATTTTGTCGATGTTCGGAATTTTGAGTTAAAAATGTACTAGTTATAATTACAATTTGTCCATGTGGTCAAAACACCATTATCTCCAGAATGATATAAATGATTTAGATGTCATATATATCATATATATCTAGTATATATATATATATATTTATTTATTATAGTACATATCATTTGGAGATAATAATTGAAATGCACCGTTCATGGAGACGGTAAGCCATGCATATGCATGAACGCTACTTTCCTTTCTATTTAATATTTAATGGAATGAAAACTTAATGATACATAGGTATATTATAATCCCTATATAATATAATAGGATATATATGTTACATAATTTTATTATCTCCATCTTTATACATTCCACATAAGGAATTAACAAGTCTTATCACTTTAAGGGGGAGGTAGCCCGCACTTCCTCAATGAAATTATCATGTTTAAACTTATTGAAAACAATAACGGTATGTTTTTAAATAAATAATTACAGAAGAATATAGAAAAAAACATAACATATGTCATATATAAATACAGTTCCATATTAATAGCCACCATATGAGGCGGTTGGAGATAATTGAACAATCATCACTTCGTGAGGTGTTAGTTAGTCCACAGAAACATTAGGTTCTTCACCCATTAGATGGAGGTGTGATTAAGTGTAGTTCAAATACTTGTTAAAAAACATCCTAGTATATTTATGATAATGGTTTTATTACAAAATAATGGAATAAAAAGAGTTTATGGGGTTGGGGAAGTAAAATAAAACAAAAGAACTTAAGAGGAGACGTTACCTTAAAATTTTAGTAACTCCCTTGGTTTGAACCAAATGGGTTTCTTGAAGTGATTTCTTACTATTTTAAGGAATCTAGGATGAAGAGAGAGATTTTGGGAGCTTATTGGAGTAGAGGTTTCTTGATCCCAAGGCTTGATAAGTGTGAGAAATGGATTAGAAGTGAGGGCTTTTTATAAGGGAGAGGAGGGGCTCTTTAGGAATGTTTGAAACAATTATTTTATTATAACCACATATTCTGTTTCAAAAGGTCAAATATTCGTTAATATAAAATTTAAGATGAATATTGGACGAAATAAAATAATCCAATAATAAATGGATTGGTTTCTGGATATTGTTTTAATATTTATAATCTTATTTATTTAAATCATTTATTAATGACGTAAATATTGCATCATTATTGTGTCATTAATAATTTAATTTATTTGATGTTAAAAAATTATAAAAAAATACTGTGATGTAGGAAATTTTTTATATTTCCAAAAAATATTTATAGTCTAAAACATAACTTATATAACACTATGTAAAAATTTATTTACTAAAAGATATTTTTATGTCATTTTTGTCTTTACTTAAAATTAATTAATATAAAATGTCATTATTACTCCCATGTGGCTCTATGGGGTCCCGAATTCGACCCAAGGATGCCAATGGTAGGATGTGTATCAGTAAATATGATTAGGACACATGTTAGGGTAATTTAATATTATTATAATATTATATTTTACCCTTATTTATTATTTTTACCATTTAATCATGGTAAATAAAATATTTACTGAAGTAAATATTTAAAATGTCTAAATAAAACTTACCCATTTATAGAATTTGGACCTACTGATTCCAAATATGGAATCAATTTTAACAAATTCAAAACACAGAAGTGGAAGAAATTAATTTAAAATTAATTCCCGCTGTTAAAACAAATATCGTGTTTGTAAGAAATAATAACTATCAAAAGATTGACACTTGTTTATGTCTAATTTATAAATGAAATTACATCCAATGAACAAAATTAGATTAAATGGTAAAAATATATTCTAATTACACTTTAAATCCAATTAAAAAGATAATATAACCATATAAATAAATTATATTAATAGGAACTTTTGAATTAAAATACAATATTTTTCACAATTCATTAAAAATGAACATTATTAGAAAAATACCAAAATTTCAACCAAAGTAAATTTTGGTGTCCCGATTCTAAATAAAAATTTTATTTTTTCAAATATAACATATAAAACTGACAAAAACTATATTTAAACAGGGTTCGCTATTAAAAGGCAGTAAATCAACCTTTTAGTGAATATTTGAGTATTTATGATTAAAATCGAATTCTTTACTTATTTTAATCCTGTATCATTTATTAGATAAATTTTAAAATATTCAACAAACATATATAATCATATTTTTATTAGTTATATTCATTCCCTCCAATACAACATCTTGGCATTAATTACCATTTAAAATAAAAATATTATATTATTAGTGTGCAATGTAAGATTTCAAATAAACCCATTGATATTGTTTCCTTTAGAAATGGGGATGACCTTGTTTGTTTAAGGTTCAAACATTCCAATTGGTTTCTAATGGGTTTATTCGTAGAACCAGAAACATCCAATGATTCTATATCCATTTGGACCTACTTTCCAAAGGTAGGTGCTCATTAGTTATGGACCGATTAAGCTTAATAATTTTCATTGGTCGAGAGAATGGTATTTTCGATACATCACACCTTTTTGGGGGGAATTATTTTCGACTCCATGACTCTCTTTATAGATTTTAGTTATCTTCATGAATCATTATTAAATTACCAAGTATGAAAATGAGCTTTTCTTTAGATCTGAAAATCAATGATTGATATGTATGAGATTTAGAGAATCTTTTATATGTATTTTAGGTACATCCTTGATTGAGAATCATCTGTATTTGTTAGAGATTCTTAGTCAATGTTATCTTTCAAAACATTATATAGAAATCTCCTAGTCATGATGAAAACCATACTGCTTTTAAATCCAATCAGTGGGGCACTTGAAGTTTATTGTCGTTCCGAAGGACATGGATTATTTCAGACTATACCACAAAAATAGTCTTTCGCAACGCCCCCCATTTATCAGCACTAACGAAAAAGCACTGATAAAGGGGGGTGCTTTTATCAGTGCTCAAAAAAGAACTGATAAAGGGTGCCTTTATCAGCACTAAAAAAGCGCTGATAAAAGAACCCCTTTATCAGCGCTTTTTTAAAAGCACTGACAAAGGGTCGACTTAAAAGAAAAATTAGAAAAAATATATTAATACATTAATATATAAATATAGTTATATTGATATAAATATAATATATAATTTCTAAATATATTTTAGATAAGTATAAATGTACATTTACACTTAATATACTTAATCTATAAGATATTTAGTGAAAATGGATTCTTAAAAAATTTTAAAAAAATACTTTTAATTAATAATTTGATAATTATTATGTATTAATATTCATTTAATAACTATTTGAAGACTTAAAAAATTTAAAAATTTAAAAAATGATCCAAAATATGTTGAAAACGCAACTCAAACTTCAAACGGCCATAACTTTTGATCTAGGTGTCTGTTTGAGCTCTACCACATATCAAATCGAAGCCTGTGACGAGCACTACATCTCTATGACCTTGGGGGCCCCCGTTCAAGTAATTTTTAAGGCCAAAAGTGGCCCAAAAGGCCTCCAAAACTGAGTTTTTAGTCGGGGTACCCCGATTTTTTAACATTTTTTGGATTTTTAGCCTCGTTTAAGAGGGTATTATTGGATTTTTGGGTGGGGAATGAATATATTCCAAGGTATTACATTCATATTGATATTATTTATTTGAAATTTTATCATTTTGTATAATTCACTATTATTTATAATCAAATATATAACTATATGTACATATTTTTTATATATTCACACATAAAAAATAAATTTTTAAAATAAATAATTAAAAATAGTTAAATATAAAATATATTAGCTTTATCTAAATAATAAATAATATAAATGTTTTTTAAAATACCATTATATGACTATTTATATAACTACTATATATTAATATAACTATATATATATTAATCCAGTTATATATATATATATATTAATGTAACTACATATATCTTAATATCACAATATATATATATATATATATTAATATCACTATAAATATATATATATTCATATAACTATATATATATATATTAATATAAATATATATTACTATACGAATAAATATAACTCTATATATATATTTAATCATATAGGTATATATATATATATTAATATAACTATATATATATATCAATATAAATATAAATATATATATATTAATATAACTATATATATATTAATATAACTATATGTATATATATATTAATATAACTATATATATTTTAATATAACTATATATATATTAATATAAATATATATTTATATTAATATAACTATATATATATAAATATAAATATATATTACTATACAAATAAATATAGCAATATATATATATATATAGATATCAAGAAATAACAAACAAATCAAAATAGAGTAGTGGTAAGGGCTTAGGCGCGCAGGGGGGAAGCCTCGAGTTCAAAACCTACTGGAGGCAGAGGCGCGCACATGGGGGTGGATGTGGGGGGCTAGCGCTGATAAAGGGTTAAGGAGGTGTGGGCGGGGTGCTAGTGGGGGTGGAAAGTACTATTAAATGTGGGGGATCAAGCCCAATAAAGCCCCCCAGATGGGCCTGATTTTTTTAAATTTTTTAAATTTTTTTAAATTTTTTAAATTTTTTTAAATAGTTTTACTTTTATCTGCGCTTTTTAAAAAGCGCTGATAAATGGGTCCTTTATCAGCTCCAAAATGAAAGTGCTGAAAAAGGAAGAGCTGATGTAGGACCCCTTTATCAGCTCTAAAAAAGAGTTGATAAAGGGGTACGTTTATCAGTGCTTTTTTTGAGGGCTGATAAAAGGGGTCTTTATCAGAGCTTTTTTTAGCACTGATAAAGGGGACCCCCTTTATCTTTGCCGGCTTGAAAAATGATTTTCCTAGCACTGTTAAATTCCATTTTAGCATAGATAAAAGGCATATTTGTAGTAGTGAGAGTTGGGATCATACCTGTGGATGGGATACCTACGTATCCTTGTTTGGAAAAGGAATCAAAACCAACGTAGTTCGAGTAAGGTATTATGAGGTTTATGCATGATTGATTTCCCAAAGAATGATCTAATAATTACTTTGACACTCTAAGATCACATGAGTCATGCTCGGTGTGAGAAAAAAGATGTATTAGTAAAACATGGTGTTTTTTCCATGAAATATGAAATCATAAGAAATGATGTGGGGCTTATGTATGTATGACTGCCCAGAGAGTAGTAGATTGAGACATACATCCGGGACGAGCTCGAGAACAAGGTCAATAAATGTATATGTGCTTTATGGAGATTTGGATACATAACCTAGGACTTAATCCTGAGAAGGATTCACAAATTAGAAGGGACTTATGATAGAGTTTTATTCCTGAGAAGGAAGCCCATATAAAATGAAATTAAGACCCAGGGCTTACTCCTGAGAAGGAGGCCCATGTTAGGGGAAAATTATGACTGGGGCTTACTCATAAAGAGGATTACCATATTATGGGAACATGGACTGGGGCTTACTCTTGAAAAGGAGGCCCCGGTTAAGGGAGTTTAGAATTTGGGGCTTACTCTTAATGAGGATTCCCTCATTGGGGAACTTGGGGCTTACTCCTAAGTAGGATGCCCAAATTTGGGAACTTATGACTAGGGCTTACTCCTGAAAGGAAGGCCCAGATTAGGAAACATAGGACTGTGGCTTACAAATGAAAAGGAGGCCCATATTAGGAAACATGGGGCTAACTCCTAAAGAGGATTCCCAGATTAATTATCTTCTAATTTTAAAGGATGAGGTTGAATGAAAGAAATATCTAACCTCATTGACATAAAGTTATATAAATCAAGAGGTTTTGAGAGATTTTCCACAGAATTCATTTCAGATAAGGAAAGCAACGAATGAACCATTCCAAAAAATGGGTTTGAAGAGGGTTTTGAAGGCTAAATATTGATGAGGAGAGGTGGATTTGAAGAAGAGAGTTGAATAGGCAGGAGGGGCACCCAATAAGAGGTAGGTTCTCAAGTCTTTTTTAGGTGTGCATGTCCTGGTCGCACAAGTATACTTGCGCAACACATGTGTACTTGGGAGAGACTTGGATAAATCCCTTAGTTTTATGCGTAAAGGCTTCCAAAAGGGTGGCGCACAAGTTCTGTTGAAGGGATAAGGAAACACACAAGTGTCTTCATTTTCCTTAAGGGTTAGACACTTAGGCGCGGAAGTGTTGATGAATTTCAACACTTAGGCCTTGTTCCCAATCTTAAGATCTTCCATTCTATGAATGAAATTACCATAGAAGTGTTCCAAATACATCTAAAAGAGACTAGGGCTCCGAGAGCTTAAATTTGAATTTTGAAATTTTCCATCCCTGGAATGGGGGGGGCACATGGGGTTTGTATAGGCTACTAAAGACCATGGATGAAAATAAAATAGGGCGCACAAGTCACCTACACGGCCAATATGTGGAACAAATGTATACATGCACGACCATGATGAAATGTGTGTGGCCCATTCTTAAACAAATCTCTATTCATGCCTTAGTCAATCTTTTATGTTTCTTCAAAGGATGAATCTCTTTATGCTAAGGTATTCCACCTTTTCAGTCATTAGACTCTGTGACGGAAAGGAGTATAAAAAAAGTCCCCCCTAAGAGTTGGATCCTAAAGGATGGAGGATTTAACTCTAAGGTAAGGGAGAAAACCAAGGAATTACGGTGAAAAAGTTTTGAGCGCACAAGTGGAGGTGTGAAGGTGACATCCACTTAGGCTTTGGTGCACAGGGGTGCAGCCTTGCCCTATAAATATGTGGCTACTCTTGCGCAAAGAATCCGTATTTCAAACCTTCCCACTCTCACGATGAAGGTTTCTCTCATCACTCAAGTGTCTTGATTTTTTGCGGTTCATTGCTTCTGTTTATTTCAATTTTGTCCAGTGGTAGTTTGACTTGCGCGGTGATACCTACACTTCCAAACTTTCACGACAATGCTAGACTTGCGTATTGAAAATGGACTTTCGCTCCTTAATTCCATAGACTATTTTTCACTATTCTTCCCAAATTTAATGAATAATTGACTTACATAAGAGTAAATTATTCGACCTTTGTACAGATTCAATGCCTCCCATCATATTTGGAATGACTGATGAGATGGCTAGAAAGCGGATTGATGACATGATGAATGTCATTGGCCATGATTACTATAATATTTGCGAAAGAACTCTCCCAGATTTGGCCAAGTATTTGAAGAAGTATCATCTTAATTTCCCATAGAGAATCTACTTACCTTTGTATGTCCATGGTCATCTTCAAGGTGTCAACATTCTAGAATCAAAAAACAATCTCCTGCATTCTTGGATTCATACTTACACCAATTTTGCTTTGGAAAATGTCTTAGTTGGAGGATTATTTGTAAATGCTGGAACAGTGGAGAAGGACTACATAATGCATCATAGCCCATGTGACCCAGATCTGAAACCTCACAATCCTGAGTTGAAACCATATTGTTATCCCTCTATCTTCTGAAACTCTCAGATGGATCAATCCAAAGGCTGGAAGGAGAGATAGGACATCCTTCCTAGAGGAGTTGTAAAGACGGCTTGTATGTGGGAATATTGGGTGCAAGAAACCTGTGAAGATTTTTTAGAGGATCTTAAAGGAGCTGCAATATATGAAGTTGTCTGCGCTGGGAAGACATATGTCTATAGGAATGATAACTTTGTGTCAGAGTTAATCAGCTGCTGGAGCCTAGAAACCAATTCTTTACATCTGAATCATGGAGAAGTAGGCATCAGTTTGGTGGATATCTACAAGATCTCGGGGTCTCCAATTTTAGGCAATATGTATGATGAATTCATCCATCCCAAGGTGACTTAGAATGATTCGGAGAATACATTGGCTTTGACTCGATAATTAATGAAACTTTTCTACAAACACAAGAACTCAAAGACCTCAAAATCTCATTCTATAAAAGTTATTCATCTAGAGGAGTGGATGGATATGTTTCTTACCAAGAAGAATGAGATGGGACCCACTTGTACACGTCCTACAAACTACCCCGGAACAGAGAAGAGGGGTGCTTTTTGCATATTCTGGCTGACCCTGGAAGTAGGAGAATTTGAGATGTGGGGGTACAAATTGGATCAGAGAATCCCAGAAAAGACCCATCTGGTGGGATTATTAGCCTTGTGGCTCAGTTTTTATCTTCTTCATGTTAGGGATTCGAAGGGAGGCATCAGGCCTGGGACCTTCGTTGTTGCAGCCATGTTGGATGAGAGGAAAATGGCTGGGTTGACCACCCCCATTTTGGAAAATATTCACAGGAGCATACTCAATGTCTTTAAGGGTAAGCCTCCTTTGAGAATAGTTGGACCATTCTATGTTTTGTGGGGATGGATCACCACTCATTTCTGGACATATGTTTCATAGAACGGAGTACAGGTTCATGGAAGTTCCTTCAGGCCATCAGTGTAGGCATTTTTTGGAATTTCTCCATTAGATCTCAACTCATATGATATGAAGTTGAGGCTAAACATGTTCAAAGAATTACATTTATTTCATTGTGGGAACCCACCAACCGGGCATTTTGTTGATGATGGAACAACTGGCCTGGAACTGAGGTCATATATGCTGTCTTGCAGAGATGGTGTATTGCGTACCAGGATTGACAGAGAGATTATACGTGAGGCCTATTCTCCATATAGATTTTCATGCCAATTTAAGTGTCTACATCAGACTGTTGTATCCCCTATTGTGCATGTCAGGTCAGAGAAACTTCTGATGGTTCTCCGACAACTATGGTTGCTGAAAGCTATAGAGAATACCATGGTTGTGTTTGATCTTGTAGTTGCTAAAGCTGTAAGTAACTTGACTACATGGTATTCCGAGAACTGGGTAGTGTCATTCCATAAAGGTTTACTGAATCATCCGGTTCATCATGAGGGGAAAAAGAAAAAGAACTGTATAGAATGAAACCCTTCATCTGGAAGGTGACTCTTCTACCCCCGGAGCTGATTCACTGGGTTCCTCACCCAAGGCTGACTCACCGGATTCTCAGGATGAGGCTGACGATGCACGACGTGTGTCCAAGAAGCCTCGTGCCATATATAATCTTCTTACTAGAGTCAAGAGACCCACTCCATCGACTCCTAGAAAGTTACTTCATTAAGGAAATTTAATCTCCATTATTTTATAGATTAACAAGTTTCCTTATCTATGATTGCTGGAGATGGAAAGAAGTTGATGTCTAAGATTGTTGGACCCCCTTCTCAGCATTTTGGTAAACATGATGAATATCTATGACCAGAGGCTGTCCATACATGGCAGAGATTATATTGCGATACTGAAACCGCCTGGTTGGATTTATGAAAAGGGTTACACATCCCTGGAGAAGGGAATCTTTGGGCTTCTACTGATATCCGTTTTGAGGATAACCCCAATAAAGTGTGGGTTTACATTAGAGAGCTAGAGATGCTCAAATATTCCATTGATGATTCTATTCCAATAACCAAGTGGGTGAATGAAATGATGGATCGTGGCACAATTGAGGGGATTTTTGATTCCGTAGATAAAGAGTGGCACGATTACGTGGCTCTTGATGATGTATGTCTCTTTCCATGTTTTCATTGCAACTTGATTCCAGTTAATGCTTTGTTACTCAAGGAAATTACTTTCTTCATTCTATAGCTTGTAATGAAAGGAACTGTCGAGGTCCCTTTATCATAATACAGCCTCGGAAGCACTTCTATGGGAATTAAAAAGGTCTTTTCACTCTCCAATCCCTATATTCGTAGGTGATGATTTCAACACACCCAAGAAACCAAAGAAAAAAAGACATCGAAGATATAATTCCACAACTAAATGTTTCCTTGGTAGTGGTAAGTCCTACGGATAGTCCTGAATTTTAACTCATGAAAATATTGCTCATACTTCTTGGGATTGCAGGGTTTCATCATTTTCCCCTTCGAGGGCGAGGGCTGACCCTCCTCTAAGAACGATAGAGGGTATTGGTGAACAATCACAAGTTCATGCTGACTTGGATTCTCATGAAGAAGAGCCAACATCTGTTCCCAGTACTTCTCCTACTACTTCTACAAAGAGAGAAGAGCATGCATCTGGTAAATTAACAATGCTTCATAAAATAATGAATGATAACATCAAATGAAATCCATTCTGTGATACATTAGGTTCAAAAGATGCACCAGAACATTTGGGGGCCACTGAAACTGATGCCATAATTTTCTCTGAAGAAACTGTCTGGGGTCATAGGCTGTATGATGATGGTCTCCAAAAAGATACATCTAATGCTCCCATGGGTGAGACTAACCTGAAATATGAAATATCATGGAATGAAATGATGAAACTTGGTGCATCTTTTGAAGAATTTTTAGATCATGTTAAATTACTGTGTAATTTAGAATATTTTGGACCTGAGTGTTATCCTTCGTCCTGTTAAAATAACATCTTATTACTTCTCAGACCATGATTGGTTGAAATGTGCAGTTCCATCTGAGAAAGATACTGAACTTCCAATGCCTAAAGGGGGTGTAGACAACCCTACTATTTTAGAGAAACAAGCTCAAGTGGAGCTTAACCCAGTAGAGTTCCCTGAAACCCATCCTGTAAATCCTTTTGATTCTAGGAAAGATGTGGATGAGCCTTCTCATGTTGCTGATATACTGTTGGGAAAGAGATAATAATATTTATGGCTGCACTTAATTTCCAAGACAACTTAATCTACTCTTGTTATCCTTTGAGATCGACCAAAACATTGAATTGACTATGCAGGGACATCAATTTCAGTGGCTAGATCTGGAGGTGTAGTCTCAACCTCCGCCCCAACGGGAATTGAAAATGAAGTAACAAGGGTCAGGGGGGAAGGAGCTGAACATGGAACTTCACTATGTGCATTAATCCTGGACTATATTCCCCCTGTGAAATTGATGCTGAATCAGACCCAGAGGTACAAAAGGCACTCCAATTTTCACATTGCAAGGCATAACAGAACATATAGAAGATCATATCTGAAGTGCCTCTTGAAGAGCTGTCTTCGAAGATCCCGCGACTGTCATCCCTATTCGTCATGTTGAGACTTGGCGGTTTTGGATATCAAGATATCCATGTCGAGGTGAAAAAATTCATCTTAAGGAGGGAGCAGGATTAGAGGTACTGTCAAGATCTGACTAGAGTGATGCTATTGACCAATATCAGTGAATTTGAGGCTGCGGTGGCCCGAGAAGAGGCTGATCATGCTGCAAAATTGAAGGAGCTGAAGCATAAGATCAAGGAGAAAATTGTCTCGTAGATGCACCATCAACAATAGTTAGATTCTATTACTGGGGAACTTGACCAGCTCAGCAATTCACTAGAAGGAGTTCAAAAAATGTTATTAAATCCATTAAAGATGCTAAGAAAACACTCCATCAAGCTGAAAAGGGTGAATCTGGTCCAATGTATGAACTTCAAAAGGCTACTGATGAAGCTCGGGATGTCATAAATCAAATGAAGAGTTATGTTGAAAGCCTTTTGTTATTCTTGAAAAGGAGTAGAGACTCTAGTCTGTGGATGTACTTCCAACTCTTGTGCATCAAATGAAAAACATTTTCATATTCAATCATTTGTGACTGCATTCTCTTGCAACCTGCTTTAAATTTTTACCTAATCCAATGGGCCTAGAAATAATAGTTTGATTTTTTCTAGGATTATATAAAAATAACCCTTTAAACTTTGAATGTTTTTATTTTCTCAATATTACCTAAATCCTACAAAATTTACGTTTTGTGAGCTGAGACTTGACTTTTGTTTAGAGTTCCCTTATCTTTTGTGGGCATTTTAAAGTCATGAACATCGGACATAAAAATGCTAATGTTTAAGGTAAAATATCTTTGATCGAATGGATTAAAATTGACTCAATTCCTTGATAATTTATATGAAAACATATGACCATATTCAAGTATGCGGGAAAAAAAGTAAAATATAACTTAAGAAATTTTGAATCTGAGGAATGATATAAAGGGCTAAAATGCATTAGAAGAATTATTTCCCAATAATGATGTTACCACTATTTGGCAAACCCATTAGGGGGTTGATTTATGCAGGGCCACATAAGGGCATTGGCTACATAGTCAAATAATAACATCTTTTAGCTGACATGTCCGTTATTTAGAGTACTTATGTAAGGCCACTTAAGGGCACGTGCTGCATAGTCAGACAAAGGAACTCTCAGAAAATTTACTTTTCTGTTGCTAAAAAGACAGTGAATGTTTTTGGAGATTCAAATTTACCAAAGCATAGAGTCATCTATATCGATAGAGGTACTTGAATATGGAGATGACATTTCCAATCAATATTTGCAAATAATTGAATGAATGTCACTCTTGCGAAGGTTTGACCCAAATGCAGGGAAGGTAAATATAAACCATAGACTTAAATTCTTTTAGATCTTGAAAATTAGTATGGGACAAATATGTTAAGGATGGATATTTTTGTTGATCCCTACATATTGTTGTTAAGACAAATAAATACAAAAGAGCTTTTCCTCCAAATAATGAAATTACCACTATTTGGAAAACCCGTTAGGGGGTTGAATTATGTAGGGCCATTAATGGGTATTGGCAACATTGTCAAATAATATCATCTTTTGGCTGACAGGTCCGTTATGTAGATTACTTATGCAAGGCCACCTAAGGGCATGCGCTGTATAGTCAGACAAAATAATTCTCAGGTATCAATCATTATATAACTAGAATTCAAGAAAAGGGTAATGGAAATCTGGAAGTATTTATGGTTAGGAGTATGACACATGAAAAATGGGGTTTGTCGAATGAATAAAAGAGATGGATAGACCAATGATGACCGTAATCATTTTGTGGATGGGTCCTAAATTATTTTACTGGACATCACTATGTATCCCATAAGGATGATAATCAATCCATACATAGTTCATGAAATATAGTTTAACGTCATATGGGAAGAGAGTATAAGTGATCTTAGTTTAGTGTCATAGTGCTCGGACCAGAATAAAGATTACACAGTGTGTGTTTTATAAACCTGATGTGAATAAAGACTAGGGTTTTCATAGCACATTCATGTTTTCACAAGGGGACTTTTCAGCCAAGGTACTAAAAGTGGAATTTGGGGTTAGTCCAAAATACTTGGAGCCAGATTCGAGGGACGCTCGAATGTTCCTACGTATCCCATTAGAATGGGAATCAAGCCATACGTAGTTCTTGAAATACCCTCTATACAGATTTGGTTCTTACATGTGAAGGGTGAAAGGGTACTTTAGTGCAATGACAGTTTGACCCAAGATTTAAGTTTCGGGAATTTCCATGTATGAACGTAGTCTTTGGAATATAACAAGACCGTAGATCAATGTCAATAACGATTCCCTCTCAGGTGAGGGTGTCAAAGAATGTTGTAGTTTATTGTCCTATAGGACGAATGTGCATATAGTTTAACGTCATATAGAAAGGATGATGGTGAACCAATGTAAACAATATTGGTTTTGAGGGGAAGCTTCACGAATTAACATCGTATGAGATGGAGGTGAGCCGATGTGAAGATTTTGGTTTTGGGATTGAACCTAAGGAGGTACGCACCCAACCTAGAAGGCAAGGATCAAATTCTTCGTAGTTCAATTGAAGAATGATTTGGTGATCAAGTTGTTCTTGAGGAAAAAGACCTTAAAAATGGTGTTGGGACTTACACATGGTTAGCGGCCCAGAGAGAGTGTTATGATTGAAGTTTACTCTAAGCTCATGTGAGTCATACTCGACATAAGAAACAAGAGGTAGCAACAACATTAATGATGCACAGTTTAATGTCATGTAGGACATATAAGGGACTAAACACAGTTTAACATCATGTTGGATGATGGAGGATTGAGCAGTTTAATGTCTTGTAGTAATAACATTGGGGACTATGCAGTTTAATGTCTTGTAATGAGGAAAACACAGTTTAACGCCATGTTGGACGAATTAAGGGAATTTTTTATAGTATAAACGTCATGAAGGATGATCATGTACAATTTAACGTCATGTAGCACGTATAAGGGACAATACTGTTTAACTTCATATTTGACGATGAAGGACTATGCTGTTTAAAGTCTTGAAGTAAGGACTATGGTGCTGCATAGTTTAGAATCATGTAACATGGACGACACAATTTAACTTCATATTGGACGAAAGGGTGATCTACAGTTTAGCATCATTGAGCTATGACGTCATAGTTTAACGTCTTGTTGGACAAAAGGGTGTTGTATAGTTTAGCATCATGTAGCTAGGACATCACAGTTTAACGTCATGTTGGACAAAATGTTACTGTATTGTTTTTCTCCATGTAGCTAGGATGTCATAGTTTGACTTCATGTTGGATGAATGGGTGTTGTATAGTTTAGATTCATGTAGCTAGGACTTCACAGTTTAACGTGTTGTTGGACAAAAGGGTGTTGTACAATTTAGCATCATGTAGCTAGGACGTTGCAGTTTAACGTCATGTTGGATGAATGGGTGTTGTATAGTTTCGCATCATGTAGATATGAAATCTTGTATTTGTGTTATAAAAAATACTTCTTCAGAAATATTGCATTGGTTGGAGTTGTGATGAGTTCTCCATCCATTGAGATTAAAGAATAAGCTCTATTGGAGTATTCCTTATGTATTGAGTAATGTCCTTCCCACTTTGGTTCATTCGTTGGATGTTTCATTCCTGATATCACTAGAGTACTGAGAACCCATACAAATTCTCCTTGAATGAATGAATGAAGAAAATCTTTTTTTGTTGAAATATCATGCTATTCGAAACTGATAGACTTCCAAGTGATGCAGAGTGCCCAATCTTTTCTCATCTAATCATTCCAATTCATCCAATCACTTTTGTGATTGTTCATTTGTAGATGAATGATCACAAATGGATACTCTGATAGAATTTAATTGAACTTCATTGGGAATGACTGCTTCTGTTCCATATACCGATGAATTCGGAGTTGACCGTGTAGCAATACGGGTGGTGGTCTGATAAGCCCATAAAGCATAAAAAAGTTATCAGGCCATGATTTCTTATCTTTATCCACCATCATTTGTAGTATGTTTGAAAGAGTCTTATTGGAGGCTTCTATCTTTCCATTGGCCGCTGCATGATACCTAGTTTAATGGTTGGATTTGATGTTGTATTCTTGATACAACTTCCTTACCTAGGATGATTAGATGTTTGTGCCATTGTCTGTCAATATGGTATGAGGGACACCAAATCCGGTAATGATGTTAGACTTGATGAAGCTAACAATTCTTTTAGAGAAAACTTCATTGAGATGTATTGCCTCTTTCTATTTGGAAAAGAAGTCAGTAGTAGTAGGAATATACTTAAACTGCTTGGATGTAGCCAAAGGGTAAGGTCCTACTACATCCATTCCCCACATGGAGAATGGCCAGGAGTATTTAGCTGTATGAAGCAACTATGGGGGTTGATGAATGAAGTTGGCACATACAAGGCAATAATGACAATTCATAGTGAAATCAACACAATATTATATCATTTAAGGCCAAAAGTATCCAAGCCTTAGAATTTGATCAGACAGTCTATGTCCAGACTCGTGGGAACCATAGACTCCTACATGTACTTCTTTCATGATAGCCATTCTCTCTTCACAATCAATGCATTTGAAGACAATTCCATCAAAACTTCGCTTGTAGAGAATTTTTTGGTGATATGGGTTATCATAAACAGTAAAATTGACCACATGTCACCAGATTTGTTCATTCCCAGCTCTATCAGGTGGGAGTGTTCCATTTTGAAGGAATTCCCTGATAGGTTTCATCATTCCTGTAGTATGACCATATGGTTCAGAAATGGGACTAATTTCATTGATTTCCTCGGTTCTGATTTGTACATAAGGTGAAATTGTACGACGGTGGGCATACTAATGATTGTTTAATCTTGAATTGGATCTTCCAGAGCTGTGGCCACATTAGCCAATGCATCAGCTTGAGCATTTTGTTATCACAGGACATAAGACAATGTCAGTTCCGAATGAAATTATGAAATTAACTCTATGACATAATAAAAAAAAGGGATTAACTCTTCTTTTATGTTGGCATAATCCCCATTTACTTGTTTGATTACCAGGTCTAAATCATCATTCACTTTTATGTGATTCACTTGTGCCTGAAGTGACAACTCCAATCCTGTGATGAGAGCTTGATATTCTACTTCATTGTTTGTACTGCCTTCCAACAATAATAAGGAACAGGGTAACACTTCTTTTTTCAAGGAAATGAGTTCAATTCCCAGCCCATCTTTGTTGATTTTAGGATCGTCCATTCTCTTCACTGTTGGACTTCTAGAATCACCATCAAAGTACATTTCCCATGTTTGAATATTATCGTGAATAGATAATACTTCCTCATCAAGAAGTTCAGTATCTAAATATGTATCTTCGACTGAATGTTGTTCCGCAAGAAAATAAGCTAGACTGTGGCCCTTCATTGCCTATTTAGACACATACTGGATGTCAAACTGCTGAAAAATAACTACCCACCTTGCCAGACATCCTATAAGAATTGGACGACTAAGGATGTATTTGATCGGGTTATTGTGAGATACTAATTGGGCCTCATGATGTTGCTGGTACTGTCTCAATTTCCGAACTACCATGATTAATTCTAGGCATCACTTTTCAATAATTGAATATCGGGTTTCTGCTTCAAGCATAGTCCAACTGAGATAGTAAAGGCTGTTTTCATTCCCAGCATCATTCTTATGGGCCCAGAAGGCAGCCAATGATTTCTCTAAAGATGTCACACAGAGGATAAGTGGTCTTCCATCAACAGGAGGCATTAATACCGGTGGATTCAATAGATATTTCATGAGAATATTGAATGCATCTTGAAATTCTTCAGTCCACTAGTAAGTGACTCCCTTCATCATCAATTTGGTGAGGGGTAAACATTTTCCTGCAAGATTGGCGATGAAATGCCGAATATTGGATAAGTTTCCTTGATTTCCTCTCAATTCTCTAAAATTTAGAAGAGGTGACATAGCATGGATTGATACGGTCTTCTCAGGATCGACTTTAATTCCATGATGGCATACAACAACGAAATGAAATTTTCCTGAGGTTACCCGAAAAGCACATTTCAAGGGGTTCATCTTCAAATTGTGTTGTCGAAGTTTGTGTAATATGATTTCCTAATCAGTTCTGTGATTAGAACATTGTTTGGATTTAACTACCAAATCTTCCACGTAACATTCAACAAATTTCCCTAAAAAGGGTTTGAAGATACGGTGCATGGAACATTGATATGTTGTGCCTGAATTCTTCATGCCAAAAGGAATTACCCAATAGAAAAAAACACATTGAGGGGATCTAAAAGTTGTAGATTCTTCATCTTCTGGAGCCATTTAGATTTTATTATACCCAAAATATCTATCCATCAAGGAAAGTTCCTCATAGCTATTTGTTGCATCAATTATGAGTTCTGTGATCGGAACTAGAAAATAATCCTTGGGACAATTCTGATTAAGATCTCTAATGTCAATGAAAACTCTAATTTGTCCATTCTTCTTTTTCCCAGGGACAATATTATCCAACCATTTGGGATATTGAACTTCTCTAACGAAGTTAGCTTTGATAAGCTTACCCACTTCAGCTTCAATTTTGGAAGCATAAGTTGGATGTGTTCTTCTTGCAGCTTGCTTATATCCTAAATGTTCTTCTGGAAAACCCAAATGATGAGTAGAAACATCGAGATTAAGCCCTGAGATTTCTGTATAGTTTCATGCCAATATATCTCGATTTTGCTTTAAAAATGAAATGTACATTTCTTTCTTTTCAAGAGTCAGGTCTGCACTAATTAAATTGGGGCGTGGTCATCTTTTGTACCGAGATTTATTTCTCTGAGTACATCCACAGTGGTAGAGATAACCTCTTAAAATGCTGGAGGAGCATCTCTAAGATCTTCCTATTCTACTTCATCACGTGTTATTTCTTCTATTTCTACATGAATAGTATATGATGAAGAAATATTTCTATGATCAAGAGAGATGTTAAAATTTGAACATCTTGAAGAATAGGCTACCATTTCTAACCTTATTAATGATGAAGGGTCTTCCTTGGGTAATAAAGAGGAGATGACATATTTGGAATGGACATCATCGTTCATCTCTGACATTACTATAATTTTTCTGGTCTGGTTGGTAAAGTATAGAATTACTGGATTTTAACAGATGAAATGAAGACATCTCCAATTGAGCTTTCATCATTGCTTGCTGAATCACCAATTTCTCCAATGCTATCTGGCTTGATTGTCGTAATTGAAATTATGGAAGATTCCATAAGAGTATTTCGATTGGGGCCTATCCGGTCAATTTGACTGATAGGGAACACATAATCTGTACTCTCATGTATGAGTGGTTTTACTGTAATCATTTCCAAACCATATAGAGCATTAATTTTGGTAACTTCCTTGGCCTTAGATACCTCCTTTCCCTCCATGTGATAGAATTATGCCTCAATTTATTGAGATTCACATGTTTTGAATGGGGCTTTATCAGCATAAAGTGTCTCAATTTGACCATTTATACAATATTTGAGGCATTGATGGTGTGATGAAGGTATAACTGCATGTTGATGTATCCAAGGTCATCTGAGAAAAATGTTGAAGGCTGTGTCATGAAGAACAACCATGAAATTTGAATTGGATACAAGGTCTCCAAACTGATTTCTAAGTGTGATCTCTCCTAGAGGTTCATGCTCATTTTTATCATATCCTTGCAACATCAAAGTAGAAGGAGATAAATCAGATTCGGTGGGGACCAATCGATGAAGTGTACGACTAGGGATGAGGTTAACTCCTAAACCATTATCAATGAAAACTCATCGGATGTCTACATTAATGACCTTACTAGATAAATACAATGTTCTAATATGTCCAGTCACAACATCATCTTCATCTTCATTTGTAAAAGATATCACTGCATGACATTCTGCAGAATCATTCTCTACATGGTAGACTTCAGCCGCATCAATTTCAGTTTCAATTTCTTGAGGGCTTGACAAAGCCTCAATGAGTGCCTCCCAAATATCCTTTGATAGATTCAAGGAATCTATAATTGATAACTTTCCCGGTACTTGGGCCAAATGTTTTATGACATCATACTTTTGGTCCAAAGGTCTACGTTTCCCAATACGAACATGCAGTTTCGAAGGTGCCTTAGAATTTGAGGCTTCTTGAATCAGAGTAGGAGTTGGAAATACTCATAGCTTTGGAAGATTAGACAGACTAGACCTATATTCTTGCTGAGAGGAAGAAGGTGTAACCTCCAACTGATCCTCCAAAATAACTATGCTAGGACTAAATCTGCCTTGTGTGGAAGAGCATGCTTGTTCTTGTTGATCTCGCTGAAGGGCTCTGCCAGGAGTTTGTGCTGTATAAATAGTTCTAGTAGGGGTATGATTGAAATAGTGGCTTTTGGGATATCCAGGTCTTCCTATATATCTTAGACCTCTGGAACTCACTCTAATTCCTCTGTTTGATATAGGGAACTCAGGCCCATTAAGATCAAAACTATTACTGGAATAAGGATCTATTAAGTGAATTTTATTAACATATCCAAAAATCAACTCTACATAGGATGAAGACCATGTATGATTAGAAAATTTATGTTTTACCATTTTGTGGGGTGGTTCCCATGGTTTTTAAGTAGATGCATAAAATCTTCCAGAGTTGAAGATAACTTGGGATTTGACATGAGCTCATCTTTTCCTGACTGCTCTTCTTCCTTTGAATTAGACCATTACATTGAGGATTTTCCCTCTGATGAAGGGGGTATTGTTGTGGAATTCAATGAAGAAGACACAATTTGTTTCTTCAATTTAATTCGTATAATGGCATGAGTTCGGTTGATCATTTTCCAGACCATCCAATCATCATATTTGTGCGTATTTTTGTTTTTGACTTCTTGGAACTCACCTTCTTCATTTGTATCTATAGTAGTAACACATGCTACTTGGGATGAATAAAATTTCAGTTTGACCTGTCCCAAGTCCACCATCTTTTACAGTAGGTCTTTGAAGACAAAACAATCTTGAATGGGATTCCCTAACCGCTGATGAAATGGTAAATAGATGGGAGGGTCTTCATCTCCTTCCTTGTTCGGCCTTTTAGGCCTTGGCAACTTAACCAAATTATTTTCCAGAGCTGAGATGAGGTATCCATGAACTTTTTTATTCCGAAAAGAATAAAATTTGTTCTTAAAGTCTTCAAACAATTTCCTCCTTTGATATCTTTGATCGTCTTGATGAAACGACCTCCATTGTTGATGCTCAGTAGGTAGAGCCCTTCGGTAAGATGAAGGATTTGAAGTAGAAGCGGCTACATGTGCCTATTTAAGCATAACTGTAGCAGTCTCTAATTTAACCATTCTCCTTCCTGGAGCTGATGGAATTACCAAAGTTTTACCCATATTACTCATAAGAGAGTCCTCAATCTACTGAGTGATTGATGTAAGGTCTCGAAACCCTCCTGTGTATTTCATAGGGATCAACACTATGTGTAATTCATCACAAAAAGTTTCCACACAGATCAGCAACAACTCTTCCTGAGGGAGTGCTATGCTTAAGGAATATATTAATCACTTCCAGTGAGCAATGAAATCTGAAACTCTTTCATTCTCCTTTTTCTTACAATTTTTAAGATCTAAAACTGTTGTCTTTGGCAACGTTGTGCTGAATTGAAGAAGGAATCATTGGTGGAGATCTTCCCACCTGGTAATTGACCATGATTACAAACTTGTATTCTAGACAAAAGTAGGCCCTTATAATGAATATAAAAAACACCTAATCTTAATAGATTCTTGTTGTTTTGGAGTTCCCATTATAGGATCACAAAGAGAATAAAAATGTGTTATGTGTTTATATGGATATCCCGAACCATTAAAAATTGGGAATTGGGTACTTGAAAACATTGATGGGGGAGGAATTACATCAACTCATTCAGGGTAATCTCTCTTTTCTGGTTGAATTTGTGCATGCTTCCCCTCCATAGCTTCCAATCAAGCTGTTAATGACTCAATGATAGTCATTAAATTTTGAGAAACATCTGGTTGAGCTTGGACCTGAGCAGGTACAATAACTCGAGCTTGGACAGGTGTGGTGGCTAGTACTGCAACTGATGGTAGCACCACTGATTGTTGTTGGGTGTGACCCATAGGACTAGACCTATGAGGATTTACTGGTAAAGGAGGATATTCTTGATCCATCTCAGTAGCTGCAAAAATTTCCATTGATTGACTGACTCCATCACGCTTAGGAGAAAGACTACCTTGAAGTAGTTCTGCATTCAACCTCCTTAATTCCTTCATTTCATCCTCTTGTTGTGCGAACCTTTTCTCTAGTGAGAGTGATTGGACTTCTACAAAAGAAGAGTGGAATGTAACCTGATTATTTCCTTTTCCCTTTTTGGATGCCTTTCGGAGAGGGTCACATTGGTTATTTGAAGGAATACCTAGATTCTGGGTAAGCCTTTTATTTTGTGTATGCACAACTTCTTCATTTGCCTCTCTGTGAACAGCCTCTTGATCAGGAACATCCTCATATGATCCCTCTGTGTGAACTTCATGTTATGGAGGATCAACAACAATGGTACTGATGACATTTACTGATTCATAACGCATTGCATCCCTTCTATCGGCATTTCTGCGATATTGTCTTCTTCCATGTCCTTGATGAGACACTACCATTCGTTGAGTTTATCCCTATGGAAAATCATGATGAACTATAATTTGGAGGGAATCTCCTAATAATTAGACTCTGCGTTCCTCTTGTGGCTTCTTCCCTAATCAAGAGAAGACTGAATTTCGCTGTGGAACAGATTGATCATTTGAAAAAGTCCCCAGTCCGGTGGACTAGGGTTGTTCCTGATATTCCTGCTCAACTCCTGAATCCTATTTGTTGATTATGAGGGCTGGGTTAAAAGAGTCCCCAGTCTGGAAAGATGGTGTGGCTCTTGAGATGCTACATGTGAGACTTTCTTAAAATCTATCCTGATATTGTGGACCTTAGTTTGGAAATTGGTTGGATTCATTAACCTACATCCACTCAAATCACCGGGTTCACATGACCGTTGGATGATTTCAAACACTACTGTCACCTGATGATGTTCCCACTCTAAACGAGAATCCTATTCAATATTATCATTTTCCTGATGCAAGATTAATTAGACAACTTGTTCTTTGTATGCCTTTCATTGAGAATAACTGGTTGAGGCTTGTTCCTGCGCAAGTCATTGATTACAAACAAAACCAATTGGATGTGGCCGGCCATGGGCAATAACATTGCATGAGTCCATTTTTGGCTGGCTTTGTTGACTGGAGAGTACAGTGAAATGGAGTTCTCCATGAACACCCCATCCCCTGATATGAATACCAGATGGGGAATTGGAAATTAACTAGAGCAATCTTTTTAGTGCACCAAGGCATGAACACTGAAGGGAACTCTGCTGCTTTTCCACCTTTGGATATTGGGAAACTGAGAGACATGACAAATCAATTTGGCATTGTAACCCTTCTATTATATTTACATAATTTTCATGTTCATAATAAGATAATATTTTCTTTTTTAATTGACAAAGTGTATTCCACATGATGAGACGAATGTCATGAATAAAATCTTCCATCAACATTTCTGGAATATCATAATGAGAGTTAGCCAAATGCCAAAACATGACTGGCACTTCACATTTTGCCAATTGTTTTCTCATATTCAGCACTTCCTCTTTATTATTCGGTGAAGATTCTTCTACCCAATTTGACCAGAGTTGTTGCTTCCTTGTTTCTTCATCATATTCAGCAAGATTGGTTGAAAGTTCATTTATCAAACTAGATGATGAATGACCCATGGGTGGTTCAGAGAATGACCTACACCCCATGCTATCGTCTAATTGAGAAAGTATTTCACCTGTTTATGGAAAGTCATCAGACATGACTTGCCTCACATTTTCATGTGCCTCATGATAAGTGGGATTTCGTGGTACTACATTTTCCATTGGAGAATTGTTTCAGGCAATGTGCATTACTACTGCGGAGAGGACTTTCGCAGCTATATTCATCATCATGTGGAGGACCACCATGGTGGGTTACAAAAAAAGACGAAATATCTTGCTCCTTGGTCTTCTGGATATGCAGAGGGTTATCGCATCTCTTATCTGAAGATGAAACTTTGAGATCGAGCTAATTTTCATGAAGTAATCCTTCATCAGGAAGTGTCTGTTGAAGACCTTCAGAATTATCGTTCCCACTATTGGAAAATGAGAGAGTAGAATCTTGAGTCGCAACAGATAACTATCTGATGGCTTCAAGAACTCCAACATTAAAAAATGTCTCATTGAAAATTGGTTCTTGACATTCCAACTGTGCTGGATGGGTATTTTTATTGGACTCATTTTTACTTGTGTTGGAAACCACTTGTTGACGAAAGTGTTTATTTTGGGCAGGTGTGTGTGCCCGCTCACAAGAAATGTCCATGTTAGGCTAACAATCCTTATTTGAATCAGGTGTATGTTCCAAACTTGATTGTCCGTATGACATTGGTGAGTATGCCCCATGACCCTCCTGGACTGGAATAGAGGTGTGTGTCTACTCTGGGGTTTCATGCTGATGAGTAACTCCATTGATAGGGAAAGATTTATGTGTCTTTCCTTGAGATGCTTCTAAATTTGTCATAATATCCTAGCAAGCATCTAGAATATGAGCATGGATTTGCATATTCTATTTCACCATTAACAGAATATTATTGGTGGCTTTAGCTTTTGGAATGAGAATATAAATCCATTCCATGTCTAGAGTAGGTTTATGTGCCTTCTCATGTCCTCCTTTTCCTGTCAGTGGATTCTGACATTACTCATGTGTGGGGGTAGAGAGTTGAGTCTACCTCGTGTTTTTCATTGGGGCTTTCCAATTGACTTCTTCGGGTGCTACCAAACGAGATTTTTGGTAGTATTGATCAATACTAGAATGTGTATGTGCCTTCTGATTTCACTCTGTCGAACGTGGTTGATGAACTTTCTTCAATACTGGCAGACAAGACTACTGGAAGGATTGATGAGTGTAAGCAAATGTATGTGCCTATTTATCAGTTGTCAACACATTTTGTTGGAAGACTTCATCGTATGTAGTGAGAAGAGCCTGCTGACTAGATGATGACTTATATACAGGTGTATGTTCCTGTCTATAGTACTCCGCTGAAATTGTCTAGCGGGAATACCAGGTTGCTGCCAGACAAGTCTTCTAGAAAACATAATTAAAACGGATGGGTGTATGTGCCTGCTTATTACTTTCCACCATGTTAGGTTGGTGGACTTGTCCTAATGGGGTTGAGGTAAGAACCTATTCCTTGTTGGATGATCATCGCCTTTGGTGGTTCGTCTTTCCTACTCAGGATCGAGGAACCTGAGATGAACGCCTGGAGACGACACCCTCATCATGTTGAGGGCACACTACCGCATGAGTCTGGCGGAAATTGTTCATGGGAGCCCTTGGAATAAACTCCTGACACCATGAATTAAGGCCTTAATTGACCTTCTTATTCACCTCCCTAGAATATGGGAGGTACTGGTGATTGCGTTTTGGGGATAATAATTAAAATTTGCTAGATAGAGTTTTTGGTACCACCTGATTCCTGATCACTAGTCATCACTGTCCGGACGACCAAGTTAAATTATTGACTTGGAGGGATTGTCGAGCAGACTACATAGTTGGAATGGTATCGTGTTGATGGTATTCCTTAACTAGTGCATTTGAGACCAAGTGTTACAGATGCTGAGTGGGTGATGTCGTCCTCAGAGCAGATGATGATCCATTAAGAGTAGCAGCAGAGGCATTCACAGGAGTGAACTTTAGGGAATCCATTTCTATAACACCGAGAGATCTTGTAAAGAGTGCCTGTTTGATGTAACAGACATAATCAAGATAAGCTCGGTCACTACATATTTTGGATGAGCACATATGTTATTGATTGTTTTGTTGTCCCTCTCATTGAATTTAAACAGGGTAATAAAAAAGAAGTAAAACATCATTAAACTTGGTTAAGGATACACGTCTGGTACACCATGTTTAGTTTCCTCTAGAAATGGGGATGACCTTGTTTGTTTAGGGTTAAAGGAATCTAATCGATTTCTAAAAGGATTATTCATAGAATCGAAAACATCCAATGATTCTATATCCATTTGGACCTATATTCCAAATGTAGGTTCTCATTAGTTGTGGACCGATGAGGCTTAAGAATTTTCATTGGTCGCAAGGATGGGAGCCCGGACTCATCAAAACATTTTGGGGGGAATTATTGTCTACTCCAAGACTAACTTTATAGATTTGTGTTATGTTCGCGAATCCTTATTAAATTACCAACTTTGAAAATGATATTTCCTTTATATATGACAATCAATTATTTATATGTATGATATTTAGAGAATGTTTTATTTTTACTTGAGGTTCTTCATCGATAGAGAATCATCTGTATTTTTTAGTGATTCTTAGTCAATGGTATCCCTCAACACATTATAAAGAAATATCTTTGTCATGATGATAACCACACTGGTTTTAAAGACACTTGGTGGAGAACATGAAGTTTACTGTCATTCAGAAGTTCATGGATTATTTCAAAGTTAGGATCGTACCCGCAGATGGGCTACCTATGTATCCTTGTTTAGAAAAGGAATCAGAACCCACATAGTTTGACTAAGGGAGTATGCTGTTTTATCATGATTGATGGACCAAATAAAGATTTCACAATAACTTTTACACTCTAAGCTCACGTGAGTCATGCTCGGTGTGAGAAATAAGAGGTATTATTAAAACTAGACAATTGTGCCACGAAATATGCAATCATAAGAAATGATGTGGGGATTATGTATGTATGACTGCCCAAATAGATGAATATCGAGACTTACTTTAGGGAAGAAGCCCAAGAACAAGGTCCATAACGGTATATGTGCATTAAGGAGATTTTGACTCTTAACTTAGGACTTAATCCTGAGAAGGATTCCCATATTAGAGGGGACTTATGATTGAGTTTTATTCCTGAGAAGGAAGCCTATATAAATTGAAATTAAAACCAGGGGATTACTCCTGAGAAGGAGGCCCAGGTTTGGGGAAAATTATGACTGGGGCATACTCCTGAGGAGGATGCAAATATTAAGGGAACTTGTATTGGGGATTACTACTAAAAAGGAGGCCCTAGTTAAGGGAATTTAGAATTTGGTGCTTACTCCTAAGGAGGATGCCGAGATTGGGGAACTTGGGGCTTACTCATAAGGAGGATTCCTAGATTTGGGAACATAGGACTAGGGATTCCTCCTAAAAAGGAGGCCCAGATTAAGAAACTTCTGACTCGGGCTTACCCAAAAAAAGGAGGCCTAGATTATGAAACATGGGTCTTACTCCTAAGGAGGATGCCCAGATTAATGATCTTCTCATTTTAAATTAAGTGTTTGAATGAAGTAAATCTATAACCTTAGTGACATAATGTTATGTAAATCACAAGGTTTTGAGAGATGTTCCATATAATTCCATTCAGATAAGGAAGCCAACAAAGGAACCATGCCAAAAAATGGATTTGAAGAGGGTTTTGAAGGATAAATTTTAAATAGTGGAGGTGGATTTGAAGAAGAGAGTTGAATAGGCAGGAGGGGCACCCAAAAAAGAGGTAGGTGTGCAAGTCTTTTTAAGGTGCACAATTCATGGTTGTGCAAGTATACTTGCACGACACATGTGTACTTGCATGACGGTTAACAGATTGGGTAATACTTGGGCGAGACTTTGCTCAAGCCCTTAGTATTATCCCTAAAGGCTTCCAAAAGGGTGGCGCACAAGTTCTATTAAAAGGGATATGGCGGCGCAGAAGTGTCTTCATTTTCTATAAGGGTTACACACTTAGGCGCGCAAGGGTTGATGAATTTCAACACTTAAGCCTTGTTCCCCTTCTTTAGATCTTCCATTCTAGGTATGAAATTACTTTAGAAGTGTTTGGAAGTCTTCCAGAAGAGACTAGAGAGCCGAGAGATTAAATCTGACTTTTGGAATTTTTAGTCCCTGAAATGGGGGGCCCATAGGGGGATTTATAATCCACTGAAGACCTTGAGTGAAAATATAATAGGGTGAGCAAGTTACATGTGTGTACAATATGTGGCGCGCAAGTATACTTGCATGACCATGATGAAACTTGTACGACCCATTATTAAACAAATCATTGTTCATGCCATTGTCAATTTTTTATGTTTCTTCAAAGGATGAATCTCGTTATGCTAAGGTATTCCCCTTTTTCAGTCGTTAGTCTCTGTGATGGAAAGGAGCATCAATAGATATGTATCGTGTAGTCCGTCAAACATAGCATCCCATTTAATGTATAATTAATATTTAATTCACAAATATAAATAAATATGAAAATATTCATGTTCTTTATTTACATGGGATGTTACATCCTTCCCCTTTTAGGGAATTGAATCCTCGCAGTTTTAAAATTGGGCTCGCAAACATCATTGAAAATCCCAAATCATAAAAAGATTCAATAAAACTATCACTTTAAAATAATGAAAGAGAAGTAAAAAATGACACCTGATATAACCCATTCTTGGATTAATTGTAAGAAAACATGGATCTGGAAGAGAGAGAAAATGGTCAAGTTCTGATGTCGATTGATTGAGAACAATATTAGGAGAAAGTTAACCACCAGAAAATCACAAACTTAAGATGGGTTAAACGGTCTTTGATTGCCCAGTAGAAAACATAACCCAAATATGTTTTTTTTTCATGATCTTTTTCATAATTTTGAGGAATTCATTTACAACATAGAATATGTACAACATGAAATATACTAACAGTCAAGAATTGTTTCATCCTTTAATTATTTTCTACCAAAAACATATCTTTTCCCCAAATAATGAGAATTCAAAAAGACTTGTTCACATCAAAAGCACCAGAATCATATTCTATAGAGTCACATAATCCACAAAAGAAGAACTATATATTTCCCCTATCTTTAGACATCAACTAAAACCCAAATGGTTAGAATGAGATAATATAATCCCCAATAAGGATAATCATTTATCAAAAAAATTATACTATTAATCTCCAAAATTCAACAAAAAGTAACCAATTTTCAAGAAAGACCATTCAATACATAATTATCCACAATTTTTTTCAAACTAATCCAAACTAAGATTAAAACCCAATACACAGAAGGATTTAATCCCATAATAATCCATAGTAAATCAAAACATTTACCTCCAAATAGAATCGACTACACTAAATGTCTCATACTGAAGTGTAATTAACATAATCACATATTATCTCTTATAGGTTTGTCATTTCCATAAATAATCCAAATATCCTTATTTCCATATAAAAAATAAATTATTCCCAAAATAATATTTCAAACATTACTCCACAAGTTTAATCCCATAGTATTCTATTTTCCTTAGGTAGATATTGTTCCCCAAAATATATAACGTCTTCCAAAATAACGTTTATCACTAAATCATCAAATCATTCTCGTATACTATGGATATCCATTTGATAAAACATAACTTCCAAAAATCAACTTATTATTGATCCATAAATCCATTTAAATTTAATTTATAAGTCATACTAACCAGGGAATTCACGTAGTCTAGTGGTAGGTGACAAATCCCAATCCCACTTTGGTCGTGGGTACAATTCCCGCAGTTTTTCCAATCTGATGGGTTGTCAGACAGTCTGCGTGTTGTCCTTTTTAGAAAACTCAAAACAACCCTAACATGTTTTATCTTCAATGGTGTCCTTATTCCTATTATTTTAATCCATATTTCTTATGATCTCAACATCTTAAATCATGAAGGCATAATTCCCCACCATGTGATAATATAAAATGATCCCCAAAAATAAGAACAACATACCTTTATCATGGTGTCCATTTGGTTTCATGGTCATCTTATTCATGTATGTTGAAGTTCCATGCATTGAAACAATGATTTTGAGATGCTTCAAAATCATTTTCTTCCTTTATCCAAATACAAATTGTACAACATGGGTCATATGGGTGTTCACAGAAAAAAAGTTTTAGAAAATAAACATGTATGACATATAATTTTAAAACATCGAATAAAATATGATTTCTATAAAACAGTCAGACCAAATTTGAGTTGAAACTTTAAATTAATGGTCATTTTAAAATACCATAGGTATGTGATGAGAGACTATATTGTAAAATAAGATATTAATAGGTTTCACAAGGTTCTCCTTCTTCAAATCATTATTCAAAATCATAATATGCTTCAAAATCTTATGATAAGGTAAAATATTTGAAAATTTCTTGGAAATATTTACCTTTCTTGAAAATATGTGAATATTGTGAAAATATGATTTGATTAAATACAACCCATGATCCACGATGATATCGGTGTATTGTGGAGGTGTTTGATATCTCAAACAATTTTTTGCAAGTGAGTTGTATGTTAGAAAAATTTTCACAATCATTTGAACATGACTTTGTAATAATTGTTGCAAGTAAGTCATCATGAAGATATAGGAATGTCATTTTGAGATCCTCCTCCTTCCATCTGTAAATAACTTTCCATGATCTACATAAATGTTATAAAACAATAATTTAATGGAAATAATAGACATAGCAACTAACCGGGTGTTTAACGAAAACTCTTAATCCCTAAAGTTGTCTAAACTGACCTCAGATACCTACTAAAAGTTCTCGGACATAAACATTACATAATATGGAATTAAAATGAATAATTCACATTAAGGATACTTTAAGGTTAGTGTTTTAGAGAATTAGGTCATAACATTTACAAAACAAAATGAATATTACATGTAGACAATTCTACTCAGTATCCATTTTTTCATAAAATAAAAACTCTTAAACAAAGAGTCATGTCTAGTTCCATGTTTTAGACAGCATGACTTTTTGTTGATCCCATCCTTGACCCTTATTAATCTTTAATTCCTATGGAAAACA
Source organism: Viscum album (assembly GCA_963277665.1). Taxonomy (NCBI): domain Eukaryota; kingdom Viridiplantae; phylum Streptophyta; class Magnoliopsida; order Santalales; family Viscaceae; genus Viscum; species Viscum album. The sequence goes on from OY728160.1 coordinate 1,267,416,227, forward strand.
TTTCAAAAACATGGTATGAGAATAAAAATCTCAGTAAGGGATATAAAATAAGGAATTTAATAAATTAGAACATCAAAAAAAACCAATAAATCCATACTTTTCAATCATAACATATCTCATGAAATCATAAGATTTATGAAGAACACATAGAAATCATAAATCATAAAGGTAACTTACGACATAAATAACATAATTACATTGTAGTTATCATATCTATAGATGGAGTCCCATTTAGATTACCTATCACAATATATTCCCTAGATCTCTAAGGAAAAACATTAACGTTTACCTATGTCACTTTACCCAATGAATTAGAGAGCTATCTTGGGCTCACCCGCCCTAGGTTTATCACAAAACCACCCGTATAAGTAAATAATGCCCAATATCCATAACATATTCATAACACATAAAATAAACATAAATTAAAGATAACATTTATATATTGCAATAACAATATATCATTTTAAAATATATAAAAAATCAAATCTTTTATTAAACCATTTTCAAAACCATTTAAAATATTAAATAAAGAGATTTTTGAATCAATGTTTCCCATACCACATTGAATATTTTGAAAAAAAATTAAATTTCAAAACATTCATGTCCACATGAATAAATCCTTAAAACCATTTTTAGAACATGTACATTAATTTTAATTATTTAGAATAATAAAGCATTAAAACATTTAAAATGATATTTTAGTTAAAGAGTTTTTAACAAAATTAGAAGCCCAAGAATACAAATAATTGAGGAATAAAATTTAATCAGAACTTAATAATAACATGAGAATAAAGGTATTCATGATATAATATTACAAAGGACAGTATATACACCATATAAGAGTGAATTGGTGCATATCAACAATGAAGTCTCAATGGAAATGTAAATTGAGACGAAATCGCTTATAAAGATGATATCCTTAGATTAAGGATAAATAAATTACATAATTATGTGTGAAAAATATAAATACACCCAATATAAGTAGATATTATGTTGACAAAATTCAGAGGATATTCACACATATTCATAGAATGACATAATCGTGATGTAGATGTTTAACCCAAAAATTGAAATTGGGTTAAGAAGTTTTCTTATAAAAATTTGACATCCTAACGACGTCACTTTAAAATTAAAAAAAATAAATTTACGAGAGATAAAATGATATATAATCACTTGGACATAAAATTTACATCAATAAGGACACATAATAACATATCCCAACATAATAAGATGTAAATAAAAAGGCAAAAGAAAAATAAGTCTTTTAAGAAGAGGAGGGTGAAAGGTTCCCGTACTGATTTGGTAACTTAAGAAACATACACCCCATTAAAAAAAGATCACACAATGAATATGTAAAAACCCATAAATTATAGTATATTACACAATGAATACAAAAATGGGTAGTAAATCCACCACACAAAAGGAAATAGTGGCTAATATAGCATGAATCTCACTGGCAAAAAAAGTGAGATTAAAAATCCTTACCACATTGTAATCAATCGAGTCGTGTGAGAAAAAGTTAATAACCACCAAATGAATCACAGAATAACATGAATAAAAATATAATCATGATAATATATATCAAATGTAAGTACACAATACACCACATGTAATAAATAACTGGTGAACAATGGAAATCTCATGGAATTAAAAGTGAGATATGAAATCACTTACCTCGTGTCCAACTTGACTCATATGTTCCTTATTATTCCTGAATAATAAATTTAAGTTAATTTCTACTTGATTCATAAAATTTTTAATTTTTATTATTCCTTTTATATCACTTATTACATTGAAATAACTATTATTCAATTATTTGAGTTCATATCGGACATTTTGTCGATGTTCGGAATTTCAAGTTAAAAATGAACTGGTTATAATTACAATTTGTCCATGTGGTCAAAACACCATTATCTCAAGTATGATATTAATTATTTAGATATCATATATATCATATATATCCTGTATATATATATATAATAGTACATAACATTTAGAGATAAAAAAAATGAAATGCACCGTTCATAGAGACGTTAAGTTGTGTGTACGCATGAACGCTACTCTCATTTCTATTTAATATTTAAAGGAATGAAAACATAATGATACATAGATATTTTAGAATTATAGTATAATATAATATTATATATATGTTACATAAATTCATTAACTCCATCTTTATATGTTCCACATAAGGCATTAACGAGTCATATCACTTTGAGGAGGCGGTAGTCCGCACTTCCTCAATGAAATTATCATGTTTTCATTTATTGGAAAGCATAAAGGTTTGTTTGTAAATACAAAATTATAGTATAATATTGAAAAAAATATAATATATGTCATATATAAATATATTTCCATACTAATGTCCACCATAAGAGACAGTAGGAGATAATTGAACAGTCATCGCTTCCTGTGGCATTAGTTTTCCATTCACAGAAACATTATCTTTTTCACCCTTAGATGGAGGTGTGTGTAAGTGTAGTTCAAATAAATCTTAAAAAAATTCCTATTATATTTAGGATAATGTTGTTGTTACCAAATAAAGGAATAAAAAGTGTTTATGGGGTTGAGGAAGTAAAATAAAACAAAATATCTTAAGAAAAGATGTTTCCTTTAAATTGAGTAACTCCCCATGGTTTGAACCAAATGGGTTTCTTGAAGTGTTTTATGCTTAAGGTAAGGCCACTAGGATGAAGAGAGATATTTTTTTAGTTTTTTGAAGCATAGTTTTTACGATCCAAAGGCTTGAGAAGTGTGAGAAATGGGGTAGAAGTGATGGCTTTTATAAGGGAGAGTAGGGGCTCTTTTGGAATTTTGAAACAATTATTTTATTATAACCACATCTTCAGTTTCGAAAGGTCTACTATTTTAGATTTTAAAAATTAATATAACTCATGGATGAAATAAAATAATCCAATAATAATTCAGGAGGTTTTGGATATTGTTTTCATATTTATATTCTTATTTATTTAAATCATTTATTAAGGATGTAAATATTTGCATCATTATTGTGTCATAAATAATTTAATTTATTTGATGTCCAAAAACTATAAAAAAATTCCATGATGTATGAAATAAGTTTAGCTTTAAAAATAATATTTATAGTCCAAAAGATATCTTATATAACCCTATGTAAAAATTTATTTACTAAAAGATATTTGCTTATGTCATTTTTGTCTTTACATTAAATTAATTAATATAAAATGTCATTATTACTCCAATGTGGCTCCACGAGGTCCCACAATCAACCCAAGGATGCCCATGGTCGGATATATATCATCAAATAGGATTAGGACACATGTTAGGGTAATTTAATTTTATTATAATATTATATTTTACCCCTATTTATTATTTTTACCTTTAAATATATGTAAATAAAATATTTACTGAAGTAAATATTTAAAATGTATAAAAATAAAAGTTATCTATTTACAAATATTTTACCTACTTATTCCAAATATGGAATCCATTTTTTCAAATTCAAAATATAGATGTGGTAGAAATTAATTTAAAATTAATTCCTGCGTTTAAAACAAATAATGCGTTTTTAAGAAATAATAACTATCGAATGATTGGCACTTTTTTATGTCCAATATCAAAATGAAATTACATACAATGACCAAAATTATATTAAATGTTAAATATATATTCTAATTACACTTTAAAACCAAATTAAAAGATAATATAACCATATAAATAAATTATATTAATTGGCACTTTTGAATTAAAATACAGTATTTTTCACTATTCATTTAAAAATGAACTTTATTAGAAAAATGCCAAAATTTCCTCCAATGTAGATTTTGGTGTCCTGATTCTAAAGAATAATTTTATTTTATCAAATATAACATATAAAAATGACAAAAACTATATTTAAAAAGGGTTCTCCATTAAAAGGTGCTAAATCAACCTTTTAGTGAATATTAAAGTATTCGTGCTTAAAATCGAACTCTTTACTTATTTTAAGCCTCTAAATTTTATTGGATAAATGTTAAAATATTAAAAAAAACATGTATAATCATATTTTAGTTAGTTCTATTAACTCCCACTAATACAACAACTATGCATTAACTACCATTTAAAATAATAATATTATATTATTAGTGTGCAACGTAAGATTTCAATGAAACCCATTATTGCGTATTGGGTATGCCATCGAACATAGTGTCACCTTCAAAGTAGACTTACTATTTAATTCACAAATATTAATAAATATGAAAATTTTCATGTTATTTTTTTACCTGGGATGTTAAAATCATATTCTTGGAAACATAGTTATTTTTTCCAGTAAATGAGTTTCACTCAATGAATCCACGACTCATTGGTTCTAAAAAATAAAATTTAAGGGATGCAGATACATCCAAAACCTATCCATATATTTAATGTCCATGTTACAAACATATCACAACCATAATAACATATCCAAAGTAAAATTTTTGATCATGAGATATAAAAAAACCATGCCCTATGGATAATTTCTAGTGTAAAACCAACCAAGACCATAGCCAAGTCTCCATTTGACTACTTGTGAGCACCACCCCAATCCACTATGTAGGCGATAATAACCTAGTTTCCAAGCCTCATCAAACACTTCCATTTAACTATTACCTGAAAAACTATGACTAAAAATACCCAAAAGAAATATTAGGTTGTGAGTACTAAATATTAGTAAGTTGCCACTAAATAATATATATAATGAATATATCCATATGACTGTAAGATATAAATTTAAAATAAAAACCTATAAATAGATTTCAGAATTAATGAAATTTTATAAAACATTATTTGGTTTCATTTAAAACCATTTCATATCTATATAAAATAATAATATGAAAATAAAATGAATGAAATAATTAAAAAAATCCCATTCATAAATAGAAATACTATAAAAAAATACAAGTAATCAAACATGACACAATACCATCATGTATAAAAAAAGAACAATTTTGGCTCTAGATTATGTGAATATGTAAATGGAAACATGATGTAAAGATAATGTAATTGTACAATGAATCCTACCAATATCGATTCTATCTATAGTCTATCGATATCAATAAAATAACCCAAAGTGGTTCCATACACAATAAGGATTCCACATTTCTTTAGACTGATGCACCTAATATTCCAAATGATCAATTTTTTCAGAAACATTTATATAAAACATTCTCATAATTTTATAAATCTTTTTCAAAAGTGAATCATTATCAATTCCATTTATAAAAATACCGCTTAGAATCAAATTCATCATGATATATTTAATCTAAAGGAAAAATTGAATAAATATATTTTTAAATAAAAACACATTTAATAACCCCATTTTTTGACACTGAATATGAATTTGACAGAAAATACCTTCATAGAAATCAAATAAATCATTCATAAAAATAAATCTAAATGAATTTACAATAAAATTAAGTATATCATAAGACATAATCATTTTATAAAGACACATAGCATGCCAACAGTTAAAAACTAGTCTCATTTGAAAATAGAGATCGGAATAGAAGATATATGGTCCTCAAAATCCAAGACTAAAGACAAACAACATAATTATACATCTAAACATTATATTAGGTCATTATACCCCATAAAATTTTGGATGATATAGAAAATTTGATAGATTAGAGACAGATCGTGAAATAGGAAAATACAATAATTCGAAAAATAAAAAACACATAAAAGAGATCCATCTAGAGTGATTTTTATTCCCCATGACACCTAGATGAGAACCTAATTTAGAAACAATGATATGACGGTTTGGGATAATGATCAACTAATATAGTATTATATATTAAATCAATTTAGAAAATCACGGTAATTCTACATTTTTTAGAAATCGGACCATCTCACAGATATAAGATTCATGGTAAGACACATTATATTTTAACCATGTGGTTTCTACTACCCCCTGAAAACTAAAGAACACATTTCATTAGTAATTGATGAATGTTTAGAAAGACCGTGCATAATCCATTCAGAAAATAATGTAATAAGACCACCCCCCACATGGTTTTCATGGAAACTCACATAGTTTGAATAACCATGCTTAAACCATGAGAATTATTTATTTCTAACATATCCATCCTGTATAGTTAGAAATTGGTTAATAATAAATTTTAAAAGACTATGAACTTATGAATTTATCTAAAAAACTCAAAAATCCTGACTCATGACAACTAAAATCCTTTACAACCTCAAGATTTATAAACTTGGACCAAAATGAAACATGTATGTGACTGAGAGGGAATCAAATCACCATTTCATATATAAATGAAATAATTTATGAAACTAAAGTAACATTGGACTATTAAAAATATTACCTCGAGTGTGGGTGCCTACATCCTTATTGTGTTTTCATCCAGTCTGAGACACATGTTTTCTACTAAAATCAATCAATGATTACAAGTGGATTCAGAAAGTATAATAATTTTACACAATGTGTTTCCCAATAAAAAATTATCTTAATGATTTATTAATAAAGTTCCTGCTGGTATATATGAAACCTCAAAAAATATTTTTAATATCATTTTTTATCTCATTTGTTTATACCAAAATTTTTATCATCATCAATAATTCAGAATAAAAAACTCATATTTTTCCTAGAATCTAAATTTACAAAAATATATATTATTTAACATAAAATACTAGAACATTATTGACATATCCTATCAAATTTTTTATCTTATATAATTTAGATACATCATCCAAAACTCTAAAATTATCTTAAATCCCATCTCTTTTTCATTGACTAAATAAATCTATTGAATATTGATGTGGAAGATCTCAATATCTTCTCTCTGAAACTATCAGTAGAAGTGAAATCTAAATATACCAAATATTTTTAATTCATATAATGATATGATAAATATATTCTCTATTATCATTATCATTCACATTTATTAAATCCCAATCATGTACCTTCAATGCATCTAGTGATATCCAAGTCTAATATCCTTACAACTCCTGTAAATAATGCCTTTATCAGTCTCAAAGGATTCCAAGAACCTAGAAATGTTTCAAAACCTAATCTTTCGATTTTATATATCTTGACTTCAAGATCTGTGTTACCAAATTGAATTTGGATTCATCTATATATTAAGTGAAATTTCACAAATATTTTGCAACCTCATGATTATCAATATTCTGAAAATTTTGAAATGAAATCCACATTTCCACCATATGTAGTTTTGGATTTTCCCTCTAAAATATCGATCATGTTTCAATTAAATCCTTCAAACATAATCTAATACAACTCCTATGTTTTTTGATGTGTCCTTTTGATTCTATAATTCTTCTTTGAAACATTCCACTCCACCATCCCAACTTATCAACTTATAGCCATCTCTACTTATGATTTTTTAACCTTATAATCAACTCTCTTTACAATCATATAAACTTTATAAATTATATACTTCTAATATCAAGAAAATATTCATATAGGAACCACTTCTAGGTCCAAATCATGCCCTAAAAAATTTAACTCTACATTATTGGTGTTTTTATTTCGCATTATTGAATTATCTAGATCCCACCTCTTCTTTAATACATCAATAACACAAACTGTTATAAGTTCTGATTCTCACACTCAATATGCTTATATTCCATTCCTTTTGCATTTGGATTAATCTTCATGACACCCTCATGATTGACCCTTTGTTTCTTAACCCGATATCAATTCCATTCACCAATATTCATAATTAAATCTCAAATCACTCTGATGTTAGTTACATTGAAAGAGAAGTATAGAACCGTCTAACATAACATTCGAACTATTCAAATAGTTAGATATATGAATTCAGCTCACCTATGGAATAGATTTATTCTCAGAACCAATAAATCATCCGGAGATATTTAGATAAAAGCTTCGGAAGTGTAAAATTGATAACCCCAGAAATAAATTTTCACACTTTTGTGTCACATATGTTTTTCAAGTTTACAAGTTTTTATTTTTCATAGAAGTACATTTCTTATGTATTGATGTAATACTTTTTCCCTTAGATTCATTTGTGAGTAAATTTTAAAAAAATTCTACCAATAAAAAATATTTTTTATCATAGAAGACTTATGACATTTTAAATTCATTTAACACTATAAAACCTACCATGGTTTAGATTCATGAAATATATGGAAAACTAGATGAATTTATCCACAACTCAGATTTTCTTATTCAATATTTTGGTAAATTATAGATACAATCAGGTTACCTCGTCTTACATTGTTCTAATTCACACGTTTGGAAATAATAACTCCAAATTTAAATATTTCTCAAAACCATTATAAAAACCAAGGTTGAAAAAAAATAAAATACCTTAAACTATTCATGGACTCTTGAAATTTCACATTCCAAGTCTATTATTATAATTTATAGTCAAAATTTAAAATAAAAAGGTTTTTACTTGAATTTATCCATTTTTTATATTTTTTATATATTTATTTATTTTGTGACATTGAGATAATGTGATGATAAATTAATATATTGAATGAAAAATGACTTATGACCTTTTTTTATTAATGAAATAATTCATGTAATTCATTAATATTATTCATTCATTCCAATTATATATTTTTAAATTTGATTATGTTTTTTTAATTGGAAGAAATGAATTTATTATATGATACATGACATACAGTCCTTCCCTCAAATGATAAATCTACCCCACATTCAAAAAAATGTAACCCTTTCTAAAATAACACTTGAAATATAATTATTCTCCCAAATTCATAATGAAAACTTTTTATCTAATGTATTGAAGATTATGGTAATTTATGAAAATTGATCATTTAATGATCTACCTATAAGGAATTTTATTCTTAGTAGGGAATTACAGAAGAAAATGTAGGAGTATGACTCAAATTATAAAACTAGAGTTCATGTGAAAGATATGCCATAATTAAAGTAAAATTTTTCGTCTTATAAAAGGGATTTGATGAAGTATAAAACCATATTCTAAATAATATAGGACAATATGAGTTCAATATCAAATAATGGGTACTAGGTATAATATTAATTGTCCATTGAAGTTAATAATGAGTTTGGATATTGAAGATTAATTTTTTAAGTGAATTTCTAAATGGGGAGTTGTGAGTTGATTTCAATTGATAAATGGTCAATATTGTGGTGACCATTACACTAGGAGGTTGGAGAATTCATGAAACAAATAATTCAATCATTTTATGTAGTGTTTAGATAACTCTTAAACAGAATCCATGCTATTAATTTTTTCCTAACGTAATTCATTAATTAATCTTGGATAAAGGTTTTTGTTGTATTTATTTAGTAAATTATCATAAAAGAGTTAAGGTACTATTTAATATGAATTATAATGTAATGTAATAATGTTTTATTAAGATGAAGAAAAACAATGTTTGAAAGATATTATTGTTCTATTAGATATTAATGTAGAGGGAATCTTATACACTTATGTATAAACCAATCTACAAACTATACAATTTATTCTGTAAATTAGTTCATGAAGTATTGTGGAGTTTTAGATGTGTTGTGATGGTGAGACCCTGAGAATTTAGTTTGGTAATAACTATAGAGATGAAGGACATCATGACTTCTGTTAGACACAATAGTTAATGATGATAGATTATGATGTAGTGATTCATTCCATGAGATTATCTATATTTCAAAACAATCATACAATAAATATATAACACTCTTAGTTCCATGTCCACACTATGGTAGGATGAATTTATATATTCGTGGATATAAAGATACACTCCAAGGTACCCAATATTTATTTAATTAAGATATAACTTTTTGATTAATTTGATTATTTTATAAGAGATATTAACCATATCATTTCAATTAGTTTATCATGGTATACCACACATGTTCATTCTAGGAATATTGAGTTTTATTTAAATATGATGAGTTTCACCTGAAAAAATTAAAGATAAATTATTTAGGGATCCAACCTCACACTCTTGGGTGTATTAAAGGGTAGTTTTTTGGTCATTATTGAGATGAATAATGTTGATAAACCTGTGATATAATGTTTATTGGAACATGAAGAGGCAATATAAAATGAATATATTTTTCAACACTTTCCTTGAACATTCATGTATTTAGAATTTAAAACAATCTATCTAATCCAAACACTTTTTTTATTGATAATAAAAAATAAAAATGGATAGTGGGATCAAAACGTTTTTACACGTAGTATTATCCACTCAATAAGATGAGTAATAGAACCTTTTAAAAACTATAGTACCATGTGTGTTCATTATTTTTATATTGTCACATTAGTTTTCTATTCAGTCACAGATCCTATGGATTAAATATAATGGGAAAAACATTGTTCTAGAGTTAGTGTTTTGGTAACCGTTGGCCCAAATCTCTTTGTGGTAACCTACTATCTTCTATTCATATCAGTTAGTATTGGATAAGGATGTTAAATTATCATTTTAAATATTATGAATGTATTATTTTCTATATTATTGTAGTAGTTTTAGGTATTCACATGAGGATCCATTTTTTATTCTTTGATACTAACATATTCTTAAAACACAGGTTCTATGGAATGTATTAATACAATACAAAACAAATTATCTCATGTTTGATGGAAATAGTTTCATTTTTTAAGGAGAGTGTGGTTCCATATAATCAATCTCTTCCCTTAGATGTTCTCAATGTCACTATAAATGTTGTTTGTTAAGAATGTGTAAATATTTCTCTCATGATTATGTTTCCTTAATTATAAAATGGTTAAATTTGAAAATTTGGATTTCAATTTTGAGGGTGGTTTGCAGTATTAGAATACCTATGGATGATAGAATAGTCTAAATGACAAAAATTTACAAATCATGTGGAAATTGACCATATCTGGATGATGGAGTGAAAAAGTAGACTCTATATAGGATTAAAATTATTGATACATCAGAGTAACCATATATTTGAAAAGTATATTTCACAAAATTTAGAGGGATATGTATGTATTTAATACACTATTTATCAGATGATTCAATTGAGGTGGTGGAACTCATTTAGTGTAAATTGAAGAATAATCGTTCATAGGTAAGCTTTTTAAGGCCATGGGTATTTCTTCAACACATATGTGGATTATAGAAGAACATAATGTTTGTAGAGAAGTTATATAATGATGGATTTTGTTAAGCCTTTATGAAATGCGTTTTTAATATCACTTGTGTTTCCATGGGGTTCTATAGGGGTCTTGAATTATAACAACCTATCTTTTGGGATGATCAGAAAAAAAAATATTATTGGACCATCAATACCCCGCATCTGTAGCTATGGTATTTTCATGTTGGTACTTAAGTGAAAAAAATAAATTTGCCTTAGTGGATTAAAGAGTACCAAAAAAATTTCACATGATTTTGGGAACATGTGATTGAATTATTATTCAAATGAAGAGAAATGGGAAATTCACCACAAATAGGATGAAACTGAATTCTATAAAGATGGATATTTTATTTATTGAAATTTTGGAGGCATGTGCTACCTTGTTTATAGAGGTTTATTATAATATATTACAATCATCAATGATTAATCGTAGATGGTACATGAAAACATAATTATGAAAAATATGAGATATTTTGAGTGTCGATTTGATGGAGATACATGGAGGAAAAAGATATCATGAAAAATATTAATTAAATATTGTTATTTAATGGAGGGGAGTAATGTAGTAGGGAACTCTTGAGGTTTTATAAGATAACAGTAATTGGGTTTGAAAATATTGTACCCTAGGCACTAGAAAAATTAAGTGTGGTGGAGAAGATGGACACGATATTGAATCAGAAGGAGTAAATAATAAGGTTAAACACAAGGTTCGTAAATGGGTTTTTGGGATAAATAAATAATTTTATTCACTTATTTCAATAACATAAGTCCTTATGCACCTATATGGTAAGTTATTAAAAAATATGGTCCAATATCCAATTTGATATTTTACAGCATAAACTCTCTAGATACCTCACAAACAACTGTGCGGATTCTAAGGGTAGGGTAAATCTTGAATCAATTTCCCATGAATGTTTCTCTATGGGTTATAGTGATAAAAAATTATATTTTGGATATTGGGAAATTTAAAATGTAATTTCATTCGATGAAATAATATTTTGTTTAACGAGATGATCTTTTGGAAAGATTATAACTTGGTGAATATGGAGTTCATAGAAAAAAAGCAATTGAACAAATCCAATTAACCCGAATGAAAGAATAAATGTTATAGAATAATAAGGATATACCAAAATTATAGAAGATAAATAAATCAAGAGGAACTATAAGTATCAGAGACCACAAATTCATTAGGAAATTATTTCAATTGATAGTTGTAGATATAGTGTTTATCTAAATAACTGAACATCATGTGGAATTGTTGATATCTTTGATGTTATAGTGAATGATTCAAATATTTTTAATTGACCTCGACTACTTTTTTTAAATCATTAATGGAGAACTAGATATCTTGGAATAAGTATAAAGCCTCTAAAATTCTACATATTGTGAGTCAACTATGAATGAAAAAATTTATTCATTTCATGTATACAAAACATATGAGCTAATATAATTACCACAAGTAAAGAAGAAACTTAAGAAAAAATTTCAATACTAGTTTAATATTGAAACATATGATAGAAAATAATTTAATCCTTAGGTTTTTGAATGGTTTCAATGGTATTAAATGATATATTTCTCCTAAATTTTTTACCTGATGTTAATTATACAGCTATTTTGATAGTTCTTTGTTTTTAATCTTCAGAAAGATTACATATTAAATAGTAAGATGTAAAGACAAATTTTTTCTCACTGTGACATTGAGGAGGAAATATTTTTGATTTATTAAAAGGGGTTTGTTGGTAATAAAATATAAACTTTTATGGTTTTAATGTATTAAAAATCTTATATAGTTCAAAACAAGCATCAATGTAGTGGAACGAGAAGTAGAGTATATGAGCATAATGGAAAAACTCAAAAGGTATCAGAAAAATGGGATGTTATTGTTAGAGTGAGTGTCCAATAACCAACAATATTGAATTTTAGATTTCATGTATTTACAAAGACATTAATATTAATAAATATATTATCATATATTAGTTGTTATTATACATTAAATTAATGTGATATTATCATTAGAATAAATGATTAATCAAAAGTCCACAATAGTTTCTGGTTATAATGATAGCCTTGATGTTTCGTGGAAATATTATAGAACATATTTCCTACTATCACATGATTTTGTCTAATAGCACACAAATTGTGAATAATATTAAGAGTTGGATTCTCATAAGATGATGAGAGATCATCAGATATATTTATCACTTTGTAAAATCCAATATGGTATATTATGAGGATATACCCATAAGTTGGAATTTCTTTTTTTAAGTGTCATTTTATATTCATATCTTCAATTTGGTAAATGATACTTAGAAATTAATATTATTATAAGTAAATATCATGACTCGTGTACTTTTTTGTATTACATAATATTGGGATTCAATGGATTCATGGTGTAGTAGGATAATTTTGGAATTTGATGATTGATGAATTATTAATGAGATACTTGAGAAAGGAATTTTCCATTCAATGATTTTGATTATTGATATCTCATTATTATTATCAGAAATAAACTATAAAATAAAATAAACATATACATGGTTTATTTATGGTTTTATTTCATGAATAGAATGAAATATATATTGATCATATGGATTACTAATAGGAGTAAGAAACCTTCCTGATACTGTATCATGAAAAATTTGTTATGTTGCACATTGTGCATTTGTATGTGGTTATCATCATTGTGAAATAAAATTATTATTATATATTATCTTCTACATGTTGTTAGATGCATATATTATATTTTAGGTAAGTTTACCAAATTTTAAGCAGTAATAGTTATAGGTTTCACACAGTTAATCCTTTCATTAATCTTAGTTGATTTATATTTTAATTTAATTTTATAAATAAATATTATTATCAACAGTAAGATAGATTTTTTTCATGGATTTATTTGATCATAAATATTTGTCACTTTATATATTTGAGTTTAATATTAAATAAATATTTATTTATTAGTCTATGAATAAAGTAATAATTTATTTATTTATTTATCAAATGAGAAAGAAAATTATTTGAGGTTTGGTAAATGAGGAAAAAGTTAGACTGGGTGAGTTATATGCTCGACAATATAAATGATATATTAAATATCCCTAAAATAAATGTTAATTAATATATTGATATTTACAGTATCCATGAGACTTGTCTCCATCAAAGAAATAAAAAATAATTATAATATTAGACATATGTATTTCCAAGGATAAAGAGGTTAGCTAAGGTCTGATGTGAAATTATGAATTCTCAAACGTAGCTATATCTATACATGAACCCTTCTAAATTATTTGATTTTCCATTTAATTTTTAATACCATGAGAACTATCTCTATGTAGAACATATCTAGGGTTCCCCTCAATCCTGATAGAATTCTTTCACCTCTTTTTATCACCTCAAGAATAAGAGAAAAACATATAATACATTAATATTTAAGGATCATGTTGCGATCAACGGTGAGTGATGAAAGATGATTGGTACCACTATTTTAAAACATAGAGAACAATATGTCACCCTTTGAGGTCATCCAGCATATGAAAATCACTAATATAGGTACTATAATTTGGAACCTATGAATATAAATAGAACACAACCACAATGGAGGTTTGATTTATCAACGACTATTTTGAATAAATTACTCAAGACAAAGGTAAATTATTATTATTAAACTAATTCTAAATTTATTGTAAAATATACTCTTTTAGGGTTATGATTTTATTATAGTATGGTTATTTGAATATAATCAAAAGACATGTCATTCATTATCATGTTCTTATGAATTATTTATTATATTCAATGAAAATCCATTGTTAGGAATAGAATCTACTGACTTACATTATACCAATAACCTCTAATTAAAATCAAAAAATTAAAAATAAAATTTATAGTTATTTATTTCCTTTTTGATATATATAACATTTATTTTATTTTTATAATATTTATTATCATCCATAATACATAAATTTTAGAGAAAATGATAATTACCTATAATGTTTCTATGTTCAGTCCAAGAATAGGTGAATGACACATGCAGATACCATCAAGAGTTTCCAAGGATCCTGGTTTCGTAACACAATTACATGAAGTGTATACTAACTACACATCATGTAGTCTCAGTCCACCACATTCCAATTCATTTCCACTAATTGATATTGGCCATGTGGTGGTTCGTTACATGATGCATAGATACATTGTATATTAACCATTATGGTGGAACAAATATTACAGTATTAGATTTAATGCAATGGATGAAAAGAATGTGTAATTCCTATATGATGTGGTCATTTTGTGGTCAAAACATGTTGAGTATAATTAATTCACATACCTTATATTAAATAAAAGCTATATGACATGGATCTCGATGTATTACATGACATTTAGTATGTGTACACATAGTGCAATACATCGATATATGATAAAATTACGTTCTGGGTACAAAGTCATATAGTCTTTTATAATGAAACAAATATACACACCATGTAACTAGAATAAACAACATGTAACTCAACCCCCTTTTGAATAATTACATTCCATACTATGTATACTCCGTGTGAAATAAATTACATGAAAATAATTTAATTAAATCATTAAAACTAAAAAGCATGGTGTGTAGCTGGTGTACACATTATGTGATGGTGTTTTCTAAAATTATTAATAACTAATTAATTTTATTTAAATTTCAGATCTACACATTGTGTGGTGGGCATATACAGGGGTTATGTTACACATACATTTAAAGTGCAACATACATCATAGGTTATATGCATGTTAATATTATATGTAACTATGCAACACACAGTGTGTGTGTTTATTCTTTTGTAAATACATTGTACACAACCAAAAATGTTTTTGTGTTTTTTGGGTGGGTATATTCCATGTTGAATCTCAAAAAAAATTATGTTCGAATGTATTTTTTAAATAAAAAATATTTTATTTAATTTATTTAAATTATATTGGATGGTAAATCTAGTGTATCTCAAGGACTACTTTGTGTAAAAGTTAAGAAAATAAATAAATAAATTAACAATAACATTAATTATTAAATAAATATAATTGTTTCTTAATTAACCGATTCATTTCAAATTTATTCATGATTTTATATTTGTGATGTTGTTTAATGTATGTGATTAATATTGAGCTTGAATTAGCAATGAATATGTTTTATTTATATTAAATTTAATTTTATTATTTTTTGAACAAAATATTTACTGAATAAAATATGATGCCTTGTGATGTATCCCTCCCACCTCTATCATGTTGACCATGTGTGTGTGTGTGGTTTATTTTATGTATCACATACCCATTATTCCCTTCACATATATATGAGTATAAAATATATAAAAGATGAAACTCTAAGTAGATTACGTGGATAGAAACATGAGATGGTATGAAACTAACCAAGAAGATATATAGGTTTATAGTGGAATGATGAATCTTGAGTCAAGCCTAGATGAATGATTTTTCCTCCTATGGTCAAATTTTTATTTATTATATTTTAAATAAATAATCCTTTAGAAATTTGATGATCAATTCACTATAATTAATTTTAGGATATTTTTTGTGTGGTTAATTTTAAGAATGTGTTTTTTATGATAACATAAAAAGTTAACTTACAAGAATTAAATACAGAAATAAAATAAATTTATTTTGCATAAATAGTTTTCTCATAACATTGTTAACTATTTATACAAAATAAATAGAATATTAAAAAGTATTGTAAAATATAAAATGAAGAAATTTATGAATCATAAATTAAATCCAAAAAGTAAATATTATATTAAAATTACATTCATTGCATGATTAATAATATAACCATTAAACTATGTGTCAGTATACTCATATGTAGGACACTTTCATTTGTTAGGTGGTTATTAGGACGATGTTGGGATAACTTAAACAAGTATAAATCTAGGTATATTCCCATTTATAGTATTAAAATGACTTGTATAATGTGTTTAGGAAATCCAAGTTAGGATTTAGTGATTAGAGAGTCCACTCAACAGATTAAGGAGATAAAAGATATCAATTTTCAAGACTACCCCCCCTAAATTCCTTAAAATAAGATATCGGTTTATCACTTTGATTTGTATTAGGTCAATTTGGATCATTTCCACTTGAATGTTCACATGACTAGACATTTTGTGTCCAATAGAGATGGATATTAAGACTTGATAAGACAGTGATAGACTAATATGATGTTAAAATTTATTATTTCATCTCACATATCTGGGTTATCAATTAAATTACTTATTATTTGTTTTCAATTTTTTTATAAAAATAGAAATTAAAACATTGGAATAACTGTGATTATTTATAAAAACATTATTTTCACACACATTCAAAAATTTAACTTTGTAGTATAGTAATTTAAAAAAAACACTACAGAAGAAAATTTATTCTCTCTATTGGAATCCCCTATACATGATGAATCTTACCACTGATTGAGTGAACATTCAAATGAAGACTAATAGAGATTCATAAAATATGATTATTATATATATTACATTTTAATTGTAGCTATTTCCAAAGATATATTAATGAAACATAATTATATGGATTCTTACACCATGAATTCTAATCACCATGAATATTAAAAGGAAATGGAGAGGCCTATGATAATTTAAATTACAGATATAATATACAACTATAAACCAGATGATATAAACATAGCTGGTGATCATGATTTCAAAATAAATGTGTGTTTTGATAAGTTAAAAAATACATGCTTTCATATGGATAATATATTTTCTATTAATCCCTCATTTTTACCATACCTTTAATGTATTCAATATTCAATAAGAATTATAGGATGAAAAAAGTGAATCATCCTGTCATGAATCTATGGTATCTTTTTTGTTATTTGGATAATGATTTTTTAAAATATGGATTCACATTTCTTATGATGATAATGGTAATGGAAAAAATTTTCTAAACCATGAATGGATTATACCAAATTGTAACTTTGCAACGTCCATTGAGGAGAAAAAATATTTAATGATATAGTGATAAACTAGAGGAAATTTACTTCTTATGTGGGATGAAAGTTCATTATAAGAGAAACTAAGATGAATTAAATTTGAAGTTGTGGTTTTAGGTATATTTATTAGTGAAATTATTCTATCTTCCATCTTGGAAATTAAATAAAATATTTTTAAGTGTTTTTATTCAGACATATGAATTAATAAAATGTAGAAACATTTATAATAAGTTTGGTG
Source organism: Viscum album (assembly GCA_963277665.1). NCBI lineage: Eukaryota > Viridiplantae > Streptophyta > Magnoliopsida > Santalales > Viscaceae > Viscum > Viscum album. The sequence continues at coordinate 1,267,434,521 of OY728160.1, forward strand.
CATTCCTAATGATACCGAAGAATGGTGAAAAATAGGTCAATATTAAGAAACTCATGACTTCATGATTAAATGATATATTCAAGTAAAATTATTTTTATTTATTAATTATCTCCAAAAAAATCTATGTTTATAATTAGTAACAAAAATATATTATTTCATATTTAAATGAATTTTGTTATGGTATGTCATTCATAACAAATATTTCAACAATATTTGAATAACAGATATCCAAAATTATTAATTAATGATGAAAATAAATATATGACTCTAAAAAACTAATTGGGGTATAGAAATTCCGGGTTAAATTATTCTTTTAGTTGTTGAAATTTATATATTTATATTTTTGTTTATGTTTTTTCTGCTAAGAAACTATTCATAAAAACATACAAATTATCTTGTTCTGGAAAATAATCCTTTAATAATAAAGGTATGCCATAAATCTACAGGAGTTTTTTTAGTTAGACATCATGATAAAATCTAAAGAATCTAAGAGGTAACATAATACACTTCATGAAATTCAATTTTGATATTTTATGAATGAATAGTAATGAAATGAATACCCTTGGAAAATGATGTTGGATCCTCTATGTGGGAATGTCAGATTTCATCATAAAAAGACTTCATAAATAATTTTTTATAAAGAGTGAGGGTATTCCAAAACTCATATAACTTTATACACTTCATAGTAATGATGGTTTTAAATGGTTAACAAATGGTAAATTTTATATGTATTAAAAATCTTCCTTAATTTCTTCTATGAGTTTTTTAAAGGGAATAATGCAACAAGTACCATGTTCCCATTATATTGGATAATTAATATCATATTAATTGAAATGTGATAAGCATTCCATTAGGTTCAACTTCTAGTGTTAAATGAGAACTATTTGTTAAAAAACAACATTAACTATGGACCTAAATAAATGAAACACTAGGCTAATATCAGTTAGTTATCCTTTATACCCTAAGGATATTAAGATCAATTATCGGTTCATAGAAAATATATTTCAATTGGAAGGAAGAAAATATGTTTTGAGAAAGTGGGAGTAGACAAAACATTAATGAAATTTTGGATTCAAATGTATATGAGTGGGAATAGGTATGAAAAAAACACCATACTAAGAAAGTGGTATTGTTCAAAAGAAACATATAATGTTGGAAAATTAAAAACTAATAGGTGGTTTTATATTCATCATGATGGGTGGAACATTATAAAATTTGAATAAAAGTTATTATATTAAAGCATTAAATCTATAGAAGCTAATATCGACAACTATATATGAATTTAGTAATGGTATCCACGTACCAAAATTTAGGTGCTCAATTTTTTGGATGATTATATTATTGATAATACCTATCAGTGATCAATATAAAAATTATATGGAAGACAACATGTTAGTACTAATTAATAATGATTGACTATTAATATTTATAGTGATGTATATGAATAATTTTATAACAAAACCTCTAATCTAATCAACATGCTAAAATTAATTTAAATTCTAATTTCCATTGTAAATCATACGATCATTGTATCGAGTAGTTGGAATTCAAGTTTAGTTTTCTTTAATGTATACCATTGGAACATGTTTATATGATACAATTAGAGGGGATTGTGACAGTAATTATTTTTAATAAGATATGAAAATTTCATATATTCGTTTAGGGATATAAGAAAGAATAATGATCACAAAATATTAATTTTGAAGGAAGAAGTTCCTTGTATCTACATGAGGATAGTGGGAGAACTATAATTTCTTTTGTTAGATACATTCATAACATATGGAAAATACATATTTAGTGAAAACTATTTTCTAAGAATAAGGGATTTTTTTCATCAAAATGATATAGATATATCAACCCATGTTCAAGGATGGAATATATGTAATCATAGATGTATGGTTTTTAAAATTTATTAACAAGATATAGTATAACAATTTATGGAAAATAAAAAATGGAGATGTTTAATACTATATAGTTATCTAGGTCACATGGTAGAACATATCTCATGGATAACATGTGTGGGAATATGAGGAGATTATGAATAGTTTTTCATAAACTTATGTTCTGGAATTATATCTAATTAAATGTGATAGGTATTGATGTCCTATATTAGTTATGAATATTATCAAGATTGGAATGAATCAAAAAAATTAATGTATTTTAATTTTCAATTTTATTATTTAAACTATATATAATTACATAATTTAGCATAACGATACATGATTCATGAAAATTATCTCATGAAAATAAATTTATGTATTGAAAAAAATTAAATTTGTACCTTTATGGAAGTCCAAAATAATAGTACTATATTATCATCTCTGAATCATCATTTCTTATGAAAAAAAATTAGATTCCATCTAGATCATCCACACATATTACTGATCTCCATGAAAGTATTTATTTAATTCCTAGGTTCTAGCATGAAAAATCTAATTTTTTATGTTGCTCGTACAATTCTAAAAAGATATCATGATTGATCCCCCAACATGGATCAACTTGTTATGGATCATTATTTCTCAAGATTCTTGAGATAGGTGGGGAGAAGAGACAAACTGTCTAAAGTAATTAAAATGTCCACCACCACATTTCATAGATCATAAATGTTTAAAATTGAATGTTTTATCAAACCAAAATTACAATTAATCCCTTGGTTGAATTAACTGTATTAAACATTGCCTAAAATCCTAAATTTCCTTGTAAATGTGTCATCAATTTTGTAAATATTTCACTACTAACTGGTGAAAATTCACAATTCCACAAAATGATCTCTGATCCATTAAATTGCATCATATCTCACATAATTATTTAGCAAAACATAAATGGATATCTTTCATAAAAAATTTATTCTTTCTATTATTTATAATTATAAATCATGTGAATACATTGTGGAATAAATTAAAATCTCATTATTCTAAAATAAAATATTATAATTGAATAAATTTGCTTTCAATCATTCACATAGAAAACCTCTAGTATCTAAACATGGGATTCACATCATCAATTACTCAAATTATTATGATCTGGTTGAACTTGTGAACACAATTTGTGTGTGACCATCTAGCCCACCATCTTGATATCAGAAAGTTCAACTCTTAGGCCAGGAGTGGTATCTTTCAACACATAATACCCTTTAATTATATGAGGGTAATTTATAGTTATGAACGTCTCCTATAAACTCTTACCATGTAATATAATCACTTTTTCTAGATATATCATTAATCATGTTTCATTGCTTGAGTCATCAATCTATATTCTTGAAATATCATTATTTTAATATTTAAAAATGAACTCATCAAAAAAAAATTATTTCCATAGGCTTATTCAAATAGTTCTAGTTCTATCAATGGGAAGAGAAATTAACATCTATTAACTCAAAAGTGATAAATCATTTGTTGAAATATTCATTAATTTCATATCAATCATGATGTACCCAACATATCTTACCTCAAAGAAATCATATTTCACCATAGTTTTCATCAATATATCAAATTAAATTATTCAATATATGAATTTGTAAAAATATCAATTATAAATACCAATATATAGATTTTTATATTGAAATATCTAGTGAAACATTAAACGTGAGGATTTATTACAGATAAGTAAGTTCTTATAAACCTGAAATATAGAAGATTATAAATTGAAAATATTAAGAGAAGAATTTGAAATGTTTTAAAATCATCCATTACTTGATATACTATATCTTATGTGTCTAATTAGTTAATTTTTGTTAGAAATATGGCATATATTTAAGAATATCATCATAGCACTTCTTGGTTCTAATCATAGAGGGGTATTGTTCTGACCTTTTATTATGAAATATACTCTAAGGAAATTATAAAATTAAATGGAAACTAGAAGAAAAATCATAATCTGATAAGAAATTTATTAATATTCCAAACCAAGTATATACATGTAATAAAAATTACAATGTTGTTACTTTTAGGGAACATACTCTAATAGAATCCTAGTTGTTTTAGTGTTAATTTCTTATCAAAACTTTTACCCTGAAATGATCAATAATATTACACTAAGTTGTGATTATAACTTCTTGAACTATTATTCTTCAGTGGCTATTTTTCATACTATGTACTCATGTCTCTAATAAAATCACTCAATTGATGATATTATCAATTATATAACTCCTTCCCCGCTATCATCACGTAAATATTAGATTGTACCATGTTTTTATGTTCACCATAATATGAACACACATTATAATGTTGTTATAACTACAAAATATATAATAAATGATTTCAAAACATGCTTCCTTAGATGCATTAGAATCCACAAAATTCTTATTTCATATAGATATAGAAAAGTGGATATATTTTAATTTTAATAGATATATTACCATATAAAAACTATGAATTTAGATAAAAAAAATTAATAAAATAGTATTTTTATATCCATTTGATAACTTCTATACTCATTTCTATCATAACTTGGCACTCATCTAGTTTTAATTTCTCGATCACTTTTAGAATTTTCTGACTGCTAGCCTTCCAGATACTTAGTTATGTTTGACATTCGAACTCTTTGTTTTACGTATAAGAAATATATGTCCTTAGTAAATATCATGGAATGTGAGGTATATATATGAAATAATTTTATTTATATGTATTCTATTAATCATATTTCTTTCTTATTTCATATGATGCCACGTTCTACTTGAGGTATGTATACCTTTTGTTTTTGGAACCAATCCTATAAATTATTTTTCTTTATTACTAATTTTTATTATATTTTCATTGTATATATTATGAATTAAACTAAGAAACCCCAGTGATAATCATATGTAGATGATATTCCTTATAAATAGGTTTCTATTTTCATAATTGGGTAAATTATAGGTAGTCATATATATAAGAAAAATATTCTATTTTCAACATGGAATCAAACATATATATATGGAAAACAATAATGCTCCCACCATAATCATTTATATACAGTAAACCATTCATTCCAAATGAATATTATATGATTATTATGATTTCTATAATCAATATAATGATCACATAAACTTGTATAGTTTATTGGAATTGTATGTTTTCACCAACCCCTATGATTTCCTTGTATGGACATGTTTCACATATTTTTTTCGACGAAAAGTGGTCTTGATGTGAAATTACCAATATAGTTATCATAGTATGTTTCTATGACAAGTAAAATTAATGTTTATTTTAGCATGATGAATTCAAATAAAAAATAGAGCCTTATTGTTACCATTATTGTACCATCCATATCTAGTATCTTTTGAATACCCCCAATGGATTTACATCAATTGAAAAAATTTCAAAAAATACATAATTGAATAAAATACATGCAATCCATATTTGAAATTTTAAATGATTTTTAATCATATCTAGTTGTATATTAATTATCCCTATATGATTGATTATTTATAACAAATAATGTATCACCTGTATTGGTGAATATATAACCACATATATGGTTTTAACTTTCTCAAATAAAATGAGTCTCTTCAGAAATTTCTCCTAAAGAAACATGTGGAGCTTAGTTCTCCCATGCCAGCTCATGTGTATCTACAAACTTGGATTCATTGAAGGTTATCTTATTCTTACTATCTCAAAAAATGTATGCTTCCTCCATAGAATTATAATTGATATTAACCAATATTTTTCTATCTTGAGTATTTTATTATCCTAGGTATCTATAGGATAATTATCAAAGATGTAATTTTTGTTTCCACTAATGTATGTTTATAGTTATAACAAACATTAAGAATATAGTTCCCATCAAAACCTATTGTCTATATATAACCGAATCTCATAATATTTTTAGTTATATGAAATACATTAGTCAATTTAGTTGACAATGTGGTTAATTATTACACAACAAATTGGAAAACATGTTTTCTAATATTATGAAGAACATGAAATGTATATAAGAATACTCAATGAAATATGTTATATACCCTAATGATTATGATCATTATAAGGTAATGATTTTTTAAACCTTCAATTTAAATTAATGTAATCGATGAATACTTAGTTAAGATACACACTTACATTCCTAACTAGATAATTGCATATATTATTACTATGTACATTCATTACTTCAATTTTTATATTCCAAAAATAATTAATTTATTTTAATGATGTGAATAAATTTACTTGAAATATGTCCTTAAAATACACATCATAGTCAACTTAAAAATCTCACAAGGAATTATTAAATTCCTTTAGTTATAAAGGATTATTTGTCAAAAAATAATTATTTGTTGTTAATTTATATTGTTTTTAATAGCTAGGAGTCTAATTTTTTATAATATCCTTGACTACCACATTTCATTTTACATGAAAAAATAATCACCAATCCCCAAATAGGAATAAGTCCAATATTATATATTTGACATTTATTAATAATATTTGATATCTAAAATTCAAGTAACACTTAAACAATTACGTTTAATTTTCTCTAAATATATTAATTTCTAAACAAATAATGCATCCTTCTATTTAAATATCAGCCAATACAAATGTCATCGTAGAACTCGATAAAAACCATATTTTTATTTGAATAAATACACTTGGAAAATTGAAGTTGTGTGTTTTTCACCAATGAAATAGGTTTCATCCCTTCTAAACTACTATTATAATTCAACTTATATTTGGTGATGTTTATATATTAATGTAATGCAATTATATCATGATAGTGGAATGAAAAAAAAATGTAGACACTAAGATAATTCTCCTTGTAATAATCGAATATCTAGAAACCTAGATCTAGAAAATATATTACATTATTGGAAAAAAAAACAAGAGTCCCCAAAGGATCCAATAATTTAGTATTATTGGGAATCTAGTGACATACTGATTCATCAAATTACACATGAGAACATAAAGTATAGTATAAAAAAACTTGTGAAATTTTTTATCCCTTTTAGTAGATCCTTGAAAATTATGCATTGTAGTCTTCTATGATACCTAAGGAATGGTAAATAATAAGAGTGGTATCTGATGCTTAGTAAAGAGTAGTTTCACTGACTAGCCCAGTTTCCATGGTAACTGGATAATTGAGATGGTCTTAACATAGCATGAAAGTCGCTCCTGGTCCCCACAGGTTGGAAACTAGCATATTACATCATACAATATGAAGGTGGGAATGTATTTTCTAGAAACACAATAGATTAATGATACAAAATCTGGTACACATAAAAGATAAACTCTATAGAGTGAATATCAATAGAATTAAAATTGTTAAACCAATGGAAAATACATTTGAAAGTTCAATAAAAAATGAGTAAATCCAAACCCCCAATGAACACAACTTCTAAGATCCCAACTTTCATCAACTATAACCACCACAATGTGGTGCTTTCCCCTTTATCAAACATTTAAGGAGGAATTATAAAAATTCCCAAAGACAAAAGTATGGTTTGAGCAAAATCCTATTACTGTCTCACTATAGATTCTATAATAAGATGCCAAAATTTAATTATCCAAAATAAAACATTTAATTATCAATAAATAGGAAAGGATGTTGAAAAGAATATTTTAATAATATCATAATTTATATTTCAATTATTCAAAAAAAATTAAGAAATGGATTAATAAAAAATTTATATAAAAGAAATTATATAAATTCACACGGCATGTGTAAAAGATATTAAAATCAATGGAATATATTTCAAATACAAACATCCAGAAACATTGTCATCCAAAAAATGATATGATTGTTAAAGGCTATGGGATCCTCACACACACAAATTTGAATCATGTGTATATTTTTATACACACTTCCCATTATCATTTGTCAAAGAGGACTCATCACCATCCCATTATGGATGTTACCTCATACAATAGTTTTTGTTTCTACTATAAAGAGTCAAAAGAGTGCTATATCAATTACTTACTAAAGAAATATAATTTCACATTCTCAAATAATAATCAATGATGGGATATGTATTTTAAAACTATTTAAAATACAATTGAAACTATTATCCCACTTCAAATATCTCAATGTCCTTTTAAATACAAATACATGGGTTTTTAGTCATACAATACATTTCTTCCCAGATAAAACCACTTAGTTGATATCAAAATAATTATAATCAAATATTTTGAAAAAATATTGATAGAAATATCATCAAATAAATTTCAAAATTTAAATTAAATAATTTAAACCTCACACTTTTCAACAAATTTCACAAACAAACTTCTATTCCCTAGAATTGGGGAGATTCCTTAATTCCATGTGAAATATAATTTTAAAACACAACTTCAATGGAATTGGGTTTGTAATAATTCAATTGAAATAAAATTCATTTAAATAATATAGATGAATCTAAATAATATAAATTTGGGTTAATCAAAATTTTCCATCTTAACGGAACAACCCACCTCAGCATCACATGATTTAAAAAAATAATAATCCCAAAGTGGGAAAATCCAATGAATAACTTTGAATATGATTATATGAAAATATATCCTTGATTTGAGATATTAAATTATTGTTATTAGATCCTCCATCAACAAGGTAATATATAATACTGTATGGAGGAAATATGAGAGAATTTGAGAAAAAGAAAGACAAGATGAAACATCCCAAGAAGAGATCAGACACCATTATCCAAGCATTGATTCACTTTTAAAGGGATTTCGTGTGGAAAAATCACATATTGGGAGAAAATAAGGAATATGGAAATGTAATGGGTTTGTACGGTCCCATAAATCACATGAAAAGAGTGTTTTTGGATTTTAGAAAATAATTTTTTGATTAAAAAATAAATTATTCACAGTTTCCATGTTAGGGATGGAATGTTAGGAAAATCGTGGAAATTAACCATGCATCCATTTTTTCTAGGTACACCATTTCTACTAGGCTTTGCACTGTTTTTCAAACTGTGCGATTCCTGTGAAAACCCCCATTGACTGGGTTTTCTAGGATACCACTACGAGGGCACACATATTGTGTAAACCAATTTCCAACCATCCAAAACCCAAAAAAATAATTTTTAAAAACAAATTCACCCAAGGCATACATAAAAATAATATAACCAAGGAATTAAAAAAATAGTTATTTATTATTACAAAAAAATAGTAATAGGATGTTACAACCACCCCAACCTAGAGAAAATATTTCCCCAAAAAGACTATTAAGAATCGTCCATGTCAAAAAGATGAGGTCAATGCTCTCTCATCAGTGCCTCCCTCTCCCATGTCTCATGAGAATCAGATCCTTGATTCCATAGCACATAAAACAAACATACCATCCCCCATGACGTAAATTGGTTTTAAAATAAATGGTCCTTACTATATGTTCAGTCAATGAAGAATTACATTTAATATTAACATTTCTCTAGCTCAAAATATGAGGTGTAATAGATAGATAGTTTCGCTGCTCTAAAACATAGAAATGTTATGTATTGAGGTTAACTTTGGGTGATGTGATTTATTTCTGGAATCATTACCCACCTTCTATACAGCCGCAAAAGGTCCCAAAAACAAGGAACAATTTTTTTACTTTCCTCCCAATCCATCGATGACACAAACATGGTGAAACATTCACAAAAACATAGTCACCGACTAAAACATACAATGGCCTATGATGGTGATCTGAAAAAAATCATCACCCTTCTGTCATAAACATTATCTAATGAATCCACTCAATCATTTATGTCATATCTTCACCCAAGATCGGCTTATTCGAGGAACCTTCCCAAATTTACAACCAACACAATAGATATATACAAGATCGTCTACGTTGGACCTCAAAAGGAGACATTCTGATCATGTTCTGGTAACTATTGTTGAAAGAAAACTCATCCAGCCGCAGATGATAATTCCAAGATCCACTAAATTCAAGTATTCTTGTGCTAATCATATCCTCAAAAATCTGTATATCAATTTTTGCCTATCCATTTGACTATGAATGGTATGTCATGATCAAACAGACTTGAGATGGTAGATCCTCATAAAATTCTCTCAAAAAATGATAAGTGAACCAAGGATCCTTATCAGAGACAATATATATGGAACTCCATGAAAAAGAATAAATTTTTTAACATAGATATTTCAAAAATCCTCAACATTGGTTGAATAACGAATGGTTATAAATTGAGACAATTAAGTTAGGATATCGTTCAAAAACAATGTCACGTTATTATTTCTTTGGCTATGCGGATCCCATCCACAATGTCCATAGAGAAATCATCCAACATCCATGACAATAATGGAAGTGGCTGAAGCAAGCTTGGAGGATTTTGTTTCTCAGTCTTCACTTGTTGGCATGCATATCAACGAGAAGAATAATATGCAATGCTCTGTCTAGTATTGGGAAACCCAAATTGATGCTGCAATTCATAGAACATCATCAAGTTTCATATGTGCACTCCCAGTTGGAGTTATGGAATCCCCCATATTAGATTTCCATACCAATAATGGAAATTAATGATTCTGAAAGAATTTAATTCCCTTAATGGATAATGACAAGTCTGGTACGGTATCCCGAACATAAATAGAGTCTTTATAGCTATGTAACTCATTTTCAAGCTTTTGTTCTGAAAAACTCATCTCAAGAAGATAGGAGGTCAACTAAACACTAGCCAAAAAAACATTGTCACATGGTCCCAAAATTCCAATATTCACCATTCCAAATAAATCTACCATGTTCCACTCATCCAATGATTTGTTGACATACTGGGTTAGAATATTCCTAGTCAATGAATTCGATAATGTATTCCCATTCACTAGTGTACAATCAATTTCAAAATTTAAATATTTCAGGTATTTTACCCCACACTTCTGGAATAGATTAAATTTCTTTGAGAGAAGAAATTACTCATGAAATTGTGATTAGAATACATGGTAAACATATCTTCGAAAAGTTAATGCCAAAAAATCGTATACATGTGCATCACAACGTTATGTTAAAGGTCATAGGTCTCATAATTATTCACATGTGGACTAATTAGAAGATATCTATAATCAATGACATGGTTAGCCTACAAAATAACGTATATGAAACCTGAACATGATGCATCAGAGAAGACCACATAGGTTTTATCGGCATCCATAAAAGTTAACACAGTAACAAATTTTAAAATATGTTCCAGCTAAATAAAATAGTTCTTATATTTTTTATCCTAAGAAATATTTACTACCTTCTATGTTAGAGAAGTCATCAAAGAATCCATCTTTGATAATTCCTTAATTAAATGATGATAATACATAGCTAAACCCATGAATATCTAAATACGATAAACAAATTTTCACTCCATTTCATAATAGTTTTCACCTATTTAATTTCTACATAAATACCATGTTTAGATACAAGATGTACTACGAACATCAATTTCCAAATCCATAAATCACATTTTGAATTCATTAAAAAAATTCATCGAATTCTGAACAATTCTAGTGCTTCTAACAAATGACGCACATGATTATCCATATACATATAGTAAACAAGGATGTCATCCAAAAATACAAACAAAAAAGTATCTAGATTCTCATGGAAAATCTTTTTCATTAAATTCACAATGAATATAGGATCATTTTTCAGAACAAGTGGAATTAAAATTTACTCACAACGAATGTACCTGCTTCGAAATATGTTTTTATAAATTTTTGATTATTTTATCCTTAACTGATGCAAGGTATAGAGAAGGTCAATCTTTGAGAACCACTTCAACCCTTCAAACTGGTCAAATATATAATCAATACTTGGAAAAAAAATTAATATGTCTCGATTGAGTTTTTAATAATAAAAATAGAGGATAAGTTATCCATCAGCCTTTTTATCAATGTAAAATGTCATCACCCATAGTGACACACTCAAGTGTATAGTTTCATTCACTAGAAGATAATATAAATAAGATGTCAAATCTTTCATTTAATCTAGTTCCATAAATTAATAAGAGATAAATACTGGTTGATTAATAGGAATAAAAATAACAGGAAAATCTAAATCACTTATCATTGTAAAACTAGAGAATTCAGAAGGAAAAACGTCAAGAAACATGATGAAAACTGTTTGGAGATCACCACTCATGTAATATCTATCCATATGAAATTAGAGAATAAATATTAATTTCAAAAAAAAATATACATAAAGAAGTCCATATTTACCCATACTCAGTGCCCATTAAACATGAAAGATATGAGAAAACCCATTAGAAGCATTAAAAGAGTCATATTGAAGATAAAAATCAATCCATGATTTAATGAATATTAGCCAATCCATTAGAAAAATGATGTAAAGATGTCTCTTATCAAGAACAATAAAAATAATAGCAAGCATGATATTTGCATAAGAGAAATCAGAAGTGGGACTTTGTAGACCACACTCTCTCTTTGTTCCATGGGGTGTTCTGATATTCATTACAAAAGATAAAAGCTCTGTAAGATGATTTAGCAGTTTGAAAATATGTGTTGAAATAAATGACTATGATGACCCAGTATCAAATTATGTATTCACTATGGATGGTGCTAAAATGATGGAACCTCTCACAGTCGCTGGTCCAGTATCAACTTTATTGGGAGACTACTCCAATGCATGAAGAATATTTATTCCAAATTCATGTCGATGGAAACATTTTGTACAATAAAAATATGATTTCACCATATTTTGGACTAGGGAGGTTGATATTGTTCCACTATGAATAGTGGAAATGAATTAGAAGAACATATATAAGGGACATGAAAATCTAACGGAACCACATGTCATGGGTGCCTTAGTGAAAACCCTCGTAGAATTTACTGGATTTTCACAATGGTAGAAAATAAAAAGGCCTCTTCAAGGAACTACTGGAGGCCTAGAAAAACAATGATGTTTAGAACCTTCATGAGGATATCACACTTTGTCTTTCCTATTGTGGAATTAAGAGGACTGATATGAGAATAAAGGCACTCCCGTCATCCCTAACATTCCAACAATGTCCATTTTCACCATCAATGCTCAATCCTACCATCAACATAAGACAATTAATTCATCATAAAAACCTAGATATTGAATATCAGATAGAATTCCTATATCAAACCATAGATTTCTCATTTTATCATTTGATACAATCTCAAGTGAAATGTTTAGAAGCTCAGTAAAGAAATTTTCATACTCGATCACGGTCCTATGAGCCTTCTCATGTTTGAAAAACACTGTAGCCTTAGCCAAAATCATTGAAACTGGATAAAAATGGTTAGTGAAATGTGCATTAATGTATTTCATCTATAATACCTGATGCCTCTTTTCCATCACCATGGTGTCCCACCATATCCCACATGGACCCTCTAACAAGAAGGTGGGACAATTTCGCTTGATTTTTCTAGGTGTTTCCAAAAACCCAAGAAAATCATCAATCCTTCTCAACCAATCTTGATCCTCATGAAAAATATTAGAGCCTTTGAACTTTGGTATATTCTAGTGGAGGAATACATGATCACGATTTCTGAGAACACGCCTTTGAGGATCCACAACTAGAGCCTAAATGAGGACTAATGAAGGTGTGTGCCCCAGATCTTGGACAGTACACCCAATCACCTTAAATATACTTGGGTCCACCAGTGGATTTACTCATTGTGGTTCATAATCATCTTACTCATGGATCTTATTTACATGATATATAAGATGAATGATCCTACACTATAATATCAGGAAAAAAATTAAGATGTTAGATTAACATGGAAATGGAGTAATAAGAGAAATTAATCCCAATAGATAAAGAAACACAATATTTTGATTTAATACTTCCCAAATAAAATTTAGTGAAAAGACCTGAACTAATCCCCAATAAATCATTCACAAAACACCCTTGGTGATATAAGGATCATTGTGATGGGATATTTCTACACACTCAATTTAAACTACTTCATATGTCCCAAAAATATTACTCAACTACATAATAACATCTATGGAATGATTCTAATCTCACACCCCTGATACCACTTTTTCATGAACCGTCTCAAGTACCCTAGTAACTTAATAATTGAGATTGTCCTAACATAACCCTAAGGTAATTCTTGATCCCAAGCGGTTATTGACTAGAACCCCACATCATAAAATATGAAATTGGGAAAAGCATTACCACAATAATAATTGAATAAAGATAAACAAGTCAGTATGCATACATGAAGAAATCAATATGGAAAAGTATACCAGAATTAATACATTTAAACAAACACAATTAAATTATAATGTACTATAAAACAAGATTAAGACCAAATTCCTAAAGGACACAATAGCTAAGATACCAATGATAAACAAAAACTACCACCTCTATGTTATGCCTTCCCCTTACTCGAACCCAAAAGGAGGAAATATACAAATTCCAAAAGGCATAGGTATTGTGTGAGCTAAAATCTGAATAGGGTCTCACCATGGATTCCATATTATGATACCATAATTAAATTAACAAAAATAATTATTTAAATTTTAAAAAATAGGCATGAGAGTTTCAATTTATTGTTAAAAAATCATTCTTTGCAATTCAATAATATAAATACATTAAAATGAATTAATAATCAATTTATATAAAAAAAATTATATAAATTCCAAAGGAATGTGTCAAGTATCTTACAAAAAATGGAATATTTTTTAAATAAAAATTATGATAAACATTGTCATCTGAAAATGGTATGATAATTCTAGGATCTTGTATACTCACACACTTGATGGTTAATCTAGAAAATATGTGTACACATAGGTCCATTATGTAATGGTCAAAGAGGACGCATCACCATCCCATTGGGGATTTGACCTACAACACTTGGTTTTGTTTCACTTTAAAGATCAAAATACTTTTATCCATATAAATTATGAAATACGTAGGATTTCATGTTCTCTAATAACAATAAATGATGTGAAATATTCTGAAACTATTTAAAATAAAATTATTCCCATTAATTTATTATAAATATTCCAATTTACATAAAAAACATGATTTTGTAATCAAACAATGGAATTTACAAGAAAAAACCATTGGGTTTCTATGAAAACCATTTTAAGCTAGCTTTCTCAAAAAAAAAATTGATGTAAATTTAGTCAAATCAATTTCAAAATATAAATTAAAAAATTTTAATATCATAATTTTCTATTAATTTCACAATCAAATTCCATTTCAATGGAATTGGGGGTTTTCCCAATTTAATGCCAAATTAAATTTCAAAACACAAATTCAACGTAATTGGGTATTTAATATACCAATTGAAATAAATGACATTTAAATAGTTTTTTTGAATCTGAATCAATAAAATAAGCATCATTCAAAATTTTCCATCGTAGTGGAACCACCTACCTCATGATCATGAGATTTCAAAACCAAATGCCAAAAACTGGAAATTCCAATGAAGAATGTTATGAATGAGGTTCTGAGAATAAAAGCATGATTCATGATTGGAAATAGTTCATATTAGATACTAAAAAACATGAATATTTATAAAAACCTAGGGAGGAATGATGGGAAAATTAGAGAAATAGAATAGGAATAGGAAATTTAAAAGGGAGATATTAAGAACCATTATCCAAGATTTTATTCTCTTATGAAGGGGTTTAGAGGAGCCAAAATATCCTATTAGGAGCCACTGATGAAGGAGAAATCTCTTTGGGATTCCACGAGTCTACAAGAAACCAAAAAACAGTGTTTTTATATTTTATAAAATAATATCCAGATTAAAAAATATTGTATGGATGGTTTCCTATATAGGGACACATTAGATAAATTTTGTGCCCTAACTATGCAGCCCGTTTATTCAAAGTGAACAATTTATACTGGGTGGGTACATAGTTTTTTAAACCATGTGATAACCATGAAAACTCCCACTATCTAGGATTTCCTGATTTCCAAAGTGAGGGAGATGATTTTGGATAAACATCGTTCCATCCATGAACAACCCATAAACATATATGTTTTACAACATTTTCACCAAAAACAACCCTAAATGAAACCCACCCAATACATGATCAAAATATGGGGTAAGCATTAACAATATGTTAAAAGTAGCATATAATTGAATCAGTGTCAACATAACAATTAAATTAATAGCATGAAAAATGAAAATAAATGATCAAAGTAATTTGATATTAAAATGAAACATATGGTATACTATATCTATGATAAAAAAAATAAAAACATGGATGATAATTTTTTTCTTATATTTATGGGATAAATAATTATGTATTTCATTAACATAATATCAAGGCTTTGTGACGTGAAATCAAACATAATTAGTGTAATGACATGAACATTCATGAATAAAAATCCCTTGGTTTATTTAATTATATGTCTTATGGATACAGAAAACACATGAAATTTTTTATTGGGTTTAAAAAACCTTTATGTATCATTACCATAGATAATATAGCTATTGATAAATGATCACATTTCTAGTATAAAGGGTTTTAACAAATAATTTTGACACAGACAACGGAAGTGATGGCCTTGACGAGTAGGATCATTCCCTTTAAAGCCCATTTATTTGATGTTTAGAGGGAGTTAGAATTTCATGGATTTTTCCTAGACCAATCCCAATCCATGATCCAAAAACATAATATTGATTGAAATAGTTTACGAGATATGTTAAATCTCATAAAGTTCACAGCCCGAACTGTGTTCACTGAAGGTCCCCATGAAATCCCCACCATTGCACACCATACACATAGGGAATATACTTGTGTAATAAAGGGATATGTAACCAGAACCTAGAATTATGAATATGTGTAATATTTTGGTATAAAATAAATAATACACATTCATTTTTTATTGTTACTTTGTAAATAGGTTTTAAATCACAAATAATATTTTTAATTAATATCTAAAATCAAATGAAAAATATATTTTTATGAATTAATAGATTATTTAATTAATAATATTTTCAAAAAATATTATTTCTAAATTACTTTTTATTAATTAGGAATGATTGAATGTTTTTAGGAATACAATTCTTATTTTTATTATGGTTTGAAAAATATATTTTTCAAAACCAATATATTTTCAATAATTGTCGATTATTATTTTAAAAGTGAAAATGCACATATTGGGAAAATTATTTAGATAAAATGAATATTATTTTTGGAATTAGGATGTTGATATTATCCAATGGCGAATTTTTCTTAATTTTCTAAGGAAATGTAATTTTTGGGTAAGAATTAAATACCTTATAAATATATAATGTGTTTTATGACATCATAATGACCCAATAATGATGTTATAAAATACTATAAAAGGGATATTAGGAAAATATATGTTTTACCTTTAAAATAATTTTATTTTAGATTTTTTAGTGTTTTTACAATGCCATAGTCGACCCTCCAAAACATAAAAAACATTTTATCTTTTTCAAATGATTTCCTTGAGAGTGTGACTCACGTCCATATAAGAAAGCCAAATATTTTAATATGTTTTTCCATTTTCCATATAAAATAATGTATTACACTCCACTTTGGAATAAAAACATGGGCAAAACCATGTTAAGGTTTGTGGTTTTGAATATTTAATTATAGAGATTCTGAACCCTATGTTTATATAATATTAATGAATTTCCATCTCATTTCATCTATAAACTGTCCAATGGTCCCACTTCAACTCACTCAAAATCCTGGAATCACGTCCCTACTCTTACCTCCTCTCTCTGTAATACTCTAAAGGCTCCCCATGCTCTCGAAAAACATCTCCTTAATCTCTTGAAGTCAGACAATCATGTAAGGAATTTCTTCCATTCTCATTTTTTCCATGATTATTTATATTGATATAGCATTTTATTTTCAAATAAAAATTTTGGATTATTATTTTTCACCTTCACCATAATTCACTCCTTATGTTTTATTGATTAGATACCTCTTTCTCTATCATTAATTCCTCCCACGTATGCCCATTACCATGTGTAAATTTTGTTTGAGTTATAAATTTCTCATTTTATTCAAGTTTCTTTATTACATTACAACTTCTATTTCAAAATTCCATGTTTTGGGAAATGTATCTATATTACCCCTTACCATATATTTTATGTACATATATTGAGAGTCCACTTTATATCTCATTTACCAGTTTTATGAATTTTGGTGTCATGCCATTAGGCTGTTGAAATTACACCACAATTTTCCAAGCCAAAATCATTGTGTAGTGAATACCATTCCAATTTTTCTATAAAGGGTATTGACCATTATGCACACATACATATTGTATGGTAATTACATATATTTATTCAAAATTCCCTACTTTTGGAATAACTTATTATGTTTAATGATTCCATGTTATATGGTCCATGTGGCACACTTATGCATGAAATGAAATTATTATAAAGGGTGTGCCCTGATAGTTGTCCAATACATTGGGAAATGTTTAGTATCATGATATTCCACATGAAATATGGGCTAAATCATGCTAATTCAAGTTCAATGTGGGTTTACTCATGCTAATTCATGTAAAATGGGGTTTTACTCATGCTAATCCATGTGCAATGAGCCTTGGAAAAGGATAATATCATGTTTTATGTTGTTCCCACAATTCCTTGTTACGATAATCATGGTATATCATGCCATTATATTCATGTTTCTTTTGTTATCCATTGATAAGACTATTGTCAATAATTTACTGTATTCTTCATGTTATTCCTTTTTTACTCCTTTACTGGGATTTATAGCTCACAATTTTATAATGTATGTCCTCAGGGTGTCACATGCAATGCTAAGTATGAAGGAATGTTCTAGTCATGTAAAAAGGGTTTTCAATAAATATGTTGTATTTTATATCTTAAGATATCATGTAGTGTTCATAATTTCCCGAGACACTAAACCTCAATCCATGGAGTTGTATTAAGTGAATTTTTATGAAATAAATCATGTTTGAATTTGCAATAAAGTGTTTGGTGTTTATAGTTGGCATTAGAGGGTAGGTTTAGTTATTTATTGGTATTTGGATTAGAAACCCATTTTTAATGACTTAGGTATAAGACTATGTATAATAAAAAATCCCTAAATTTTTGTGATTATAGACTATGTTTTTTATTTGAAAAATACATCCCTCTTTAGATACGAACAAGTAGAGGTTCCTCTAAAACATATGTATCTAGGGGTAAACCCTGAAAACAATGCTCTGAGATAGACTTGAACGGGAACTAGTTAACAACAAAAGGACATGTTGTACTCTTTGTTTGACACTCCCAGGAGATATGTTTTGGTTAATTCATATGTATAGTATAAACCATTATCATGTGAATAAATATATTCCCCTATGAATATATGTTGGAAGTAGCTCAGGGATAACAATGATTGATGCCTATAAATAAAAAATTTAAGGAAATAAATGTAATTTATAAGCTATACATTTTTTCATTGGATTCCCCTTTATGTGTTAGCCCTAACTATTCTTTTCTTCCATCTAATGGCCTATAATAGGAGGAATCTTTCTAGAAACTGATGCGATGATCAATGTAATGACTACTCTAATGAGATGCCAAATCTAATGGGAGTGGGAATAAAAATCATTGTCATGGTACTCTCTTCGTTAAAAATATTTTGAATAGAAAAATGGGTCTAGAGATCATTTCACCACCTCCCTTATTAAAGAACATCCCACAATCGAGAGCTTCAAGGCATCCTTCTTTTAATGTACAATCTGATCCTTGAATCACCAAACAATGGACCATCTCCTTTCCGAAGATCTTCTCCATCCTTTAATGTTATGAACAAGAGAATTTTTTTTGGCATCTTATCATATGGACGGTTAAGATGATCACTGGTGGAATTGATAAAAAAATATGAAGACTGAGGAAGATATTAAGGTGTTTAAATGAATGTATTTTTAGAAAAAAAATTGATAAATATTTTCCTTGCACCCTCTGAAGTAAGATGGAAAGGGGCTTCCTTGCTCTCAAGAAAAAATAAACGGTGAATCCATCAGAGTATATGAGTAAAAATTCATAATGATTTCACGATACGACTCTAGATTTGTCATTACCCCTGAATGCAAGGTTGATTGCAACTTTTTTTTGGCAAAAACATAGCCTATGAAAATCCCAAGAGAACTGTGAATTCGATAGCAATAAGAAAATTTTCCGATGTTCCCAAAAAGTCAAAATAGAGATAGAAAAATATTTGTGGTATCATTGGGATAAGAAGAGAAACATGGACTTTAATTCTATTGGTCCGATGGATAAATCCAACGGTACAAATATTTTCTACCACCCAACTTGACAAAGGCGCAGAAACCAACACCCTAGAAATTTACTCATGGGGACGTGGAAAATCTTTAGGTTTGGAAAGGAAGGGAATATAAAGATTAATTTACAACAAAAAAAACTTGATGATACGATAGATGAGGGGAGTACTCAATTCGAACCTGAATGCATTGTTCATTTCTTCAACTGGAAAGAAAGAGGGCACTTTGGAAACCAGTGTCCTAAGGCATGGGTTTTTAGAGAAAACCAATAACCTTCGAGGTAGAAAGGGAGATATTTTTCCATACCTACCATTGTAGAAAATCCCAACAATGAAGTGGTGAAAGGTAAGATAGTTATTCATTCAAGAATAAAGAACATACTTTTTAATTCTGTTTCAATGGATTCTTTTATATCCAAAATTTTTAGTAGAACAATCCCAACACAACCAAAAATCATGTATGTAGAGATGTCGGTGAGAATGGAAATTGGGGAAATTATTGCGTCCCATTAAAATAACACCTCCCATGTCACAATTTTTGGATTGAACATCCCAATAAACCACTTCATACTCCATCTTGGGGAATTTTTTGAAATTCATGGCATGTATTGAATTTCCCTATATAGATCTGATAAAAATTTCTGTGAGAGCGAAATCACTCTCCATATGAAAAATCGATCCCAGATTCTGTACAAGTGAAAGGAGGAGGATGAATCTTCTATAGAAGAATCATCTCAAGAATGGATATTACATCCCTATGAGCATATGTATCTTGCTCAGATGACTGAGTCTAAGGTAGGAAACATCCTTGAAGTCTTAAATATTTTGATTGAATTCG
Source organism: Viscum album (assembly GCA_963277665.1). NCBI lineage: Eukaryota > Viridiplantae > Streptophyta > Magnoliopsida > Santalales > Viscaceae > Viscum > Viscum album. The sequence continues at coordinate 1,267,455,477 of OY728160.1, forward strand.
ATGATATGTTTCCAGAGGAATTTCATGGTCATCCTCTTAGAAGAGTTATTGAATTCTCGATTGATCTTATACCTGGGGAGTATCCAATATCTAAGACTCCATATAGAATGTCTATTGTCGAGCTTGAGAATATAAAGAAAAAACTACATGGGAATATAGATAAATGGTTTATACACCCAGGTGCTTCACCACGGAGTTCACCATTCCTCTTAATCAAGAAGAAGGACGGGAAAATGAGCATTTTCATTGATTATCGTGAGCTCAAAAAATCCCGATAAGGAACATGTCTCCTCTTACTTGAATTGATGACTTGTTCGATCAGATACGTGGAGAACAATACTTCTGCAAAGTGGATCTATTGTCTGGATCTTACTATGTATGGTTGAAGAAGGAGGATATCCCCAAGACTACTTTTTATATAATGAACAAGCACAATGAATTCATTGTAATGTATTTAAAACTCACTAATTCCCCAAAAATCATCATGGATTTGATAAATAGAGTCTTTAGAGATTACCTTGAAAAATTGGTGGTAGTATTTATAGATGATATTATATTATACTCCAAAACTGCGGAGGAGCATGAGGAGCATCTAAGAACTATACTAGAGAAATTAAGAAAGGAGAAGCTCCATTCTTAGTACAACAAGTGTGATTTCTAGTTGAAGGAGGTATCATCCATGGGTCATGTATGAAAAATAAATGGGATATATGAGGATACCTCTAAGAGAAATGAAATTGTGGGATAGCTAAGGAAAAAATCTATGTCAAGTATCCATAACTACCATGGGTTGGCAGGATATTATTGCTGATTTGTTAAAAATTTCTCATGATTGTCAAAACCTCTTACCAAGCTTACTTGGTAGGGAGTAATGTTTATTTGGACTGATGAATGTGAAGATAGCTTCAAGGTGTTGAAAAGGAGGATTATCACTATTCCCATGCTCATAGTACCCACAAGTGGAATTTTTTTGGTATTCAGTAATGCTTCAAAGAAGGGCTTGGGATGTGTGTTGATGAAAAATTATGAATTCATTGTATATGATTCAATGAAATTGAATTTTTATTCGAAAAACTATGGAACACATGATCTAGAGTTGGTTGTAGTGATCTTCATATTATAATTTTTTCAACATTATCTCTTTGGGGATAAGTGAGAAATATATACAGATCACAAAACCCTCAAATATATCTTAACATAGAAATATCTAAACATGAACCAATGAAGATGGTTATAGCTAATCAAGGACTTTTACTACTCAATCCATTACCACATTGGGAAAGAGAACAAGGTGTCAAATTATATATTTAGAAAGGAACTACAAAAAAGATCCAATTTTTATGTATTTAATGAAGACAGACATGGGAATCATAAAGAAGGGAATATCATCAATAATCTCACAAATGCTTTCTCAGCCTTGTATTTTGTAAATTATAAAAGATTCTCAAAAGTAGTATGTTGGAATTCGGAAAAAAGTAGAAATTACCAGAAAAGGGAAATCCTCAGAGTTCAATTTTAATGAACAAGGAAGTGTGATAATTTCATCAAGACAATGTGTTCCCTAAAATCTTGAGTTAAAGAATGATATTTTGAATGATGCACATAGTTCTAATTTCTCCATTCACCTAGAAAACAAAAAGATGTATCGAGTTCTCTGTGATCATTTTTGGGGGGATAACATGAAGATGAAGACCCCTGAGTATACATCAATGTTCTTAGTGTGTCCACAAGTGAAAGTTAAGAGGCTGAAATCTAAAGGGATGATACAACCATTGCCCATACCAATATAGAAATGGGATAACATCACTAGGGACATTTTCACTGGACTTATAAAGAAATCCAAAAGAAACAAGGACAAATGGGTTTTGTGGATCATCTTTCAAAAACTACACACTTCATTTCAATTTGGGAAGATTTCTATTTGGATTAACTGGCAGGGATATAAATCAAAAAAGTGGTAGGGCTTCGTGGAGTACCATTATCAATAGTATCTAATTGAGATCCAAGATTCACCTCTATTTTCTAGAAGAGTCCTCAAGAAGATCTGAATACTGAGATAAACTTACTCACAACTTATTATCCTGAAACTAATTGCCAATCTAAGCTGATAATACAACCACATGAGGACATGTTGAGAGCATCCTCAATGGACTTCCAAGGAGGATGTGATCAAAATATCACTATGGTTGTATTATCTTAAATAATAGTTTCCACTCATGCATCCAAATGAATCCTTTTGAAGCCCTTTATGGGATGAGTTGAAGAAAACTAGCATGTTGGGAAGAAGTTGGTGAGAGAAAACTCTAAGGTCTCGAAATGGTTGAAGAAACCATAAAGAAAGTTAAACCATCTAGCCCCACATTAATGCTGCTCAGTGTCGACAAAAGGGATATGTTGAAACTCCTCTATGAGACCTAGAATTTGATGTTGGAGACATGATATTCTTCCACAAATCACTTCGGAAGAGATTTATGTGATTTACAAATAAGGGAAAACATAGTCAAAGGTACATCAGACCTTTTCATATCCCTGATCGCATTAGAGCAGTGACCTATCGACTAGAACTCCCACTAAACCTATATCATGTAAAATACATATTCCAAGTATCACTCTTGAGTAAGTACATACCTGGCCCATCACATGAAATCAATAGTGAGTTGGTACCATTGGATAATGACCTCTACTATGATGAGAAGTCGGTGAAGATAATTGATCGTAGGGAAAAGGCCTACAAAATAAGAAAATACCCATCATCAATGTTTGGTGGAGAATCCAAAAATTTGAAGAAGCAATGTGGGAACTAGAAGATGTGATGAGGCAAAGTTACCCACATTTTTTTTTCAGTGGGAAAACAAATTCGAGGGAGAAATTTTTGATGAGGGGAATTTTTTAATGACCCGAACATTAATGAATAAAATTACCATTATTTTCATTAATTAATAGTGTTATGTATATAGAAAACACATGAACATTTTTTATTGGTTTTAAATAACTATTATGTACTATTACGGTTGATAATATAGCCGTTCAGCAGTGATCACATGACTAGTATATCGGGTTTCAAGAAATCCTTTTGACACAGACAATAGATGTGATGGCATCGACCAGTAAGATCACTCCATTTGAAGCCCATTTATCCGATCTCTTGAAGGAGAGAGCTTTTCTGGGCTTTTCCCTAGACTAATCCCATGTTGAGATCCAACATCTTACTCTTGAGAGAAACCTTTTGTATGAGAGTTTCAACCTCATCGAAATCACGTCCCAAACCAAGTTCAACAAATGACCACAAGAAATCCCCACCATCGCACACCAGACTCATTGGGCATATTCTGGTTTAATTAATTTGTTTGTAATATGTCCATATAATTTTGATGATGTCGAATATAGTTGTATATAATAAATAATAGAAATTAATTTTATTATTTTTACTTTTAAAATGGGTTTTAAAGCACAAATAATATTTTTAGTTAATATCTAAATTCAATTGAGAAATATATTTTGATAAATTAAGGTATTTTTGAATTAAATAATAATTTAATAAAATATTATTAATAAATGAATTTTTAATTAATATATATGAATTTATAATTTTTATGAATACAATTGTAATTTTTATTAAGGCTTGATATCAATTTTTGTCAAAACTCATTAATTTTCAACAAATATCGGTAATTATTTGAAATGTTAAAATTCACATATTTAGATAATTATTTAAATAAAATGAAAATTATTTTTTGAATCATGTCATTGAAATTATCTAATGATTAGTTTTTTCATAATTTTTCGACACAATCTAATTTTTGGGTAAAAATTAAATACCTTAAAAAGATGTAATGTTTTTTATGACATCATAATGTCCCAATAGTGATGTAATAAAATATTATACAAGGATAATTTTTCCAATATACGTTTTACCTTTCAAATAATTTTATATTAGATTTGTTTTATCAATTTTATTATTCCTTATAAGACCTTCAAAGACTTATAAAATATTTTAAATTTTTAAAATGATTTCTTTGATAGTGTGACACTCCTCCACATAAGGAAGACAAATATTTCAATATGTTTGTATGTTGGCCTTATAAAATATTGTTTTACACACCACTTTAGAAAAAATATGTGGAAAAATCCTTGGTATGTTTTTTTTGGATTATTTAATAATATAGATTCCAAAACCTACATTTGTGAAATATTAAAGAATTCCCCTATAATTTCCTATATAAACCCACCCATGATCCCACTTATCATAAATAAAAATCCTAGGCTCACATCTTTAATCTACCCTTCTCTCTCTATAATCCTCCCAAGGTGCCCCATGATCTCCAAAATCACCTCCTTAAGCTCTTTAAATCACTCACTGATGTAAGGGATTTATTCCTTTCTCATTTTTTCCAGGTTTTTTTATATTAATATACCATTTTAATTTCTATTAATAATTCTGGGGTATTATTTACATCCTCCTTCATACATCCATCTTTATATTCCTCTTTCTCTCTCAGTAATCCTTCCCACAAATACCAATTACCATGCCAAAATTTCGTAAGAGTTCTTCCATTTCTCCTCTTTCTTCAGGTTTATTTATTTGGTTAGGCCTTCTATTTCCAAATTACATGGGATGGGAGATGTATCTATACTTCCCCCTTATTGTAAATTTAATTTACTATTTATTAGAGACCCATTTCTATCTCATTAAACATTTAAACGAATTTTTATGACATGCCGTTAGGCTGCAGAAATTGTAAAATGATTTTCCAAGACAAAACCATCGTGTAGTGAATACCATACCCATTTCTATATCCATGGTATTCACCTTTATAAACATCTAAATATTGAATGGTACATACATTTATGTATTCCACATTCTATAATCCTTGAAAAACTTATGATGTTTAATTATTCCATTTATATGGTCCATGTGGGACACTTATGCATGAAATGAACTATTTTTAAAGGGTTCACCCTAATTGCTCTCCAATGAATTGGGTAATGTTTTGTATTATGATAAACCATGTGAAATGAGGGTTTAATCATTCTAATTTAACTACAATGAGGGTATACTCAATAAAATTAATGTGAAATGAGGGTTTACTCATTCTAATCCCTATGCAATGAGACTTGGCTCATGATAATATCAAGTAATATGTTGTTGCCACATTTCCATGTTATGAAAATCATTCTATATCATTATTTTATGTTTATGTTTCTATTTTTCTCCATTGATATTTTAATTTACTAACATGTACTGTATTATTCATGTTATACCTTGTTTAATCACTTACTAGTCTTTATATCTCACCCTTTTCATATATATATCCTCATGTTATCCCATGAAATGTAATGTAAGATGGAATGTTTTGGTAATGTAAAAGAAGTTTTCGATAAGGATGTTTAATTTTATGTCTTATTTTGTCATGTAATGTTCCAAAATTCCCAGAACACTAGACCTATTGATCCTTAGAGTTGTCCTAATGGCAAGATTTTGTAATAAATCATGTTTAAATATGTAATAATGAGATGGGTTATTATAATTAGGTAACACATATGCAAAAACCCTAGTTATTTTGTGGTATGAGACCTACCGATTCTTTGAGGGTTATAAATTTTGGGCCCCACACATCACTAATCAATTCTAATACATTTATTACATTAGTTAAAACAAAATTTAATAGCATTCTATGAGGAACAAATTACTTAATTATGGAAAAATAAAATAATGGATATCAATATGGTGAAAATAAAGAGTGCAAATACTTCCTATTAAAAGGAATAATATTTATATCTAGGAGAATATCCAAAATAGTAACACCTAAACTATAGGGTATTTTAAATGTATTAATAATTAGACTTTTAAATGAAATGAAGTTAAGATGATGGAGTGGGTACAATAAATTTTTTTATTTTCAATAGAAGATAGTAATTGAGTTCAGTAATTTTTAATGATAAGAGTCTAATGAAATGGTAGTACAATCCTTTATTAATGTTCATATAGATTTTTTATAAAATATATTAATCATATCACATGAGAGTCTCTCTATGGGTTTATAGTCTTAGGACCACACATCATGCACAAATTGATGATTTTATTGACAATAAACTAGGATTTTTCAGTGTTATTAACCCTAGGTGCGTATATTCCAAAAACATATCTTCTTTATAGTATCTAGATTTTGTTGTAAATACTATGAAAACCATAAACTCAGTTCTATCTAGAATTTTAGATTTTAGTGAATTATGATTATTTAGGTATCATTTAAATCAAAATTCCAAGGGGGATATAATTTTAAGTAGATACTTAAATTCCCTGAATAATGGGAGAATCGTGATTTAAAATATCTAAGGGGTGGTGAGTACATCTCATAATTGATAACATTGGGTATAAAATAATCATTCCTCAAGGAATTGAATTTTTTTACAAATAATACTTTATATAATTCATTATTCACACTAACATTCTTGAATATCATGTATGGGAAAAATAAATATCATAATTACTTATTTAATGACCTTATTCATATCTAAATCCTTTTAAAAACATCATTTATAATTGTTCTCTAATTGTATATTTGTTTGTTATTATCTATTTTTAATATCGTGAGATCATAATATTGGTTGTATTGAAATGTGTTATTATTTATTATTCCCCAATGTGCATAATTAATAGATACTTTAAGGTTCTATAGTAGATAAAATATGTTTATCTGTAATTCTATTATCTCATACCACATGTATTTTAGATATGTTTTGTGAAACTGGAATAAGTGTTGGCTAATTTAGTTAGTCTTAGTGACCAATGGCGGTATTTTAAAAATTAGTTCAACTGCCAATATACCATTTCCATAATAATAAAAAATCATTTTTTAATTGTTAAATTAAAATAATATTAGTATATAAGTCCCATTTGTAATCCATGATAGATTTTTCTAGAATTGTTCAAGTATATAGGTAGACTGACCCAAACATGGACATTCCATAATTTAATGGGTGTGTATTGTTATGATATTATGTTTTGATATAATATAAATATAATTAATTCATATTCATAATATTTATATTTTTTCTATTTTTTAATCATATTTTATTATTTGGGATAAATATTGAATATCAAGATGACAAATTATAAATGCTACTAATTAGAGGTGGTAGTTGGCACATAAGCACGTATAACGTTTTCATTTTTTCATAGAATGAGAAGAATATAGTGTAACATATAGAAATTTATAAAAAAAAATTTATTTGATATAATATTTTACATGAAATAACTTGTTACCTTTCTAACCGCACAACACATATTTTCTTTGATAGCCTGTGTTACGGGCAAGGTTGAGTTTTGCTGAGCATCAATATACTATGAATATTATTATTTAATAGGATAGTTATTGCATTTTTACTATAATAGTTGATATGTATAAGATTAAATATATTATTAATATATATATTTTACAGTTTTATATTAATTATTTAATAATTTTAAATAAAATAAAAATGATTTAAATGAAAAGGTATTGTTTTATGAAAAACATTTTTTTTCTAAAATAATATTAAATCATGCTTACGGAACATTATTGAAAATTATTTTTTACCACATTTAGAATTCTTATATGAAAAAATAAATTTATTTTTTTATATTTCATTATGAAAATTATATTATGGTGATATTTTGGTATTTTTTTTAATATTTTATTTTTTATGAATACGGAAAAATAATATAATTCCATCAAAACTACATTTTCATCTAAATACTTCATAATGATAGATTATATTTTTATTTTTTTAATGACATAATAGTAAAAATATAAATATATTAATCCAATATAGGTCAGTGAAATCTTTTTCATATTTAATTTTGATATAAAAACATCATAAAAATTTTAACAATGTAGTTTTAAAACCATGATTTCACGACACAACCCTAGGATTAATTTTAAATCAAATTATTCCAAATTGGTGAGTTGAATTTCAAAAATTAGATTCCATTTTTAAAATAATATTAATTTATATTATCTAATAAGTTTAACGTATTTTTTACCTTAATTGTTTATGAAATCAATCTAAATTAATTATTGTGATTATGGAAAAAACAAGATTATCAGTGTTTAATCTTAATAGACAAGGGATAAAATGAATTAAAAACATGTCCAACACACAATTTATATTAATATTTATGTCCTTAACACCTTATGATTTTTTATGAGTTATTGTTAATATTATTCCATGAAATTGTCATATATAATAAGTTCTGTAAGGGAAATGACAAAAAAACCGTTCTTTCCTTTAATATCTATAATTCTTTAGGATAGGAAAAAAACAACATAGGGTCTATTATAGATATTAGTTTTAAATATAATCTTATTTATCTTAAAATTTTATCTATAAATTTTTGTAGGAATTAATTACATAAAATGATTAAGAAATACCAATATTGTATATTTTTAAATAATAGTTAACTGAAATAAAAGATACTAAAAATATTAAAGGTCATGTAAATTTAATGAATTATTGTATTCCATTAAATTTTTAGATTCATATATCATGTTAAAAATGTTTGAAGTTATTATATTAAAATATCATTATTTTATTGTGGGTTTTAAATTTAAATTAAATAAATAATGTAAAGGTTGAATAGAATATTATTTTATAATAAATTAAATATTTTTTAATGATTTCAAATTACATAAAATCATATCCTAATAAAATTTATTTTTACATTTTAAAAAATTAAAAATATTTTCAATTAATATACCATTTTTTTAATGACTATAATTACTACTAACAAAACTACTCTGTAAGCCTCATTTTTGTTAAAGAAGTGTTTTTATACATTTCATTCATTTCTGTTAAATTAATTTTAAACACAAAGAATTTATTTATTTTATTAATAAGATAATATATTATTAATAATTTGGCACAAATATATATGATAAACCTCCCATTGTTTTAGTTTATTGGTTAATTTACATAGGTATGAAAACTAGTTATCGTAGTAAAAACAAAAAAGGGTAAAATTGAGTAAACTTAAATATTAAGAAAAAAAATGATAAAATCGATTTTTTTTGTGTTCTAACATTATATCGAAAATTATTTCCATCCAATAGATTATTTTTGAATTTTTTTAGTAAATGAGGGAAGGGGAACCTTCTAACATTAATAGTTTTTTTAGTATTTATAATAATGTCACTCATCCTCCATTAATAATGGTCCTTCACTCCCCTCACATATCCAGACCTCTCAATCCATTTGTATAATAATAATAAAAAATTCACTCCAAAAATTTACTTCCATCATCCAAGAAACATTAATTTTAACATAAATACATCAAGGTATGTTTTTTTGTGTAATTTAGAAGGTGTTTCCTGATAAAGAGGTAACATTCATATATAAGTATTTGGGATTTATTTCTTCCTCCACCAGTTAATTATTATTGTACCAGATAATATAATATAATTAGTATAATAAATAGAAATATATTTTTTAATATTATTTGTATGACAATAACCCACACACCCTTCCAAAAAATTAATTACGAAATCATTATTCGTTTCTACAGTGGACTATCACCTCGCGAAATGATATCGATGGTTTTTTTGATAACCCATCTCAAGGATAGGTATATTTATGGATATAAAGTATATATATTATATTTATTATATTATTATACCTATGGGAAAATTATAACATATATAAATTTTTTATTCTTCACCCTTTAAGGGTTATCGTAACTTCACTCATGTGTTCAAAGAACTACTGCATTGCGTAGTGTTGTGAAACATGTTTCACTAAATAATTGCATGGAATGTAATAGGGGTAGAAAAATAAAGAATATATATATAATATACATAAAATAATTATTATATTCATCAAATAATTTTTATTCTTGAAATATTATATATTATTTTATTAATTACCTTTTCATACACTAAAAATTTTATAATGTCATTCGTTGACATGTGGACAACTTCCTCCTCGAAGAGACGTGATTCTTTTTTCATGACAACAATGATATATATAATTATATATAATTATAAAACATGGTATTAATGATATAATGATAAGTATATAATGTTTACATTTTACTTACATTCTTCTCATAATGATCATTGAAAAATTGATACATTACTCATGCGTACAAACGACCTACCATCCCCATGATCATAACATTAGATCACTTTAAATAACCATATTTAATGATTGGTTTAGAAAATATAATTTATTTATAAATATGACAATTATTTCATTATTATATGTTTAAATAATTAAAATTTTTACTATAGTTAACCTACCAATGTTGTTGTAGTCACATAATCCAAATACTGTCAAAAAATATTTGCTAGCCTTAATTTTGTATGTAAATATATATAAATAATTAACACAAGTTTTTTATTTGGGTTTATAAAAACACAGGTGGTGAATCAGACTCAAGGTGAGGGACTTCGTCTCAATTTAATTTCACTGTGACATTTTATTAAGTTATGCCCATTATTATATTATAAGGTTTATAAAAATCCCATTTGATATGATATATCCTAAATTTATTTATTATAATGAAATTTAGGGTTCATTATGATTATTATTTTCTAGGGATTATGAATAAATTATTTTAAGTGATAAGGTAATTATCCTTTAAAAACCATAGTTTAATGTTTCTCTCTAAAACCGTCATTTTCTTCATTGGACATGTTTTTAAAATTATTTTATAAATGTTTTATACGGATATAAAATATTTATAATGTAAATTTTATATCAGTTTTTATTTATTTTATGGTTTGTAAAAATGAATCATTTTTATGTGTTTTATATTGAACATTTTGTAAAATGAACAATGGAATGTTCTAATTTTAATGTATACAATGACAATAATTTTTCTACTCATTGTGACTATTAGATAATTTAATTTTCATTTTCAATATTACATGTTTTATTAAATGAATAACCCTTATTCCATTTTAGATTAGTTTTACTTTGAAAATGGTTATTTATTGAAAAGAATGTTTCAATATTGAAAATGGTGTTTTAAATGAAAATGTTATTTTTATCCAAAATGTGTTTTGATATGGTTTAAAATTATTTTTCAAAGGGATATGTATAATTAATGTGTTTATTCATAATATCTGACTCAGGAATTATATGAAATAGGTGAGACCAATATATCTTATACAATGAGTTGAACCCATTACAGATAACTGGTGAGTTATATATAGATTTTATGAAGGTTTATACCCCATAATAAGTTAATAGAAACATGTGAGCCAGATATAGATTATACAATGGTTTAATCCCCATTATGGTCCACATGTTATCCAGATATAGCTTATATGAAGGGTGATCCCCATATAAATCTATAATGTAATGGTTAATGATTATATAAGAAGTCAGTCGTGTGGTTAATCAAATTTAAAATGATTTAATGGGATTAATGAATATGATTATTTAAGTCATCTAAAAGTAGTTTTAACTAAATTATATGGGTTTGAAGTATTTAATTGAGAAAAAATTGTGTGAGTGTTTTATTGTTAAATGTATTTTTTCTTTCGCCCAAGGAAAAATTATGTAAAGGTACTTATTTTACGGGTTTTCATTTTTTTAATTAACTATTATTTTCCTTTTATATTTCATACCCATTAATGAGATTTTGTGGATATCCAATGTTCCTAAAATATTTTTCAAATGGATTAAGGATTAGTAAGAAAAAGTTAACAGTCATGTTGACAATTTTGGAGATTTTACATTACGGAAAAATATGTTTTATTTGAAAAGATTTATTTTATGGAAAAAATTGATTATAATTATATATATTCTCTTTGTATTTTATGGATTTGTTATGTATGAGTAATGGGATAATAATTAAAAAACTCTAAACAAGAAAAGATCATGAAATGTAAGAGAATGAAGTATTCACTTAAAATATAATGGTTATGTTATTTTTAGTGTTGGGTCCTTATAATTGGCATCAAAGGGTAGTTTAGATAAATATAGATGTATGAATAATTTCAATAGCATGAATTTGGATGATTTTAGAGCATGGTTATGTAAAAATGATATAAAATTTTAATATTATTATATTGTTTTACCTAAAATACATTAATTCTGAATGTTCTTCCACATAGGAATGAAGAAATATATACTGGGAAGTAATCAATAAGAAAATAACCTTCGAAATCATTATCTCGAGATTGTTGGAATTGGAATAGAGCAGTTTTTTGTAGTGAGGAATCAGATGAAAAATGTTATAAACAATGGTGTTATCCATGATAGAGAGGAACTAGATATAAAATGAATGAACATGTCTATAGATAATAATTTTATGAGGAAACATCCACCATCATTCAATAGATCGTCTAACCTCGTGGTTGTTTAAGCCTAGAAAAATGTCATGGATAACATATTTGAAGTCACAAGATGTTTATTAAATAAAAAGTTAACTCTTTAAATCATTAATTTAAAAGGTGAAGCTAATTGATGGTGGCCATTGGTTAAAAATAACAGTGGTAAATATGATATTGATGCTTTGGAATGGGAAATATTTGAGAAAATTTTCCTTGATAAATATTTCCTTGAGGTTGTTCAGCTTAGGATAGAGAAACAATTCATGGAACTAAGATAATAAAATGAATATTCTATGGATGTATACAATGATATCTTCGCAAGACTGGCTAGGTTTGTACTAGAAATTATTATTCCATGATAGTTGAATTAGTATTTTCTACTCTTCATTGAAACCATTCTTATGGAGATATTTATCCACATTATAATTTAAAAGTCATGATAATTTCATTCATTTTTTTGAGAAACTTGAGATGGATTTCTCCAACACATACATGTCATGAGATGACAAGAGTATGAAAAGATCATGGTGGCTAGAATTGGAGAAATAACCATATATGAATTATAGAGGTAATCCTAAAACATATTCCAAGTAAGGTAAATAAAAGATGGAGGAATGTTTTCCCGGATGTAGAAAGTGTTACTGGTGTGGCATGATTGGTAACCAGGTTCATATCTTAAATGGAAATAATCCTGCACAATCTATGAATGAGATAAAATTTAACTAGTCCATAGTAAGATAATTTAGCTATAATGAGTTGGTAAATTATGATAACATGTGTTTAATGTTACTTAATCAGGGTATAAATCTTTATGATCATAAGAACTAAGCGGTGTAACAATAATTTTATACTTCTATAGTTGATGTTGGGAAACCTGGTAAGTTGGTAAAACCTCTAGGGAGCTCGATATTTTCAAAGGATAATCATAAGATCTATAACATAGGAAATGTTTTTGATGTTTTGATAAATTTATGTACCTTGGGATAAATTTATTTAATTTCCATAGATATATAAATTGTATATTTAAATGGAAAACTCATTTAAGTAATGATTCCTTTTCATGCTATAGACATAGGTTTAATGGTATTGATAAACTATTATGGTTAATAAGATCATTATTGTAATTATTAACACAGATAAAAATATAATATTATACCTTGTTAAAAAAATTTGTTTTGAAAACCATAGTAAAAAGATTATTATATTATTAAATTTATTTCAAAGATGTTTATACATTGATTACTGAGATAAAGTTGAAATTGTGAGGTCTTAATTTATAAATTTGTTGGAAGGGATGTAACACCTGAAAAATATAAAAGAATAACATTTTATTAAATATTATATGTTGCCTAAAATTAAAAGTTATCATTCAATGAACATAACAAATAGTTTCATTGATAGGTTTTGCTACACACAAGACTGTGTCTTGTCTAATGAGAATATACAATTAATATTGTTAATTAATATGATAGTTATCCTATAATAGTTGAAATGAAAAGTATGAATAGGATAAACTAACTTAGGAAAATATATATTTTATACATTTTTATTAACTAATATTTATTATTAATAAAATAATAATCAATTAAAATAAAATAATGTTTTTGGAAAAAATAGTTTTCCCTTACAAATGGTTTAATCATGTTTGAAACCCAGAATTTAAAATTACTTTTTTTCAAATTTTAATAAAAATTATGGAAAAATATTTTTTTTAATATTAATTTCAAAATTAACTTATCTTTAATTTTTGGTATTTTTTTGAAATGATTATTTTTTTAGGAATTGAGAATAATACTTTATTTTAATTGAAAATTGTATTTTATTCTAAATAATTAAAATGTAAAATTATATAATAATTTTGTTAATATAATTATAGTTCAATTATTCATAAATTAATCCAATATATGTCATTTTAATATTTTTAATTTTTAATTTCAATATAACAACAATGTAAAATTTTAAACATTTTTACTTTAGAAACTTGTTTTCACGTGACATTTGTATGATTAACATTAAATTTAATTCATCTACTTCTTTATGTTGAATTTTAAAAAATCAATTTCATATTTATAATCAGAATAGTATATATGTTACATAATAAGGTCATATTAATTTTTTTCAAAACGATTAGTGAAAATAGTTAAAATTAATTACATCAAATATGGTAAAAATGAGTTTATTAGGGGTTATTCTTAATAGATAAGGAAAAAATGGCCAACCAAGATAGAAAACCCCCATTATGTAGAAATATTTAGATCCTTATAACATTATTAAATAATTTTATGAGATATTTGGAATAATATACCATGAAAGTGACCTATATAATATGTCAATTAAAGAAAAAGAAAAAACTGAATCTTCATTACCTTTAATATCTAAAATGCTTTGGGATATGGAGAAAAATAACATAAGTTTAGTTATATATATTATTTTTAATTACAAATTTGTAGTTTTAATAACAATAATATATCATTAATTTTTTAATTGTAGAAATAATTATATAAAATTATTAAGAAATGCCACCGTGATAATTATTTAGTTAATAATTAACTAAAATAAATGATGGTAAAAATTATAAAAGTAATGTAAATTGATTGAATTATTATCTTAAATTATACATTTAGATTAATATATAATGTTAAAAATGTAGAAAATTAATATATTTAAATTAAAAAAATTTCTTCATGTTTTTAAATTTAATGTAAATAAATAATGTCCAAACAATCATTCATGTGATTTTATAATAAACGATTAGTTTTTTAACAGATCAAAATTACTTAAAATGATATCATCTTCTAAGGGATTTGTAAATGTTAATAAATTTAAAATATACCCCATTCAGTGAAAAAAGTTTCTAATATGATGAATATAAATACTAATAAAAAATAAAAACATTGTCAATGAGGTTAGGGTTAAAGCAATGTTTTTGTGCATTATAAGAATTTTTCTTCAAATTAATTTCCAACGCACATGTGATTTTTATTTATTAAAATAAATATAATTATTAGAATAATTGGGTATAAATTTTATTAATCAATATCACTTTATATTAGACTTAATGGATAAATTACATTGGTTATAAAACTAGTTACAATGGTAAAAACAATAAAAGAAGGGTAAAATTAAGTAAACATAAAGACTAAGGGATAAAGGATAAAAATAATTTTATTTTAGTTTGGTGCATGTTCTCATAGAACATATTTTCCATGAAATACATTATTTTTTAGTTTTTAAAGCACATTAGGTATGGGAGTCCTCTTAATATAGAATAATTTTGAGTATTTATAATAATTACATTCTTTCCCTATTATAAAGGGGACTCACTCCCCTCACTTATGAACACACATAAAGTCATTTTGATCCTAAAAACTATTCAAAAAGAACTCCCCAACATTTATAAACTTATAGTAGAAGCCTTATATTGGTATGAATTCCATCAATGGAATTCATTATGTGAAAACCAAAAGGAGTTTCCCGAGGAAGAGTTAATGTTCACCAACATGAAGTTATGTTTTATTTCTTTCTCCACATCCTAGAATAATTTTGATACCATGATAATATAAAAAAACTATAATAAGTATATTGAGAAGTTTTTATGTTAATTTTATGATGTACACCCACATATTATTCCATAAAATTGTTTATAAAATCATCATTCATGTGTACAATGAACTACCACCTAGTGAAATGATGTCACTTGTTTTCCCATTAACACCTATCACGATTAGGTATAATGATGGCTATAAAATATATATATGATATTTATTTCATTATAAGACCTTTTTAGAAATTATATAATATATACAATGCTTAATTCCATTTTTTAACGGATATAATAATCTCTCTCATGTGTTTGGAAGGCCACCTACTTACAAAGTGATATGAAGTGTTTTCAATTATACATCACGTGGAAGGTAAAAAGGGAAAATATAAAGAATATTTATGATATAAATGATATAAATATGATATTCCATAGATAATTATTCTTTTACAATTACAATATACTAATTTCTTTATTACCTTTTCACACACTAAAAAAGTGATAACGTCTTTTGTGGATGTGTGGACTACCACATCATCGATGCGATGGCATTCAATTTAAATCACAAGAATGATATAATTAGATATATATATATATATATATGTAAATTTAATTTTATTAATTATATAATTCTAATTATTAAAAGGTGAAATTCTGGTTACTTTTTTTCCATAATGATCATAGAAAAATTGAAATGTTACTCATGTGTATGTATAACCTTCCATTTCCATGATTGTAATGTTGGTTCATTTTTATAATAATAGTCAATTATTGGTTTTAAAAGTCAAATTAATGTAAAATTTGATAAAAAAATAAATGAATATTATTATTTATATGTTTAAATAATTATTTTTTTTAACAAATTTAACCTACCTAATTTCTTTTTGACCCATAATCTGAATATAGTAAATACATGCAAAGAAAACATAATTGACTAAGTAATTATATATAACATGTAAATAATTTAAATAAATCTAAAAAAACCATGAATAATGTTATCAATAAATAAAATAATTAATATTAGTTTATTATGAATTAAGATAAATACAGATGTGATGAATCCGGCACATGTTAAGTGACTTTATATCAATTTTAATTCCTTGAGGAATTTCTATTTGATATTTTGTACATATATTATTTGGTAAGAAGAAGGTAAATCCCCATAATCATGTCATATGATTAATTTCCCTATTATTTTATTTTATATTCCATGTCCATATTTCTAGAATGATTTTAGTAATATTTTATATGGAAATAAAATATTTATAAAGTAAATTTTATATCACTTTTACTTTATTTAAATGGGCTTGAAAAGTTATTTTTTAAAAGGGAATGTTTTGACAAACGACAATTGTGAGGTTTTATTTTTGAAGTATACAACAAAAACAAATTTTATACTTCCAGGAATGAAATATTATTTACTTCTTCCTTTTAATTCTTCATTATTTTCTTAAATGAATAATAGTTTTACCTATTTTTTGTTATTTTTGCATTGAAAATGTTTTTTCAAAGAAAGTGGTGTTTTGGTATAGAAAAATGTGGTTTAAAAGGAAATGGAATTTATATCTAAAATTAATTTTCATATGGGTTTAATTGTGTTTTTAAAAGGTATTTGTTATGTATCTTTATTCAAAATATGTTACACGATAAATATAAGAAATGGGTGGTCCGGATTTAACTTATACAAATTTTTCCCCCATTATAGCTCATAGTTGATCTCAATATATCTTATATGAAGGGTCGAGCGCCATTATAGTTCAAGTGAAATGTGTTAAACAAATATATCTTATCCAAAGTCTTGAACCCCATTATTGCTCATAGGAGAGCTTGATATAGCAAATATAGTGGGTGATCCTCATTATAGATCTCAAATGCCTTGGTTAATGATTATATTAGAAGTCAGCCATATGGTTTTTTCAATTTAATGATTTTAGAATGTTTTTCACTAATATGATGGTCAAAATTACCAAACGAAGTCTTAATTGATTTATATGGGTTCTAAAAGTTTTCATTGAGAATGAGGAATATTCAGGTTTTCTTTTGATTTTTTTAATTTCTTTCTCTCAAAGAACATTGATGTTAAGGTAACATTTTAATGGGTTTTCATATTTCTACAGAACTAATGGGTTCCTTTAATTTTATATCCAATAATGATATTTTTTTCTGATCCCATTTTTTTTAAAAGAAATCACATGGTTTAAGGATAGGTATGGAAAAGGAAGAATTCATGTAGAAAGTCATGGAGATTTTAAATGAAAATACATCATGATTTATTTTAAAAGATTTATATTATAGAAAAAAGGTATACTAAATTAATGTGTCCACTTTTTATGTAATATATTTTTTAAATTATTATTTATTTCTGAATTCTATAAAACTATAAACCATAAAATATACTCAAATGTTAGATAATGAATTCATGACTTAAAATATCAATATTATTTAATGTTTAAGGTTATGTCCTTATTGGCAGTGGGTGGTTTATAATTTTATAACCTAAATAATGTTACAAATATAATATTATATCATTAAATAAACATTTATTACCCTAAATATATGTGGTTAATAAAAATAAGATAGATCATTCATGGAAGTGGTAGTATGCACGTTTGGATGATGAAATTTTTATATTTAATGAATTTAAATAATTTAATGTAAATATTAAATTTTTATTTTGAAAAAACAAATATGTTTTTATATAATATTTATTCATAAATTTTATCATTATACCAAACCTTTATAATAATTTATGAAAAATAGATGATGTCGATTTTTGGATGTGGCTGTCCACACACACACACACTATCAACGTCCTTTTTTCATTCTCAGTGGATGTAAAAGAATAAATAAGGGTTGTTAATTTACTATAATAATATACTGGTATATTATTTATACTAATTTTATTATATTAAGGTTGTTAGAAGAGGATTGGATGAGTAAAATTAAGAAGAAACGACTATGTAGGTAAAACAAACATCAAACCCTAGAGTTCTTTCTAAGAAATATCTATGGAAATAGAGACATTAATAAATATAATTATGGACAAAGCATTAATGAAGTGAGTTAGATTTCATATAAGAACATAATATTTTAGTTATAGGATGAAATGTAAAGGAAAAAATCCAACATTGTGTGGTTTAAATATCCCCTTTTATATGTGAACAAAAATGCAAGTTTTGTAAACATGCAATACATAATGTTATAGGCAAGTAATATTCAATGGAACTGTCTCTTCAAATCCCCAAGAACGGAGATGATAAGAGTATTTATCAAAAAAATATATAATAAAAAAATTATGGTCTAATATTTTTATTTATTTATTCTTTTTTCTTTAATTTGAATTTTTTCTATAATTTATTATTACCATGGTTACTATTATTTCAACTTTGTAATTTATGTTTTTTGAATAAATTAAAATTAGTCTTATTAAATTAATTTATTGTTCATTTTTAAAATATGAAAATAATTTTAAAAGTATAAATGTATAATTATTTGAAAAATTAAATTTAAATTAATGTTAATAACATGTTAAAACTATTTTTTTTGGAAAAGTGTGTTTTATGATATAATTGTATGTGTAGAATAAAATTATTCAATTTTATTTAATATTAAATACATAAAATTAGTTAATATATAAAAAATAAATTTTCTATTCATTTCAATTATAGTTGAAAGTAAATTTTTAAAGTAATTTTTAATTAAAAAAATATATAGAGACTAGTGTTTCATAGAAATTAAATATTAGTTTTCTTTTTCAAGGATATAAATAGTTAATAATTTTATGAAAAAAAATTAACATTCAAAAATTTATTTCATTGATATATATTTAACCAATTAATTTGTTTTATAAAATTATAGTTCCTTCTTATATACTTATAAAGTAATAAAATTAATTAATTTTAAAAAAAACATATTTTTATATATTCATCTAAAAATTAATTACTTCATAAAATTAACAATTTTTTTTATTATATTAATAATGATATTATAAATAAAAAAATTAAATAAATATTATGAATTTAAATTTTAAATTTAAATTTTAAAATATTTCATAAATAATGGTTATTTATAGTGTGCATTATGTAATAATTATAGAATGCAGTGTTTATCCATCATAAAAGTGTCTTAGGTATTTCATTATCCCTAAAGAATAAATTTATCCTAAAATATGATATATTTTATCTAATAAAAAACCTTGGGTGTTCATTTGTAATATATTCTAAAATCTACCATGTTTTATCCTCTAGTTAGTGATTTCTCCAAAGGACATTCACCAACTGAGTTATCCCACTCCCCAACAATTTCTCTCTAGTGGCAAAAATATAGAAATATTTTTATTTCTATGAAAATTATTTTTCCAACTCTATTACCTCATATTTTAGTGTGTGAAATGTATTTGATATATATTTCCTCAATAATTAATCATGGAAGACATCATATAGTTTAAAATTACTAGTTGACATTGACAATTAGTTACCTACAGCTCTAATTTTCTCTAGAATTTGAATATACACATTGTACATTGGTGTTAACTTCTCTGTTTGATAAAATCATAAATCTCCCTTCCATAATGAATCCTTATAGGATACATGATCCACCATCTATAATTCCAAGTCTTTCCTTTAATTATCAACATAACCCTTTGGTCTATTTTGAGCAACATTGATATTATTCCATATAGTATATACATTATTAGTTGTCATATCCACATGTTTCATTTCTAATACACTCGGTTACCCAAATTCATCCCAATAATTTTGACTGAGACAAATCTTTCCATAATATATTTAACAAACCAATATTTCTAAGAGTATATTATGTTTGATAGAGTATTTTACACACAACACTGAGCTTAAACGAAGCACAAAATATAACTATTTTAATATGATAGTAATAACCTAGAAATTAAATTTATGGGTATTACTAGATGTAAAAAATACATATATTTATTTAAATTCACTGATACATAAAAATTTATTGAAAATTTATTAAGTCTAATTTTAATGAAGTCATTTTATGCTTGAAAATTTCTTTTCTTTGAAAAGTATTTTTATTTCTTTTTTAAGAGGGTATATTATAAAACATTTCTTTATAAATACGAAATTAAAGTTGAAAATGTTTTCCCAATATTTAAATTATAATTTCAAAATTATTTTCGGATGTGTTTTTTAGAATTTTCTTAAAATATTTTTTTTCAATGAATAATGAAAAATACTCATTTTATTGAAAAATCTATTTTTGTTTCATGTATTTAAAAACTCACCTTAAATCTTGAATTAGAATTAAAATTTAATTAGATACATTTGACTAAAAATTATCCAATAAATTTTATTGGAATTAACATTATACATGAATTATTTATAATGGCTTTTTTATTCTTAATATGCATTTTTCTAATAAAAAAAATTGTCATCATGTTTTGTGGGTTTAATTTTGAAATAAATTTTACCAATTATGTGAATTAAATTTTGGAAAATGGACTTCTTATTTATAATAATAATTAATATTTTTAATAGTTTTAATTTATTTTTGGTCATAATTAATAGTAAAAACAATAAAAACATGTTATAATTGTTAACGTGAAAACATGATTACTGGAAGTTAAACTGAAGAGGAAAGGGATAAAATGAACTACAAACTCTCCCAAAAACAATTTAAAGGACATATATAGAACCCATTTAATATCTTATTCAGAAATGTTCTATTTTGAATAGATTTTTCTTATGTATTACATCAATATATTTTAATTGTTTTTGAAAAATCCATGTGTTCCCTTTCCCACAATTACAAAAGGACACCCCCTATCCAGTCCTCTACACACATAATGATCCTTTTGTTTCAGCCAATAACTACCCAAATACCTACCTAAAATTAATCCCCATATATTGGAGTTATTTTTTGTAAAAAAAAGATATAATGGATTTTGGTGTATATTTAAAGAGTTTGTCTGAATAAGAGTTCATGTTCTTAAATGAGTGTTTTCATTTTATTTCGTCTTCTAAATCCACAAAATATTATTTACACAATATTGAATTATATAATCTCTATATTTAATATAATTAGTTGTTATTATGATAATTGTATAACCTATATCTATCTCCCCTTCCATCAAATGGGAAATCCAACCATTATTCATATGTACAGCGGACTACCATCTTGCAAACCGATGTAATTATTTATCCAAAACCTCATCTAATGGCTTTTTTTAAAGATGGATTTATATTTTATACATACATACATAGAAATATAAATATATATGATATTAATGAAATAATTATTAATATATATATATATATATAATATATCACCTAATATATTACCTTTCCATCCATTAAAAAAATTTAAATCATTTATGTGTTCATGTGGATTAAAACTACAATGAATAGATATGATTCCATATTCATCACCACATATCATAGACGGTATACCTTTGTTTATTAAAATAAATTATATGATATTTATGATACTATAATACTTTTTTTAATTATTCTATGATACATAAAACATTACCCTCATGATTTTGAAAAATTAGAATTTTACTCAAGCGTGCGTAAGACATACCATCTCTATGATCATAACATTGTACATTCTTAGAAACCCTTTTTTCATGTTTGGTATAATAATTTTAATTAATGTATAGAAATTATAATTATTTCATAATGATTTTTTTTGAGATGATGGAACAATGACCTATTTCCCTATGGTCAACATGGAATGTTTTTTTTTGAAATTATGAACCGAACATCCTCAAAACACATGAAGTGGAATTAACTGATTAAGTAAAAGTCTATGTCATTATTTTTTTTTGAAATAAATGGTTTAAGGACATGAAAATTAACTTATAATATTTTATTAATAAATAAAATAATTTATATATGTTTATTATATCAGTGATAAAATACATACATAGAATGTCTCTAATTGAGGCATGCGATTTTCTCATGATTTCCCTTCATCGATGATTGTTTTAATATTACGAACCATATATATTTTATTTAGTTTATATAATTACAATTTTAAATTTTTTATCATTAATCCTTAAATTTTAATTGTATATTATTTTCCTCCTCAAATTACATATTTAAAATGGATTTTACATTAATGTTACCATGTAGTAAGGGGTTTATTAATTAAATTTACACCTGTTGGGTTGTACATGTCATTTATTGACTATGTTATTACATATTTATGTGTGAATTGATATATAAATTGTTTGATTAAATATGTAATTTTTTTCTGGAAGTAGATATTTTCACATTATCACTTCATGGACAAATTATCACAACAAAATTTATAATCATTGTAAAGATTTTCTTAGTCTGAATCAAATTCTCATGAGACATGTTCCACATTATAAAGAATAATTTCCTTGTATGGTATACTGAATACATCATGAATTAATTTTTAAATTTTAATTCATGAAATTTGTTGGATTTATAGATCCATACCATACTCTTTATTTTAATGACTTATGATCCAGAAGTTACCAAGTTAGTAATGTTTTTATATTTCAATATCATTTTAATTAGAAATGTTTATACTTGTATTTTCATGGAAGATATTATAATATTATTATTTGACAATACATTTCATTAATTAATCTCCTATATATATATATATAATTTTTTTGTTTTGGTTTTATTTTCTTCTCTTTGGTATACTAAATGATTCCTACATTTATTTTATAACAAGATGTCCTTATTTCATGTCACTTGGTCTGAAATGCTTTTTATTCTATATCCAAGCATTCTAAATTGTTTTCTTGAATTGTCTTATCAAAAATTAAATTATTTTACAATTTTATTTTATAAGATATTTTATGTTCTTATAAATAGCTTTAAAATTTAATTTCATATTTTTTTCACATTGGTACCTTTAGAATCTATTTTAAAAAAGTCTTAAAAGAATTTATCTTTTTAACAATTAAGACATCAACAGAATTCCCCACCATCATGACCATTTTTGTATATGAATCTTAATTTATATTTTCAATTTCAATTTTGAAAGAAAAATATTTTCACAATATTTTGGGAATTTTATGCTTTAAAAAGCGATTTTGAATGTTGAAAGTTTTTTTCTCATGATTTTTTTAAAGATATTTTTATTAGATTTATATTAATTAATAGTAGAATCCCAAGATTTTACTTTTTCTACACTTTGGATATATTGAAATTACAAAGTGATTATTCTTTATTTTGATTTACTTTGATTGTTTAAAAGTGATTTTCTTTAAATCAAATTTTTTTTACTATTAAGTGATGATATGAAATTAAAATTGTTATTATTATTCTATAAAATGATTTTTTTCATGTGTTATAAATATGTTCTCGTTTTTTGGACATTTTTTATGACAATTGGTGATCTTGATATAGCTCAAAATGATGGGTTATCCTGATATAGATCAATAATTCATTGGGTAATGGGAAGAAGTTAACTGGTTATAAGGTTCAACTAAGAGATTACTAGAATTTACCGGGATATTTTTTAAATTTATGAGTGATTATAAGAGATATATTAAAATTGTGTTCCAAATGGCCAATATTTTTTATTTTATACGTTAAAAAAAATTTATAATGGATCTCTTTCTAAAGGATTGTTTTCACATAGAACATGAATATTTACTTATTTGAATTTGGTCTACTGATAAAACATTATACCATGTCTAATGTTTTTTATCAAGATTATTATTGGAATGAATTCAATTACAGCATTATATTTAAATTTAATTATGCTCTTATAAATTTATTCTCAACTTATTTCATTTGCTCCATGTTTTCAAGAAGGTTTTAGGTATGTTATTCCATAAATAGTTACTAGAAGTGAAGAAAAAAATTGGAGTAGATATATATTTTTTCATACAATTTCTTATATATCGATGTTTTTATGTTATATTTTATGAAAATTATTTAAAAATATCAACCTAAAAGGTACTTAGTTATGTAAGTGATCAAAAATTTCGGTTTGATGTTATAAGTTTTGAAGGGTAATAATTGGGCCATGTTTATCAGCATCAAATCCCCAAATATGAAGATTATGTTTTGGCATCAAATCTGATAGTGTGGGTATAAGGATGTCATAGATGGAATCAAATATAGGTTTCAATTAGTTTATACATTAAGAAGTTTTTATACAAGGTTAATTTATGATTTTAGATACTATCCAAGAATATAAGTTTAAGGATGATCATATGTTCAAAGGAACCACCATTCCATTTATTGTTATAAGTGATCAGATTTTAAAGAGATTTGAGATATAATGGGAGATGTTTTATTAATCTGAGGTACATATAACACTAATTTTTTTATGAAGTATTATTTAAAATAAATATTAGCATATATTTGGGGGTGTGTGATAAATGGAATAAAAAGACTTTTGATGTAAAAAATTTAATTAATGTTGGGGTTATTGAGGTTATTTTGGATATATGGTCATTTTTTACTGAATAATTTAAGATGAACCATTGGTGTTATTGTGGGAATTTTTAAGTGAAATATATTATTTTTTTAATATGAAGGTTTACACATTTTGGATATTAATTTACATTGTGATAGTATGTTCAATTTTCGTTAATATATAAAGATAGGTGGAACATGTAGTTATCTATTTGGGGATTATATGATCTATTATAAGTATATTTGTGTATCTCAAAAATGTGAAATACTTATTATTACACAAAATTTATAAAAAATATGATATTTTGGTGAAATATTATTAATTGATGAAATTATAATTGCAATGTCTATATAGTTATTCATTTTTATAAACTATATGGTTAAGGAATTCATTTAATCAAGGAAATGGGCCTTGAAAAAATTATAACCTCGTTAACCTAATTTTTAATGCAATTATAGAATTATTACACCACAAATTTTTTTTACTGAATTTATCAAAATACTTAACTTTATGGTGATCAATGTTATCAGTCACACTCCATAATTATTTGGGCATTAAGTTTTTGTCCTCCATGTCCCTAATTTCAGTTCCCATAAATTATATTCTACTTTGAATCCAAGATATGTGTTAATATATATTACAATTTTATTTCCATTTACCAATTTTTAAAAGGAAGATTAATTAGTCCCTTTTATTATGTTGGTTTATAAAAATTATATTTTAAATTTGAAAACCCATCTTTGCTACAATAAAGATAAATTTGTAATTATGTAATTTATTAGTGGTCGGATGGATGGGATGTAAAAACCTAATATCTTTAATTTATTGATACATTTTATAGTGGATACAACATGAAATATTGAGTATATATGAACCATGAAGTATTATTATTTAAATACAACCATATTAACATTTCTATAAATTTTTTGGGTACGAATATAGGTGACCAAATTATGAAATATATATAAATTATATAATAAATATAAATTTATCAAAAAAATTCATAGTAATTAATCAATCATTTTTTAGCAATGTCAATTTTTGCTTCAAAAATACATTTCCTCAAATAATTATTTTATTTATTTTTTTATGAAATATTTTAACTAAATTATAATAAATTTAGAAATTTTATTTCATGGTTTTATAATTTTTTAAATCATCATCTAAAAAATATCTTATATTGAATTTTTCTGATTTTTATGAATGTTAAAAAATATATTTTCAATTCAAGTATTAATAAGTAAAATACTTTTTTTTAGTTTTATAAATTTATTAGTAAATATTGAAATTAACGTTATAATAAATTTTATTTTATTCTAAATTATACTCTAATATAATGTAATCATTTTTATAATTGAATATTTTTTTTAAACTCATTTTTAATCACAGTTTCTATGGTAAATTGTAAATTCAAGTACAAAATCTTTATGAATCTAATTTTATAAACTTTATAAAATATTTATATTTATAATAATTAATATGATTTAATAAGGTCACCTTTATTGTATTCATAATTAATAGTGATAACAGTAAAAAAAATTATCATGGTTATGGATAAAATATCATTACTAGGTGATGAAATAAATAGATAATGGTTAAAATGACCAAAAAATGTCTAAAACATATTTTATGGGAATATTTAGAACCTATATAATCATATACTCATAAATTTTCCATTTTATATCTATTTGTAATGAGTAAGACAATATTATATTATAATATTTTTAAAAATTCCACGTGGGTCCTCTCCCCCACTTATAATTGGACACACATTGTCCTCTATTATCCACTTTCCAAAAAACAGTTTATCTTGAAAAAAACCCAAATACATTTATAAAACCCCTCTTGACATAATATTTTCATTTTATCATAAATGTAACATACGAGGGATATTGTTATAAACTTAATGAGGTTATCTGAAAAAGAGGTATAGTTATTAACAGAGCAATTTAATTTAATTTTATATTTCATGTTCTTCAAATATTAATCAAACATGATGAAATTATAAAATAAATATATTAACAATATATTATATATTATTATCTTAATGTAATTACCCATATAAATATCATGTTCTATGAAATGGGAAATGAAACCATTATTCACATGTATGGAGGACTACCACCTAACAAACCTGTGTCATTCATTTTGCATCACTTCCTCTCACAGTTGTTTATAAATATGGATTTAATGTATATATATATATGATATTAATGAAATTATTATAGTTTTCTAAAAACAATATATCATCTATTTTCATACCTTTCTATCCATTTAAAAATGATAATGTCTTTTGTGCGTATGTGTGGATTATCACCACCATAAAACAAAGTGATTCACTTTTAATCACCACACCACAATGATGGTATATATAAATTTATTTTAATATATAGTTTTATATTTTGTATATCATTATAATTATTTTAAAATAAAATTATACTGGCCATATTTTTGTCACGATCAATGAAAAATTAAAAGATTTCTCATACATATGTATGACTAACCATATTCATGATGTAATGTAATAGCTATTCTCATAATCGTATTTCATGATGGGTTTTAAAAGTATAATTAATGCATAAAAATTAAAATTATTTCATTATTTTTATTCTAGTTAATGTGTAATAAATACCACTTTGACCATGATCAACATAATAAATTTGTTTTTAAATTACGAATCGATCATCCACAAATCACTCGAAGTTGACTTAATCGAATATCTAATTAATAATTTCATTAAAATAAGTAAAATAAATTGTTTAATGGAAAAATATTAAACATATAAAACTTTCATAAGGTATCTACTAATTGATAAAATTTTATTATTCATGAGATTAAAAACATTCATAGAAATTTTGGACTTGAGGAAAGTGAGTTCATTTGAATTTACCTTTATTTAAGCATGTTTTAATTTTACACATCTAATATTTAATATGTTGTAAATACATGAAGATTAATATTTTATATAAGTAATACTACACATTTCAAGGTATATTAGGTTATAATTTAAATTAATTCATTAAATGGGATTTTACATGAATGTTTCAAAGTGGTAAGGAATTTATTAATTCAATTTCTATCCATTGGGTCACAATTCTATTTCATTGAGTATGGTAATACATGATTATGTTTCAATTGTTATATTAATTTTTTTATTATATAATTATATTTTTTATATGGATTTAAAAGTGTTCCCATAATCACTTCATAAAGTAATTATCGAATTATAATTTTTGATATTTGTAGGCGTTTTTTTTCTCAACCCAATTTTCTCAAGACGTGTTCCACGACATGCATTATTATTTCCTTATATGGTTAACTTACTACTTATTGAATAATTATTTACCTATTAATTACTTAAATTTTGGGTATTTATAGTTCTATATCATAATAATTTTTCCTATTACATATGATTCAAATGTTATCAATGATTTAAGGGATTTATTTTTCAATTTCATTTCAACCGGGTTTTATTTTGTTGAAATTTCCATTAACGAAATTATATGATCATTTTTTTATAAAATAATTTATTTTTTCTTATAGTATTCATATATCTATAATTTTTATTTTCATTACAATTTTTCTCTCTCTTTTAGAAAAAAGTTTTCATGATTTTTTTAAAGAAAACCCAAACATATTTATCCTTTATAGGTTAGAAAAAAATTAACATCAATATCTATAATCTCTAAAATGTTTTCATTAATATTCATTTATCAAAATTAAATAAATTTTAAAAATTATTTTAAATCGTTTTTTAACTTATTTTAAAAAAATTAAAATGAAATTTTAATAAATCATCTACATGGGTCACTTTTGAGCCTCATTAAAGAAGATTAAAAATATTTTTTTTAACATTTATGACAAGAACATATTTTCATGCCATGATGTCAAATATTTTCATTAAATATTCCACTATAAGTCCAAAATTTATTTTTTAAAAACAATTAATTTCAGAATACACTATAAATTTTTAGATATTAAATGTTATCTTCAAAATGGAAAGGGTATTTTCTTCAATATTTTTTTTAATGTTATTTTTATGGTTTTTTCTTTTATCAGCGACATCAACCCTTGATTTTACATTTGATTGACTGTGATATGTTGTGATTATACCTTCCTTATTCTTTATTTGGATGGATTATTATTTTTAATAGTTATTATCTTGGAAGATGTCTCTTTTATTTCGGTAAATCATGCTATTAAAGAATAATTGTTATTGTTTTGTTAATAAATAAAATATTTCATGTGTTATGATTGTGTTTCAATTTTAGACATTGTTTATGACGATAGGTGAGCATGATATAGCTCATGATTATGGATGATCATGATATATATCTCCAATACATTTTCTAAAGATATAGAGTTAACATGATATATGTTTCCCAAAATATATTTTTACAATTTACCAGTGATGTCATTCCATTTGCAAGAGTGATTGGATGAGTGATATGAAAATGATGTTCCTTGATTCCAACATGTTTTTTTTGAATAAATAAATTTATAATAGAATTGTTGATTAATGTTTGTTTTCACATGTACTACACTTTTTTAATTATATGAATATTTTCTTATGATAATTATTTATGCCATATATCATTTTTTATGATCCAAATGTTGATGTGAAAGAATTATCTTATGTTATGATTATGCACTTTTATTATATCATCATACCTTTATGATCATTTTATGATCTCTAATGATATTCAAGTGTTAATGCTTATATTTACCCATTCTGAAAATTTAATGAAAATCATACTATTTTTTTACATAGGTTATGGAGAAATATTTAATGTATGTTATTCCTAAGAAGGTTTCTAGATTTGAAGAAACCTTTTTGAGATGATTTAGTTTTTTTGATCAAGTATTTTATGTATCTATGTTATTATGTAAGAGTTTTTCTAAAATCACTGAAAATAAAAACTGAAAAGCACCTTTGGTATATAAGGGATCAAATATTATATTTTGATGATATTTTTTTGAAGTAATAAAATTTCTTATTGTTTATTGATATAAAATACAAAAATGTAAATATTATTTTTTATCACCAAATATATGAGTGAAGGTTCAGGGATGTTATATAACGCCACATTTGGTTACGTATGGTTCAATGAATGAAAAATGACATTGTGTGAAAATAAAACAATAGTTAGATATTAATACCTTTCTCTATAGGAATTAAGACAACATGATATCAACAAAACCCAAATGTTTAAATAGTCTTTTTAGACTACCCATTTTTTCGGATGATTAGAGGTTATAAAATGGACCACAATATCAAGATCCTATATAATAATAATACAAAATTTTAATGTGAATATAGGTTTGTATGAACCTAGTTCTTATTCTGGATGAATAGGTTTCTTCTGTTCTCTTTTCCTTAAGTATTTTTCATAATATAAGGAAAATGTGGAAAAATCACAAATTTTGTGGGTATATGATGTGTACTTTGCAACACATCATATAATTTGCCGTGTGGGATGAGTACATAGGGTGTGTAGTCCTATCAGTGATGAAAGGTGTAAAAACCTAATACATGCCATGTAGTGGGTATTTACACGATGTGTAGTTAGTTGGAAGGCGAATAGTAAGGTGGTGGAAGCAGCCGAAATCTGAGCGAATGAACACGACGTGTATTCGGGAATACTCACCACGTACTCATGTCGATGGATGAACAGTTCAGCGGTGAAAAAATTAGCCGCAAAAGGAACAGTTAAATGATAAAATTACACACTATGTACGTGAGAGTATATGTCGTGTAGTTTGTTTTTCCCTTATATTGTGCAGTAGCCTCCTCTGTTCACAGAGAAGGATTAAAAAAAGGAGGAGAGCTCCGGAGGATGGTTGGAGCTTTGGAGATCACCTGATCGAGTACCGGGAATCCGATTCAGCCTCAGTCAATCTCATTGGAACTGTACGGGTATGCCCTCCCCTCTCCTTGACTCGTTATTACCAATTCTTTCCTGAGGTGAAGTTATTTATTTTTGAACGAGATTTATTTTACCTCAGATCTACGTCATTGTTGGATGTTTCATGGAGATTCATTCCTGTATACCTATCAGGGGTGATCGAGGTAGGTGGTTTGGTGTATAAATTCCAACTGTTGTGTGTATTTGTGTACCGTTAAGCTACGAATGCATGTTGGGGTGTCGTACGGCTGAGGCCTTGTCTATTTAAAATCCCATGAATTGTATGGGTAATTAAATGTGATAATAAATAGCTATTTGGTATCACTTCTTGGATCCAAGAGCATCCTGGGGGTGGATTCATCTGTTTAGCCATTTGGCCAGGATACCCGAGGTTATTCCATGATTATAATGTGTATTGAATTTCCTTGAGAGGAATTTTATATAATTGAATTTCTGAGATTTGGTCTCATCCTGGTAACTTGCGCCTAATGGTAGTGTTCTTTTTAGCCTGAGGGCATTGTTTGTTTAGCCTGAGGGAAAAGTACTGCTTAGCTTGAGGGAAACGTTCTATTTCGCCTCAGGGAAATACTTCTTATGCCCGAGGTCTGTGATTTATGTGCCTGAGGGTGACACTTCGTATGCCTGAGGGAAATATTCGATAGCCTGAGGGAAAGCCGAAGGGCGTGGTTTTACTATATAGCCTGAGGGAAAGCCTAAGGGCATGGTTTTACAATATTATCCTAAGGGAAATGTTCTGATTAGCCTAAGGGATTGGTTCTGATGAGCATAGAATGTTATTAAGTTAAATGGTTATAATAAAAATGGCTAATAAAATGGTAGTGATAGTTACTTTTGAGTACATTCTTGTTTACTGCATTTACTTGTGCACATTGTTGTTGCATATTTTCACGCAGTTGGGCATTGTCCTTTGGTGGGTGCCTACTGGGATTTATTTCTCACACCCTGTTTGGGACATGTCTTCAGCCCAAATAGATTATGTTTCTACAGGTGTTGATATGGGAAAGGGTCCCTATACAAGTACATTATTGTTGCAAAGGACTAGGAGAGCATGGGATCGAGCTTAGGCTTGTGATGCTACTGAGTTCATGATGCATTGTTTTGTGTTTATTTACTATTCCTTCTACCTTGAGCTATATTGTATTGTACTGTATTGCTCTGTGACATGTTCTGGCTATTTTCTATGAACTAGAGTCATGTTGCATCATTATCTATATGACTATTGGTTATCTTTTACTGCAGTTGTTCATTTTAAATGTGTATCATTTATTACTTCCGTTGTTGTTGTATGTTATTTGTCTCTTCCGGTGTGGTACACTTTGAAAAATGAGGTCATAGTTTTCCCACTATCAGTCCTTGAACCTCGCTGCTAGTCGGCAGCCTCTGGCATTTGTGGAAATGCGCTTGAGGTCGTGTGACCAACCGTGTCCGAGGCACCTGTTGAGTGGCACCCGGAACTGGGACGTTACAAAGTGGTATCTGAGGAGTTCTTTTATTTGACATACTATTTGGAGCATTAGTCAGGGATAATATAGAAATTTAAGTTGGTAATAATCTATGTCTGGGAGTAGCTAACTTTTGTACAAGGAAAAGCCACTGTACCTCGTATTTTTGCAATTTTTCTGATTTTTCAAATTTTACAGTTTATTTTATTTTCACCATTCAGTGATGCACTTGTGATTGTGCTGTTTATATTTTATCCATGGGTTCTATTTAGTTGAAACTTGATGATATGAGGGTATTCCATCTCATTAATCAATTAGGCACATGCTACAAATCACATTCCATGCATAGTTCCATGTCATGTCGGGACATTAGAAATTGCATGTTGTTGTAATAGTTGTTGTGCTAGAAAAATCATGTTATTGTGATAGCTGCATGATAAATACCTGTTATCTGATAGGGTATTTTTGTGTGAGGCATTGATATAATGAATTCCAAACTTTGGTTACTGGGGATTATGGGCCCTCATTGACCAGAATTTGGTGGATCATTGGCTTTATATTGTATTTATAACACAAATAAGATTCCATGATTTGATTTGCGAGGAGTATGGGCCACCACAGGTTTCATTTGGAACTCAAGTGTTTTTTCAGTATTTTCTTAGTTCAAGAGTAGTTTCAGAGGCTTACTGTCCGGAAAACCCAGCATACATGCCATATAGTTCATTGGACACACGCTGTGTGTTCTTCTGTTTGGGAAGAAAATAAAATTTTTTGAGTACACACCTTGTACCCTTAATACATACCATGTAGTCTCTTACCGTGTCATAGACCATTTGGGCATGGACACAGAGAGGGATATTGTTTGGGAGAATAGGCCATGTACCGGATGTACACACAGTGTAGTGTGACCCGGGGACCTGGCAGTGTGACTAACAAACATGGGTTGTTGTTACCTCTTCTTGAACATGCCATGTACCTTTGGGACACGCCGTGTAGTCCTTACCGGTGGGATACCGTGTGGACTTAGCCATGTGGATGGGGAAACAGGGTTGTGTACACGTCGTGTGCGGGTGTAACATGCCATGTGTAGGTGTAACATGTCGTGTAGTGTTAGCCGAGTAGTCGGCCGTGTCAGAAACGACACGAAAAGTTGGAAAATTAAACCAGACACGCCATGTAGATGACATACACACAGTGTAGTATTATTCAAAGGGAACCATGTGGCTAACCATGCAGAAGGACCCTAGTAGAGGAATAGAAGTCTGGTACACATTGTGTATTTAATATACACGCCGTGTAGTTTTATTTTGAAAATCTTAAATGACTTCTTCTTCCTGTCCCCTTTTTCATCCCCTCATTTTTCCGTCCTTGATAATCTTGATCTAAGGTGTGTGTTTGACATTATATAGTCATGCCACCAAGACTACTACATGTTGTTCTCTAGGAAATCGGCTACAATTATACTATAGAGATGGTGGGCCATGGGCTACCAGTGGATCTTCCACCATAGCCAGATGCGGCGCCAGCTGTTATAACGGACACTGGCGTGAATGCAGAGTTCCGTGAAGGCTTTAGGTGGTTCATGAAAACCATTCAGGGGGCACCTCTGACTGCCACATCTATGGTAGAGCTGACTCGTATCTTCCAGTAGCATCATCAAACTATGTTTTCAGGGGATGGTGGACCACATGCTACAGAGTCTTTGTTGGATTTATTATAGACTATTTTAGAGCATCTAGAGATGCCTCCAGGGAAGAGGGTCAAGCTCGTGACTTATATGTTGTTTGATTTCTCCAAGATGTTGTGGGATGTTACCACTCAGTCAAAGCATCACAGAGACATGGCATGGGAAGTTTTTTAGACAGCCTTCTATGACTTGTTCTTCACAAAGACGCTGAGGGCAGATCGAGCTCGAGAGTTCATGAACCTATAGTAAGGTTATATGTTGGTTATGGATTATTATTCTCTATTCACCTAGCCTCAGTGTTTTTCACCCGTTCTGGTGGGTGATGAGATGTTGAGGGCTTGAAGCTTTGATGATGGTCTCTGATATGACATCCTAGAACTGGTGAATGATTTGAGCTTTCCAATAGTAAATGCTATTGTGAAATAGGCATTGATTACTGAGAGGAACCAGCGTGAAGCTAGTGGTGTGGGCCATGATGGTTTGACACTAGTTTCTGGTACTATTTCTGCCAGGAAAAGGAAGAAAAAGATTAGTTTATCTTATGGTGGAATTAATAGAGAGGATATTACTTCAGGTGGCCTAGTCATATGCTACCATTGTGGTAGAGTGGGGCACAAAAGTCTATAGTGTCCACGTGACCCAATGGAGTGCCGAGAGTACAGCAAGATCGGCCATCTACAGTGCTTTTTCATGGTGTTTTCACCACTGGTTAGTGAGAGGGGTTCTGTGCAGACCCCACGTGCGGGAGCAGGACCAGCAAATTCTTACCAGTCAGGAAGCTGGAATACGTCAAGGCATCTAGGCAGAGATTGTAGTCATGTCTATGATAGCTAGACACCAGGATCTCAGAGGCAGCAGGGCGGGACTGCTCAATGTAGCCAGGCTGTATTGTAGGGCTGTGACACTGGGCAGGCATATGCAGTGCAACAAACCCAGCAAGAGCAGGATCCCAGACCTTCTACTATCAGAGGTACTATTCTAGTATCTTATGTCTTATCTTTGGTACTTTTAGGTACACATGAGACACATAGAATTGCATATATTCCTGTTGACTCGCCTGGACTAGAGAATCGTGGGTTAGGTGGAGGCACAAATGCGATTTAGAGTTTATATCTGGATGATCAGGGGACATGTCAGTAGGATTTCCCTACAATATTTGATCATTTTAGGGATTTCTTCTCGGATTTATTTTCATGTCTACCTCTGGGGTGTGAGGTGGATTTCAATATTGAGCTTGTGCCAGGAGCATCACGGGTGTCCATTCCTATTTATAGGATGACGACAAAAGGGTTGCAGGAGCTCAAGAGACAGTTAGAGGAGTTATAGGAAAAGGGTTTCATCTGACCTAGTACTTCTCCTAGGGTTCTCCTATCTTCTTTTCAAAGAAGGCGGATGGTACCCTCAGATGTTGTGTGGATTATGGGAAGCTGAACCAGCTGACAGTTAAGAACTTATATCCCTTACTGAGGATTGATGGTCATTTTTATCAACTTCGTCGAGCATGGGTGTTCTCGAATATTGACTAGAGATCAGGATATCACGAGTTACGTGTTAGAACATCATACATATAACTTACAACATTTCAGAACAGATACGACCTATATAAGTACTTGGTGATTCCGTTCGGGCTCACGAACACACCAGCACTTTTCATGGCTCTGATGAATCGTGTGTTCCATCCTTATTTGGATTCTTTTGTGGTAGTATTAATGGACGGAATATTGGTGTACTCTCACACTCGATAGGGCCATGCCACCCATCTTGATATCATATTGAGTACACTGAGAGAGAGAAAGCTATATGCTATGCTCTCAAAGTTCCCATTTTGGATGGACCAGATTCACTTCCTGGGTCATATCATCTCAAAGGCAGGAGTTGCTGCAAACTCAGAGAAGGTGATAGCAGTAGTTTAATAGGAGCAGCCTAAGAATGTGTTTGATTTACGGAATTTCTTTAGGTTGGTTGGTTACTATAGATGATTTATCCAGGACTTCTCCCGCATAGCAGCACCGTTGAGGGGTTTGACTAAGAAGGGTGTGAAGTTCATTTGGATTGAAGCTTGCAAGACTTCCTTTCAGGACCTGAAAGGAAGGTTGACGTCAACACTAGTCTTTATA
Organism: Viscum album; assembly: GCA_963277665.1. Taxonomy (NCBI): domain Eukaryota; kingdom Viridiplantae; phylum Streptophyta; class Magnoliopsida; order Santalales; family Viscaceae; genus Viscum; species Viscum album. The sequence goes on from OY728160.1 coordinate 1,267,491,904, forward strand.
CTTCCAGACAAAGGGAAGAGCTATGCAGTTTAATGTGATGCATCAGGTATTGGGTTGGGAGCTATGTTGATGTAGGGCGATCGAGTTGTTGCGCACGGGTCCTGGCAGTTGAGGCCACATGAGAGTAATTACTCGACACATGATCTCGAGTTGGCTATAGTTGTTCATGAGTTGCACTGTTGGAGACCTTATGGCTTGGGAGATCATTTTTTGGTTTTCACTAACCACATAAGTCTCAAGTACATCATTACTTAGCGTGACTTGAACCTAGGATAGAGAAGGTGGGTCGAATACCTTTAGTCCTTCGACATTGAGAATACCTATACACCTAGTAAGGGAAATCAGTTGCTGATACACTAAGCAGGAAGACTCAGGTATAGGAAGTGTAGGAGGCCAGTGTTGAGTGGCAGCTCATGGCATTGTTCTATGAGATACATTTGGAAGTGCATGACAGTTAGGGGAAAACCTATCTTTCTTCCTTAGCTGTGAGTTCTACCCTCTTGGAGAGAGTGATTATAAGACAATTATCTAATTCAGAAGGCCTAGTTCTACAGGAGTTGGTGGCAAGTGATGACCCTCCTCCTGGTTGGACCATAGTCAATGATGAGGTATTGTGTTTCCATAGAAGAGTGTGGGTTATAGGGGATATACGTGAGGAGTTGGTGCAAGAGTTTCATGCTTCAACTTTGGTAGTTCATCATAGAGTTACCAAGATGTACCATGACTTGAGAAATCAGTATTGGTGGCTAGGGATGAAGAGGGAGATAGATGGTTTTGTTACGAGGTGTTCCACCTGTCAGCAGGTGAAGGCGGAGCATCAAAGGCTAGCCGGACTATTACCTCAATTACCCATTCCAGAGTGTAAATGGAATGATGTCATGATGGACTTCATGACTGGGTTTCTGGGGCCACCTCGAGGAAATTATGTTGTGTGGGTTTTTGTGGAGAGACTCATGATGGTAGCTCACTTTTTCCGATCAAGGAGACCTTCGGTGTTGACGAGCTTAGAAAGTTGTACATATTCACGGGGTTCCTTATTCTATCATTTTAGATAGGGACACCTATTTTACATATCATTTCTAGAAGATTCATCCGAGGGAATTGTGTACACAGGTGCTTCTGGACACAACTTACCACCATCAGACAGATGGTCTGTTAGAGTGTACGATATAGGTGATAGAAGAAATGCTATGTGCATGTGTCCTAGAATTTGGGGGATCTTGGGAGAAGAATATACCCCTAGAAAAGTTTTCCTATAATAATAGTTTTCTTGCAACTATTGAGATGACACCTTACAAGGATTTATATGGTTGGTCATGGCGATCACCCTTGTGATAGTTAGAGGCAGGTGATGCAACTTTGCTGGGACCAGGTCTTGTGCAGGAGACTTCATAGTAGGTCCGGTTGATTCAGAAGCAGATGGATACCGCACAGTCTCATCAGAAATCTTATGTTGATCACCGTAGATGACACTTGGAGTACGTGGTCGTGGATCAGGAATTCTTGTGTGTTTTCCTAAGGATGGGGCACAGGCTGATTAGGAGATAGGGTAAACATTCACCGAGGTATGTGGGGGAATTTGAGATTCTGGATAGTGTCGGGCTGGTTTCCTATAGGTTTCAGTTACCACAGAGGTATCGGGCCATCCATGATGTCTTCCATGTATGTCAGTTGTGCCGCTATCATTCAGACACGTCTCACATATTTCATCCATTGGAGGTTCAGCTTTAGATCGATGTGTCCTTTGAGGAGCATCTGATTTGTATCATGGATATGAGCATGAAGGTTCTCTTAGGCTGGTTAGTTCCTCTCGTATGGGTGTTATGGTAGCATGGCCGAGTGTAGGATGCATCCTAGGAGTGAGATACTGACATGCATTCTCATTGTCCAGAGTTGTTCTGAGCTTTAACTTCACCACCCTTAGAAGGGAAATTCAGGGATGAATTACTTTAAGGGGGGAAGTTTGTAAGAACCCGAATCTCATTATTGATGTACGACTTTCTTCTTTTCTTTATGTTTTTGAGAAAATAAGGAAAATAGTGAAAAATCGCAAATTTTGTGGGTACATGTCATGTACTTTTCCACACACCGTGTACTTTGTCATTGTGGGTTGAGTACACAGGGTGAGTATCCCTGTCAGCAATGAAAGGTGTAAAAAATGACTACACGGTGTGTAGTGGGTATTTACATGCCGTCTAGTCAGTCGGCAGGCAAATATTAAGGTAGTGGAAGCATCCGCCAGCTATGCAACAGTACACGCCATGTATTCAAGAATACATGTTGTGCACTCATGTTGACGGATGAACAGTTCGGTGGTGGAAAAAGTAGCCTCCAGAGGAATAGTTAAATGAGAAAAGTACACTCCGTGTACTTGAGAGTACACACCGTGTAATTTGTTTTTATGGTTAAAATGGGCAGTAGCCTCCTATATTCACAGATAAGGCTTAGAACTGGAGGAGAGCTCGAAAGGATGGCTGGAGGAGCATTATAGATCACCTAATCTAGCACCAGGAATTCGATTTCGCCTCAATCAATCTCGTTGGAACTGTATAGTAAGCACCCCCTCTCCTTGAATAGTTATTACCAATTGTTTCCCAATGAGAAGTTATTTAAGTTTGACCGAGATTTATTTTACCTTAGATCTATGTAGATCTTGGATGTCTCGAGGAACATCATTCACGTATACCAATCTGGAGCGATCGAGGTAGGTGACATGGTGTTTAAATTCCAATTACGGTGCGTTTTTCGGTACCATTGAGCTACAAACCCATGTTCGGGTGTCATATGGATAAGGCATTGTCTGTTTTAAATACATAGAATTGTATATATATTTAAAAGTTATAATAAACTGCTGTTTGGGATCGCTGCTTGGATGTAGGACCACCCCGGGGGTGCGTTCCTCTGTTTAGTCATTTGGCCAGGATACCTGAGGGTATGACATGATTATAATGTGTATTTAATTTCTTTGAGAGGAATTGTACATAATTTCATGTTTGTTCTTTGGGCTCGGCCCGGTTACTTTCGCCTGACGGAAATGTTCTTTTTAGCCTGACGGTATAGTTTGTTTAGCCTGTGGGATGGTACTACTTAGCCTGAGGGAAACGTTCTATTTTTTAGAGGGAATCACTTCTTATGCTTGAGGGAAGTGATTTTTGTGCCTGTGGGTGACACTTCATACACCTGAGGGAAATATTTGATAGCCTGAGGGAAAGCTTGAGGGGGTTGATTTACTATATAGCCTGAGGTAAATCCTAAGGGCGTGGTTTTACTATATTATCGTGAGGGAAAGGTTCTGATTAGCCTGAGGTCTTGGTTCAAATGAGAACATAATGTTTTAAATTAAATGGTTAAAATGAAAATGTCAAAGAAAATGGCAGTGATAGTTTCTTTTGAGTAATTACTACTTTACTACATTTACTTGTGCACACTGTTGTTGCATATTTTCACAGAGTTGGGAATGGGCCTTTGGTGGGTGCCTACTAGGATTTATTTCTCACACACTATTTGGGTCAAGTGTTCGGTGCCAAAAGAATAAGTTTCTACTGGTGTTAATTGGGGAAAGGGTCCCTATATAGGTACATGATTATTGTAGAGGAATAGGAGAGCATGGGACCGAGCTTAGGCTTGCGATGCTGCTGAGTTCCTGTTTCACTATTTTTTCCTTTATGGTACCTTGTACCTTGAGCTATATTATATTGTACGGTATTGATATGTAACATTGTATGGATGTTTTATTTGAACTAGAGACATGTTGCATAATTACCTATATGACTATTGGTTATCTTTTACTGCAGTTGTTCATTTTAAATGTGTATGGTTTATTTCTTCTTCTGTTGTTGTATGATATTTGTCTTTTCCACTATGCTACACTTTGAAAAATGAGGGCATAGTTTCCCCACTATCAGTCCTTGGCCCTCGCTGTTAGTCGCAGCCTCTAGAATTTGGGGAAATGCGCTTGAGGTCGTGTGACCAACCGGGTCCGGGGCACCCGTTGAGTGGCACCCAGAACCGGGACGTTACAAGGTTCTTGTTCATATTCAATTTATAGAGGTTCCCCATGATTTCTAATGAAGTCACTAACATAGATATGACAAAAGAGACCAATGGGTAGGTGTTCTTTTACTAATAAAAATTGATTATAATTGGTACGGAAATCAATGAATAACCTTACAACATTATTCTTCCATGTATTCATTGGAATACCAGGGAAACATCCAATGTAATATTTTCCCACGTCCATATTGGTTAGGTCATAAGTTTCATGACTCCCTTTGGATGTTTTCTTTTAGTCTTTATCATCTTTACACAAAGCATCTGATCATATAATCAAAAAATTTCCAATTCACACCACCCTATTAGAAATGTTTTCCTAAATACCTATACATATTATTCTACCAGTGTGTATACAATGATTTGAGTGATTTTAACCATATAGTATATCTATATTTTGTTTTGGTATGGATGGAACACATAACCTCTTTCCAATGTACATCACTCCATATTTTAAATTAATATCATATCATTACCAGCTTTAATACTCAATATATAATACTTATCATCCTGTTGGGACTCATCTATATTTTCTGGTAATGGTACTCTATAAATTTTTTATAAAAGGAATAATGAATCCCCTTGAGTAAAAATATCCATTTCCAAATTTACCATATCCTTGAATATGGGATCCTTATTAATCCTCATCATGGGTAGAACTCTATGTTCATTCATATTCAATGCATCAACCACCTTGTTTTCCTTCTTAAGGTGGTAGTATATCATGAAATAATAATCATTGAGTAGCTCTAACCATCTTCTACAGCTCATGTTTATATCATTTTGAAAGAAAATACACGTTAAAATATTTTGATCTTTATATATTTTACAACTTTCAACATAGAGATAGATTTTCCACATCTTCAAGAATATAATATTACTTCAAAGTCAAGGTTATTATTTGGATAATATTTTTTAGGGATATTTATTTTCCATGATACATAAGAAACCACACTATCATTCTATATAAGTGTACAACTCATTCATTTAATTGATCACTCACTATATATTACAAATAATTCATTTCAATATAGTTCATTCAATTTATTTTTATTAATAAATATCCAAATTATCTATTCAAAACTCTATAATATTCCTTGGACCATGTGAATTTGAACCCTTTATGTCTCAACATGGCCAATTGGTTGTCCAATTAAACTATTTTTTAACAAACTCCCGATTGTAACCTGTTAACCCAAGGAAACAATGTCTCCCAGTTATATTCATCATTATAGGCAAATATTTAACTACCATGGTATTTTTAGGATAAAAAAATATTCTATACATGGAGCTAATATGACCAAGAAAGGAGACATCCTTTATCCAAAATTCCAACTTATGGAATTTCTTATATAATTTCTTTTCATTTATGGTATTAATTTTTTTAATATATAGTTCACATACCCTTTCGTAGATTCTATATTATATCATTTTATCATCATTGAATACCTTTACTCTGTTATCAAGATAATAATTTAATAATATATTCATCCAATCAATAAAAATATATGGATCATTACTTAATCTTAATGGAATTACTATAAAATCTTAATTTCAATATCTTACAATGGAATGTTGTCTACAGTATATCCAAGTTAATTATCAATATCTAATTATAATGAAACCACTTATAGAGCTTTGATAAATATTAATCTCCAAGAATTTAATCAAATATTTCTTTAATGTGTGGTAAATAAATCTTATTAGTTATGGTAATGGAATTAATCTCCATATAATCAATGTATAATTTCATACACTAATCCTTCATTTTTTAAATATAATTTGGTATCCCCATAGTGAAAAATTATGTTTTCTATATCCATTAAAAATAATCCATAAATTATTTCATCAATTCTAAAAACATAGCCAATTCCATTCAAGATGGAGTTTTAGATTTTGGTCTTACATCAGGAATGCATTAAATGGAAAGCATAACTTCGTTCTTATGTGGATAAGAGTGTTATTACTTTCTAAATACATCAATAATTTTTTTTGGAATTTGGAAATCCACATTTTTTAGTATTTCATTCCAATCCATAGATAGTGTTATCTTTTCTTGTTCTCCCATAATTTCATTAAAACAATTTATTGGAGGAGGGCCTATCAAATAGTGGATATATAATGTTTATTCCATGAAGAATGGGTTCTATGCACCAATAACAAATTTTATTCTCTTTCTCTTGGAAATAATTGTTTTATTATTTATTGAGATCCAATTCATGCTAATGATTAATTAAAAATCAACAATAGATATAAAAAAACATTTTCCACTAGGGAATATCTATTAAACATAGTAGATAATTCTCAGTAGAGAATCATTGAAATAATAGTCTCATTATGTGTATTAACTAAAATCTCAATTCTCATAGTATTATTGTATAATTAAATGATCAAATAAAACATGCATTCTATTGAATTTTATAAAAAATTCCTTTTTTAGGTATAAATTGCTTCAAATAATGGATGTTTTATATAATATATGTGAAATATAACTACGTTAATCTAAATATAGTCCTAGAGGTCTCTAATAAACATACTATTGAAAAAAACTATAACTACAATGTCTCAAAAAACATCAATATAGTTGTAATATTAAAATTTTGGTACCAAATACATGTTTTCCTAAATGTTCAACTAGTTTAGTAGTCCTAGAAAAAGATATATTCGAAAAAAATTCACACTACTCATGAGAAAAAATGTAAATCCTAAAAACTCCATGAGAATATTATTATCTTTCCAAGTATATCCTTGAAAATTTGACATTGTTATATTCAAGGTTCCTCAAGGAAAAGAAAAAAAATTAAGGTTGTGCTCATATGATCAGTAAAGGGAAGCGTATAATGGAAGCTATTTTAAAATAATAATGATATAAATATGATGAAAAAATGATAAAAATAATTCCATTGTCAAAGGAAACTAGGGGAATTCATAATGTCATACATAATAAACATACAATCAAGGAAATTTTCTAAGACATCATATATAAATGTATAAGTAATATATCAATACCCAAAAAAAAATTTTCATGAGACTTGATAATGAGTTAAGGGGATATCAATATCAAGACACATCCATCACTAATTCATTATAATGTGTTCATCATATGTGTTAACAATTAATTTCATAACATTATATAATTAAATTACTACTTAATCTTGGAAATATATAACATTGGATATTTGTATGATGGAAATATGAAAAATATATATGTCCCCATTCAAGGGAATTAGGATAATTTAGGACAATATAAGGAATATCAATATAGAAACAATGGGGTATTATCTATGTAATAAGTAGTTCACTTCTCAATGAAATAACTATATGTTGGTGGTTAAAGAAATTTAATAGTTTTGGGTAATCAATATAATATATTCATTGAATTTATAAGTTTAAAATGTATGGAAACAAAATAGATGTTATGAAAATACTTTATTAACATTTATAATGATTTTTGGAATTATCCAAATTATATCCCCCATGATTATCTCGCCAGGTGATTAGTCATAAACCAACTCAACTCACACCAAGTGATGATTGTGTTGATAGTCAATTATCATTTTTCAGAGTGATTAACTCTAGGTTATAATTTGACAAATCAAAATGCACATTATGGTATTCTAAGAGGGATGTAATTTCCTAGACAACCACACACACTTTACATTATAAACATGAGATTATTGTGCATTATGATGAATTTGGTTACATTTCAATAAAAATACCATAAACTAGATATTTTAAAATAGAAAACTAAATGTTATGAATAATTATTGAATCAAGATATAAAATATAAAATTATTAGTAAATTTACCATAAAATTGAAATCAAGAAATATACCATAATCATGTGTGAATTTATTGAATGGTGAGAAAAAAAATCCTTACCTTAATTTCTTATTTCCTATAATGTGATTGAATATCATATATTGAAAAAATAACTATCTTAATTACTCATTTTTAGGAATTTTTCATGTTGATATGTTCTTATAAACATTATTTATAAGCATTTTTTATAATTATATTATTTATTATCGATTTTCAATATCGTGTGGGTATGTAATACTGATATTTTTGAACTAGTTTCATAATAGTGGTGTTGTTATTTATTGTATATGAAAAGTTAATCATTCATAGATAGAACAAGGTATTTGAATACATAAATTATGTTGATTTATAAATCTCTTATCTCATCATATATTTTTTAGATATATTACAGGAACGTAGGATCAATATTGTATTATTATTAAAATTTTAGAGATCAATGATGATTTTTAATATAATTTTAATACATAATATACAACTCCAAAACCATAACAATAACTATTTTTTTATTTAACAATGATAATATTAGAATTTATGTTCCTATAGTCATCCATGATATATTTTTATAGCTATGTTCGAGTAATTACATAGGTATAGCCAAAAATGGACAAACCATAATTTGATGAGTGTGTATGTGTAATGGATCAGAAATTGAGTCATTACGGAGTTTTCCAAAAAATCACAGTTCCATCATCTCGTTCCACCAAAACAGGGCCATTGGTCATAGCTGTACTGTTATAGTTTCACCAGTCAAGGTCGCAAATCGATATGGTGGCACTGCTTATAATGTTCCACCGAACTGGTAGCACCGTTATGGTGGCACCTCAATGGTCTCACCTTCACGGTCTCACACTAAAATTGTGGCACCTTAAAGGTGGCACCGTCATGTTGGCACACCATCACAGTGACAAAATATCATGATGGACCACCGAAATGGTGGCACCGTAACTGTGGCACCGCTTACGGTGTCCCACCCATTGTTTCTTTTTTCAGTTCTGCTCCCACAAAATATCTTTTGCTGTAAAAGTTTTTTAATACCCCTTTAGAAGCAATTAAATTCCCACAAATTATCTCTAAAATCCCCAAAGATCAATTCAACCCTTGACTTACCAAAATGTGTGGCTTTTTCCTCAGTGTCACACTCTTTTTCCGGTACTTTCCAGTTCTTCCCCTGTTACATGTTATCCTCTGTTTAAAGGAAACCCTTTAGCTCAAGGTTATTATGGTCATCTGTCCAATGAGAATTATTAAATAACAATTAATTCTATTGTGTGTAACTGTCACATCACATGGTGGACCCCTGGTCCACCTTTAAATTTATTAATGATTTTATATCACGTAACTCTAGGATCTCTAATTTTATCACACCAGGATGCTTTTTTCTTCTTAGCTGGTATCTTTCTTTACCTTGGATAGTTTGGTGTACCCCTTCCTGAGGCTTGTGGTGTGATTGTGCTGGAGCCTTTCCTGCTCCCTCTTAGTGTCCTCATAGTTCCTCACATGCATGTCGTCCATCCTGTGTTCTTGGCGTGTGGAGAAAAACATCGATCATTGACCATACAGGTAATGTTTCTTCCTTTGTATCTCTTTATTGTTTATCATGAGGGATGGGAATGATAATTTTTCCATTGGGGATTTACCAAACCTAACCTTAATGAAGATAATAAACTAACATTCAAATAATGAAGGGGTGTGTTTGATGATGATGTTGTACTGTTTTACCCTTTCTTATATGTTGTGAATTGTATGGGAATATGTCCATTGAAAATCATGTTCGTCGGTTACCTTTACTTGCGCACTAATGAAAAACTATCTTATTTGATGATTTAATGGATGTAACATTGAAATTGGTTAATCTCATTAACTAGGTTGATTAAATGGATTTCCATTGAACAGTAATTGTAACACCCCGAGATTTTATGAGATATATTCTTTTTAAAATTTCTTTCATATCTTATGTTGTACGCTACACTAAGATTATCTTGAACTATACTCAAAACCTTATTAGCTTGAAGTATACACAACCCTCAGTTGGCTTGCATTACACACAATCGTGACCTTCTTCGATAGTGTGTGTTGTATGCATTACCGGGTTCCACTAAACAACGATATATGGTTATAATAATATTATGAACTAGCCATTATGAATAGTATTAACTACATTTTGAATGTTATAACATTATTATTTCATATTACACATTTTCTAGGACATGGTATTTGAACAAAATAATTTTTTCGAGGAAAATGAGTTTTTAAAAAAAATGCAGTTTTGCCGCCTTTTGATGGCGCACCCACATTAAATCTAGTTTTTAACATGTTTATAAGTTAAATTTGACAAAATATATTTATTTTCTGAAATTAGGATATAAAAATTTACTTTGGATAATTTTTTCATATTATTCTGATAACATTTATATTTTAATGAATAGTAAAAACACACTTTATTTTAATTAAAAACAACTTTTTTCATCGTAATAATTTATACGGTTAAATTATAATATTTAATGATTTTAAAGTACAAATAGAATATATTTTTACCATTCATGTAATGTATATCATTATCATTGATTTTACATTGAATTCATAGGTAAAATCATTTCAATCTTTTGCAATGTTTTGACTTTATAAACACGTTTTCTTAACAATGAGATTAATTTTAAATTAATTACTGCAACTTATGTGTTTTGAATTTTGAAAAATGGATTCCATATTTTAATTCATTGGGTCCAAATTATGTTAATAGGTAACTTTTATTTTTTGATATTATGAATAGTAACTACGGTAATTTTCATTTACTACATTTAAAGCTAAATATGGTAATTAAGGGTAAACATAAGATCATAAAATTACCATAACACTTTAAAAAATCATATTGGATGAATAAAAGTCGATATATATCACCAAAGGGTTGGAATAGATTCATTTAATGGACTTTTGATCATGAAATAATATAATTATTATTAAAACCAAAGAAAGTGACAGCATGTCACTCTCTTAAATTTTATAACTGTAATTATTTTAATTTAGTGATAAACATCATAAAACATAGGATATAAATATTCCATATAAATATAATAAAATTATCTACATCATATGAATTTATTTATAATTTTTAAGGATTAAATAATTAAAATTAATTATGACACAATAGTGATGTTGAAATTATTTTATTGAATGAAATATCAAATAAATGATTTTAAAATTATTAAATTAAATTATATATGAACTATTTAATGTGATCCACTAATTTTATAGATAAATATTAAATTTTATTAATCTATTAAATCTTTTAGTTCGAACAAATCTTCGTTATATATTATATTTAAATTTAAACAAATGAATAGTATCAAAATTGACACTATTGTTATTTTATAAAAACTACATATTATAAAATTGTTTAAAAATAAAAAAAATATTTAAAAATTATAAATTAAAATTTATATAGTCTAATATTATATAAAGTATCCAATTATGGAAATTTTACAAAACATAAGTTATTATTTATAACCATTTAAAATTTAGAATTTTATTACCACAAATAAAACTAAATAGATTAAATAATGATAAATCAAAATTATAAGGTTTAAAATAAGATAAAAACATGTCTAAATTTTATTGGATGATAATATTACAACCCTATATCATATAATATTCGAGTTGAGTTATTTTTGGTGGGTTTTATGTGGGTTTTGAATTTATATTAAACTAATATTTTTGAGGATTCCAAAGGTGCCCCTCTCCTCCCTTATAAAAGGGAACCTCCTCGCTCACCTCTTTACACAATTTAGAGCCTTCAAGATCAGCCAAACCATAAAAAGTTCCCTTATAAACCTCCTTATCAACATACTATAGGTCTTGTTCTCCTTCAAAGATAAATTTTAGTGCCCTAAGTGGAGGTTTCAAAGAGACATGTCGAAGAAGAGGTAATATTCGCTAAAGATTGTTTCAAATTTATTTCTTCTTCTAACTCCTATTATTTAGTTTTTTCATTATATTGTAATAAAATAAGTATCAATAATATAATGATATTTTATTATAAATATGAAACAAACACATTTCACTTTCTATCCATCCTATGAAAAATGAAATCACCACAAGTGTGTACGTACGGAATACCGTCTCCACGCAGTGGTGTAATCTGTTTTTCCACCAACACCTTACTTGGATGGGTTTTATGGTGTAAAGAATAACTACATATTATTATTATAATATCATAATTATTATAAGATATTATATCATTCACTCCAATTCCATTCAATAAATATGGGAATGATATCATCGCTCGTGCGTACGTACGGATTACCGTCTCCATGACACGATGAGATTCATTTTCCATGTTAACAATTCAAGAATGATTATAATGTATATATAATAAGTAATCATGAAATATATGAAATAATAATGCTACTGGATTTATGTATATATATATGTATGACATCTACTTAATTCCATTCAATTCAATAAGGAAACTAAAACAGCGTTCATGCGTACGTACGACCTACAGTCTCCATGAACGGTGTATTTCATTCCATTTATATATCTATTCTATATATTTATATTCTGAATATAAATATATTTAAATCATGTTTTATATTATGGAATTAATTAATCATGATATATGTAATCATATGAATAATTACAATTCAAAACATGGACGACAAATGAACCGATTTTACTCAAAACGCTCTTTAACATCGAATTTACAAAATAATGGGTAATATAAAGTCACAACTGAACAATATATGATATCATAACAATGAATATGATTATATAATAAGTCAATGACATTATTTAAATCATTATATAGTAGGTTTGGATACATACAAAGCATGTCAGACCTAAGGTAAGGGATACTGTTTCAATCTCAATTGTTTTCTATCCGAGATTGCTTATATGTATGTATTTACTGGGGTTATAGTTATCATCCATGTCCATGTTTTATAAGAAAATTTTCATGTATGTTTAATGTCCTTTTTACCCATTTTGGACTTTTACTACATGGTATGTACGGAATATTGTTTTTGTTTACCATACGAGGTATTTTTTTACTTTTCCTGCAAAAGTACGAGAATTTTTTTTAACTTATATGGAATGAACAGATTTTTACGTTTTCATAAAACATTATTTTCATGAAGCTTACTCTACATGATTTCATGACTATTTTCAGAAAAATAATTTTCTTTTAAAATTAAATGGCATTTTTTGAAAAGAAAATGATTTTCAAGAAGAAAGGATATTTTCGTCAAGAATTCATCTCAAGTTCTTTATCAAAACCATTTTCCATATAAGAAGAAATTATTCCATATGTGTATGTTTCAAGTATAATGTATCTATGATTTACATTATTTCACTTCTTTTATGATGAAATGATATCCATTTTTTTATATGGATTATGTTATGATGAAATTATGTTTATGAAACCCATTTTATTTGTTGGGTTATTATGAATGTTGTATGTTTATTTTGTGGCACACTAAAGAATGATTTCATTATGAGATGGGTGGGACCTATATCTCCCTCCAATGCATTGGGAAAATATTTATATCTCATGAGATAGACATGGCTGAAACGGAAAGTAAATCTGGTTCAGTAATACAGGGCTGGAATGGAAAGTAAAACCGGTTCAGTATGGGACATTGTCCACTAAGATGGTATTGGAAGCAATGCCTTGGCTACTATAGAAATAATATTACGTGATTAATGTTTTTACACAATTAATAGTTTTATTTCCAAGTTATTTTATCATGATTGATGTTCCATTATGATCTATGCCTTACGTACTGCCATGTTTTATGTCACTACTCAAGATTTCGATGATTAAACATTGTGGTCATGTTTTTATGTTCAAATGTATATGGTTTGTTTTCATTTCTCCATGCTTACCATTACTGAGCATTTGAGATCATCCTTTATATGTTTTCACTTCCCCGGGATTTAAAGAAAGGTTTTAGGTAAGGAAACAAAAGGGGAATATATTTATGGGAGATATTGAAGATCTTTCACCCTGATTAGAAGATTATATTCCGAGTTTCCAGAGACACTAAACTATTACGGTACTTTGGTGTCTATTTTTTTTATGTATTAAGTATTCCGAAAAATTAATGTAATGTCCATGTACATAAATCTTTGGGTCTCTACAGTTGGTATCAGAGGAAATGTTTAGTCAACCTTTGGAAACTAGGATGCGAGAACTTATGTGAGATCCCGAGATATATTTCTATGGTATGTCTAGGGATTTCCCTAAGGTTAAGTATAAGTATAGTTTATAGTCCTAGAATTATGGTAAATATATTATAATTAAACCTAGTATGTTAGATATGTAATGTAATCGCCCTTTATTATATTGTTTTCCCAATCATGATGTTTGCCTCACGCTATTCTTTTTGGGCTTTTGACGATGGCTGGAACACGAAGGAACCGTGTTGATCAATGTAATGGATGATATAATGATTATCCTCATGAACAAATCAATTTTATGGGATATGGAGTGCACAATATTATTTCTATACATACACAAGCTATGAATCATTCTGGAATTCCAAATGAGCAGAGAAAAGAGAAACATTCTATTGAATCCTTCATGAGGCAATGTCCACGTTCATTCAGCGGGTCTTCTGATCCATTAGTGGCTGAACAATGGATCAGTACCACTAAAAAGATATTTTCAGTTCTACAATGTTCTGAGCAAGATAAAGTCATATTATTAGTATATCGTTTGGGAGGTGATGATGATCAGTGGTGGAATCTTATCAGGAATAGGAGGAAAAAAGATTAAATTGAGTCCATGGAATGGGATGAGTTCAAGAACATATTTCTCAATAAGTACTTCTCTCATATTCTTTTAACAATGATCGAGAAGGAGTTTCTTGAACTTAAGAAAAAGTATGATGAATCTGTTGGTATATACAAGGCGAATTTTACAATGCTTGCAAGGTATGCATCTGGATTTATCATTCAACCTGAAAGTAAAGTTGACCGATTCTTCAGTGGATTATAACCAAGTCTTCGAAGGGTATTAGCTACAAAAGACTTCCATAGCTATGAAGAAATTGTGCGTTGTGCTATCAAGGTAGAACTAGAAATTGGTGTTACATATCCATCTCATGGTTTTGACATGAAACGAAAGATGGAGTTCAATGAAAACTCTAAGAATAATTGTGAAAAGAAGATAAATGTTTCTTTATGCTCAAAGTTGTGGAAAAATGCATGGTGGATATTTTCTTAAAGGGACTAGAAAATGTTTTAAATGTGGAAGAGAAGGTCATCGAGCAGCGGAGTGTCAGAGTAATGGAAAAAGGGTTGCTAATGATGTGAATAAAGAAAAAACTACAGAGAACACACCACCAACTCTTCAATGCTTCAAGTGCAAGGAAATGGGGAATTATTCTAATCAATTCCCTAATCCAAGGATTAATGATTATCAATGTGAGCAACCACATAAGGCAAAGGATAAGGGGAAGTCACATGTGATCACTATTGGCAATTATGAGTATGAAAACGATGTAGTGGAATGATTCTGTGTTTATGTAAGGAGATTCCCAAATAATGTAGTGGATTCTAATTTATAGTAATGTGGAATATTGGAATATATATGTATTGGTTTATTTTGGTTTTCAATAATTATATGGTATCGGAAACCATGATAGGTTATTCAAATAATTTGGAAAGCAGATGATATGCGCATAATAAAGGGATAAAGTTAATATAAATTGTTTGATAGTATTCATGAGCTCATGATTGATATATGGACTATGTGATATCATGGTTTTAATCTATAGAATTTTTGGGATTTTGGTATGTGGAATGATTTAACTTTTGACTGCACTCATGTTTTCACTAAGGTTATATGATAATTCATGTTTCAAAAGAATACATGATTAAGGTATTCCCATGTTTGGAATGTGACCAACAATAGATATCTTTTGATATATGGGGGATAAATGATGGTATTCAAATGCATGGTAGATGACAATTCTAGTAATATTTTTCTTTATACTATGAGATTGGACATGTGTATAATCCTAAAGATTGGAACGGATTATGATGGACATAAGATAGTATTGTCTAAGGACAAACAAAATTTCGATATTATTTCTGTAATGTTATAATAGTATAGTTTTAGAAAAAGGACGAACTGAAGGACGGGCGACAACCCATCACGTCAGAAAAGGTTTCGAGAATCGAACCCACAACCGAAGTGCGACATGCCTTTATTACCTACCACTATCCTACAGGAAGTCCCTGGTTAGTAGAAACTATTTTAATTTTATTAAGCGGTATGATATATTAAGTATATGCCATTTTTGGAATGATATACTATAGATGGACTTATGTATATAACTATTGCTAACCTTTTGTTTGAGACAGATGGAATGACCCATCATTCTATCACATGATATGTAACACTTCACAAATGACAAATTCAACTTCATTTCTTTAAGAGATGAAGTGGAAGTTGTTCGAGGCACGAACAACAATGAGATTATATCGAAATAAAGTAAGTATTTCTTCTAATTAAAATTCTTTATGTTTAGGGAAATGATCTTGAAAACCAAAATTGTTGTCTTAGTGCCCTTATATCTGATGAATCAGATGCTATCATAGATCATCAAAAATTTATGGCTTTGTGATTGTTGGTTTCTTCATAGTCGTGTTCTCTACCACTCTCCATCAAAACTTTATGGTTAGATTTCTCTTCCATATCCATATTTTTACCTATGATCTCCTTTGTGGAAACCCAGTGATGAGTTAATTTGGGTAACCGTTATGTTTCATACTTCAATTTTTTAAATTAAGTTTTAGTATTCCTTTTATGATGTGGGTTTTTAGGAATGAAACATTCAAGTGGTAAACAATTTATAACCCTGGCGAATTTCAAGGGGGAAATTCATTGTAAGGAGGGGGGGGGGTTAGAATGTTACACCCTGAGATTTTATGAGATATATTCTTTTTTAAATTTCTTTCACATATTCTGTTGTATGCTACAAAAAGATTATATTGAACTATACACAACACCGTATTAGCTTGCAGTATACGCAACCCTGACATGGCTTGCATTACACGCAATCGTGACCTTCCTCGATTGTGTGTGTTGTACGCAATATCGGGTTTCACTAAACAACGATATATGATTATAATATTATTATGAACTAGCCGTTATGAATTGTATTAAATACATTTTGAATGTTATAACCATATTATTTCACCTTACACATTTTCTAGAACATGGTTTGTGAACAAAATAAATTTTTCAGGAAAAATGAGTATTTTCCAAAAAAATGCAGTTTTGCCGCCTTTTGAGGGCACACCCACTTTCAATCTAGATTCTGACATGTTTATAATTTCAATTTGACAAAATAAAATTATTCTATGGAATAATGATATAAATATTTACTTTGGATAAAATTTTCATATTATTCTGATAACTTTAATATTTTAATGAATAGTAAAAACACGCTATATTTTAATTAAAAACAACTTTTTTCATCGTAATAATTTATATGGTTAAATTATAATATTGAATTATTTTAAAATATAAATAGAACATATTTTTACTATTTAATATACTTCATGTCATTAGAATTGATTTTACATTGAATTCATAGGTAAAATCATTTCAATCTTTTGCATTGTTTTAAATTTTAAAACCCATTTTATTAAAAATGTGATTAATTATTAGTTAATTACTACAACATATGTGTTTTGAGTTTTGTAAAATTGATTCCATATTTGAATTTAGTGGGTCCAAATTATGTTAATAGGTAAATTTTAATTTTTATGATATTATGAATAGTAACTATTGTAATTTTTATTTACTACAGTTAAAGGTAAATCTGGTAATTAAGGGTAAAAATAAGATTATAAAATTACCCTAACACTTTCCAAAATCCTATTGGATGAATAAAAGTCGACCAATATAACCTAAGGATCAAACTAGATTAATTTAATGGACTTTTTACCATAAAATTGTATAATTATTATTAAAACCAAAGAAAGTGACAACATGTCACTCTCTTAAATCTTATAAGTGTAATAATTTTAATTTAGTGATAAACAACATAAAACATCAGATATAAATAGTCCCTAGAAATATAATAAAATTATCTACGTCATATTAATTTATTTATAATTTTTATGGATTAAATAATTATCATTAATTATGACACAATAGTGATGTTGAAATTATTTTATTTTTTGAAATGTCAAATAAATTAATTTAAAAGTATTAAAATAAATATTATATGAACTATTTAATGTGATCCACTAATTTTACAGATAAATATGACATGTTATTAATCTATTAAACCTTTATTTCGAACATATCTTCTGTATATATTTTATTTAAATTCAATCAAATGTATAGTGTCAAAATTGACCGTATTGTTATTTTATAAAACTAAAATATTATAAAATTCATTAAAAATACAAGAAATATTTAAAAAATAATAAATTAAGATTTATATAGTCGACAATGTCATCATGTATCCAATTATGGAAAATTAACAACACATCAGTGATTATTTATAACCGTTTAAAATTTATAATTTTTTTACCACAAATAAAATTAAATAGATTAAATAAGGATAAATCAAAATGATAAGGTTTAAAATAACATCAAAACATGTACAAATTTGATTCGTTGATGATATTACAACCCTATCTCATCTAATATTCCAATTTAGTCTTATTTGGAGGGTTTTATGTGGGGTTTGAATTTATATTAAACTAAATTTTTTGAGGATTCCAAAGGTGCCCCTCTCCTCCCTTATAAATGGGCACATCCTCCCTCACCTATTTACACAATTTAGATCCTTCAAGCTCGGCCAAAAACTGCCTATTTCTCTTCTCAACCTCCTTATCAACATACTTGAGGTCCTGATCTCTTTTAAAGACCAATTTTTGCGCCCTAAGTGGAGGTTTCAAAGAGACGTGTCGAAGAAGAGGAAATATCCATTACCGATTCTTTAAAATTTATTTCCTCTTCTACCTCCTCTTATTTATTTGTTTCAATATATTTTAACAACATAAGTATCAATAATATACTGATATGTTATTATAAATATGAAACAACCCCATTTAACCTTCTATCCATCCTAAGGAAAACAAAATCACCGCACGTGCGTACTTACGAAATATCGTCTCAACGCTATGGTGTAATCTGTTTTTCCACCACCACCTTACTTGGATGGGTATAATGGTGTAAGAATAACTACATATGATCCTTATAATATCATACTGATTCTAAGTTATTATATCATTCACTCTAATTCCATTCAATAAATATGGTAATGATATCATCGACCATGCGTACGTACGGATTATCGTCTTCATGACCTGATGTGATTCATTTTCCATGTTAACAATTGAAGAATGATTATAAAGTATATATAATAAGTAACCATGAAATATATGACATTATAATTATACTGTATTTATTTATATATAAATGTATTTCATCTACTTAACTCCATTCAATTCAATAAGGAAATGAAAATAGCATTCATGCATACGTATGGCCTACCGTCCCCATGAACGGTGTATTTCTTTCCATTTATTTATCTATTATATATATGTATATTCTGAATAAATTTTATATATAAATCATGTTTTATATTATGGAATTATGTAATCATGATCTATGTAATCATATGAATAATTAAAAGTCAAAACATGGACAACAAATGAAACGATTTTACCCAAAATTCTCTTTAACATGGAATTTACAAAAGAACGGGTAATATAAAGTCATAAGTGAACCATATATGATATAATAAAAATGAATATGATTCTTTAATAAGTCAATGACGTTATTTAGATCGTTATATAGGATTTTTGGATACGTACGAAGCATATCAGACCTAAGGTAAGGGATACTGTGGCAATCTCAATTGTTTTCTATCTGTTATTGCTTATACGTATGTATTTATTGGGGTTATATTTATCATGAATGTCCACGTTTTATAAAAATGTTTTCAGGTATGTTTAAAGTCCTTTTTAACCATTTTTTACTTTTACTACATGGTATGTAAGTAATCATTTTTTTGTTTACCATACGAGGTAATTTTTTACTTTTCTGGCAAAAGTACATGAAGAATGTTTTTTAACATATATGGCATGAAGGGATTTTTACAGTTTCATAACGCCTTATTTTCATGAAGATTACTCTAATATATTTCATGAATATTTACAAAAAAATAATTTTCTTTTAAAATTGAATGGCATTTTGTAAAAATAAAATGATTTTCAAGAAGAAATGATATTTTCCTCAGGAATTCATTTCAAGTCCTTTATCAAAACCATTTTCCATCTAAGATGAAGTTATTTAATATGCGTATGTTTCAAGTATAATGTCTCTATGATCTACATGATTTCACTTTTCGTATGATGAAATGATATCCATTTGTTTTATATGGATTATGTTTTGATGGAATGAGGTTTATGAAACCCATTTTATTCGTTGGGTTATTATGAATGTTGTATGTTTGGTTTGTGGAACATGAAATAATGTTTTCATTATAAGATGGGTGGGACCTATATCTCCCTCCAATGAATTTTGTAAAGATTTATATCTCATGAGATAAACATGGATGAAATGGAAAGTAAATCCGGTTCAGTAATACATGGCTGGAACGACAAGTAAACCTGGTTTATTAAGGGACTTTGTCCACTAAGATGGTCTTGGAAGCAATGCCTTGGCTACTATGGAAATCATATCACGTGCTTAGTGTTTTTCCACCTTTACAAGTTTTATTTACAAGATATTTTATCATGATTTATGTTCCATTATGATCTATGCCTTACGTACTGCCATGTTTTATGTCACTGATCAATATTTTTATATTTAAACATTATGTTCATGTTTTTATGTTAAAATGTATATGGTTTGTTTTATTTTCACCATGATTACCCTTATTGATCATTTTATCCCCCCCTTTATATGTTTTCATTTCCCCAGTATAAAAAAAAATTTAGGTAAGGAAACAAAATGGGAAGATCTTTATGGGAGATATTGAAGCTCTTTCACCATGATTTGAAGATTATATTCTGAGTTTCCAAAGACACTAAACTATTATAGTCCTTTGGTGTCTGTTTTGGTTATCTATTACGTATTACAAAAATGTAATGTAGTTTACATGTACTTCAATATTTGGGTCTCTACAGTAATCCTCGTGTGATCACCCCAGTTCACCAAACAGAAAGAAGGAACTTAATGAATGGTGTGTTTGAATATGAAAAACTCACTTGCTCTGTATTGCTAACATGTGTGATTGTTGTGAATGATGATTTTGGGGTGATGTGTATGGGGATGGGATCCCTTGTTGTGTAGTAGTTCTATTGTGGATCTAAGGTCTTACGGGGACATGTTTCTTTCTTGGTTTGGTTCCAGTACATCGAGGGATTGCACGAATCCCTTTTGTTGTTGTGACTTTACAAGAGAAGCGTGCGTGAATGCTTAATTTGCTGCTTGGTTGTTTTCCCTTCCTTGAGTGGTGGCTATGCCTGTTATTTTCATGGTAGTAAAGAATTATTTAAATGGAATCACGTGAATATGAATACAATAATGGGATCAATGGGGAATTATTTTTTGGGAATGAGTTATGGTTTGGTTCTTGATGTCGTGCTTCTTATGAATGAATCATAACGAAGGTGTTTCTATATGGGGTGGTTTTTGGAACCCCTAGGTTTATATTAGTTCTTGTTTACCTATATTTATTATTTATCTCGTATGTTTCTTATTCTCCACCCACCAATGTTGAGCACTTTGTGAAAACAACCCCATTTCGAGGGGGGGGGTTCCCAACAGTCCATTGAGTAGTAGGTTTTAGGTCCTTTTCTTATCTATTTTCTATGTACTCCAAAACACTTTGGGTAGGATGTGATGGATTGAGGTAAATTATAACAAAATATTCATTGGGTATGGTAGTTGTGGTGGTTTTACCATGTGTGTACGAGCATGTTGTTTCACATGTGTCTTCGGGATCAGTCCCAGGTGTCTTTAGGCATGGTAGTAGTTGTTCTGGTCAAGGTGTCTTTGGGCGTGGCGGTAATTTTTATGGACCTAGTGACTGCAGGTGTGGTTACATGTGGTTGTTCTGGCCTAGGTGTTTGTAACCGAGATGTGTGGTTGTGGTTACCCAGGTGTGTGCGGGCAGGATATGGCAGTGGGACTATGGTGAGAATGGCGGGGGGGGGGTCTGACACATAGGATGTCTTCAACAACAAGTGGGAAAGTGGTGCGGGGTACCCAAACATCGATGTGTTATTAATATTATTTTACCTGACTTGAGTTGTTTGGGGAGTGTGGCTTGGTGAGTTTGGGTGCATAGTTTCATTAATTGGTTCATTGGTAATATCTTTTTCCCACAGGGCATCAGATTCTATTAGCTTAGACATCGGGACCATTGACATTGATGTTTTTCTTTTCTTTTGGTAGTTCCCTTGGGAGTTTTCTTTACTTTGTAGCACATATTATTGGAACATTCATATTGTAATAAATTGGGTTGTCTTTACTTTTTCTTCCACTTTTGGTTTTTTTGGGAATTTCTATTTTATCTCCCAATTATAATAAATAAAAAGTGTAATGCATTCCATATTACATGTGATTTTATACCCTTGGTGCTAGTCACCACTCCCGGACATATTGAAGGCTGGTATTGGGGGTCATTATCTCTCAATCAACAAGAGGAAAGATGGATCTAGAAATATTTTGTCCCTACACTCATATTGCTGAAGGCGGGTCGTGATAGAATGGTTTCAGTGGAAAATAGTTAAAAGATATAATGATGTTTGTAGTTAGGCATAGAAATAATTTCATGGGATGGTAGGGAAATGGTGTTTGGAAATCTTGGCGAGTGAAATAGTCTAGGGAAGACCAGCTAGGACACGAGATTTTAGGGCTCCCCGTGATCTGATCCAAGGACTCTAGACCTACCAAACGACCATGTGAGGATACACTGATTGTAGGGTAGAGACCCTAGGAAAGGGAAATGCATCATAATTAATTTTTTTCTTGGGTGTATTGGGTATCTTGGGAATATAAACAAATCCAAAGCATAATTTAAAATCAATCTTCAACACAACTTGGGATTAAGAATTCCTTGTTTACCATGCAACTATGGATCCCGGATGGCGACCATATGAAGTGCGGGAGATCAAGGACTAGGAGGCTGATTTTGTTGATATAAATTGGACTAATCAAGAGTAGAAGGATGACTAGTGGAAGAGAATGCTTCGTACCATTCAGCGGAATACCCTCGAGAAGTACAAGGGAAGTGTCTTTGACATGTAGATAGAGAGCTAGCTCGAGGAGCTGGTGATAGATTTCAGCTTGATCATCGCTCAGACAGAGTACTGAGTTACTATAGATGTATGTCAGATGTGGGGAGAGGTGTGTTAGTGGTGGAAGCTCTATCATGTGGAGTAAAGGGAGGCTGATGTTTCATGTACTAACATTGAGAGATAGTTCCGAGCGGAAATTCTCTCTTCCATGATGAAGTTAGAAAAGAGGCAAGAGCTACACTCCCTGTAGTAGGGGATAATGTCAGTAAGGGAGTTGGGGATCAATTTCAAGGATCCCCTTCGGTTTCCTCCAGACCCCTTTTCAGATTAAGAGTCATGGGCGATATGTTTAAAGGAGGCACACAAAACTTTACTTCATCATTCTACTACTCACATCACCATACCGACCTAGTTGGTGTTCATGAAGAAGGTTGATGTGGTGGAGAGGATTCACACATGGGGAGGTGTTCCCTGAGAGGGGATCTAGCATGGCACGTCAAAGGGAAAATCTATAGGCACCAGTCCTCTAGCATCAGGGCCATCTAGGTTTCGACTAGTGGGGAGAAGACCCCAACAGTTCTAGTTTCAATATCCTTGTCCATACCCTTTCTTTTCTTTCCCATGGTCGAGATGATTCGTTTGTGGTAGTGTTGATAAACATTGAAAATAGTGCCCAAACTGAGTGATATGTAGTGGGTGTGGGAAGGTTCAGTGCCCACCTCTATAGTAGTAGTTTCCAGCCAGGCCCTTTAAGAAACAACAGTATGGACAGTGAGCTCCAGTACATCTGAGAGAAGATGTTGCTGGAAGAGACCGACCACAGGGTATTCCTCATGGACCATGACCATGGTGTATTTGGGGAGGCGACCAATATCCAATGGGAAGAGGATTTTGTGTGGTTAATTTCACGCCATAGAGGTAACAATTCCATCATGGAAAAAAGTAGTTCGAGGTACGATGATCTTGTTTTTCACTCTTTCCTACACCATGATTGATTCATGAGGTTCACACTCCTTGTTTGATCCTAGTCTAGCTAATGATCTTGGTCAAGACATAGAGAGACATCCCATTCCACTACTTTTGAGTATGGTAGTCAGAGGTCAAACCAGTTTGTCTCTTCTTTTCTAGGGATGTATACTGATGTTGGGACCACATTTATCCAATGGGGGCCTTATTTTCATGGAGATGTAGCCATATGATGTAACTATATCTTTCAAAAAGATGTTCTCTGTGTGTGTTGTTATCAACTACTTCCAGAGAAAGGTCTTGTTTTTTGATATTGGTGGCCAGTGTGTAGCTTTTTTCATCGACAGGGTTTTCCATGAGGGAAGCTGGTGAGTAGAGACTCTCCTTTACTTATTAGCTAATATATTAGTGGAGTTGGCAGAAATAGAAATGGTCCAAGCCCTAGGAATCGTCAGTTTGTTCATGGACTTCTTCCCTATGGAGGTGGTGACTCTACCCCCTCAACGTGATGTTGAGTTTGGAATAGAATTGCAACATGGTGACCCTCTGATTTTTGTGGCACCCTATTAGATTGTGCCTTCGATGTTGTGAGAGTTACATATTCAGATTGTAGAAATGATGAGGATAGTATTTGTTCGACCAAGTATGTCACCATGTGGTGCTCCGCTCTTGATCATGAAGATGGCAGATGGTGTTATCAGGATCTGTATAGACTACCAGAGGCTGAATCAGGAAATAGTCAAGAACAGTTACACCCTCCTGAGGATCGAAGAGCACTTTTATTAGTTGAAGGGGTTCAGATGGTTCTCTAATGTCAACCTGTTGTTAGTATATCACCAGGTGAGGATGAATGAGGGTGACATGTTGAAGACTACCTTCAGGTGCATATAGGGTACTTTCTGTTCATGGTCATCCGGTTTAGTGTTACTGACACATCAACCGTTTTCATGGTAATCATGAACTCCATCTTCCTGTGAATATTGGGACCGATACATATTGATTTTTATTGAATACATCCTGATCTACACTATATTAGAGGAGGAACATGTTGAGAATATGATAATGGTTTTAGGAGTCCTTCAATAGCAGAAGCTCTACAGGAAGTTGTCCTAGTGCAAGTTCGAGACACAAGAGGTGCACTTCCTTGGAAATGTGGTGTCCGAGCAGGGAATAGGAGTTGATTCATCTAAGGATTAACTGGTTTTTTCTTGGGAATCACCCATGAATGTGATGGAGGTTCATTGTTTCCTATGTATGGAAGGATATTATCAGATTTTAGTGCCCAAATTCTCTCGAGTGGTCACTCCTTTGACATCCTTGACCAAAAAGGACAAGGCCTTTGTGGTGAGAGAGTAGTGTCAGGCAGCCTTTAGTTATCTGAAGGAGAATTTGGTTAGTTCCCATATGATGTGGTTTCCTGAATAATGGGTGATGTTTGAGGTTGTATGTGATGCTTTAGTCCAACGATTGTGGTGTGTGATGATGCAACGGTAGGGGGTGATCTCATATGGTTCTAGGAAATTACGTCCCCATGAGCGTAATTATTCCACAAATGACTTGGAGCTCATAGTTATTGTGTTCGCACTAAAATTTTGGTGGAACTACCTCATCGGGGAGCACTTTGTGGTCTTCACAGATCACAATAAGTTTTGGTATAACTTTTCTCAGCGAGACATGAACTTGTGGTAGCGGAGTAGGATGGAGTTTCTTCCGGACTACGACTTCGAAATTTCCTACACCATAGGAAAGGGGAACATGGTGGCTGATGCCTTGAGCAAGAAGTCTTAGAAGGTTATGGTTTGGGAATAGATATATGCATGGAACGAGGTGGAGGATTTGGATTCCCTACGCCTGGATGCAAGGGTGGAGGATGGCAGGGGATGTCTGTTCTAGATGATAGTTTAGTCCTCTCAGTTGGTTAGGTTGAGGAGTCTTAGTGGGGGGACTTAGTGGCTGAAGTGATATGTGGTTGTGTTTTCTATGGCAATGCTCCAATAGAATTGTTAGAAGATGGCCATAATTAGATGTTGCTTCATGGAAAGTTGTTCTTCCTGGTAAAAATGCGCAAGATAATTCTTGGTGAGTTCAAAAACTCACCCTTGATGGTGCACCCCGGAGATGTATCGGGGATTTAGGGGTCAATTTTGGTGGCCCAGGGTGATGCGAGTAGTGGCAGAGTTTGTGGAAATGTGCCACGTGTGTCAGTAGGTGAAGGCTGAACACCACATCCCAAGAGGTCTGGTACAACCATTAGATGTACCTGAGTGGATGTGGGATGACATCTATATGGATTTCATCACGAGACTACCCTGATCTCAAGGAGGTTGGGATGTTATCAAGATAGTGCTGGATCGACTGACGAAATCATCTCACTTCCAGTCAATCGTTTAGTCAAGTGCAATGGATACCTTAGCATAGAGGTACATGGATGAGGTGGTGTGGTTGTATGGAGTTCTGAGGTCTATAGCCTCTGATCAGGATACCCAGTTTACCTCATGGGCCTGAAATGGATTGAATCATGTTTTTGGCACCCAGCTATGCCTCCGCACTACTTTCCTCCCCCATAAATATAGGTAGACAGAGTGGTCCATTCAGATGATGGAGGATATGCTATGAGCTTGTGTTTTGGACTTTGTTGGATCATGGGTATGAAACATTCCTCTGTTATAGTTAATCTACAACAATAGATATCAATCTATCATTGGCATGGATCAGTTAGAAGCCTTGTACAGGAGGCCGTGTTGATGACCCGTGTGCGGGAGAGAGGTTGGGGAAGTAGGTGTTCTTGGCCCAGAGGTGGTGTAGAGTACATAAGAAAAGGTATATCTTATACGAGAGATGTTGAAGTTAACATAATACATATAAAATTCGTATGAAGATCATAGGAGGAGACCCTTGAAGTTCAAGGTCGGGGACCACGTGTTCTTGAAGGTCTCCCCTCAGCGTGGGAAATAGAGGTTAAGTAGGGGAAGTAAACTTTCTACCAGGTTCGTTAGACCCTTCATGGTGTGGCAGATAGTCAATGATGTCACAAACCAACCCAAGTCGACCCTGAACATGTCACTCAAGATTGTCCATGACATGCCCAGAGTGGCGTTCCCGATCCTCCGAGGCTGGCGACAAGCGCCAGGGCATCAACAGAGGCTATGGGAACGATTTCTCCGAATATAAAAAAAATAAATGAAGCATCAGAAAATTTTACAGAGCAAAGCAGGATAAATAAACCAAAATGAAAAGACATAAAAAGAACAACCAAAAATCATACTGACCAAACATTGCGTCCAAACTAACTTCGTGGGACCTCGTAGGTCACTCTCCGACTCAACGAACTAGTGTCTCCCCAGGCGAGCACACTCATGTTGTATCTTGTACAAACACTAAAAACAGAAAAGAACTATAGCCGTGAGTATTAAAACTCAGTAGGCTCTCCCGATATCTATTCCCAATGCACTATCTTTAAAATAAAAGAAACATCATTTCACGTTTGAACTAAAATTTATAAAAGTATGTTTTTATAAATATTTTACTTTAAAACAAAGTACAAACCATTTCCCTTAACCATTTCCAAATCTAGGTTCATTTCATTAGTGTCTATTTCTTTTAGAAAGGGAAAGTGATGTTTATATTTTCAAATTTGGTACAAGGACGATTAAACACCTTCATTTGAAAACCATTTCTAGAAACCATGTCAAAACCAATTTGTCACTTTCCATGGAAAAACTATATACAAAATTTCATAAGAGTAGGTATACAGTATGGGCAATGTGGAAATACATACAAGTACCAAATCAACACTGCAAGTAACTGAAATGTCATAGACACATGTGAACCTAAGAGATCGAGAATAAACCATAAGACACCAATACAAGAGAAATCGTCCCCATTGACATATGAGCCACTAGTCAGTGCCATAACCTACCAGTGCAGTAATCATTCATATAATGTTCTCTCAATATGCCAGGTTCCCATGTCTCATGTGCTTGAAAATGGGGTGAGCCAACTGATGCCAACCGAGAATCCAATCATATATATATATATATATAACACAACATGCATCACCCCAAGCCACTACATGAGACAACCTCCTGCCTTTAACTACTCATGTACCTCGGAGCCTCTAAGCAAGGCCTCCCAGAAAATGAATTGCATCTAAGGCAGGAGAGTTGTCCTCCGAGGGTTTTCGTCAAAACAATCACATCATTTTCCATAATGTGCCAAATGGGCATTAAACACCTTTCACAATCACCACTAAAAAATGTTACAACTTATTTCTAAGGACAAAACCAGTATAAAACCATTTATGAAACCCCCAAAACACTACTACATAGGCTGCCAAAAAAATTTTAATTCCAAACCAAAACATTTTATTTTTCCATATAAACTTTAAGAGACAACCGAGAAATTTCTCAAAAGAACCTATGTACGTGTTCACGTTTCAAAAAGAAATCATTTACCATTAAACCAGATCTCTATTTGATATTCTTTTAATTATGTTTAAAATCCAAACGAGCATTCTTTCACTATTGGGTGTCCACTCATCAAGAAAATATTTCAAGTGTCGTGTACAAAATAAACAACACTTTTTTACACTGAGTAACTAAAAAAAAGAAAATCTCTATTCCTATTTCACATTTATTAAAAATAATAAAATCTATAATTGAACAATTGGTGGGAATAAACACAAAAAAATGACACCACTTTTTTACACCAAATTAATGGAATTATAAATTAGCATACGAAATGAGTAAATCTTAAGTTTCACAATAATTTCTAGCACACACACACACACATATATATATATATATATATATAAGGCGCAAACAACATGAAATAAATATAACATTAATTTCTAAAAGTAGTTCAATGGGAACCTACCTCAATATCGATGTGCGACTTCAAAGCAACCTCAGAACCAAGGTGTGAAGGCAAGGAAACATTGGAAACATGGAGTGACGATGATGCCCGCTCGAAAATGTCATGCGCTGGTCCTAAAAATCATAAACCAACCAATAAAAACCCACCATCAACTAAAACACACAATCCAACAGGAGTAAGATGATGATAATGATAATAATAATAATAATAATAATGAAAATGAAAATAAGAATGAGAATGAGAATAAGAATAACGATGATAACAATAATAATAATAATAATAATAATAATAACAATAATAATAATAATAATAATAATAATAATATTAATTAAAATAACAATATTAATACTAATACTAATAATAAAATAAATAATAATAAGAATAATAAAAATAATATTAATAACAACAAAAATAACAATAACAACAACAACGACAACAACAAAATAATAATAATAATAATAATAATAATAATAATTAAAGTAAAAATAAAACTAAAATTTAAAAAAACCTTTTAGGGGGAGTGTGCTGGCCATGACATGCAAAAGGTGTGTGCGGAGGAGGGTGTAGTGCATCAGACAGGAGGGCTGTCGGGTGCTGGGAAACACGGGCTGCAGCGTGATGGAGTTGGAGGGAAGATCTAGAGAGTGTGGGGGAGAAGCAGTGCACTGCTGAAATAGAGGGAGGCGGCGCTACAAGGATGAGATGGAATGTGCCTGGGTGTGCTGGGCAGCTGAGGGGGGGTGAAGCTCTGCTAAATAGGGAGGTTGGGCGGTCTGACGGTGCTGGGTAAGGGAGGCGGTCGTGTGTTTCAAGGGAGAAGGGAGAATCAAGGGTGTGGGCAGGCTACAAGTGGATAAGAGGGGGGCCAAGGTACCAGGCAGCAGCGGCGTGCATGAGGGGAGAAAAAAATAGCGTTGGGGTGCTGGGTCCAGCGCTGGTTCAGTGCGGTGACGGATAGAGGAGGGAGGAAATGGGGGTTCTGTTGCATGAAGAAGGGAGAAAAAAAAAAGAAAACAGGGCCATAACAGGTCGTGCCAGAGAAGGAGAAAGGAGAGGGTGAGGGTGGCGGCACTCAGAAGGGGGATAACAAATGGAGAGGGAACCCAAAAAAATGGGGGGTGATATGGTTAGGTGAGAGAAAAAGAAAGAGAGAAAAAAGAGAGAAAAATAAATAAATAAAATAAAATAAAACAAATTAAAATAATACTAGTAATAATGAAAAATATTAATAATAATTGTTATAACATTAATAATAGTAAAAATATGACAATGATAATAATAAAAACAATTAGCAACACTCTTGATAAATATAATTATTGACATTCAAATCCATTAGAATGTTTACCCGTAATAATTATAATAATAATAATAACAACAACAACAACAATAATAATAGTAATAATAATAACCATATTAATAATAATAGTTCACTAATTACAACATTAATAATAATCATATCGATGAAAGTATAAACAATACTAATAAAAAAATATTCATTTCATTTTAATGATAATAATAAAAATTATTAGCAACCATAAAAATTTTAACTAATGTAATAAATTACACAATTTATCCATTTTATTTTTCTAAAGACAATAAAACTATTCTGTTGCATGGGAGAAAGCACATGGGGTTTCCAAAATGTGCTCCACCCAAGCGCTCAGTGACATCAACTGAAAAACGCATGTTTTTTTTGAAATAACTCAAAAATCCTATTTGAAATTCAACCCGAACCACCAAAATGAATTTTAAAACCAATGAAAATAATAAAATAAAAATACTAGATAGTTTGGGGTGTGACAATTCTCCCCACCATAATGCTTTCCACCCCCAGAAAGCCACAATACTATCAAGCCAATCAATCCACACCTAATGATTTTACACAAAATGATCCAATATCCCAACCAAAGGAAATTCCATTGACCATCAAAGGTACTCAAACTCATTTCCCAAAACAGAGCACCAGTAGAGGGGAGGCCTGAAAGGACTCCCCACCATAAGGACTCAACTGGAACCCGATAATGACTTAATAGAAGACTCAGAGAAACTCATGGTGGGTCTCCCCACCATAAAGAAAAGACCAACTAGCAACTAATGAGAAATCCAACTTAGGCCAGAACCGGGCCTTACTGAAGCTATAAAAAGCACATAAAAACATTTAAACCACCCACTCCTTTCTGAACAGGATAAGAGTTGATCTGAAAAGTCTGCGCAAACCAAAAACCCTAACCCCATGGGTTGGGAGGGAGGGCCCCTAGGATTAGATAACATAAACTTGGATGGAAAACTACTCATGTGTTACCGCGTCAGGATGGAAAAAACCAAAGCTGTAACCGATTCACATCGGTGGACCACACAAGGTCACTAATCAATAACATAAATCCAAATGGAACAATTACTGATATTGTGTGAGGGATAAATCTATTGTGGTCTTTGTGACAAGAGGAAATTTACAACAATAGAAAAACCATAGCAGCAACACCAAAACTATCTCACCACACTATAGAGGCACATATTTAACCGGAATCCTTAAAATTCCCTCGGGGTTTCTGACTACGCACTGGATTCACTCCAAGGCCTTTTGGTGGGAGCTCTGATGGATGAAGTATCTCCTTCCTCGCAGTCAGGTTATTATAATCCCAACACGAAACATACATCCTTTGATCTAATAGATGAAAGGATTGAATTTTAAAATATAAAACCATGATGGCGTTGAAAACTAGAGTTCATCAAAAGACCCATGACATTATCATACATGTCAAACCCCAAAATACCAATAATACTACTGAAACAAAAAAAAGATCACTTACATTGAAAGAAAACTTACACCAGAAATTTTGAACCAAAACCAATAACACATCACTTCTAAGAACTTCCTCTATGAAGCTTTCTTGCAATGCCCCGAAAGAATCCTCGCAAGTGAACCAGGCGTCCAGATGCCTAGTAGGGCTTCGGGACGCTTGGGCATGATAGATTCTTGTGACCCAGCTTGCCACACTTATAACACATGAGGATATCTCGCTCCGAAGTGGTTGATGAATGATCCCAAGACCTCTTGATTCCATGACCTTCTCCATCACCATTCACTTTCCTACTCATCTTTTTATTGGAAGTATCCCCACTAATCCTAATAATTGGAGGGAGTACAACTTCGAGCACTCACACTGTCATGGATTCTACATGAAAAGCTTGTTTCGCCACATCAACAAATGAAGTTAGGTTGGATGCCAACACCATTGATTGTAGATCAGGGCAGAGACCTGCCTCGAAGCGTCGAGCCTTCATGGGGTCATTCGTGGAAAACCATGAATCATAAGGGACTATCTCCACAATGTGATGGAAATATTCAAAAACGTATTTATTGCCCTACTACAGACATAAAATATCTCACCATTTCTCACCCGTTCTTTCTTAGAGAAATACTGGCGAATGTACTAAGCCTTGAATAACTCCCAAGTAAGCTCTTGACGGGGCTTTTTAGAGATACTGACTTCCACCACATCCACGGTGAACCTTCAAGCATGAAGGTCGCAAACTTCACATTCAACGACTTGGGAAACTGAACGAGGTTAAAATCCCTTTCAATATTCCGCATCCACTCTACTACTATGGAAGAATCTGCTTGACCATAAAATGGAGGTGGATATAACTTTCGAAACACAAGCATAAAATCCTTAGGTTGATCACTCATCTACACTATGATCACTCATCGAAGCCTAAAAGGATAACCACAGGAAAACAAAAGTCAAAAACACATTCCAGGACAACTCAATAAAAAAATCCTCAAAAACAAACATTGCATTTGTGATAAGCTCAAAACACCAGAAATAAATTTATCATAACATCAAAACATTCTTCTTGGAAAATATCTTTAATTAAAAACAATTTTTTTTTGGTTAAACACATGTCATTGGTTTCCCTTAGAGTCTCACTCACATGCATGTATCTGGGCCACCCCAGGCAGCCATCGACCATACCAGAAATCCGCCCACAGTTTCCAACATACCATTATGCATGTTGGCACCCATAGGACCACCAAGGTCAAGACAAAGAAACTTCATTTTCCAAAGACAAATCATTCATTACACTTCTTTTAAAAAAATTTACAATTAAAACTTGTCATTTAAAACAACCGTTTTTTGAAACCCACTTTTTTTCCAATTCGAACTACTCTCATAAGTTACAGGAGTCCCAAAACATCTCCAACAGGGATTTAGTGTCATTGGGCAACATGACCATATGGATGGCGGCAATATGTCAATCACTTCACCGACACTAAGAGTCTTTTTGGACCATGCCCCTAGCCCCACCTGGCTTTCTAGGCCAAGCATCTTAGGAACATTACCCAACCCCCTTTATCGTATCCCAATCACAAATCATTTCAATAAAACATAAAAAACTAATTAAACCAGACAGCCCCTGGAAACCCGAGGATCAAAACGGGAAAGAGTTCGCACCGCTCATCCCACTCCTACCCCTCGAGTCTCAACATTCCTACTCCATCTACCTTGACATCCCAAATAACAAAGGGTGCTCTGAAAAATCGATGTCCGCTAAGAGCTGACCTCCTTTGATACCATTTTTTTCACGAACCAACCCGGGTCAACCCTGAACCGGTCACCCGAGCCGGTCCACTATATGGCCCGAGAGGTGTCCCCGATCCTCCCGGGCTGGCGACAAGCACCAGGGTATCAACAGAGGCTATAGGAATGATTTCACCCAATATAAAATAAATAAATGAAGCATCAAAAACTAATACAGAGAAACGCAAGATAAATAAACCAAAAAAAGACTAAACAAGAACAATCAAAAATCAAACTGACCAAACGCGGTGTCCGAACTAACTCTGTGTGACCTCACAGGTCACTCTACGACTCAACGAACAAGCGTCGCCCAAGGCGAGTGCAGTCAAGTTGTTGCCTACACAAACACTAAAAACAGAAATGAACAATATGAGAGAGTATTAAAATTCAGTACGCTAACCTGATATCTATTCCCAATGAACTAATTTTAAAATAAAAGAAACATCATTTCAAGTTTGAACTACAATTTATAAAAGTAGGTATTTCTAAATATTTTACTTAAAAAAAAGTACGAACCATTTCCCTTAACCATTTCCAAAACTGGGTTCATTTCAATAGTGTATATTTCTTTTAGAAAGGTAATGTGATGTTTATATATTCAAATTTTTTACAAGGTGGATTAATCACTTCAATTTGAAAACCATTTCTAGAATCCAAGTCAAAACCAATTTTTCACTTTCCTAGGTAAACAATATACAAAAGTTCACAAGAGTAGGTATACAAAAAGGGCAATGTGGAAATACATACAAGGACCAAATCATCACTACAAGTAACTGAAAATTCACAGACATGGGTGAACCTAAGAGATCGAGAATAAGCTAAAAGACACCAATACATAAGAAATCATCCTCATTGACATGCAACACCCGATGAAA
Source organism: Viscum album (assembly GCA_963277665.1). Taxonomy (NCBI): domain Eukaryota; kingdom Viridiplantae; phylum Streptophyta; class Magnoliopsida; order Santalales; family Viscaceae; genus Viscum; species Viscum album. The sequence continues at coordinate 1,267,526,350 of OY728160.1, forward strand.
TAAAAACACACAATACGCTCGACCATCATTTCTCAGGCAGGTCGAGGGAAAATTCCATAGTAATAAACCCAATATATCCACCTACTATGGGCCACTGGACAGTGCCATAATCTACTAGTGCAGCAATCATTCTTAGAATATTCTCTCAATAAGACATATTCCCATGTCTCAAGTGATTGGAAATGGGGTGAGCCAACTGATGCCAACCGAGCATCCAATCATATATATATAAAAATATATATCTATCTATCTATATTAAACACAACATGAATCACCCCGAGCCACTCTATGGGACAACAAATTTCCTTTAATTACTCATGTACCTGGGAGCCTCTAAGCGTATCCTCCCAAAAAATCAATTGAATCTAAGGTAGGAGAGTTTTCTTTGGAGGTTTTTCATCAAAACAATCACATCATTTTCTAAAAAGTGCCAAACGGTAATTAAAAACCTTTCACAATCACCACTAAAAAATGTACAACTTCTTTATAAGACCAAAACCAGTTTAAAACCATTTAAGGAATCCCCAAAACACTACTTCACATGCTGCCTATATTTTTATAAAGCCAAACCAAGACATTTTATTTTTCCAAATAAACATTAAGAGCTAACATGGAAATTTCCCAAAAAAACCAAAGTACTTGTTCATGCTTCAAAAGAAATAATTTACCATTAAACCAGAACTCCATATGATATTCTGTGAGTTATGTTTAAAATATAAATGGGAAATATTTCACTATTGGGTGTCCGCTCATCATGAAAATATTTCAAGTGTCGGGTATAAAATAAACAACACTATTTTACACTGAGTAACTAAAAAAATCAAATCTCTAATCCTATTTCACATTTATTAAAATTAATAAAATCTCTATTCGAACAAATGGCAGGCACATACACAACAAAATGACACCATTTTATTATACCACAAGAATTAAATTATAAATTTTCATAAGAGATGATTTAATCTTAATTTTCACAGTAATTTTTTGCACACACACACACATATATATAAGGCGCAAAGAGAATGAAATAAATGTAACTTAAATTTTTAAAATAAGTGCAATGGGAAACTACCTCATGATCGATGTGCGACGACAAAGCAACCTCAGAACAAAGGTTTGATGATGAGGAAACTTTGGAAATAAGGAGCGATGACAACACTCGATCAAGAATGCCCTGCGTGGGTCCTAAAAATCCTAAAACAACCAATAAAAACCCTCCATCAACTAAAACCCATAATCCAATAAGACTAAGATGATGATAATAATAATAATAACAGTAATAATAATAATGAAAATAAGAATAATAATCAGAATAAGAATAATGATGATAATAATAATAATAATAATAATAATAATAAAAACATAAATAATAATAATAGTAATAATAATAATAATAATAATAACAACAACAACAACAAGAATAATAATAATAATAACAACAACAACAACAACAATATTAATAATATTAGCAATAATAATAATAACAATAACAACAAAATAATAAAAGTAAAAATAAAAGTAAAAAATAAAACAAACCTTTCAGGGGGAGTGTGATGGTCATAACGTGTAGGAGGGGTGCGCCAAGCAGGGTGCAGTGCAACAGACAGGAGGGCTGTGGGGTGCTGGGCTACACGGTCTGCTGCATGATGGAGTAGAAGGGATGATCCAGAGTGTGCGGGGGAGAAGTAGTGTGTTGCTGAAATGGAGGGAGGCGGCGCTACATGGGTTGGCCTGGTAGTGCCTGGGTGTGCTGGGTGGCTGAGGGGGGATAAAGATCAGCTAAACAGGGAGGTTGGGTGGTCCTACAGCATTGGATAAGGGAGGTGGTCGTGCACTGTAAGGGATAAGGGGGAATCAAGGGTGTGTGCGGGCTACAGGAGGAGAGGAGGGGCCATGGTTTTGGGTAGCAGCGGCGTGTAGGATGGTAGAAAAAAATAGTAATGGGGTGCAGGGTCCAGCACTGGTTGGGTGTGACGGCAGACATAGGAGGGAGGAGCTGGGGGTGTCGTTGCATGAAGAAGGGAGAAAAAAAAGAAAGTAGGGGAAGAATAGGTCGTGCTAGAGAAGGTTAAAGGATAGGGGGAGGGTGGTGGCGTGCGGAAGGGAGAGATCAATGGGAGGGGGACCCAAACAAATTTGGGGGCTGCTAGGGTTAGGGGAGAGAAAAATAAAGATATAAAAAAAGAGAGAAAAATAAATAAATTAAATAAAATAAAACAAATGAAAATAATAATAATAATGAAACCTATTAATAATAATAGTTATAACATTAATAATAGTAATAATATGACAATGATAATAATAAAAACAATTATCAACCCTCTGGATAAATATAATTATTGACATTCAAAGCCATTAAAATGTGTACCCATAATAATAATAATAATAACAACAACAACAAAAATTATAATAACCATATTAAGAATAATAATAATTTATTAATTACAACATTAATAATAATCATATCGATGAATGTATAAACAATAATGATAAAAAGTATTTATTTCATTTTAATGACAATAATTAAAATTATTAGCAACCAAAAAAATTTTAACAAACATAATAAATTACAAAATTTAACCATTTTAATTTTATGAAGAGAGGGGAACTGTTCTGTTTCATGGGCAAAGCCATGCAGGGTTTCCAAAACATTCTTTGTCGGGTTCTCAGTGACGTCAACTAAAAAACGCGTGTTTTTTTGACATAACTCAAAAATCCTTTTCGGGATTAAACCCGAACCCCAAAAAAGATTTTTAATACCAAAGAAAATAATAAACTAAAAATACTATATAGGTCGGGGTGTGACAGGGGAAGTAGCATATCAGCTAGAGCTACCACCGCTGCAATAGAAGGTGCACGACATCATTCATGTGTCACACATTAATCAGTATCTACACGATGATTCACAACTCCTAGACATGAGGAGGCTGGATATTGAGGAAGATGCAGTGTTATTAGAGAGACCAGTGAGGATCGAGGATCGTGAGGAGAAGGTCCTTTGTGGACGATCTATCCCATTGGTTCATTTGTTATGGAGTCATGGTGTCCACAATGAGAGTGCCGAGGAACAGGAGGCACAAATGCACACCCCGTACCCAGAGTTGTTTTTTGTTTTTCTCTATTTTTAAGTATGTTATTGTGATGTAGTTTTTTTTCCTTGTTATCTATGTAATGGACTGTTTTCCTAGTTCTTTGGATTTGTGTGAAGTGTCTTGACAGTAAGGAGGGGAGGTCCTGATCCCTGATCCACAATCCTTAATGTGTATGCGGAAAAACCCATCCAGGCGAGTCATTGCCGCCCAAAGTGGATAGTATCTTGACCAGGAGGAAGGGAATCCCTTATCCTTATGACTGGACAGTATGACCTTTAAATTTGTGTGCTTACTTTTGGGAGAGCTGTTCCTAGATATTGAGGAGTTTTACATCTGAGAGGAATCTTAGGAGGTGGTTGTTTGGAAACCTCTTTTCATTAGGTCTAGTTTCGATTATCGAGGGAAAGAATTGTTTGAGAGGTATCAGATGTACTGCCCCGGAAAAAGACTCATTAAGGAGATTTACCAAAAAAACTTGGTTCCATTAAACGATTCCACCAATATGGTTTCACTGGTCATGGAAGAATTGTAACGGTGGCACTGGCCACAAGCGCACAATGAAACCATGGCACTTCATAAGGTGTTCTCGGAACTGGTGGCACCGTAGCGGTCACACTGTCATGGTCGCACCCCGAAATGGTGGCACCATTATATTGGAACTTGGATGGTGGCACCGTAACGGTCGCACTGTAATGGTCTCATGCCTAAATGGTGGAACCATGATGGTGGCACCGTGACAGTGGCACCATGACCATGGCATCGCTTATGTTGTCTCACCAAATGGTGTCCAACCCTTTGATTCTTTCTCCAGTTTCACTCCCGTAATGTAACTTTTGATGTATAAGTGTTTTAATACCCCTTTCAAATCCTTTTAAATACAATAAATGATATCTAAAATCCCCCAAAAGATGGGCAGACCTTGATATACCAAAATGTGTGAACTTTTCTTCGATGTCAACCCCTTATTCCAGTACATTCCAATTCTACCCCTATTTCATAGTTTCCTCTATTTAAAGGAATAGCTTTAACTCACAACTATTATAACCACCTCTCCGATGAGAATTATTAAAAAACATTAATTTCATTGTGTGTAACTCTCCAACCGTGGGGTGAAACCACTATTTTCCTATAAAGTTGTTCAAGATTTCAAATCTCGTAACTACAGGATCTAACATTTTATCGTATGAGGATTATTTCTACTTCGTGGATGGTCTATTTACTTTCTATGGTGAGTTTGGAGTCCCTCTTCCTAAGGCTGGTGGTGACCCTCTGCTGGAGCCTTTCCTGCTCACTCTTGGAGTCCTCAGAGTTCCTCCCATACAAGTCACGCATCCCCAGTTCTTGGCCTATGGAAAAAAACATATATTGTTAATTATCTATGTAGGGTTCTTAATTCATCTCTCTTTACAATGTATCATGTAGGGTGTGTATGATAATGTTTCCTTCTGGGATGGATGAAAAAAACCGTAACTAAGAAAATGAATGGACTATTAATGAATTATGGGGTTTATTTTATGATTCTGTTGTACTCCTTTACCCTTGATTTTATGTTGTGAATTTTATGGGCTTTTGTCCACTGAAAATCGTGGCTGTTGATGGTCTTTCATTGTGCACTAATGAACCCATGTCTTATATGATGATTGAATGGTTTTGACATGAAAATAGGTTAATCATGTAAACTCGGTTGATTAAATGGATATCCAGTGAACAAGAATCCTTGTGTGATCAACCCAGTTAACCAAAGAAAAATAATGTACTTAATGAATGGTGTGTTTAAATGTTAGAAAATCCCTTTATCTTTCTTAGTAACATGTGTGGTTGTTCTGTTTAATTCTTGTGGGGTGATGTAGATGAGGATTGGATCCCTTATTTTGAAGTTGATGGGTTATGGATATGAGGTCAGGTGGGGTCGCATGATGGGGCTTCGTTGGTTCCCGTACATTGAGGGATCTCACATATCCCTTTTGTTGTTGTGACATTACAAGATAATCGGGTGTGAATACTTAATTTGCTTCTTGGTTGTCTTTCCTTCCTTCGTATCTGGATTTGCATGTTATTTTCCCATTAGTAAGGAAGTATTTAAATGGAATCACATGAATATGAAAACAAGAATGGGTTCAATGTGGAATTGTTTTTTGGGAATGAGTTGTGACTTGGTTGTGGCTGTTGTGATTCATATAAATGAATATTAATGAGGGTGTTTGTGAATGGGTGGGTTATGGATCCTCTAGGACGGGATGAGTTCTTGTTTACCTATATGTATAATTAATTAATTATATTTATTATTTGTTCCCCACCCATGTTGATAACTTCGTGCCGAAAACTCCCATTTCATGTGGGAGGGTGTGTTATTCAACACTCCTATGAGTGAATGGTTATTAGCTCCTTTTATGCTCCCTTTTCTGAGTATCCCAGGACTCTTCAGGTAGGTTGTGAGAACCTGAGGTTTATTATAGGACATGATTCTTTGGGCAGGGTAGTTGTGTTGGTTTACCCAGGTGTGTGTGGGAAAGTTGTTTCCCAAGTGTCTTCGAGAAGATTCCCATGTGTCTTCGGGCGTGGTAGTATGTTTTCTGGCCCAGGATTCTTCGTGCGTGGTGGTAGTTGTTCTGGACCAGGTGAGTGTGTGCGTGGTTACATGTGTTCATTATGGCACATGTGTTTGTGGGTGGGATGTGTGGTTATGGTAGCACAGGTGTGTGCAGGTGGGGTATGGCATTGGGACTACTGTGATAATGGAAGGGGAAGTGTGTCGCATAGGATGTCTTCAATAACCAGTGGGAAGGTAGTGCAGGGTACCCAAACTTTGATGTGTTATTACTATTGTATTACCTAACTTGTGTTTTCTGTGGAGTGTGCCTTGGTGATTTTGGGTTGATAGTTTCCATTCTATGTTATTTGGTTATCTCATTTTCTCACGGTGCATTAGAATGCCTCATTGCTAGTGCACAAGAGATTTTGGTTTTTCCAACTGAGTATACCTGTATTCTCACCCTATATATATAAAACCACATTCCAGTTTCCATAATAAATTCGAGGACCGCGCCATAACCTATTTGCTCAGATGTCGGGACTGTGGATGTTGTTGTTTTTATTTTATTTTAGTACTTCCCTTTGGAGTTTTCAAGTACTGTTTTAGAACTTATTATTGAAACATGCATCTGAGAATGAATTTCTTTGGCCTTACTTTTACATCCACTTTTGGTGTTGTTTGGGATTTACTACCTTATCTCCTGATCTTACAAAATAAAATGGGTAATTCCTTCCATATTAAGTGTGATTCTATACACTTGGTGATAGTCTCCACTCTGGGGCCAATTGAATGTTGGTCTCGGGGGACATTATATCTCCTTAAACTTGAGGAAGTAATGGTATGGAAATCTGATGTCTCTTCCCTCATCATGGTGAAGGCATGACGTGATAGTTAAGTAAAGATAATTTTTATTTTGAAATAATATAACTATAATAGAAACATTACTATATTATTTATATTTTTAGTATTTAATTATATTTAAATTATCTGGGATGAATATTTGAAATCAACATAAAAAATGAAAAAATCTACTTCATAGAGGGGGTAGTTTGCACATATGAACTTATGTCCTTTTTAATAATTTCAAATCACAACAAGAAATATATGAATAGTTTATAATTTAGGAATATTAATATTTTTTAAATATCTTATTATTTCAATAATTATGTTTTTATAAATATCCATGGTTTTTGGTTAAGAAAAATATGACATGTTGTTCCTCGAGCTCATAGAATACATATACACATGATGATGCTTTTATTTTTCAATGAATAAAATGAATTGGATGTAAATATTAAATTTTAATTTCAAAATATAAAATAAATTTTATATTAATTATCTATTAAAAATTTCATTCATTGTATCCTTCCATGATAATCGGTTATGAAAACATGTAGACATTAATTCATGGACTTTGTTATCTGTTAGTAAGAACTATTAATGTTCCTATTTCTTCATTGTGTATTTTAATGAATAAGAAAGGGTTTTAAATTTAATACAATAACTTATTAGTTTATTTATTATAAATATTTAATTATATAAATATTTTTATAAATGGTTTTAAATTAGAAAATAATGAAGATATGACTAAGACAGATGTAATAATTTCATCGAGAACTATAGATTTCTCTTATAAAAATCATTAAAAATGGAATTATTAAGATATATAATGGTGAAATGTGGATTAAATATGTTTTAGAGAGTTCCTAGTTTAAAAAAATAAGGATTTATAGGAATAAATCCAATGGTTATTGTGTAACATGTTCTGGGGGAATGAACCCCTTTTATATGGGAAGGAAATTTCATTTTTGGTAAATATTCCTTATGCAATATAAACAGAAGTACATTTTAATAAGAAGGGTCAACCAAATATATAGAATAACATATAGTATAATTTTTTTGATCATGATATATCTCATCCACACATGTAAGGGATAATTTTTTTGGGGGTTTCTGTATTTTTCCTTTAACTTATATTTTGTCTATAATTTTCTTTTACCACAATAACTATTTTTTAGCCTAGATAACATATTTTTTAATAAAAATTAAAAATTGGAATATTATATAATTTAAATTTTTTTTCATAAAATATTAATATAATTTTTTCAATTAAAATTTATAAATGTGTGATATGTTTAATTTAAATAAGTGGTTATTACAAGTAAAAAGAGCTTTTTAGAAAAGTTTGTTTTGAAGACTAAAATTTATGTGTAGTATAAAATTATCAATAATTTTGATTGTAAAGAAATAAATTGGTTTGTTATTAAACAAATAAATTTGATTTTTCTTTAAAATCAAGAAAAAAAATGACTGAAAATTTTATTAGTATTATTAAAGGACCAAAAATTATTTTTATGAGAATTAATATATTACTATTGTTTTATAAGGTTAAGAATATGATTTATAAATTTATAAGAAATATCATTAAAATTTTAAAATTTATATCATAATTAAATATTTGAAAAATTAAAACATTTTACATAATTTCAGGTCTTGATAATATGATGATAAATTAATCAAAGTAACTATTTTGAAATAACGTTAATTTTCATTATTCATTAAATAGACATTTATTTTAGAAAAATGACTTGAAATAACTAGGGTAGATCCTGAATATGTCACAAAAGATGGCTTGTGACAAGTCCTGAGAGGTGTTCCCAGTCCTCCCAGGTTTGGGATAACCACCAACAACACCAACATGGTAATAGCGGGAACAATTTCACCTAAAATAAATAATAAAAAGCATGAGAATACATATAACATCATAAAATAAAAAAAATAACCAAACACAATATCTATAATAACTAGAAATAAAAAAATAAATAAAATAAATCAGTCCAATCCAGATGACCACTCAAATATACACATGACCCCATGGGATACTCACCAATTAAAAAAATCCATCATCTCCCATGATGATCGACACCAATCTGAATCCTCCACCTAAGACTAAAAACATAAAACAAGTGTATGTGTGAGTATTAAAACTATGTTGGCATGCCAAAACAATCCATTCCCAATGAATTCCCATCGACCAAAATATTAACCCATTTTAGGATTGAGATACAATATATAAAATTAGATTTTTCAAAAAATATTCCCTTTAAAGAAAATAAAGATCCATTTCTCTTCTTATTTTAAACTGATTTATTTTCCTAAAAAGAGGCCATCATATTTTATGAAAAGTAGGGTAAGTGAATGGTGTGAATTTTTTATTTTAAAAGAGGAATAGTTTATAAAAAATCACAAAACATTTTCCATAAAACTTTCCCAAACTCATTTATCAACTTTTATCAAATTTTTACACCATACAATATGCCGGAAAAATGATCACCCAATAATGTAAATAGAAAACACAACATTTGAGATAGAACGAGTTGTGGAACCTAAATTTTGTTGATGTCGGTATCGTAGAGAAAAATGATTTTAATTTTGTTAAATGAATATTTTATATATTAAATATTACATTACACATCTTATTGTAAATTTTCCATTATTCCTAATGAATTTAATGTAATAATTTCCCAGAGTGTTTTTTAGATTGATAAGTTCATAGAAGTTCCACTATATGTTGAGAAACATGAAGTGCTATGAATATATTATTTAGGTTGTTATTCTATTGGATAACATACTATAATGGGACTCATAGTATATTAATAGTTAGGTGGGAGGACTCATAAGAAGATGATACTTATTCTCATGAATTTTGCACTTGGTAATCTCTATGATGGGTGATTATGATAACATCTGCAAGTATAGTTTCCTCATATTTCGGTGTCATCAGATATTCTTATCTATGAGTGTGTGTAATGGTTATTAGACTTTATGATTATCATTAATGCAAGTCCTAACGGGTGCACTTAAATTTACTAATAAAAAACACCATGCCATATGTTGGTAGGAAGTAAGGTGTGTTGGGTGCATCACAAATGACTTTTTATTAATGGATAAGCCAATGAATGATTTTTTTCCTTCCATCTTTATGGATGTTTATATCTCATCCATTTGATTGAAATATAACAATCACCATAAATTCAATGGCTATAGTGAAGTGATGAGTTTATTTTAGATAGTCAAATAATGATATATCACACATATAGGTTGAAGACATAGCCATGCAACCTGCTTGATGATATATTATGAGAAAGGTCTAATATTAAATATTGAGAGTTTTTATGTGGTTTTGTTATTGGGACATTTAGTTCATTCTACTGGGTTTCTTGACTGTTTTCTAGAAAATAATCATGAACTTTATGCTTTCCCAACCAATACCAAATATAAAGAATCCAAGAGGGTGACACACTAACTAGTTCTGTTGGTCAAGATTAAATTCTAGTTGAATTTAATTAATGAAATATCTATTATTCTCAAGATTGATGAATAATTTTATTATAGTTATATTGATAGAATAAATTAAATAAATATATATTCACAATATTGTGAATAAAATATATTTATTTATTTTATTGAATATTTAATAAATATTTATTTAATAGTTTATGTATAAAATATTTATTTACTTGAAAAAACATTAAATCAGGTGTATGAAAATTCAAAGACGAGTTTTAATGTACCAAGACAATGTCATGTGATAAAATATTTATTTACACATTAGTAAATATTATTTATCCATTTTATGCATGTTTGGCGCACCACAATATAATATTAATAATAATAAGGATATTTGTAATGGGGTTTCATTAATGGATATAATTATATTTAATGGTTGTTATGCAGTTAATTTTTATACACAAAATCCCAACTCTGTAAATAGATGACAATTTATGTTGTGTAAAGCATTTGAAACCAATTCCATGTTTGGGGATTGAAAAATGTATCTCACAATGAATTCTCTCTCAACTCCTCCTCCTCTCTTCCTCTCATGAAAAATAATCCCAAGAGATAATTTCTTCAAGATAGAAAAATTATTGATCAAGAATGAAAAACACTAGACATTTAATTCGAGGTGGTATCTCTTGGATAAAAAATATAGTTTTAAGAGACCATTGGTGAATGTTTGGATCACTGCTAAAGGGATTCTACCATTGGATCGTCACAAGTGCAATGATGGTAAATTGGAAGGTCCTTTTGAGATGATCATTAATCATCATTGAATAATGATCCTAAGATTATTTATTTATTAATTTCGAAATAAAATTGAATAATTATAAATTTGATGTTCAAGATCCTTACTCCTGGTTCGGTCCATCAATTATTAAATTAAATTTTAATATACCACCATGCATGAAAATAATTCCCATTTTCCAAGAACAGAAAAGTGGTTTTGGAGGGGTCATGTTTACATTTATAATTATTTATTTGATTTTTTATGTATGTTAAATCATTGTTAGACTTTAATTTCTTGATATTTTACCTTAAATATGATTTAAAATAACACATTATCGATATATTAAGCATTATTATTTTATTGTTTCATTTTCATAGATATTTAAAAAAATGAATAATAGCTAGATATTCCATTAAGAAGTTCCGAATCATTTTCCGGTAATGTTGTATTTAATGTCTTGCATCCTGAGAACATTACTTATACACATGTTCATTGTATCATGATGTACTGAGAAATTAATAACATGTGGTGCATTTATTGCACACAATGTGCTGACAAGGACAACATTGCATGCCAAAATAAGATATAGGGTGTGTAGCCAGCATTTATGCATCGTGAAGTCTGGATGAGTTATCACACCTAATCCTGATGTGTGGGACATGGATATACAAAAACTGAGGTACATTTCATGTAGATATATGTATATTCCATATAGTTTACCATTAATGGGAAAAAACTAAAAATATATTACATATGAAAAATTCCATCATTCAAAACTCAATTTATTGAATGGGACATGATTTTGTGTTTGGAAATTTAATAATGGTTTTAAAGAATTTTAAATTATAAATTAAATTACTTTAATAAATTTTTCATTAATGGTGAAAATTTTTATTTTTCATGAATTAAAAAATTAATGGGTATCTCCAATAATGTTTGGATGATCATTATTATCAAAGGGAAATAATTAATTTTTTAATAATTTAATACAAGAACATTCCTCATAATAAAAAATAATGAATACAGATATGAATTATAGCAAGTTAATTCCTCAAAATCATTTTATGTACGAATTATCATGTTATTTACCAAGACCTTGCTTTATGTTGACATTTAATTAATTAAATTTATTTCATGTTTTAGTAATTATTTAATATTAAATAAAAAATGGCCTAGGAGTAATCCCTTCCTCTATTATTATGTTGGACATGGATGTCTAAAGATATTTATGTAATTCCCATGAACAAATCCTTTGGTTACCCTCATTAGTGTGTGAGTAATAAATATTTCTAAATAATGGATCATCCCAATTTTCTTGGAGATAGTTCTTAATGTAACAATAATTATAGCAACTTGGTGGAACATATGTGAACATGTGGAATATTTTTTCTTCTTCCATGTTTGACATAAAGATTTATTTCCCTTATGTGATATGTTGATTTGATGTCTTCTAATTAAATCAACCATAAGATAAGCTCATGACTGGGTCATTTAATTATTTATTTATCTTTCAATCGAATGCATTAAAATTATATTTATTTTTTCAAGACTGCAATTACATAATTGAATAAATTTACAGGAAAAGAAATAATTTTAATAAAATTTGATTTTGCGTAAATGATTTATCCGAAAATGGTTAATTAATTAATTCAACATCCAATTAAATATTAACAATACATGTAAAGGAAAAGATAAGATAAAAATTTATGAAAAATATAATAAAATTCCTTAATATAATATTAATTTGGACTAATCCTTTTATTACATGATTAATAACAAAACTCAAAAGAATTATGTGTTTTACCAAACCATATTGGGGAACATAATTTTATAAGGGGATTTATTATGAAGGTTTTTGGTTGACTTAACCATTTTACATCAAGATAAGTATATGTTTCTGTATATGTTGTAATATGGAGGAACATTTTGAGAAAATCCAAGTAAGGATTTCTGAATTCGGGAGTCCATTTAATGGATTATGGAGCTGGAAGACCACAGTTGGTGAAGAGTTGACTATGTAAACACCTTCAAAATAGATTAACTCATCCCTTCTGGAGTTATTTGATGGGGGAATATAGATCTTTTCCACTAAAATATGCTAGCAACTAGACATTATATGTTCAATGGTTTGGGATACTGGGACTTGATAAAGTTGTTTTTAGATTTAATAAAATCAAATAATTTTCTATTTATCTCGAAAAAATGTAATCACGGAATGCACTAATAATTTTAATTTTGAATTTTATAATAAAAGAAAAATCTTAGTATCCCTATGATAAATATTTTATTAAGAAAATATCCCCACTTGCAGAAACGTCTAGCAGTGGTTTAGACACCTTCAGGATGTTCTATGTCATGGATAGAAATCTTAAGTGCTAGAATCCTCAATACCTGATCCACCTTCCCAACAGGCTAGTGATGGAGATTTCCTCATCTACTAAAAAAATATTAATGACATGGTCGATGTTCAGTGGTTGATTATTTTATCCATTTCAATTGAAGTCCAAAAGCCTCATGAATACATGGGTGTATATAGAATTCTTGAGAACCTCTGTGGTATTTACTAGGACAGAGCTAGACCTAGACAATTTGTGATTTCCTAGGTGATCATTCAGAGTAATCATGGAGAGGGTTCCTCAGCTTGGCCTCACATAGTTAATATCAGTTAGCTTCATTGAGGACCATGTGATTCTAGGTTTAAAACTCCTATAAGAAATGGGAACCAATATCAATATGACAACACTCATTCAGAGATTCTTCAATTTTGTTTTGAATTTTAATATGAAAAACATTGATACGTCTCTTATAGATATTATTATCCGCCATATCAATGTAGATAATGATATGAATTTAAAAAATACATCTATCCTTATAGAGAATAAATTGAATGGGAGTAAAAATATATTTAAGCCCAAATCTTCTTTATACCCATCCAGGAATAATAATTTAATTTTGGAAGAAAGGAAAAGGAATGTTGTTTGTTTCACAGATGGGAAGAAGTTCCATTGGAAGAAAAAAACTCTTACATAAATAATAAAGGGGAATATTCAGGTGCATTTGAAGTTGAGTTCAATTTATCTATTTCTACAAATTGGGTATTATATAAAAATTTTGGTTCTTAGATATGTAGTCAAATAATATAACCATGTAGATTTAGAAGCATTGACTGAGGGGAGGTAGATCTATGAGTATCCAACAAAGATAAATGTGTTGTTATAGCTAGAAGGAACTACCACCTCACATGGACAACTAGAATGATCTTGGATTTAATGATTTTTTATCATGTTACTGCAGTTACCAATTTTTTTTCTATATCGAGGAAAGATATAGATGTATTAATTATCAAATTTTGGAATAAATGTTTCTTCTTTTATTAGGAATAAATTTTTAATGTTATGGTTAATTTACATAACTATTATTATGTGTTGGATTACATGAACCATGTAATGTAAATATATAACGTAATTACTTCACATGACTCATACCAAACCCATCTTTGGAATCACTAGCTTGGACATGTAAATGAAAAACACTTGAAAATATTACATCAAGATATATTTTTCTTCTCCTTAGAACTAAAGCCACTAGGTGTATGTCACATATGTTTACATGGAAAAATGACCAAATCCTCAATTAATTGGAAAGGTTAAATGGATAAATAGTTTCTTGAATTAGTTTATAATGATGTTTGAGGAAAATATACCATTGCAGAAGGGGATACTTATACAAAATAATTTTTTACTTATGATTTGATTAGATTTTTATATATTTACATAATGAGTTATATGTCAAATTATTTGTTAAATTCAATGAATAAAATAATGAAGTTGAGAACCTCCTTGTTTAGAAGGTTAAGAAACCTTTCTCAACCCATGTTAGAGAACATCATCATCAAGACATCATTAATTACTTATGATAGATTTGTAAACTATCCCAACTCACTCTTTATTACACACCATCATGGAATGGTGTAAGCGAATGGTGTAACTAAACATTGTTGGACATGGTCATATCAATGATGAGTCACATGATTCTTATGTTATGATTTTTGGTATATGGGTTACAAAGAGTTTCACACCTACTAAACCACGTACAAAATAATTTGATAAATGGTATTCCATATGAATATTTTTGTGGAAGAAAAACCATGTTATCAAATTTTCATGTGTGGGGAAGCTAGGTGTTTGTAAGGAATCATCATTTAACAAACTTCCACCCTTAGGTACAAAGTGTACCATTATAGAATACCCCATGTAAATTACGGGATATTACCTATAAAATCCTATTAAAAAGGGTTATAGTTTCAATACACACCTCTTCCATGATTGGGCACACATATTCAAAATAGATAGTGGGATCATGTTAAACATTGGTGAATTCAAGGCTCAAGGAACACATGATTTGGTAGAGGATCAGATTCCACAAAGCCATGTGGAAGAAGAAAATGTTCCAAAGAGTGAAGTATTGTGTAGGAGTACAAGAGAGGTAAGAGAACCAAAACGATATGGTTTCATAGTTAACGAGGAATGTGACTCATTATTAGTTGATAATAATGATCCTCTAAACTACAAGTATCATATAAGTGGAACATATATTTCAAAGTGGAAAAAATCCATGAATTTTGAAATGGATTTCATGCCCTAAAACCAAGTCGGTATATTTCTAGATACTCCATTATATTTACATCCCATTGGTTAAAAAGATTTATTCAAAATAAACTATAAATGGAAGGAAATTGCATTATCTATAATGCATGAATGCTTTCAAATGTGTTTAAACAACAACGAGGCATTGAATACAATGAAACCTTTTATCCAGTGTCAATGATGAAATCCATTAGAATGATACATGCTATTACCACTTACCATAATTATGGGATTTAGTAAATTTATGTCAAAAAAACATTCCATAATGGGAACCATCATGAAGATTCCTACTTGACATGACCTAAAGGTTCTATGACTCCAAAATATTCCATTAAGATATGAATGTTTCCAGAATCCATTTATGGATTAAGAAACTACCTAGGTCAATAAACATTAATTTTGAAGAATCTATAACAAAATTTGGATTTAAAAAGAATGAATGTGATAATTGTGTCTAAAAATATTTTAGTGGGAGTGCAGTCATGTTCTTAATAGTATATGTTGATGGCATATTACTTATTGTAAATGAAATACTAGTCATATAGTCTATTAATAAATTTTTTAATAATTTTTTACCAGGAAAGACATGGTAGAGGATGTATATTTTCGTGGGATTAATATCCATCATGATAGATGCTATAGGTTTCTTATCCTAAGTCAATTTACCTACATTTACAAGACACTAATGAGATTTAGTATGGAAAAATTAAGGAGTGGATTTCATCCAACATCACATGGAATTAATATTTCCAAGAAAATGTGTCCATAATCCCCTTAAGAAAGATTTATAATATAAATGATTCCACTCACATCACCAGTTGGGTCAGTAATGTATGTTATTTTATGTACTAGGCTAGATGTCTCCAATGCATTAAGTGGAGAAGGAAGATATCAAGCTGATCCAGGTGACCACCGTTAGCTGGATATAAAGACTATCCTTATGTATCAAAGGAATAGTAAGAACATGTTTTTGGTTTATAGAGGAGATGCAGAACAACAAATCAGAGGATATGAAAATTATAGTTTCCAAACTGATCAAGTTTACATGAAGTCAAAAATGGGATTTATTTTCACATTCAATAGAAGTGATGTGAGCTGGTAGATCTTAAAAAGGTAATAACCATATATTCTATTATAGAGTATGATTATATTTCATCTTATGGGGAATCTAATTAATAATTATATATGTGGAATATCATCCAAGAGATTGATGTGGTACCTAGTAGTAAACATCCCATCACACACTAATTTTATAATAATTCAAAAATGGATACTGAAAATGAGCCAAGGTCACATCAAAAGATGAATTAGAAAAGTCTAAAGTGTCATATCTTGAGGGATTTTTCTTTGGGAGGATTGGTTGTAGTGTGACATATTTCCATGGAAGGTAATGTGGAAGACCCCTAAACTAATTCATTGACTGAGGAGAAACATTTTTTTTCATGCGAGTTATAGTAGAGTGAAAGTCATAGGTAGTTTTCTCTAGTAAAAGTTATATTTTGTTAGAGCTAGTGTCTTAGAACCAACTGTTTGTACTTTGATTACATGTATAAGTGGTGTCATAAATAATAAATTAAAAAACATATTACATAATGTTAATTATTATGCATAATTTTTATTTAATAATTTCCTAGAGTATTTCTCACATTGATAAGGTCATAGTAGTTCCCCGTTATATTGAGAACCTTTAAGTGATATTAAAATATTCATATGGTTGTTCTACAGTTAGATAACATAATATTATGGGACACATAGAAAACATGACATCAGGTGTGAGTACTCATTAGAAGATGAGACTTCTTCACATGATGTTTTCACTAGGTAATCTCCATGATGGGATATTATGTGGATAGTCCTAAAATTATGAATTCTTCATGTTTTGATGTAATAAAATATTATTATCTATGAGTGTTTGTAACAGTACATAACCTTTAAGAATATCATTAATTCAATTAATGACTCATAAAGTAATATTTACTACTTAATACAATCACACAATATGTTATTGGGATGTATGATACATTGGGTTTATCACAAATGACATGTTATTAATGGATAATTCACGAAAGGATTTTCCCTTATATATTTATGGAAGTTTATATATCAGCACATTGATTGAAAATAGAACTGTCACCCTAAATTTAATGTCCATTGTGTAATGATGAATTTATTTCAGATAGTCAAGGAATGATTTATTGAGCATGTTGGGTGATGACAGAGTCATAAATCCTACTTGATGAGATATTGTGAAAAATGGATTATATTGCACGATGAGATTTCATATGTGGTTGTCAACATTGTGACTTTATGTTCTTTCTGATGGGTTCTTCGACCCATTACAAGATAGTAATCGTGGACTTTAGGAAAACCCACCTAATTCCCATGATAATGAATCCAAGAGGGTAACACACTTGGCATTTCTCGTAGTGTCTATTAAATTCTATTTGATTTTATTTACTAAAATAATATTATTCTCAATACGTAGGGAAAATTTTATTTGAGTTAAATTTATCACATATAATAAATATATATTTATTCATCATATTTTGAATAATATATTTTCATTTATTTTAGTGAATATTTTACAAAAAATTATATACTAATTTGTGTTTATAAAAATTAATTCAGAGAATAAAATATTTATTTGGGGTTTCAATAAATGTGAGAGGACTTAGAATGGACCAAGACTGTGTTCAATGATAAAACAATTATCTACAGTTTGGTAAATACAATATATCTATTTTGTGAAAGTTAGCACACCAAATAATAATAATAATAATAATAATAATAATATCATATAGAATGATATTTCATTAATTGTAATAATTATATTTAATGGTTATTATGAATTTATTTTTTATCATGGAATCCAAGCTATAGGAATAGAGAACCTTGTCTATTGTGTAATTCATTCAATAATAATTCCTTGTTTGGGAATGATGATTTTATGTGAAAAAAATTCTCTCTCAACCCCTCCGCCCCACTCTTTCTCTTGAATGAAACAACAAAGAATGAATTTCTTCAAGACTGATGAATTAGTGACCAAGAAGGAACAACTAAAGGAATTTTATTTTTCATGCTAGAACCCATAGAATGAGTGGTATTACCTAGAGACCATTAGAGCATGTGTGGGTCCCCAATAGTGGGATTATAACTTCAGATCCACACAAGTGAAATGAATGAAATATGAATGGGCCTGTTTGGATAATCAATAATCATCAATTAAAAACGTGTCCCATCTTAGTTATTTATTTTTCCAGGAATTAAATAAATTTTATAAATTTGACGTGAAAGATCCTTGGTCACTGTTTCTGTGAATAATTATTAAAATAAATTTTAATATATCACCTTCCATTACATCACTTCCACTGTGCTTGGGGCCGACAAATTATTCACCCAAGATAAATAAGTTCCAGAGAAATATGGATATAGCATGGACCTCAGTGGATAATCTAGAATATATGAAAACCTTATTGAACTCATAGCCGAGGCTCAACCGATGCCATCAATCATCCAAAATTATTCTTCTCACCCTACATGGGATAACCAGGGAGCCCAATCCTAATGTAGAGTAAGGACCATACTATGGTACCCTATCAAGATTGTAATCAAAATAGTTCAATAAATGTTCACCAAAATTCTACTATATATGATAGGATTCCATGGAATGATATAGTGGTGGTGAGCCAAGTAATACCAAACAAACCACAACTCATACATTCATATATAAACATTCCACCATAGAATATGGTACCACCTCCGAATCAGTCTAATTTTTTTACCCCACTTGAATTAAAAATTAGAAACATGAGTGAAGTCCCATCTGAGGACCCACCATTCCCATTACACCCAACAATGCATGAGATAAATTCCAATTACTGTTGTGAAAGTATCACATTTTATGAAGGTTCAAATTGAGCCCTAAGAAACCATTGAGTGTCAATAAATGCCAAAAAATAATTGACCACAACATTTATGATTACAAACCATTTATAAATCCATTTGAGAAACTAAAACACCACTAATACACAAAAAACCATTAAAAAAATTCAACTGATCATTTCATCGAACATTAGGTTTGAAAAGTTTAGTAAAACATTTTCATACAATACAACACAATGAAACATTCACAAGACTTCACATAAAAAAATATTTCATAAATAATACATCACTAATTAGTATTAGATAATGGTGTAAAAGGAAATCAATCAATGTATCTTCAATTTAAGGCTCATTGAAAAGGGAAACCTACATCTAACCATATGTGCCTCAACGGTGGAAATATGGAACAACACCATGAGGGGTCTAAAGTAGCAACAATGCCAACACGGAACATTAACAGCATAAAAACCACAACGTAATCCGAAGGAAGCAGAAAATAAGAAAAAGAATTATATGAAGGTGAAGAACCAGAGAGAAAATAGAAGAAGAAGGAAGATAAAGTACAACGGAGTTGAATAACATGAAGAACCACCATAAAAAACAAGATGAAACAACATGGAATCACCATATGAGGGGGGGACATGTAGGAAGGATGACAGGAGATCCATTTGAGTCACATGATCCAATATGGGATCAAATAGGGTGTTTGGGGTTACAAATAGATGGGTGTATAAAGGAAAAATCATAGTTTAATGAAATGGTATCTTTATATGGTTAAGCATTATAGTTTCCGAAACCGTACACCAATCGTGTACCCCTAATTGGACTCCCTAGACATCCACACTGTTGGGAAACCAGGAATCAACTATGAATCTTGGTTGTATCAAAAACTATAGATCCAGGACCACACCCTACGTATGATTTGTTATGACTGTTCTCTTGCCCTAAACCCAAGAACACAAACACCAAAGGACTGCATGGTGAATCCTGGGAGTGGAAAAGATTGGAACAATCCATGCAGAACCTATGAAAATGAAACCATGAATGTTAAAAATTTACTAAACAGGATCTCAACATCAAGAGAATGCATAGTTACCCATTAATAGTGTTCTTAAACCATGAAAGTGATTTAAAATGTCCTAAAACTTAGAGACTATATCTGAAACAACATACAACCAAGAACGAGGCCATGGAAGAAAATATAAACCAAAATAAAAAAATTAAATAAAAACTCAGGTCTGACAATTCTCCCCATCATCCCCAGAAAGCCTCAAATTTTCCAATTAATGATACAAAAGACACAGGTTCCAACACTAAATTGATTCAATTACTCTAACTATATTCTCATTAACTACCACTAGGATGAAAACATAAACTTATACACCAAACAAGCCATCATAATCCCATAATTAATCATAGAATGGTGAATAACCAAGTCACCAACCAAAACCCATTCCACAAACCAAAACCATCGGACCTACTCGAAGGGCCAAGTATTTACTAGGGGATGGAATCTCAAATTATATTAACAATAAATAATGGTTATATTTCATATCAATTCCAAAAAATTGAATGAATTTTAGAAAACTATTGTGAGGGATGAAATTATTCAAAATGGGGGGCCAAAGTGGAATCCCCACCATGATAGAATTAAATATGGATTCCCCAACATATTTAAACATCAATCAAAAAATACCTATTCTGATACAACCACACACCTATAAGGAACCAAATGATAGAAAACTCACACAATATTAAACAATTTCTAGTTCAAGAAAAAACAATTTAGAATTCATCAAAAGTAACATCCATTAAAATGGATACTCAAGAGTCATATTCAACATCAAGTTTTCATTCACTACTCTGTTAAGAACCACCGATAATAACTATTATAACAAGGTAAACATTTACATCAAAATAGACTTTAACCTAAACTATGACCAGCACACTAATTCTAAAATTGTGTTCGATCATATTATAAATGGGTGGACTTGAAAACATGTAACATTTTAGAGATACCCAAGCAGAACCTCTACATGTGGGACTGGGATCCAAATGCACATATGTACTTTGGTGTTCTTGGAATTGACAAATTTTTGTTACCTGATTTACCTCACTAAAGACACTCTATAGTCCTCCACCCAGAATAAGATGATGCATGATCCGATTCCTTCATAATTACGCCACTACCATCACAATCCTTAGGATGCTTTAAAATATATTTATAATAATTCCACTCACAACATCTAGAAACTAAAGAAATAACTATTTCCTCAAGAAATACTACTAGAAAAACATCAACCCGAATGGCTTGCCTCCCCACATCGAGAAAGGAGGTTAGATCAAACTCTAAATCAATTGATTATAGATTTAAATGAATCCCATTATCAAAATTTCACGATTTAAGATAATCATCCTCATCCAACTCTGGAAGGTCATGAACTAGATCCCCAAGATGAAGGAAGAAGTCCACACTAAACCATATCCTTGTTGAAGGAATCAAATTTCCATTTACTTATTTTCCATCATTGTATCCGAGAATTACATTTGGATAAATGATTCGTTGAAAAATTTATATTAAATTTGTCCATGGGTCTTAGTTTGAATGACTGACATCTATGACTTATTACTCAGATAATCGAGCATAAAAATAGAAAAAAAACCTTTAAAGGCACATAAAAATCATGAAAACTAAATAACCTTCAATTATCCACATCAAGTATTCATCTTCAAAAAGATATGATTGACTATAAAAAAGGTAAGGTTCAACTTCAAATGCTTGAGGTGAATGTTCTTGGGTTCATCAACCCAAGGACCCTCTAATGGTAAACCACCCATTGATCCACTTAAAAAATCAAACAAATATTTGTTGGGGGAATACACAAGATAATAATAAACAAAAACCCAATCCAAACCAACCATCCATCCAAATATCTCCCTAAACAAAAAACCAAACATAAATACAATCCAAATTAAATATTTCCCAAAACCATTAAATATCACTAACTACAAAATTTACAACAATTTTCAAACTCTACACTCTGTTCCATTTAATCCCACACAAAAATTCCATTAATACCATCCAAAACCATAATTATTCCATTTCAAACCATTCCCATTATCATTAAACAACCCCCATTTACTAAAAAAAATTAATTAAAATATAATAGTAACAAAAACCATTTTATTGAAAAATCCAATTCAATGAATTCCCCTGAAAATTTTTGAAGATTCATTTATCATTATCAAAAACCAAAACATTACTAATTTAAATAAAGATTTCAAATATGAAAAATAGTGGGTTTGAAGTTGTTTCAAGATCAATTGGGACACGTGAAAAACATGTGGTGGGAAACTAGTGTTAATGGGTTTCTTGGACACGTGGTTGGATGTTAAATGCCAATTAACCCATCATCAAAGAGTGTTTCTCAGGACCATTTCCTCTGCTCCACATAGATTTACAAGACTTGAAAACTCTATGAGACAACTGACCCAACTCTCAGTTCCCTTCCCTAAACACCAAAAAACTCAATAATAAAATGGGAAATAGAAAACCCAAACTCCCATGGTAACATAAGGATCGTCGCATAATGTGTTAGCAAAAACATGCTCAAACATAAACGATATATTCTGAATGTCATACTATATCTTCATTGACAAAAAATATAACAATGTGTACTATGATTTATAGGTCCTCTAAAGAACCAATTCTCTGATAACATTTTGTCCTGAACCATCCGGGGTCAACCCCACACGAGTCACCCGAAACAGCCCACAACAAGGCCAATGAGGAATTTCCAATCATCTAGGGCCTTTGAAAAGTTCTAAGGGAATAAATATAGTAATATAGGGAATGTGGTTAGAAAATATTAATATAGAAAATATGTGTAATAAAAAGATAATCCAAAAATAAATAAAATAACCAAATTTATTATCTATAAGAAAATAGAAATATGACTAAACAGAAAATAATACAAACAAAAAATGATGACAAAGAACATATCCACATGTCCTCTTGGGTAACTCTCTAATCACAAAACCCAAAGTCACCCACAATGATCAGTACCAAGATGAAACCTCCACCTGAGGCTTAAAACATAGAAGAAGTACAGACATGATTATTAAAACTTAGTTGGAATGACTAATAAATATATTTCCCATGCATTTTCATTAAATAAAATATTCAAAAAAAATTGGGATGAGATAAAATATATGTAATTATGTTTTTTCAAAAATTTTATCTTTAAATAAAATCATTATCCATTTCCCTTTTAATTATAAACTGATTTATTTTCCAATATGGATGCCTTGGCATTTATTGTAAAGGAGGGTAAGTGAAATGTGTGATGTTTGTTTAAAAAAGGTAAAGACAGTGTAAAAAATATAAATTAATTTTCCAAAAATAATTTTAAAAATTACTTTTCAACTACATGGAAAGAATTAATATATACCATAATTTGGATAAATGAGCATATAAAAAGTGAAATGGAAAACGCAACACAAGAGTCCAATCCAACTATGGTAGCTAAATTATACATTATAGATAAATAATTTCAAGGAGAACATGTGATTACCTTAGTGAATATTTGATAATCAATAACATAATGAAACTGGATTCAAACTATAGGCATGCCTCACACGATGGTATAAATCCTCCCAAATTCTCAGACATACCCTATATGTCCTAACCGAGTGGCATAATCCCAAAGTAGATAATGGTCCATACTAAGGGCCCCTAGCTATAGACTAATCTAAAATATTGAAACAAATGTTATCTGAACTATTACAGGTTCTCACTTTGAGACTAAAGTGGGTTTTAGCCACGTAATTTTGAAAAACCAACCACACACACACACATAGAGATATATATATATACATATCCACCACACAACAAAGAACCACCCCCTAACCACTCCTAGGTATTTCATTCCTCTCATCTTTAAACATTGACATGTGGGGGAATTCCCATTTTAGAACCACCCATTCCCATTATATCCAACAATTTTAGTGTTCTATCCCAGGGAGAGTTTTGAAAAGAACCAATTTGATAAAAGTGCCAAATAAGCCCCAAGAAACCATTGATTTTCAGTCGAATACCAAAAAAATCATAACTCCAATTATGAATCCAAAACCATTTATAAATCCATTTTTGAATCCATAACACCACATTTATTCAATGTAGAATTTAAAAAATAAATTTATACATTTCATCAAACATTAGGTGTGAAATGTTTGGTAATTTTTTTCATATAATTCAAATAAGGATAAATTCAATTCAACTTACATCAAATATATATTATATAAATAAAACACCACTAATTTGTATAGAAGAAATATTACAATGGAATTATATATAAATTTATTTAATTGAATGTTCAATGGTAAAGGAATCCTTCAACAAACCACAAGCACATCGATGATGGAAACATGAAACAACACTACGGGGGGTTAGATAAAGCAACAACTCGCTATAGGTTCATTAAATAGAAACCACCATATAAAATCCATGGAAAGATATGAACTAAAAATAAAATGGAAGAAGAAGGAAGAGGAAGAAAAAATGTGGATAAAACCATGAATAATAACACACAAATCATGAATATACCACTTCGAATCACAATGGATTGGGAAGAGATGCATGAGAGGAAGGTAGAAGATCCCTTTGTCTCACACGAGTCATGAGGTGAGAAAATATGGTGTTTCCAAGATGGTTAAAAATAGAAATCCACATTTTTAATGAACTAGGAATTGTTCTTGGTTAGGCCGCATTATTTTCCAAACCATGTACCTACTATTCACACATCACTGGTTTATTAGAAATTGTCATAGTTTTCTCACATGGTTCTAGAAAAAGTTAACCAACCGTGCGACTTGGATCTTTTAAAATATGTACATGTATACATAATACCTATACATTGTTTGAGATAACTATGTTCAAGCCACATTCCCTATACAAGATTCACCCAAGGAACCAAATGGTTTCTCCTCGAAGATACATAGTTTGGATAAAACTGTGAAAAATACATGCAACTCAAACCATGAAATCTTAAAATGAATTTAAAATGAGCTCAACCTTAATAGGATTCATGTATATTCCTTAAACGTGCCCCTAAACTATGAATGTGTGGAAAACATCTGAAAACTAATATAATAAATCTGAAACACCAAAAAATATAGAGATGGACCTATTAAAAAAATGATAAACTAAAATAAAAAAGAAAATAAAAACTGGGAGGTGAGAAATCTAAACAAACCACTTTTACATAATATTGATATTAAATGTTCAAAAAATTTGTTAATTTGGTCAAATTTAAATTTAAATTTTTCATTTAAATAATATTCTGTATAAAGGCTATGTAGAGTGTGGACTATGTAATTATTTGGGAATATTGTGTTTACCTTCTATATTAGGGTCTCAGGTATTACACACATTAAATATATTGATTTTCCTTTGTTTCCTTAGTTCCTTTAGTTACATACTGCTATATAATTAAGACCCAATAAGTGAAGTTGAAAATTAGGCATAACTATAAATATACCTGAATTATAAAAATCTTATTTCATCATGTTAAATCCATTTTATTTCCTATTCTAATGATATTTCAAGCCACATGAGAAGAAAATACCCTCTTATTTCCCAAACTACCCCTAATTTTTTCCCATTGAAATGAATTTTCAAGGAACCATCAACACTAAAATGTTCTTGGGATTTTATTTGGTTTTTTCTCATTGATCCACATTGTATTGATCCAGCCTAGAGTACAAGAAAACTGACACTCAAACTTGTAATTCATTGGATATAAGGGTATTCATATTTCTAACTAGCTATAAACTAGTGAAAAGACATCACAAAACATAGTTAGGAAATGATATCACTGTTTATGTACCAAAACTACAACATAGATGTCCACTTTGAATTACAACATGATCTATTAAATATCTAAAAACCCATGCATAAAAATAATAAATCGAAGATAAATAAACATTATTAAAAATAACACTCTATGATTAATTAAAATTACATTAAATAAAATCAATAAGATAATACCCACCAAAGCATAAATAATTAATCAATGTTAGGTATATTCCATCATGGATGATACAATAACATTATAAATAAAAAATAATACCAAAACATACTATTATCAATGATATCTATGAAACTACTTATTTACTTACTATGTCCAAACAAAACCACTAAAAAAAACCTAAATACCAAATATATATTTGACCCAATACAAGGAACCTGATATAAACCCATAAAAAATTTATACACTAATTGGTGTATATAGGTTGTGGGAGAAACTAATCATAGTTGGATCCCACTAATGTTATTTTAAATTAACATTGAAATTAAATTTCAATTATTATAATGTGAAATAAACATAAAATTAGTTTTCTACAAGTGATAATAACAAATAAAATATAAAAATGTATGATTTTTTGAAAATCAGTTACCCTGTTTTATGGATGATAAACACTAGGAAAAAACTAAAATAAAGGATATAGTTTCCTTTGGAAACAACCATTGAAAATCCTATTTTCAAAGAAATTTATATATATACTTGTATAACCACATTGAACCCCAATTATTTTAAAATAAGCAAAGTTGGACATGGATAACAAAATAACTCACAATTATCCATTTTATTGATGTTTTAAAATAATTAAATAGAAGAACAATGAAAGAAGGTCACTAGTATCAGTTAATAAAACTAGGGGATAAAAGGATTGAAATACCTTATATATCATAAATATTAAAGTGGGAAACACACACAATTATATATAATGAATTATAATGGGTTTGGTCCATTAGTTCAATCTCTCTCCCCTTTGTGAAACATGATCAAATCCCATTTACCACCCCATCATGTTACCTAGTACAACATAGAACCCATAAGGTAGTGCTAAGCACCAAGGAAAATTTCCAGTGGGAAAATATTATCCATGCACAACTCATAAAAATATGTTATTTTAGCTCCCTAGGATTCTAGGACGAGTCCAAGTTGATTTGAGAAACAAGAATCAAGTTACATAATCATTTTATAAATCACTACCAAATAATATAAATATTTCCCACACCTCACCTCCCACACCCTCTCAACAAAAAAAACATGATCACATCATCAATAATCTACGTATAAAATAATATCTCCCACAGGGTTCATAGAGTGATAACAATTGTTAAATTGGGGGCTTAGAAACATGATTTAAAACAACAATAATGTTTTATATTGGAATTAAAAAACTATCATCCCAGTATGCCTATAAAATTTCACCACTTTTTAAATTCATTTAAAATCATCCTTTAAACCGCATCATTTTGAAACCACATTTAATCCTTCTAAAATAAAAATTTCAATAAATAACAAACACTTCACCCAATTAATGACTCAAATGGGGTCAAATACATTTTAATGAAACCATTCCATTCTTAAAAAATTCCATTAAATAATTTAATGTAACTTATAACCCATACACAACTTTAAAACCATAAATCCCACTAAATCCACTTTTAATACATTTCTTCCAATTGAAACACCACTTATAATACTTTGTATGCTCATTTTAATTATCACATTTACATTTGAAAAATAAAAATAATAATATAAAATAACCAAAAACATAATGATAAAAAAATTATAGAATGTGAAAAAAAACCAACCTCAAGGATAATTTATTGAAGACACAGGAAGCTGGAACATGTATCCTTCAATTGATAATGCACAAATGGGCCATGAAACACAACCCATCGACCCTATTAACAAAAATATGAACCCAAAAATCCACCAAAACATCCCCTTGGGTTTTCAAGATGAAGGGAAACAAAATAAAAATATGAAGAAGCGAAGAGGAAGATGTAAAGTCCTGGAAATTCTAGGGAAATTTTTTTCTTAAATACATGTGAATTTTACCATTCTGCAAAAACTGACAGTGTGTGATTTTGATGCCCAATGTGCCCATAATCAATTTCTGGAGTGTTTTTTCGGGTACGTTTAGTAAACGTATGACCATGATTTTATAACTTTTGAACCGATGCTCAGAACAGAAATCTGAGGGCACCGTTGAACTCACTGCGCCAATATTCACTTAAGGAGATGTTCACTTCGACGGAAGTGAGTCTAGATTAAAAGTTAGATTTTGGGTTTTCATGGAAAATAATAAAATGAAGTGTGCATCGCTTTATTTTATTTGAGATGCCATGTGAGTTTTGGGTGGTTAATACCTCCTCTTGGATGTTGGAGGTGGGGCCACCACACCTTAACCTCCAATGAGATGTTATGGTGGTGGGGCCCACCCGAACCCAACCTCCCTTGTGAGTATAAATGAGGTGGGGACCACCAGGGCTCTTAACCCCCTTGAAACTCCCCATTAATGTGGAGAAAACTCTCAAGCTCCAATTAATACAGGGGAAACTATTCAACTCCACTCTATTTAATTTGTGCCAACCTTTTACAATAATTAAGTGGAGCATAACAAATTAATTAGTCCATTTTAAAAAAAATTTCCAACAAATTAATAGGAGATTACAATATTTTATTTTGTAGGTATATTCACTTTGGTGGTGTTTGGAAAGAGGATAACATTGGAGAAAAGGAGTTCTCCAATGAAGAAAACCCCTCCCAAAAAAGAACGAAGAACAAATGAAGTCGATCCTTCTTCGACTTCATCCTCAAAGCTTCAACTGTCATGAGACATCTTCGACAACCAACTTTTCTGACTCTGTTAGTGAAAAATGATCGACGATCAAAGGTAAGGGTGTGTTTTGATTTGAGAAATGTTGATTCTTCCTTCTATGATTGTTTCCCTAGACCCACTTGCTACCAAATTGACGCGGAAGGACCGGGCCAAAGAAACATGGCCTGATCCCTCTGTCATTCTTGTGAATGTTGGTGTGTTCTTCGCATTCGTCATGGGTGACAAAAAATGGATCATTGTGAGTCCATTGTGTGATTCAACGATTCCAAATTGATGACCCAACATCACAACGACCTAGCATAGGAGCGACGACGATAGCCGGCGACGGATCAGACAGGAATGTGAAGGGCCATTCCTCCACCGTTCTTTGAACATGTGAATCAAATCTTGTTTTGAGAGCCGATCAGAGGCCCAAAAATACCAGAGATGACTACGGGGAATCTCAACATGGAATGATAGAAGAGGCTTCGCGAGACATGGCTTGTATTCTGGGAAATACACGGACACGGTCATAATTACACAGCCAAGAGGAACAACGTGTACTCTCCACAAAACATGGTTGAAGCAGCTCCATGAGACATGGCATGTATTCTGGGAAATACACAGACATGGGTGGAATTACAGGGCCAAGAGGCACAACGTGTACTTTCTACACAGAATGGAAGAATCGGCTTTGTGAGACTCTCCATGTATCCTGGGGATACACGGACACGGGGTGGAGTACACAGGCATGTACTCCACCACACAGTCAGGCATGGAAAGTGGAACGGGCTACCACGTATACCAGTTACACGAGTTTGCAAACACGGGTTGAGGTCATTTATGGGCATAAGGCCAGCGTACATAGAGCTAACCCCTGTTTCTTGGACACGACGTGTAACCATACCACACACCGTGTACTTTATATTCAATAAGACAAGCCTTACGACATGGGAAGTTGTACATGGACAGTACCTGAGGTCTGAAGAACTCAGCGTGTGCCTCATTCTTACACACCCTATAATTTATGGGAAATGTCTTGGTCATCGTGTCTGCAGTTTCATGGAAATGTTTTGTTTGGGTTTTCCCCCTGTAACGTGGAGGAACATTGGGACGCTTCATATTTGGGACTTCATGGCAGTTGATGTATCGACATTTGGCTTCAGGAGAAGTCCCTCCCAGAATCAATAAAGCTTCGTGGGGAACCATGAGGCTAGCTGCGCTCTAATGACTGTTCCTAGATCCTGTGTGGGTCCTACAGCTCTGACTACGGTTTATGGATCTTGTGTGGTTCTGACAGCTCTGACTACTATTCTTGGGCCCTATGTGGGTCCGATAGTTCTGTCTTCTTTTCCTGGATCCTGTGTGAGTTTGACAAAATAGCTGGTCCTGGATCCTGTGTGGGTCTGAAAGCTCCGACTACGGTTCCTAGATCCTATGTGGGTCTGACAGTTCTAACTGCTAGTCCAGGATCCTATGTAGTTTTGACAGCTTAGATGATTTATCGGCTATATCTGATCATCTCTCTCTACATATGTTGTATACCTGTGTGAGCTTAGTCAGTGAAATCTGTTTTTTCCTCATGATTGAGATGGGTTACTTGATAACATTGGTATATGTATGGGAATATACCAAAGTAATGGTTATCTGATGATTTCATACCTTGAGGTATATCCTTGTTGTATTTTGTGAGACCTTGAGTGTCTCAGGGTCCCTACTGAGTATCATTATACTCAAACCAGTATTGGCTATGCCCGCACTTCGTTGTTTTAGATGCATAAGATGGACAACACAGATCGTGGCTAAGTGTTCAAAGACTGGACGCTACTTGGAGGTGGACCTCACAACAAGCTAGTACCCTGAGGATACTGACAGACGTGGAGTACTAAGGAGTCTTTTTGTACCTACCCATGATGTAGGATCCATTGTGGACGATCCAGTAGCTTCTTTTCACCTTTCAGTTAATTGTACCTTTTTAGTTAAACTTGTACTTTATAGTTGGGCTTGTATTTTCAACCCCCAATACTTTTTATCACTCTTTTTTTATATTGTTTTACTTAGTGTCTTTCTTCTAACATGTACTATGTTGTGTTTGTTTATAGTTATAAAGGTAGTGACTTCCTAGATTTTGGGAATTACACCTTTGGTGCAAGTCACCAGCCCCATGACTATGGAAGGCATGCTTGGGGTAGTCACGACACGGGTCCTGGGGGACTGGTTTTGAAAAATTGGTAAAAGAGGAGTCGTTTCTACCACATAACATAGGACTCTGATATTTTCCATGAAGCAATGGTGATAAGGGTACTGAGTGTGGTTTTCAGTTTAGGGAGTCCAGTGTTGGTGCGTCGGCCGATGTATCCAAACACCAGGAAACTGATTTCTGATTTCTGACTCAGTGCTTGAAAACACTGATTATGTGTGTGTTTCTTGTTTTTTCTTTGTGATCTCCTTGAGTCAGCTCAGTAGGTATACCTTATTGACTATGCCACACCTGTATCTTTTCAGGATGGCCCCACGAAGACATCCAGCTAGGGTTCCAAGAGTAGTACGAGATGAAATCCCACTGAACGATGAGGCCTCAGTGCAGGGCCCTATCACGACAGAGGCACCAGCGGTACCCCTACCCATTGGGCCACTGATACCCCCAGCTCCAATAGCAGAGAGTGCATACCACTTGAGCGTTTTGCACGAGTTCCAGTGCCAGAGGCCGCCCAGGATCAGGGGAGAGATGGACCCACTAACAGCTGATGATTTGATGGAGGTTGTGGTGAGAGTATTCAGACTAGTAGGGACACCATCCGTCCTTATGGTGATCC
This sequence comes from Viscum album, assembly GCA_963277665.1. Taxonomy (NCBI): domain Eukaryota; kingdom Viridiplantae; phylum Streptophyta; class Magnoliopsida; order Santalales; family Viscaceae; genus Viscum; species Viscum album. Next base: position 1,267,558,065 of record OY728160.1, read on the forward strand.
TTGTCACAAGTCTACTTCTGGTAGAAGCAGGAAGATGGTGGAACCTGTTGCTTTAGCTGCATGATGAGGAGACACTTCTATGGGCAGACTTAGAGATCCTATTTTGGGTGGAGTTTATCCCAGCCACCCTACGTGCGGTGCAGATATAGGAGATACTACCTCTATATCATGATATCATTATGGTGGTATAATACTCATCTAGGTTCACAAACCTCTCTTCCTACTCCAATGATATGGTGTGGGACCCAATATTTAGGGCCCGGACCTTTGAGCAGGGGCTCAGGTGATAGATCAGAGCTATGATGATCTCCCTCAGAATCCCGACGTGGGAGGGGGTGTTAGAGAGATCCCTCCATGTGGAGAGTTTCCATGCTGAGTAGTCACCAATAGCGACACCCATCACTAGTTGACATGCAGTGGAGTCTTCGGCAGCTGGCAGCAAACAGATGTCGTAGAGGACCAAGTGGACCAGACCATCCGGTGGATGACCTCGGGACACGGGTTTAGTATTGTGAGGAACACGAGATAGAGCAAGTCATGTTAGGAACATGAAGTGTTTCACATGCGGGGGGGAGGGTCACATGGCTCATGACTGTTCGACCCGCCATTCAGATGATCAACATACGGCCGAAGGACCTCCCAGGCAGAGACATAGATTCAATCGAGGCTATCCAAAGTGAGCAGGTAGATGTGGCAGAGGAGCTCGTCGAGTAGTGGGTAGTGGGCGAAATTTCGAGGTGTTACCACCACCACCACCTGGAGGTCCACCCCGACCACATGGAGCAGGTGGAAAGGGGAGACCTCAGCTCTTGGAAGGTGATTCTTACGATCACGGTGCTCCAGAAATGATTTGAGGTACGATCTGTGTCTACTAAACCTTGGTTGCAGTTCTTATAGATGCATGTTCCATTAACTCATTTATTTCCACTACCCTCGTTTAGAGCATGGAGATTCTGATGGAGTCGTTGGCTCGATCCATACAGATAGACACTTCTATGGTATCAAACTCGATGATTACGCACTGGAGCCGGTAGTGTGAGCTTTCTCTAGGAGGTGAGATCTTCAACTGGGATCTCCTCATAGTGGCGTTGAGGCCATACGATGTCATCTTATTTATGGACTGGTTATCTATATTACATGCTCAGATCAACTATATTAGGAGCTAAGTGCGATGTGTCTGCACGGATGGGACCAGGTTCACCTTCATCAGTAAGAAGGGAGACTTTTCTGCATAGGACATACTTACGTGAAGTGTGGTGCAACCGATCACTAGTTAGTTGGCCTGCCTCACCGTTAGAGTAGTAGATTTGGAGAGTCCGAGATATCCTGTAGTGGTGGACCAGTATGGGGATGTTTTCTCTAATGATGTTCCAGGACTACCTCCTCAATGATAGGTGGACTTATACATTGACTTGTACCCTGGGACAACACTGATATCTACAACAGCATATTAGATGGCTCCTGCTAAGCATAGTGAGCTACAGGTACAGCTAGAGGACTTACAGGGGAAGGGATTCATCCGGCCCAGTGTTTTTCCCTCTGTAGCCCAAATTTTATTCACCAAGAAGGAGTATGGGAACATGAGGCTTTGTGTCGACTATCGTCTCCTGAACCAGTTGGTCATGGTGAACAAGTACCCCCTTACTAGGATTGGTGAACTCTTTGATCAGCTAAATGGAGCACGATGGTTCTCGACGATAGACCTCAGATCAGGCTACCATCGGTTCAATGTTCGAGACGAGGATGTGCAGTAGATGTCCTTCAGGTGTCGGTACGACCACTACAAGTTCTTGGTTATTCTCTTCGGCATAACAAACGCTCCATCAGTGTTCATGGGACACATGAATAGGATATTCCTTCCAAACTTCGATCAATTTGTCGTAGTCTTCATCAATGACATACTTATCTACTCGACTACTGAGGAGGAGCATGATTACCATTTGCGGGTAGTACTGGACACATTCCGAGAGGACCAGATTTGTAGTATGCTATCGAAGTGCCGGTATTGGATCTGAGAGGTTCATGGTTTGGGACATGTATTCTTAGAGGATGGACTTGTAGTGGAACTAGTGAATATTGATGCGGTACTTTCTTGGGAGCCACCCAGGAGTGCGACGGAGTTGCGGAGTTTCCAAGGTTTTGATGTTTACTACCAGAGGTTTTTCCTAGACTTTTCCAATGTTGTAGCACCACTATCACCATTGATGAAGAAGGGGAAACCATTTGTGTGGTTGGAGAGATACTAGAAGATCTTTCATAAGCTGAGGTAGAGGCTAACTAGTTCCCCCATCTTGAGGCTTCCAGAGGAGGGCGTAGTGTACGTAGTTTACTACGACACATCAGGGACCAGACTCAGGTGTGTCCTGATGCAGGAGTGAGCAGTGACCGCGTATGGTTCATTTCATTTGGGACAGCGTGTGCAGAACTACACTACCCATTTCCTAGAGTTATCAGTAGTGGTCGTCGCCTTGAAGATGTGGCATCAGTATTTGATGGGCGAGCATTTCACAGTCTACTCTGAACACCAAAGTCTTAAGTTTATATTCTCTCAGATGGACCTAAATCAGAGATAGGGGCGATGGCTCGAGTTCCTCCATGAAAATGTATTCATGATTGACTATACTCCAGGGAAGAGGAATTTTCTAGCAGATGCACTCAGTAGGAGGTATGGCAGACAACTGCTAAGAGAGACAACAAAGTAGCTGGTTGATTTACAGATTTCTTATGTGGAACAAGATGGAGAATCTTTACTTCCGTCTCTTATAGTCACTCCTCAACTTCTTCATCGAGTTAGGGAGGCACAACATGGGGACACTGATTGTGACACTCGACGTGCTCATATATCTATAGGATAGGCACCATATAGATTATCTGAATGTGGGGAGCAGGTCATCCTCTTCAGAGGACATACCTTGGCACTAATAGAACTTCAAGAGGAAGTGTTGAGGGAGTTCCAAACTTCCCATCTAGTGGTACATCCAAGAGTGGAGAAGATGTACCAGGACCTTCACTGACAGCATTGGTGGCTAGGTATGAAGAAGGCTGTAGTATATTTTTTCTATCAATGCCTCACTTTTCAGCACGTGAAGGCAGAGCACTAGGTATGAGAAGGATTTCTTCACCATTTAGATGTCCCAGAGTGGATTTGGGATGGGATATCCATGGAATTCCTGACGGGTCTTCCACTTACGTCCAGGGGACATGACTTTTTCTAAGTGATGGTCAAACAACTCAACAAATCGGACCACTTCCTACCGATCAGAGAGTAGGGTTCATTAGAGAGTTTGGGATGCCTCTAAAAATAGGAGATTGTGCGGCTACATGGAGTGCCTTCTTCTATTTTCTCCGATCATGACGCACGGTTTACTTCCCAACTCTGAAAGGGGTTACATGATGATTTCTGGTCGCAGCTTCATCTGAGCACTGCCATCCATCCTTAGATAGATGGTAACACCGAGCGAACCATTTAGACCCTCGAGGACATGTTACTGGCTTGTTTCCTCGACTTCATTCGCAGCTGGGAGGATCAGTTACCTTTTTTGGAGTTTGCATACAGCAAAATCTATCACTCCACCATTGGGATGGAACATTTTTAGTTCTTTTATGTTTGACCATACAGATTTACACTGTGCTGGATAGACCTAAGGGTGTTAGCACTACTGGGGTCAGAGATGGTATGGGATACCACATAGAAGGTGTAGATTATCCAGTTGCAGATGAAGACTGCATAGAGTAGGCAGAATTTTTATGATGACATGAGATGAGACCTATGGTGTTTGAGGATGGTGACCACGTCTTTCTACGGGTCTCAACTCGATGAGTATTGTAGAGATTTGGCCATGTCAGAAAGTTATCTCTGAGATTCATTATACCTTCTAGGTCATTAGCAGAGTTGGTGAGGTGGCCTACCTCTTAGCTCTTCAACCGCAGTTGCACTGGGTGCACAATGTCTTCCACCTATATAAGCTGAGTAGATATGTGAATGACCCTTCTCACATCATTGACCATGGGGAGCTTGACGTCGATGATGGGGTGACTTTTACGGAGGTTCTAGTGGATATTGAGGATTTACAAGAGTGGGTCCTTTGTGGACGGTCGATACCTCTGGTGCACGTACATTGGAGGCACGAGAACCTCCAGGAGAGAACAAGGGAGGGGAGGCTTAGATGCATGCTTAGTACCCCCATTTTTTCTCTTAGTTCGAGATGTATCTTACAGGGAAATAAAGCACTATTTTAGGGAGAATGTAAAGACCTGGAAATTCCATAGAAATTTTTTTGTCAAATACAAGCGAATTTTTTGAGTCCGTGAAAACTGACCATGCATGATTCTGAGGCACATTGTGCCCAAAATAAATTTATGATGTTTTTTTGGGTACATTCTGTAAATGTAAGAGAATAATTTTATAAATTTTGAACTGGTTCTCGGAATTGAAATCTGATGGCACCGTTGAACTTGTAGTGCCGGTAATCACTTAAGGAGACATTCACATCGACAGTAGTGAGTCGAGATTAAAATTTAGATTTTGGGATTTCATGGAATATAATACAATAAAGTGTGAGTCACTTTATTTTATTTTAGCTTCCAGGTGAGTTTTGGGTGGTTAAAACCTCCTCTTGGATGTTGGAGGGGATTCCACCACACCATAACCTCCCATTAGTGGTTATGATGGTAGGGCCAACCTGAACTAAACCTCCCATGTGAGGATAAAAGAGGTGGGGACCACCCGGGATCTTTACCCCCTTGAAACACACCATTAAAATGGAGAAAACTCTCAAGATCCAATTAATATAGGTGACCTATTCAACTCCCCTATTTTTAATTTGTGCAAACCTTTCACATTAATTAATGAGAGGATACCTAATTAATTAGTCATTTTGAATAAATTTTTAATCAAATTAGTAGGAGATTAAAATAGATTATTTTTTTGGCATATTCACTTTTGTGGAGCATGGAAAGAGGAGAACTTGGGAGAAAAGGTGTTCTCTAATGAAGAACACCCCTCCCAATGAATAACGAAGAACGAAGGAAGCCAATACTTCATTGACTTCTTCCTCGAAGCTTCGACCGTTGTGAGGAATCTTCGACGACCAACTTCTACGACTCCGTCAACGAGAAACGATCTATGATAAAAGGTAGGGGTGTGTTTTTATTTGAGGAACATTGATTCTTCCTTCCATGATTTTTTCCCTTGTCCCACTTGCTACCAAAATAACACAAAAGGACCGGGCCAAGAAAACATGGATCGATCCCTCCGTCATTCTTGTGAATAATGGTGTGTTCTTCATGTTCTTCATGGGTGATGAACACCGGATCGTTGATATTCCGTTTTGTGACCCAATGATCCCAAATTGAAGACCCAACATCACAAGGACCTAGCAGAGGTGTTACAACAATAGCTAAAGACGGATCGGACCAGAATGTGAAGGACTTTACCTCAACCGTTCTTCAAACGGGTGAATCAAATCATGTTTTAGGTGCCAATAAAAGAACCAAAAACATAGAAGATGACTAATGGACCTCGGGGTGACCTAGTGACTCAACGTATCATGCCGAACGAACCTTCAGAATGATGAAAGGACTTCACAAGAGGCGCACCGGCCGTATGTTCCGTTTCTAGAAAATTCCAAAATACAAGGCATCCAATTTTGATGAACACACCATGTAGAATCGGAATTTTGTAGCATGAGTTTCAGACAATAGAGAAGTAACACATGGCGTGTGACCCTGGTCACATGACGTGTAATCTCTGCATATAATGGAAGAAGGGGCTTCGCAAGACATGCCATGTATTCTAGGAAATACATGGACATGGGTAGAATTACACAACCAAGAGGAACAACATGTACTCTATACACAGAATGGAGGAAGTGGGTTCATGAGACATGGAATGTATTCTAGGAATTACACATAACGGGCGAGATCACGCGGCCAAGAGGCACAACATGTATTCTCAACACAGAATCACAGAAGTGGATTCGTGAGACTCGGTATGTTTTCTAGGGATACACGGACACTGGGTGGAGTACACAGGCATGTACTCCACCACACAGCCAGGCATGGCCAGTGGCATGGGCTACCCCATGTACAAGTTACAAGGGTTAGTGAACACGGGTTGAGGCCATGTACGAGCATATGGCCAGCGTACATGGAGGTGACCCAAGATTCTTGGACACAGTTTGTAACCATAGTAAAAACTCTGTACATTATTTTCCATATGACTAGCCTAACGACTCGGGCCATTCTACATGGGCAATGCCCGAGGCATGAAGAACATAACAAGTACCTCATTTCTACATGCCATGTACTTTTTTGGAAATGTCTTGTTCATCGTGTCCTCAGTATAATGGACACATTTTGGTTTGTGTTAGCTCCCTATGATGTGGCGGACCATTGGGATACTTATTCTTGGGACTTTATGGAATTTGATGTATCAAAACTCGGCTTGAGGAGCGCACCCTCCCAGAATCAAGCATGCTTCATGTGGAACCCTGAGGCTAGCTATGATTTGATGACTGTTCCTGGATCTTGTGTGGGTCCGATAACTCTGAATACTGTTCCTGGATCCTTTGTGGGTATGATAGCTCGGACTACTTTTCCTAGATCCTGTGTGGGTCCGACAGTCCTGACATCTATTCCTAGATCATGTGTGGGTTCAACAGAAGATATTGTCTGAGATCCTGTGTGGGTCCGACATCTTCAACTACTATTCCTGGATCCTATGTGGGTCTGATAGTTCTAAATGCTGGTCATGGATCCTATGTGGGTCCAACAACTTTGACTACTATTCCTGGATCCTATGTGGGTCTGGCAGCTCTAACTTCTTGTCCTGGATCCTGTGTGGGTCTGACAGCTTAGATGATTTAGTGGATATATTTGATCATCTCTCTCTATATAGGTTGTATACCTCTGTGATCTGAGTCAGTGACTTCTGTGTTTTCCTCATGATTGAGATGGGTTACTTGATAACATAGGTATATGTATGGTAATATACCTAAGTAATGGACATACGTTGATTTCATACCTTGTGGTATATCCTTGTTGGATTTTGTGATACCTTGAGGGTCTCAGGTTCCCTACTAAGTATCGTTATACTCACCCTTACATGGGCTACGCACACACCTCATTGTGTTGGATGCTGACGATAGACAACACTGACTGAGGCTGAGTGTATGAGGACTGGATGGTACCCAGAGGAGGACCTCACGATGAGTCGGTACCTGGAGGAGATTGACGGACATGGAGTGCTGAAGAGGCTTTATGTACCTACCCTTCAAGTAGGATCCATGATAGGTGATCCCTGACATGATTTTCACCTATTATTTTTTGTCCCGTTTCAGTTATAATTCTACTTTACAGTTGGGCTTGTATTTCTGGACCCCTTTACTTTTTTGCACTCTTTTGTTATACATTTTTACTTAGTGTTTTGCTTCTAGCATGTACTCTATTGTGTCTGTTTACAATTATAAAGGCAATGCCTTCCCAGATTTAGGGAATTACGCCATTGGTACTAGTTTCTAGCCCTTGGAATATGGAAGGCGGGCTTGTGGTAGTCACGAAATAGGACCTGGGGGAAAGGTCATGACAATCAATGAGGAAAAAATGAAGATATAAAGATGTAAAATAAGGTAGTAAGTATTCCCAGGTTTATCCCTAATCTTAATGGAATGAATAGTTTCTATAACCAAGTATTTTTTCATTAAATACCATATTTGAAGAAATATTTTTTAGGGGAAGATCACAGTTCTTCATTCTATACACATCATGAAAGTTAAAAGATCTAAATATTTAATTCTTGTGGGATAAAATGAAGAGGTATATTGAATAAATTGTATCTTGATTCTTGTTATATCAGTATGTTAAGGATGACAAACAAAATTATATGGATATATTACAATGATTACACATACTATAATGGAAATGGGAAAACGTCACCATGAATTTTTTCATCTGCATCACCAAAACACCGAATGAAGTTATTCTAATTGGGTTCTAGTCAATATTCATAAAAACATATCATGAATTTTAACTGTTATGGAATATTACTCTCTATATCAGTTTTACTGGATATAAATTACAGAAGTTGTAATGTTGTTTGGAGGACCAAATTATATTTTTTTATTAGGTTATGAGGATTAAATCCACATTCTGGTGAAGTCTTCTGTAGGTCCTGAATATGGAGATACATTTCAGCACTACGTATCATCCTTTGATAGATGGTAGTTTGAGAGAAAATGTAAACCCTATAGTATACTCCTTGTTCTTGTTTAATGGATTTCAAATCTAAATGGGATCAAAACCATCATCTAGTCAGGTTTTTTTAGAACAATAGCTTTCACATGATCATTGTGACAAATCCTTATGAATTTTCCATTGAATGATGTTTATAACTATAATTTTCTTGGATTATGTTGGAGAAATGATGCTATTGTGGCCTTATCTACTAGAGGAAATGACCAAGAATGTCATATCCCTTCAACAACACATCCAGGTAGATCATATTCAATAGAAATGGTATTTTAAGAATCACTAATGTCATATAGTGATTGTCATTGGAGAGATATTGTTTCTGGTAAGTTCTTTTTAGAATGAGGTATTGAGATCTATAAATAGAGTAAATCTAATTCCTAGGGAAATAATATTTTTTTGGATTCTTGACTAATTAGTAATTGTTTCTTATAGCATGGAACTCCCACTGCACCTCTCACTACTCCATAAATCTATGAATATCTCATAAGATAGTATATACCTGATCCTTCACACATAATAAACTCAAATTTTGTACCATTAGACCTTGATCATTACTGTGAAGAAAAAGCATCATTGATTCATGATAAAAGAGAGAAGGTTCAATTAAATAAGGCCACTCACCTGATCAATGTTTTATGGAGTGAAACAAATTGATGCAGATATACAGAATCCTTAGGATAGGATGAAGAAGAATTATCCATAGTTCTTTATGCCATAATGATGAAAGATCAAGGAAAAATTTATATTATGGCAGTGGACTATAATAACATGAGAGATTACAAAATATTTTTTTAAATATATTTAATATTTTGATTGCTTTTTTTAAACGCAACAACGAGTTTTAATTAACCATTATATACCAATAATATTATTATTAAAATGGGAATGTTGTATCATATTCATTAATTTTATTAGTGTTAATAGGAGAAAACAAAATTTAAATATTATTCATAATGTTTTCATAAAAATAGAATATATTTTATATTAAATTATAAATATGTTTTATAAGTTTTTTTTCAAAAAAAATGTAATTAATACATTTTATGAGAAATTAATATAATTAACTTCTACAATTTTTTTAAATTTTTTTTGAAAAAATTAATTTAATTTTTAATATACAAAATATCAATACTATCTTAGAGTGAAATTATTTGAATTTTATAAAGAGATTAAATTTTTAATGAATTGAAAAAATAGATTTTATTAGAATCTTCTTTTTCATTTATAATAATTAAAAAGTAATATTATATTTTAAAATTATTTACATGTATAATTAATTCAATTATATTATAATTAATCCAATTAAGTTCATTGGAATGAAATTTATATTGATTTTTTTATATTTCGTCTTTTTTATACTATTGTAATATTTTCCTCTTGGGAGATTGTTTTTTGTCGCTTCTGTAGGCCTAATATTTAATTAAATTATATTTTTATATGATTTGAATATGATCAAATATATTTCTTATTGGGAATAAAAATAAAAAATATTAAATAATAATTTTAACTTAATTTTTTTCATAATTAATAGTTAAAATAGTAGAAGTTAACAACCTTGGTTGAGGTTAAAACGAGTTTACTAGTGGTTATACTGAAAAGATATCAGTATTTTTTCCAATAAAAATAATCTAAATCCTATTTTTGTCTATATTTAACCCTTATAATATCTTATTTTATAAAATATGGTCATACAAAATCATTTTTCCTTTGAATGTATTAATCATTTTTAATTATTTTGGGAAATTTTAATGTAGTTTCCAAGTAGGTTCTTTAGACCACTAATAAATGTTCTTACGCTCTAATATCCTATTCAAAACACAAAAAAAGTTTTGTTTTGAATAAAAATACCCAAAATAATTTCATTACATAACTACCTATTTAATACATGCCTCAGTATTATTATGAAATTCTCCAAATAAGGTTTTAGGTATAAACTGAAAGAGGCTCTTCATAGACGAGGTATAACTCTTACCCATGCATCATTGTATTATTTCTTCTTTCACATACATAATATATCAGTAAACCATGATTATATAATAACATCATAATATAAAATATATCTATATTTTATTAGGTTAATGTAATATCTATTATCTATCACCTCTTCTATTAAATGTGAATAGAGACCATCGATCGTGTGTACGACAGACTACCGCCTCACAAATTGATGTATTTTATTTTTATTAACCACCACTCTGAGATGAATATTATTATGGATTTACCATTTATATATTTATTATTTATGTATAAATTATACTTCTTGAATTATGATACACATCTACCTTCTTACCTTCCAATCCATTGAAGAATGATAATGTTGCTCGTGCGTACATGTGAACTGCTGCCCCTACAAAGTGATGTGATATGTTTTTAATTTTATAATTAAAGATATTTTTAAAAAATGATAGATAAAATAAATATATATTATATCTAGGATATTTAAATTATTATTTAATGGTGAATCATCATTTACCATTCTCTCTTTACATAATTATATAAAATGGTAACAGTGTTCATGGGTACGTATGGATTAACATCTCCATTAATATAATAATATATTTTCTATCTATAATTTTATGGATGACTATAAATATATACATAATGAATTTATATTAAATTTATATAGTTATTATAATTGTGAATATGATGGGACCACGGTAATATTACAAGGGAAAAACTACCAAACCAAAAATCAAATGAAAATCGAAGCAGTTATTACCCGAAACAGGATTTTAACGAGTAATTTCAAATAAGAAAGTAAAAAATGAAATATTCATATAAAATATGGTTATATATATATATTAATATGGCTATATAATATATTTATAATAATACAATTTTTATTATACTGTGTATTATAATGTTATCAATGTAATTTGACACTTATGGTAGGGAAATTTCATCTCAATTTGTCTTCTTTGGGATATATGTTATGTTATATACCTATATTATTATATGAGGTGTTTAAACTGAATAATTTGCACTTTATATAATTAATTTATTTATTTTCATGATATTTAATGTTTCATATAAATTTATTCATTCACGGGGAATATGATTCAAAAGTTACCAAAGCAGGTAAGGAAAATTTTGTGTTTTTTATTTAAATTTTGCGATACAAACACCATATTCTGCAATCATTTATTTTTTGGGATGTATATACTTAGAAATTGACATTTTATATCATGAATATATTTATTTTAATCGTACTAAATGTTCAATTTTAATTTTTTATTTAATTGATCTTAATGTTCAAAAGTTTCCAATGTGTTAAGGTAATTCTATCTCACATTTATTTTCGTGGGACACATGCTTTATAAACCACTAGGTTATTTTTTGTGCTCTATATATATAATTTAAATGAATTTATTTTATTATTATTACCCTAAAAATTAATGGTTATAAACATCCCTCAATTTTTATATATTTTATGGTGATTGTGATTAAAAAGTAACTAATAAGGTAAATATTTTTTGAAATTATATCATTATTTATCAAGAATATTTACGATGAAGTTTCTGATAATGAAATATTATGATCTACCTATCAATAAAAACTTATAATTCCTTATCCTATGTTTATTTTTGGAGAATAAATTATTTCCTATAAATTTCCTATCATCAAGGATTAAATAGACAAAAATATGGTTTATTTAGTAAAATAGAATTTTATTTCTATCATTAGTTAAAAATTAATTTTTCTTTAATTTCAATGATTTCTAAAAAAAATTCATAATTATTTTTACAATAATAAAATAATTTTTTGAATAATTTTTTAATAATTTTTAGTTATAAATAATATTTTAATAGAAAACATCATATCATTTTCTGAAAAAATAACTTCCAAAATATTATTGAAAATTTGGAAGGATTCTTCCATTTAACGTGTACCACATGAAATGAATTTCAAACCATCATAAAAAACAAATTATATATTTTTTCCCTTTCATGTTATCATGGTTATTCTCAAATATTATTTTTCTCATATTTTTTGGGTAATTTTTATTTTTTAAATAGATTATTTCAAATGGAAATTTTATTTTCTACAAGTAGGTTTTAATGGTACTTTTAAGTAATTTATATTTATCAATTAAAAAATCCTTTGGCGATGATTTTGTTTTATTAGGGATATGGTACAATGATACTATCCTTATAATTTCATTAGGTGGTTACTATGTATGATTATGATGAGCATATTTTTATGAAATCTATTCCCTTTCTATGAATGTAATTTGATGAATTAATGAATGTTTTAGGATAAACATTTCTCTGAATGGGTTTTTAATTTTTTAACTGATTATGAAACCTAATTCATTTTCATGAGTTATGATATGATGATTATTTTATGATATCAAAGATTTTTTTTGGATTATTTAATGTTTGAGACCTATATCTCCCACCAATGCATTTAGTAATGATTTATATCTCATGATATAATTTTGAGCAAAAGGTTATGTGCTTGATCACATAGAGGAAAAAGAGTTATTTTCTTGATCAAATATGGGAAAAATTCATTTATCTAAATTCACTATGGGAGACATGTTTTAATTCGTGATCTGTTATGTTATGGGAAAGTGGTCGGGATGATTTATCCAATATGATTTGATGTCCCCGACAATTATCCTTAACATATAAAAAATTTCTATACATATGATGGTGACACACTTATATTAAGTGAAAATATGGTTCATGATTTTTATAGGAATATTTATAAGTCTTATGATGCATTACTTGTAAATGATAATGTTTTATTCCCTGAAAGATGTTTATGATATTTAAAAGATTAGGTATGAAAATTTTGTGTTATGTTTCTGATATCATACCCTTATTCTTATGTTTTTCCTTCTTATGATCAATAATTAATATCTCTCATATTTACCCATTCTGAGTATTTAATCTCACCCTTTCTTCTGTTTCATTTCCATATGTTATGATGAATTGTTTACGATTCGTATGGATATTAATTGTACTAAATGGGATGATCTATATAACATATTTTGAATATATTTTATAAAATATGAATATTTTGAATGTCATATCTAATGTCATTAATCCTTTATGGTACATAGGATTGTATTTATTTAATTTATAGATAATTCATATAAAAATACTAATTATTTACGTATGAAAATACTAGGACTCAATATTTTTTTAAATAATTATTGATATTCCCTAGTACTCATGATTATTATACATAAATTCCACACATGGAAAAAAATTCCTATATTTTATAAAATTTTCTTAGAAATTTTATATCTGAAATGGGCCCCTTTATGGGAATTGGGATCTAGATAAAGTCCTCTGGGATAGGTGAGGTGGGTATGAACCTATCCAACCATTCTCAATTTGGGTAACCTGGTTGGGAGTTTGACCACATGCTATATTCATGCCATAAAAGGGTGATCATGATCCCTCCAAGGGGCACTACCTCAGTTGAACAACACATGAAAAAACATTTTTTGACAAAAAACTGTCTACATGGGCATTTTCACAGTATACCGACTTCTCAAATCAATGGGGGGAAATATTTAAATACTCACACTAAAATTAAATTATCTAGTTTTTTATATACTGAAATATTTTTTACATTATTATCCATCCCTAAAACCCACCCCTATATAATATTAAACCCATTATGTACCAATTCATCCATGGTTAGTATTTATCAATTTTAATATATATATATATATATATATTTCTTTTAATATAAAATAATAATAATTATATGAACATTATAATTATTAAATATTTAAAAGTCAATAATGTAGACATCCAAACTATAATGAAAATGATGATTGATGAATTATAATCATAATGACTAAATTCAAGAAAATTTAATTGAAACTAAAAATTTAATAATTTCATGTTCACTCTAATTACATTAAAGGAATCGAACATGAAGAAAATGTAATAAAGTAAATAAAAATTTATTTTTTAACCCTAAATAAATAAAAACTTATATGATTAAACATAAAAACACAAGATTTATTCCAATGATCTCTTGAAATTCATTTTATGAATGAAAATGAAATCAAAATGGGCACTTTGTAAAAGACCATGTTTTAGTAATATTTTCAAATCTTTTGACCATTTAATATCAAAGATACTAAAAAGGATTCTATCTAAATCCCATACACGTGTACCACATCTCAAAAAATTTCATCATTAAACTTCTTGGGGAAATGAAGTCAAATAAATGTCCTTATGAAACTAGTCCAATTCTCATAATAAGACACAATCAATCCATGAAAATGTTTTTATCCATTCATGAACAGTCTCATTCTAGATTATTTAGATAATGGATAAGCGGATATAATATAATTTAATTCAAAAAATAGAACCCATGATATTCATGTATATAAATAGCCTTAAATAGGTGGGTATAGCATTCCAAAATTTCACTAAATCCCTTGGATAAATAAAACCACATAATCCAGTCCAAGAAAACATTAATAACATAGTAATGATATTATTATTTTCAAAAGTATTTCACCACTCATAGGTAAAATAATTGAATTCTATGTGACAATCTATTATCCATCAACTGTACATGTACCTAAAATAATTATTTAACAAACGTTTAATGATTAACATTCATTGAAAAATAATACATTCTCATATATGATTATTTACAATTCAATAAAATCAGAATAAATTGAAACATAATTCCAACTCTAATTATTCTAAAATGGAGTTATAATTAGAATTAACTTACTAGGAACCATTCACTTGATCATCGTCTGTTACTCAAACATTGGGACACTTTCATCTTGAAATCCTATTCATTTAAATAGGTTTAACATGTGAATACATATTTTTTTTGGACCTGTATGTCTTCATATCAACTACAGTATGCACAACACATAGATCAAGATCAATATATAGTAACACATCGTAACCACTAAATATATGAGTATAAGTCATTGATATTACTACCTAATATAAATTATTTCAATATAATATAGTGCTTTTGTCTATATATCTCATTAGGCTGGTTGTATCACATGTGTCATCAACCTATATTCTCAATATATAATTCTTTTATTATCCAAAAAATGAACTCATTGATGAATTGGTGTAGTTGTGAACCTAATAATATAGTTATATTTATATCAAAGGTTTGTAGATATCATAATATATTTACCCAGAAGTGAAAATTCCATTCTATACATATTCATTAATTCCATAAAATTCATGACAACCCCAAAATATCCTACCTCACTGTGAGAATATTCCATCATGGTTTTCATCAATATATCAAAGTACACAAAATATGGTATGAATAAAGAATTATTGAAGGTATAAGTAAAAATATAAACATTCATATATAAAAATATTTGATGACACATAAAAAATTTGTAATTCTAATAGGTGGTCCACTTCTCATAACTTCCACTTTTAGAGTTTAGAGAGTGTGAAATTCATGAGAAGAAATGTTTATGTATTATAACCCTCCAAACCCGAATGTCATTTATCATTTATTACCATTCAGGAAATTACATTTCAATATAGAAAATATATTTATGAAAATGATTATATAAATTCATGTTACTCATCATAATTGATAACTTCTATGAAATTATGATGTGACATATACAATATGGAGTTTATCTTATAAAATGAATCCTAGAAGACAAATTATAATTTGATAAAAAATTTATTTATATTAAGCAACATGAATATAAAATTAATTTAATGTAAAAACATATATTGGTTTTATGGATGAAAATCCATTATCATATTTCATGGAGTAGAAAATCAATCAATACCAGGATAACTATATCGAATTATAGTTAGAACTTCATAACATTTCATAAGAAAGTAGAACTTGATAGATTCATAGAAAACATATGAACAAGAATATTAGTGTAAAATTTGATAAAAAAAATATTTTTCCAGTAGATAATTTATATCTAGTATCACAATGAGAAGAAATTAATATATGATACAAATTTATTATAGACATGATTTTACAAATGTATAATAATTTAGTACGTTTCATCTTCTAAGTAATATCAATAATTAAATTAGTAATGAACTATTCTAATATTAAATATACAAAAAGTAATAGTATTATCATTATTTTAATGTTATTTAACTATGATGTTTTTCTAGATTCACGTTTTTTGAAAAGGGAACAAAAGATAAATACTCAGTGATATCACTGTTGGAGATATTTTTTAAAAATAGCGAGGTTCTAGTAAACATATTTACCACAAATCCATAATTCAAGAAAAACCATTTACATGAATATAAATAAGGATTCTATATTTAATAATTTTTTTCTCATTGGGTACATGAATATAATGTGATTACTAATAAACTAAAAGTCATTATCAATTTCCTATATTCTATGTGGTAGTATGTTAGAGTTAGTTAAACAAAACCAACTACTATGTAATTTATATTTATTTTATATTCATATACATTAATATTAACAAATATCTTATCACATAACGAGTATTTTTTTACATTAATTTAAGGTGGCAATTTCCATTGAATATATATTTCATCAAAAGGCCCTAGTAGTTCCCTAGGATGGTGAGATAATTGAAGTACCTTGATAATATTCTAGAATATGATTCCAATGGTTGTATGACATCATAAGATGAGATAGAAATAATACATACTATTAGGTTCTAGATACACATAAGAGGATGAGCCTTCATCTAATGATGTTATCATCCAATATGGGAGATTATGATGAAAAATATTATAGATGAAAACACTCATATTTACATGTAATTGGATATTCCATTTTATGAACACTTTTAATGATCCTTATATTTTAGTGTTTTTATTAATACATATCACGACTCTCAAACTTTGATGTACTTGATAAAACAAGGATTCAATCTGTTTGTTGTGAATTAGGATATTTTTGGGGTTCCCCAAGTGATATTTTATTAATAAATATATTGAGAATGTATTTTTCCCTTCCCTATTTATAGATATTGATATCTCATCCCATTGATTGGAATTAAAATATTGAAATAAATTTCATGGAAATAGTGTATCGATGTGTATATTTCAAATAGTATCTAAAATAAATATATAGAATATATATTAATGGTCATAGGTGGACTTCCTGAGTTGTAGTGTCACCCAATAATATTTCATCAGTTGAAGGTTTACAACATTACAGCACCCTTTGGGTGAGAGGGTTTATGGGGCATGATTTTATCATAGTGCAAGGGTTGAGACCATAGTGCATAATGGAAACCATGACACATGAAATATGACCATCGTAAAAGGAAAGAAAAGTATCATGAATTGAGGTGGGGAACCATGGTGTGGGGATTAGTTTGGTGGTTCCCACGGTGTAATTGTGTCATGGGACACTAGAGATGTAGTTTAGAATAAGGAAACCACAATTTTGGAAGGCAGGAAATGTTATAAGACGTAGGTTCAATTACTATAGAATTTTGGTTTTGATTATTTTCATCATGATGTGGTTCTATAGGCCAAGATATGGAGGCGGGGGGTAACCAATTTAATTCAATGGACTTTGAACTACTTTTCCTTTTTATCATTTATGGTATAGACACACTTTTCATGTAAGGAGTCTCTCAAAACCTATAAAAATTGTATTTTTCAATAAAATGAAATAAAATTTAAATTTTTATGAATCAAATAGGTTGATATCATAGGTACACAACCTTCTTGATCAGATATCGAGTGTAAGAGATAATATTGCATTGTAAGTGTTTTCATGTGCTAATCATCATTGCAAGAATAAATTTTTCCAAAATGAAAATATTTATTTGTTTCTTGATCATATTATTGGACTTTGTTAAGCACATCCAATTATACTGTGGAAAAGAACAATATGGTCACACACATAGTGTTTTCATATATCTAAGTTAAATTTTATTTAAATTTAGTTTTTTAAATATTTTCTATTCTCAAGAGAGTGGAAAAATAATTATTCTAGAGTTATTGGTCATAAATACCTTGGTGTACAAGATATTTTATAAAATTGATAAAGAAAATGATAAATTAAATATTATATAAATGGTTATTAATTTATTTACTGATATTTATATTATCTGTGATTCATGGGAGGATCCAATAAATAATAAAAATAATAGTGTTGGGGTTCACTATGGATAAATGGATTATTTAAGGGTCCATGTGGAATTACTAATTTTTTAATTTATATATCTATATACACCCAATTGTATCATTTATGTAGGAAGTGTAATAATCATTAGGTTATTCAAATTATTTATTATCCCTAGATAATCATTTCTATGATGAACATCTTTAGGGTTCCTCTCAATATTGATATAATTAATTCTTATACTCCTATTCTATCAAAAATTAGAGAATAATAATGAATACTTCATGCTAAATGTACTATGGTAGGATCATATGAGAGCTATGGAACATGATTGGAACCATTTAGATAGTACCCAAAGAAACATTGGCAATTCATTGATATCCAAGATCATGCATGGAACAACACTAGAGGGATTCTACATTTGATTTTCTCAACATAATGATAGAATAGCCTCAATGTATAAGTGATTGATCAACATATAAATTGAAGAACATATTCAAGGACATTCTAATTTATTATAATTAAATTAATTATAAATTTAACATGGTTCATACTAAATAAATTTTTTTTAATTATTTAATTATGGTTCTTTAAATATAATAATAAAACATGTATTTCTTAAAAATGTTCTTATGATTTATTCATTTGATTCAATGAAACCCAATTATTAATAATTTAACCAATAGAAATTCACTATTCCCATAACAATTAGATATTTTGTTATAGTAATATTGAAATTTGTCAAATGGATAATCTGGTGTTTCATCAAAGTTGAACCACATTGATCTCAATTTTCATTTCAACCAAATGTTTTTTGACGACAGAGGCATAGAATTTTATATTATTCATGAAAGTTAGAATATGGATGAAATTGTTTAAAATATATTTGCTAAAAAATAATAATAAATCATTATGCCTCAAATGGAAATTTAGTGATCTCAACATGAAATAGAGAAACATAGTGCTGTTTTGGATTATGATGTGATCAAAATTTTCTTAAGTGTTGATGGATACATTGAGTCATTGAAAGTAGTATTCAAGTTGGATATTTGTAGGAATGTTCGTATGCTCTTTAAATGATTTTATTATTCCAAAATGGGTGATTTAAAAAAATGAGATGTAGATCTTGGGATGTCTTGTGGATGTGGAAGGCCACTGGATGTAGGAAAAATATAATTAAAAATGTTCCATTACCTAGTGGTGAGATTCCTTTTCTGTATGATGGTAGTGCAGAAGTAGGATTTATGTATGATAAATTATATTGATGCATCTGAGTAACCAAATGTTTCTGTCACGAACCAGGCTAGGTCAGCATCCGACCCGACACCCGACCTAGTCAGCGACATGGCCTGAAGGGCGTTCCCGATCCCTACGGGCTGACAACGAGTGCCGTGCATCAAAACAAACCAGTTTGGAACGGTTTGGCCCATGAAAAAGATAAATAAACATAAACTGAGCAAGAAGATAAATAAAGGAAAATAAACTAAACAACATGGCAGCAAAAAAAGGAATAAGAAAAGCAATGTGGCATACCTCAGGTGACCCCGTGGATCACCACGGTACATAAACCACACTTGCTCCAAAAAGTGATCCAAGACTGAAAACTGCAACTGAAAAGTTAAGTAGGCATGAGCACCGAGATGATTAGTAGGAATGCCAAAAAGTAACCATGTCTCATGCCCCTGCCTTTAGTAAGAAATCCAATCATGCCAGTTTGAAAAATAAGATATTATAAAATAGTGTTTTACTTCCTTTCAAACTTAAGTAACAAGTTTGCATTATCATGTAAAGCATTTCACTCCCACTATATTTTCCAAATAGGTTTCAAGCATGCATTAATGTTTCCAATGAAAATAAACCAGTTTGGATTAATATATGGTTTTCACAAAAAGACATCAAATATGAATCAACTAAAAATAAAGTTACATCGCTAGTAGCATGTCACAAATGAGCACCATGTATAAACCGTATAGGCAGCTAGAACAAGTGGGAACCTAGATACCTCGTACCTCGGTGAAACATGTCTTAGAAGACCATGACCCTCAGAAAATGTGGCATAGAAGACCACGGCCCTCATAATTCATATGATTAGTTAGTGTTGTTGTGTCAATCCTGCTAGAAGAACCGGGACAAACCCATGCCATGTCATCTAGCGTACCAGTCCTGGTCACCCACCTAGATACCCAGGTTTCCCATTGTGCTCTATTTCAAGTATTGGTGAGTTTTATTTATCAAGCAAACATATATATACATAACACTTTCTTTTTCTAAAACTCATTCATCATCTCACAACTTTTCTCCCTCCTTGAGCGCATTCCCCCTCTTTCACGTCACACAATGCATGAACTTTAACTTTAGGCACATAATAACACTTCCAACATACAAATCATTTTCTAAAACGAAGTGGGGCGTGCCTCAAGAGAGGTTTTTCTTTTTCATAAAACGTTCTTAAGGTTCCAAACAGGCTTTATTACATAAAAAGAATTCTTTTTAAAATTAACCAGCCGAAAGGACAAACACCTTCGGAAATACACCTTACCAATTCAAAACCACTTAAGAAATCAATTTTCAAGAAAAGTCACTTAAGACCAACGGTGTTTGGGATACATTTCAATTTTGCAATACAAAGGCATAATTTTTTCTAGAAACAACAATAAGATTCAATAGCATATGTATATAGCATAGTTTAAAACACATTTTTAAAATAATCAAGCAATTATGAATTTAAAATTAAAACCATAGGCATAGGGGACCTACCTCAAACATGTCGTTATTTGTCGACGACCACTTGAACCCACGTTTGACGCATAAACGCAAATGCATTTATACATATATATATATATACACCCCTAGGTACATTGCACATATTCCTCGTTCCATGAGAGAATATGTACAAAGAGGGAACATATATATATATATGTCTTACCCTATGCATGTACATGTAGGATACCCCAAACCCGTGGCCCCAAACCATCATAGCGAGGCCCTACACACTACACAAATAATATAATAAAACCATTAAACACTTAAAAATCCATAAAGTGTTTCAAAATAACACATCAAGAGTTTGCACCAACGACGCGCCACTTACATAACTCATAAAACTCATTGAAAATATTAAAAGAAAATCACAAAATCAATTTAACCATTTCCAATGGCCATTTCAAATCATCACATAAACTAGATCCAATTCCAAAACATGCATTCCATTGTTTAAACCATTTCCAAAACAAGTTTTTTACTATTCAAACAATTTAAATAAACCATTACACAATTTATAAAACAACAGAAGGAAACACCCCACTACCTCACACCAAGAAAATACCCAAAATCGCCTTTTTAGAAACAAATGCACAATAAAAACAATATCCAAACATGTTTCGTTAAAGAACTCCATTTAATAAATCATTAGCAAAATTATTAAAAACACTTCAAAATAACACATCAAAGACTCATGCCAATGACACACTCAACTTCAAATTGGGAAGCCACTTTGAAACCAAATTTACAACAAATAGACATTAAAACATACCTTACATAAATTAATAGAATTTACAATACATGTTGAGGGATGCACAACAAGACACACGCACAAACCCCAATTCCATTTTGAAAAATGACGCATAATAAAAACCTTTGAAAACTCCATCTACATCACCCACACAATTCAAATAACCAACTGCATAATTAAAATGACCATTTTCAAAATTAAACAAACCGTTGGGAAATTTATTAAACAGTTTTCAAAATGCATCGAATGACTCAAAATGACAAAGATGCAATAAAAAAATTATTTTATGACTACACGCACATAGATGCTACACTAAAACATCAAATTCACCCTCTCCACATACTAAAAAATTAACTGAAAAATTTATAAAGCACTATTTAAATAGTTCAACATGGGTTTTCATAGAAACAAAACATTCATATTGAATAAACACACTACGAAACACATAGAAATCATATTAAACGTTACTTGAAACTATATTCGCACCAAGAAAACTAATCAATGAGTATACTAAATTAATTAAATAAGAAAATAAATTTGTCAAACAACACATATATATGGAGACACATATCTTCGGTATCGAAACATTGCAAACGTGGTGTGCAAACTCCGCTGCATGACAACCACACCTCAAACAACGCAATTAATCCATAAAAACAAGAAATAAGATTAATGACATAACAACTGAACCAAACGCCATACCAAAACCCAAATTGTAACTTAATAAAATTTAAATAACTATCAACCAAGGTATAGCACACTTACGATAAGGGGTATGAGAAGATGTTTGTGCAAGAGATAGGGTGTCGAAAGGAGTCGCGCCGACTAGACCTGTCAGAATAAGATGGGGAGGTGCGGCCCGGGTTTTCCGGCAAAGAGGAGGGTGTGTGAGTCCCGCTGGCTGTGAGGGAGGTGCGTACGAGTCTTATGACCAGAGGGAAAGGCATTGCACGGTGGTCCGAGTCGTCAAGGTGTGGCGATGGGAGGTCGGCGAGTCGGGCGTGATGAGGGGAGGACGCTGCCGGAGCGCAAGGGGGGGGGGGGGGGGGGGCTGGCCGGGAGGCTGTGACACACACGGAGCCAGGGGGAGCTGGCCGGGAGGCCGCACCACACACAGAGCCTGGGGAAGCTAGTCGGGAGGTTGCGCCGCACACGAAGCCATGGGGAGATGGTCAGGATCTCACGCCGCACAGTGGTGTCCCGCCAGAGGAGGCATGCGCTGGAGGAAGGCTTGGGGAGGGGCGAGCGGCCATTAGGGTTAGGGTGTTCGCCAAATGTTTCGGCTGGTGGGCGCGGTGTGCTATGCACGACGCATAGGGAGGAAGATCATTAAGGAGAAAAAAACAAGAAAATAAAGGGGAAAAAAGAAAGGAAAGAAAAAAGATAAAAAATATAATAAATGAAAAAACAATAAAACCAATAAAACATTAACAAATAATAATAATAATAAACTTAATAAGGATTTTAATAAATTCCAATAATAATAATAATAACATAATAATAATAATTATAAACTAAACAATAATATTATTATTATTTGTAATCATAATTAAAATTATAATAAATTTAATATGATATTAATAAACTTAATATACTTAACAAAATTAATGGATAGTTAATAATAATAACTTAATTATAATTAATCTATATTAATAAACTTGGTGAGGATAATAATAATATTAATAATAATAATTACCATAATTATAATTATTAAAATACATAATTAAACCCATTTTATTTATCAATCTTGAACATGAGGCAGGATGCACGGTGATCAGGGCAAAGCCGCATAGCTTTGAAAACACCCTGCCCATACACCAGATGTTGTCAAGGGAAAAGAACTCATTCTTCTACAAAATGCAAAAAAAATTAAAACAGGCTTGATCCACATCTCGATAGAAAATTTCAAAGTCTGATAAAATAATAAAATAATATTAATCCAAAAGTGTGGGTGTGACAATTCTCCCCACCACAAAAACATTCTGCCCCCAGAAAGTCGCCCAGTCGAACGATGAATCAAACTCGAGTTAGAAACAGGAGTAGACCCACAAAAACACGAACTCGGTGTGAATTTTCACTCCACCAGTCACACCTGACCAACTCTGAGGGAAACTGAAAAGAGAAGAACCATCAGGAAATGAGGAGGGTTCTCCCCACCACAAGAACCCGACTAGCACAACCAACATTGAGACTCTCAGCATGAGTTATCTCTGGAACTGCTAACTTGATCCAAGAGGAAACCGTCACACAGACCATTCCTCGAATAAGGCACGAAAAGATTCATGGTGGGTCTCCCCACCATTTAAGAACCACCAGCTTAGACCAACCAGTATAGACCGACACTAGAACTTCCAACCCAAACCAGAAACCACTGACACATGAGAGAACCCACAGAATAATTCTACCAGACAACAGACTTAACCATGCCTCATCATTTCCACAAGAGATGAGAATCTCCAAAACGAGCATGTACGAAAACAAAAGAGATCACATTTGAGGAGGCGCAACTACCGGAATAACAAATAGACGATATCACCACGCCTTCTTACAACCACAGTGGAGTGATCTATGAAAAAAAGACTACAATGAGGAAAAGAGACCTTTATGCATCTTACAGAAAAATTGAACCTTCAAAGATGGGAGAGATACAACAGGGAAATTCAGACCATCCCCATTTCATCATTGGAGACAAAAATTAAACCAAGGTGCCCCACACCCAATGATTCCTGACGGTGTGAAGAGCTTCATTCCGAGACCTGTGGATGGAGCTCCGATGTCTTGAAGCATCTGCTACCCCATAGTCAGGAGCTGACATCCTTCGCTTGAGACTCCTCCTGATGACGCCGCTAGCGGAACCTCTCTAGTTTCCCTAAATGGCCACACTCACTGCAGTCCTTCGGAGGATAATGACAAGGCGACTTAAAGTACACAAAACGAGCACACTAGAAGCAAACAAGGGGGTGTCCCAACTAATATAAGATGGAATTGACAGGGAGACATGTCTGAGATATGTTCCTTCAATTCGTTCTCGTCACCGGAAAAGAAAGGTGCACCTTCAAACGGACCCGAACCAACACGAACTCACATAGATTTGGGAGTTTCCAATACCCTAAAAACACCAACGATTTCACCAAGCCAGTCTGCTACCTTCGATAGATCATGATCGCCACAGAAGCTGGAAAATAATGAGAAAGAATTCAATTCCACAACTCCACTAAGAGTCTCGGTAGAACCAACAACTATAAGAGGCTCACTAGATACTTCTGGGAATTTTCTGGGTAGCATACTAAAAAACTAGAGGCACAAATCCGAATCAAAACTGATCATAAATCAAAATTCCACACCTCAATCACAAACAAATGCTCAAACTCAAATCACTATTCCAACCACATTTAAATATGTCAAAACCAAGAACCCATGAAAAAGAATACCCAAAACTAAAAGTGAACGCTAAAACATTTCTCACTCACTTTTCTAAACATTTAAAAAACCCTTTTTGAAAACCATCTTTCAGCAAACAAAACAACTTAAATATCCACCATCGGTATCCAATGAATCCTCAGACATACATATCATTGTGCTAGCTCAAGCACCCATCCACTCACATCACCAATTTCCCCACTTGCCACATGCGTACCTCAATGTATGTTATCACTCAGAGGAATACCAAAGGTCAATTAAATACACTTATCATTTCCAAAACAGACGATTAAGCACAAAGCAAAAATTCCCAACCAATTTTGTGAAAGTCACTTATCGTTAAAGAAACACATTTCCAAATTCCAAAATGTCTTTCATTTCAAAACCATTTTACACTCCAACAACCACATTCCCTTTTTAAAACACCTTCACAAAAATCCATTTTCATTTTTGAGATCTACACACACCAACCAAAATGAATGTCAAACATAACTCACATCAAAATTTCCAGGAACAAGGAACTAGTGGCTATGCCAACCCGGTAGCATGGCTTAGCAGACCATGCTCCGAGTGAGAATTAACCATAGGAAGTATATTGAATGGTGCACTCGGGATGTACATGGGTCACTACTCCATGCAGGCTCGTCACGTAACACCAGATCACTTCCCTTTTCATCCCTCACCCACACAGACCTGGCCAAAATAAAAACTAAAATCCCTTACTACCCCTGGTAACTCGAGTCTTGGGATGGGAAAGGGTTCATGAAATCCTTCCCGGACCTACCTATCATGTTCCGACACACATAATCACCAAGCTACCTAACTCCCCAAATAACAAGAGGCTCCTCTGATGCCATTTTGTCACGAACTAGGCCGGGTCGTCATCCGACCCGACACCCAACCCGGTTGGTGACATGGCCCGAAAGGCATTCCCGATCCCCACGGGCTGGAAATGAGTGTCGGGAATCAAAACAAACTTGTTGGGAACGGTTTGGCCCATGAAAATGATAAATAAACATAAACTGAGCACGGAGATAAATAAAGGAAAATAAATGAAACAACGTGGCAGCAAAAAAAGGAATAATCAAAGAAACATGGCATACCTTAGGTGACCCCGTGGATCAACATGTTACATCAACCACACTCGCTCCCAAAAGCGATCCAAGACTAAAATGTGCAACTGAAAAGTAAAGTAGGCATGAGCACTGAGATGCTTAGTAGGAATGTCAAAATGTAACCACGTCCAATGCCCCTGCCATTAGTAAGAAATCCAACCATGCCAGTTTGAAAAATAAGATATAATAAAATAGTGTTTTCCTTCCTTCCAAAATTAAGAAACGAGTTTTGCATTATCAAGTAAATCATTTCACTCCCACTGTATTTTCCAAATAGGTCTCAAGCATGCATTAATGTTTCAAAAGAAAAGAAACCAGTTTGGATTAAAATATGGTTTTCACAAAAAGACATCAAGTATGAAACATCTGAAAAGAAGGTTAAATCGCTAGCATCATGTCACAAATGAGCACCACGGATAAACCCTCTAGGCAACTAGAACATGTGGGAACATAGAGACCTCATACCTTGGTGAAACGTGGCATAGATGACCACGACCCTCAGAAAACGTGTCTTCGAAGACCACAACCCTCGGAAAATGTGGCTTAGAAAACCACGAACCTCAGAATTCATATGTTTAGTTAGTCTTGTTATGTCAATCCTGTTAGAAGAACCGGGACAAACCTATTCCATGTCATCTAGCGTACTAGTCCTGTCACCCACCTAGATACCCAGGTTTCCCATTGTGCTCTATTTCATGTAGTGTTGAGTTTTCTTTATCAAGAAAACATATATATACATAAAAATTTCTTTTTCTAAAACTCATTGTACATCTCACCACTTTTCTCCCTCCTTGAGCACATTCCCCCTCTTTCACGTCACAAAATGCATGAACATTAACGTTAGGCACATAATAACACTTCCAACATACAAATCATTTCCTAAAACCAAGGGGGCATGCCTCAAGAGAGGTTTTTATTTTTCATAAAACGTTCTTAAGGTTCCAAATGGGATTTATTACATAAAGGGAATACTTTTTACAATTAACCGGCCAAAAGTCCAAACACCGTCAGAAATACACCTTACCAATTCAAAACCACTTAAGAAATCAATTTTCAAGAAAAGTCACTTAAGACCAATGACGTTTGGGATACATTTTAATTTTCCAATACAAAGGAATAATAGTTTCTAGCAACTGCAATCAGATTCCATAGCATGTGTATATAGAATACTATAAAACATATTTTTAAAACAATCAAGAAATTATGAATTTCAAATTAAAAGCTTAGGCATATGGGACCTACCTCAAACATTTCATTATTTGTCGATGACCACTTGAACCCACGTTTGATGCATACACACACATGCATTTATACATATATATATATATATACACCCCTAGCTGCATTTCACATATTCTTCGCGCCATGAGGGAATATGTACAAAGAGGGAACATATATATATATATATATATATATATGTATTACCCTATGCATTTACTTGTAGGATACCTCAAACCCACGACCCCAAACCATCATAGCGAGGCCCAACGCACAATACAAATAATTTAATAAAACCATTAAACACTTAAATAATCCATAAATTGTTTCAAACTAACACATCAAGGGTTTTCACGAACGACGCGCTACTTACATAACTCATAAAACTCATTGAAAATATTAAAAGAAAAGCACAAAATCAATTTAACCATTTCCAAAGGCCATTTCAAATCGTCACATAAACTGGAGCCAATTCAAAAACATGCATTCCATTGTTTAAACCATTTCCAAAACAAGTTTTTCACCATTCAAACAATTTAAATAAACCATTACTCAATTTATAAAACAACACAAGGAAACACCCCACCGCCCCACACCAAAAAATACCCAAACTCCCATTTTTAGAAGAAAACGAACAATAAAAACAATATCCAAACATGTTTTGCAACAGATCTCCGTTTAATAAATCATTAGAACAATTATTAAAAACACTTCAAAATAAAACATCAATGACTTGTGCCAACGACACACTCAACTTCACGTTGTGAAGCCAATTTGAAACCAAATATACAACAAATAGACATTAAAACATACCTTACATAATTTAAAAGAATTTACAATACATGTTGAGGGATGCACAACAAGACACACGCACAAACCCCAATTCCATTTTGAAAAATGACGCACAATAAAAACCTTTGAAAACTCCATCTGCATCACCCACACAATTCAAATAAAAAACTACATAAATAAAATGACCATTTTCATAACTAAACAAACCGTAGGGAAATTTATTAAACAGTTTTCATAATGCATCGAATGACTCAAAATGACAAAGACGCAATAAAAAATTTATTTTATGACTACACGCACATAGATGTTACACTAAAACATCAACTTCACCCTCTGCACATACTAAAAAATTAATTTCACAATTTATAAAGAACTATTTAAACAGTTCAATATGTGTTTTCCTAGAAACAAAACATTTATATTAAATAAACACACTACGAAACACATCAAAATCATTTTAGACCATAAGTGAAACTATATTCACACCAGGAAAACTAATTAATGAGTATACAAAATTAATTAAATAAGAAAATTAATTCATCAAAAAACACATATATACGGAAACACATACCTTCGGTATCGAAACATTGCAAACGCGGTGCGCAAACTTCGCCACAAGACAACCACACCTCAAACAACGCAATTAATCCTTAAAAACAAGGAATCAGATCAATGACACAATAAAAGAACAAAATGACAAACCAAAACCCAAATTTCAACTCAATAAAATTAAAATAACTATCAACCAAGGTATAGCACACTTTCGTCAAGGGGTCTAAGAAGTTGTTCGAGCAAGAGATAGGGTGACGAAACGCGCCGCGCCGACTAGACCCTTCAGAATAAGAAGGGGAGGTGCGGCCAGGGTTTTCGGTAAAGTGGAGGGTGCACAAAAGCATTCATTGGGATATATATGAAAAGTATATATTTTTCACTAGATCAGTTATTTCATGATGTGGCATTTTCTTTGCAGCCATGTTAGAAGTTGTGATTTTCTCTAAATATCTAATGTCCAGGACCCCAATTTCACAAGAGGGATCAAAATATAAATTTCTAGGGTGAGTTTATTTTTAAATTGTAATTTTAAATGATAAATATTAATAATATTCTTCCATATAGTATAAATAAAAACAACATTTCTCTACTATTATTTTGGTATAAGTATAATCCATGTAATCTCATATTATTGTTTCATTAGTGTTTTTTCACTTTATTATTCCATTTATAAATGTTTTTTTTGTATTTTGAGAGAATCATTTTATTATGGGATATGGGGTGGTCATTATTATATATTTTTGTAAATCAAACCACTAGTTTTTCAATGATCATAAGTTTAAATTTAGTTCCATATTTTATGTTCTAATGTGTACTTTGAGATAGGTGGTTCTGGACGCATGAATGCTTAAATTATTTAATATGGGATATCCAAAAATTTTATTGATAAAAACAAAATAAAATCAAATATATTGTCTAAAAATAATTATTTTATTCCCTCGATGCGATGATGATGGTCGGAGAGATTTAAGGTGTTCTATGATGTTGTTTTGAAACTATCTTGAGGATTGTATAGTGTTTTGAAGACATTGATGGTGAAGGTGAAGGTGTACTTGGCGTGGGTGGGTCGATCTGCTTCACAGTTTTTTCAGTTTACCGACTCTGATGGTAGTTGGGCAAGGACCACAACAGGTGGAGATGTAATGATTATGGAGGCCGACAACGTGACTTTTTGTGACACGTGATGTTTATTTTTCCTATATAGGGGCATTTATTTCTCCTGATTGACCTGTGGATGCAGCTAGCAGTAGGCATGTGAAGGTGCTGGGTTCGAGGGTGTGCCTTTGGTTTCAAATTTTGAACATTGGTTGACCGATGTTTGAACATTGAAAATTGAATTTTGA
Source organism: Viscum album (assembly GCA_963277665.1). Classification (NCBI taxonomy): domain Eukaryota; kingdom Viridiplantae; phylum Streptophyta; class Magnoliopsida; order Santalales; family Viscaceae; genus Viscum; species Viscum album. The sequence continues at coordinate 1,267,588,328 of OY728160.1, forward strand.
AATCTGGATGCTTTTTGAGTGTATGGTTACAACTAATCCATAAAGTGGCTTTTTATAAAATTACAAAATGGTTTGGAGGGTAATTATTTTATTCCCTCATAGAGATGAATTGACACTATTGATGGGTATAAAAACATTTAATATAATTAACCGAAAAATCATTAATATCCATGATGTAGAGGGGAAGGTTATGGATTCTAGGTTAAAACCATAACATACTCAATTTTAATTTATATCCATTTTAAACTATTAATTACTAGCTGAGTAATTCATTTAATTGGAAACAATGGTTTATTGATTCAATGTTACTGATAAATTCTTGAATATTCCATTATGGCAAAGAAGTTGATGAAAACTCTACAAAAATAGTCAGTTGAATATAATTCTATCATTTTGGATTAGTACCTAAAAGTGTTTATAATTAATAAGCTAAAACTGTTCATATTTCCAATGACATTAGGAGTTTTTTATCCTTAAGGAAAAATGTAAAATTATATAAGGTGACTGCATTTAAGGATTCATTATTTTTAAATCATAATGATACGAAAAGATATTTTGTGAAGGAAAATGATGTTGAATATGTTTCCATGAATTTTTATTAATATATATAATTATTATACATTGGCATACAATGAGTTAATTCTAAATTTTATGGTAAACATAATTTTTATTATTGCAATTATTGAATGAATATCACATTTTAGAAATTTTCTAATAAAAGAATGAATAAAATGAAGTCGACAATAAAAAAAGGGTTACCATAGAAGAACATGATGATAATAATTCATAATAAGTGGATGTAATTTAATTGAAAATGTAATACCAACATATCAAGAAAATATAACATTCTCTAAAACCATGATAAAATATCATGTGGCAAGGAATGAGAAAAATATTAAGAGGACATTGGGGGAGAAGAAGTTGCATAATTCATGGGTAAATAAAATAATTCCAATTATATATATAGTGAAAATGTGGATTGAATAAATGATGAGGAAACAAAAAATTAATTATAATTGATAATGTTCAATTTATTTAGTCATATTGAATATAGGAATCTTGAGAAATCTAAGATAGATTTAATGAATTAAAATTATTTATTAAAAAAATATATTTTGACTCAATATTAAAGAAAATGTGCTAATGTGAATTGAGTTCACATTACAGAATGGATTAATAAATTAAATTATTGATTCTATAGACAATATGAATCAAATTACCACTGTAAATAGTTTTAGTTAAAATGATGAGGTGAATCTACTTGGGAAAAAATTAGTTGATGCTGAAAATTTGATGAAACACTAATAACATGTTTTTTAACAATCAAAAAAATAATCTGATGAAATATTTATATAATTGGATAATGATTTTGATTCAATATAAAAACATAGTTATTATCTAATGGTAACATGATCTATAATGTTGGTCACTTGATATTGAAGCATAAATGGTGGAAGAAATTACAAGAATGGGTAGAAGGTGATTTCCTTACCTAAAAACCCAAAAAATGCATTGTCTCTAAAATTAGAGGTTTTAAAAGTTATAAATGAAGTAGGGTGTGGAAAAAATGAGTTTATGGAAAAAATTAAGTGAAATATAAATGTAAATGATGATATAGTAAAGCCTGATAATGTTAAAATGTAACTGATTTAAAATTTGAGGGGATGCCAAAAAAGAATTATCCGACTTCTAATCGATGATATTTTTCATTGATGAAATTTGTGTATACTCTATAATATATTGAGACTAATCATGTAAGTTATAGTATATCGATCACTCTATAATTAAAATAGTATCCAGGAATTAAGAGGTAATTATGTAAAATTAAATATATTTCATTAGAAATAATATCCAAATGAGAAGGTAATATTGGATAACTCTTTTTATTTACATGAGGATACTTATGGGAGGTGTGACCAACCATTAAAAAACTCTAATAGATATCTTATAATACTAAAAAAATAATTTATAAATAAAAACCCATACTTTATTTAGATGAGGAGTAATTTGGAGCAAGCGATTTTGTATGAGGTTACATAAAAAACAAGAAATAGAAAAAAAATAAGATATGATAATAATTTTTCTCATTGAATATGGATATGAAAACTAATATCCTATTGGATATATAATTTTATAATGAATGATATGTTATTTTAAGAAATTATGGATCTAAGAATATGAAATGAGTTCTATTAACCTTAATTTGTGAGAAGAAATCCATCTATATTCTACTGACACCCATATATTACTATAAAATTAAATTCTCATTTTTTTCACTTAGTATGGGTAACACATTTATCCAAGAAGGTTACATTATAAACCTATAAAATCAATAAAATTTTCACTTGTACATTTTCCGTTTAAATTGTGTATTTTTTCTTAATAAATTGTTTTATAAGATCTTTTTTAAGTGAACATTTGGATTTCATGAGTGGTTCATGGTTCTGTTCAAACTATTGAAATCATAGGGGGAATAATTCAAGTAACTAAAATCATTTTCAGTTAGCACATGATTGGGATAAACGAGGATGGAAACCATGTGGAGCTATTCTGTTTTTAATCTAGTAGTTCTTTATGGTCGGTTCATGGATTTAAATCACTAATCTATATTGTTAAAGTGTGACTTATATATCTAATAGTTTGAACATATTCTCATGGATGTTTTAAACTATGCGGAAACATGTCATTTTTCATTACATTGGATGTTCTATACATAATTCTCAAATATGTCTTGGAAAATCATCTTAGCATCCCAGATTTAATTAATATTGTGATATGAAATTTATACCCCCTTGAGTTATTATGTGTTATCCACCATTTTCTCTCATATTTCATGGCCAAAGCATGTCTGTGTATAGTTGGTTCCACCCTTCTTCCTCCTTTGAATTTGAGGGCCTTATTTCTTAAATTTCATGAAATAAACATTTTATTTATTCCACTTTTCTTCTCCAACATTATTCCATGGTTCTCTTTAATTATTTTCCTGTAATATGCATACTATAACCATTTTTTGGGTTTGGATTAGGGTTTATAATGTTTCTAATTATTCTTTTTGGGTTGTTTTGGGTTAATGGTTGTGTCTCTTAACCCAATTACAAATAAACTGATGAAGGTGACTTATTTGAGTTAAAATTGAACTCAATTGAGGTAGTTGTTTTTTTTAACTCCATTTTAGTAAACGTTATAAATTTATTGATCATTTAAAAAATGATTTATTAAGAAATTATTTGAATATTATACACTCTAATGGAGATTTAGATGGATTTTAAATGGTTTAACTTCTTGTCATGGACTATATTTCTTGTCAAGTGTTCTAAAAAATCCCTGATAAAATTCACTAAAATAATTTGAATAACTTGAAAGAGTATTTGATAATGGTCTTTTTTTTAAAAAAAAATAGTCTACTATTTCAAGGACAGAGTTTTCAAAATATAGGGGTCATGCCTTTATTTTAATTATTTGACACTATTGGGACTCAAAATGAAGGGTTTTATAATATTGATGTTTTTTATTCAATAGTAAAAACATTTCAGGATTCAGTAAACATAATTCCAGAAAACATGTTTTCATCCCATTGCAAACAAGGACAAACATCATGTCTTGTATTGAGCACACCTGAGCACTAGGATTTAATATCCCAAATTAGTTCATTTCAAAATAGTATCGAAACCTTTATTTGATTATATTTTTTATACAATACAAGATAAGAAATAGGATCGTAATAATTCAAAGAGTTTTTTTGTGATTATGAATCTTGAAAACACATGTAATGATGATAACTATTATTCATGAGATTTTATAAATGTTATTTTTTTGGTCTTGATTTTTTTTCTTTTATTTATTATGTTTTATTTGGGGAAATAAAACTATGGAGGGCATTTAATTGTTCCATTTTCTCTATTCATTGGTTGCATACCACAGACATGGACTACGAAAATCAATCTAGGGTACCCAAAAATACATTCATTATTAGTTCATTATGAGGTATATCATAAAAATAAACAATACAACCTGATGAATGAATAGTGGGAGGGGGACTAATAAAATTCTATAGGGTAATCCTCCTATCAAATAGAGAATTATAGAATCCATTTTCTAAACCATCAATGATGTGTGTTGAGGATATATCATTTGATGAACCCAATCCATTGATCACTCTTAATAATTTATTCACCACAATCCCCCTTTTTATAATGTATATACCCTTAAGAATCATATAATTGGTTGGAGAATATTGAAATAATATTTTTTAAATTTATTGGAATCCTTAATGATTCTAAAGTGAAGTGAACCAGCTTCATGTGTGATGTACCTATTTGAGAATTATGGTAGTATATATTTTTTGGAATATATAAATATATATATATTTGAGAAAAAGGGATGTAAAGTCATAAAATTAATGTGTTCTCAATAATTATTGCCCAATATAATGAAATTGGTTAATTTTATGATGTTTTTATACCTCTAAAAAGGAAACCAAAAAGTTCAGGTATATGTAAATAAATTCACTGTGATTATTAACTTTGGACTTGAAATGTTTTTACATGACTTTTCAAAGGCATGTGGACTTGAAATGGGTCTTAACACAGAATTAAAATGGATGGTCTTCCTATTCTAATTGTATACTTATTCCAAGGTGGTTGATTAGAACCTAATGGCGGAGAGAGATGTTGAAAAAAATTATTTTGGAATCAGTGTATCCTCAAATTATATTCTATGTGGTGGTAATGGGTGGATCTGTGAGATAAAAATGAAATGGGATTAATTCGGCTAAGAAAGTGGAATTCGATTGAGGAAACAATCTCAATTGTCCTCTTATTCACTTATTTGGATCATCCCTTTTATATTTCATCTATGTGGTAATTTATAATATAGTAAGACTTTATGTAAGGTTGATACAAATTTTGGTCACACTTATTTAAAAATGGTCCATCATTAATGTTATTTTTTGAATCTTTCTACCTCATGTAAGTTGTGTGGGGTCTCCTACTCTAATGGAATCTGATGTAAAATCCAATGTTTTAATTCATTGAGATCCTGAATATAGGATCACATAGGCTAATGAGGTTCTATTAAAGGGGTCATCCAAGTATGTAGTGAGCCTAAACATTTTGGCAAGCCTCAGAGTGAGCCAAAATCTAGGAAATTATATATAGAATAGTGAGGTACGATTGAGTCTAATGTTTTCTCTACAATTGTGTGAGGAAATATAATGAATATATTATGTATAGTTATCACATTATTTAACACTGGTGTCTCACACAATTTAATATTTTCTTTTATTATAGAAGGACTATATTTATCGTTTTATCCTAATCCACACAAGGCAGAAATATCAAATCCCCTTGTGAAAAACAAAGAAAAAAATACATTCATATCCTTTTTATCTCATAACTATATCATAAGTGGAGTTATAAAGGTAAATACCCATTAATAACATGAAGGTATTTTATGTCATCCTAAAAATTGATTGGATTGTTTTGTTCAAATGTTTTATTAGATTTTATCATTTAAAGGAATACTTTTTCTCCTTCAATGGGGGAATTCATTTATTTCAATAACAGTGGCACCCAAGAAGAGATGAGATGAATATAATCCACCTAAAATTGGCAGTTTATATTGTTAAAGATAATACCACAGCATAGTAGTTTATGAAAATAAATTAGTATATAAAATCCAAGAAATGGTAAGGAGCTTCCCAAAAGGGTTTCCAAACGATTTCTCTGGGTTTACTCTAGAAACAGATGTTTATATCTAGATTAATATAATCTCTATGATATAACATATATCATTACCTAAATATAGAATAGTTACAGTCGAGTTGAAAAACATAAAAACTATACTAGATGATCCTGAACCTAAAGGGTTTAAATGTCTGTGTATTTCTTAAAGGGAAAATACAATACTCTTTGAAAATAATATTTAGTGATATTTATGCCTTCGTAGTGATTATCCAAAGAAAAATCAAATGACAATAATGAATAAACACCCATTTACGTAGATTTATATCTTCATTATTCAGCTAATTGGGTAAATATGGTTATCAATATTTGATCTATTCTAAGAGTCACATAGACTATATGTAAATTAATTTGAAATACAAAATACCCCATTCAAACTTATATAGGTATAATTTGAAATATTATTATTTATTTTGGGTAAATAAACACTCAATTAGTTTATGTGTAACATATGAATCAAACCTTCTATTTTTACCTCAAATCCCACATCATGGTTATTCTAGATAAAATATTGTACAATTAAAAAGTTGAAATGGAGCATGACCATCAACTATTGTTTTCAATAAGTACTATATGAAAACATTATCAATACCAAAAATTATAATATTTTTGTAAAGACCCGGTAATTTCAAGGAAAATTTTTTTCTTAATTTTCTTTGGAATTTTACAAGAACGCAGTTTCTGACAGCGCCTGAATCCGAGGTCCGGTGTACCCAGAATCAATTTCCAAACATTAGCTCGGGTACGTTCAGTGAACGAACGAGCGGGAATTTCTAACTTTTGAACCGGTGCTCGGAATCAAATTCTGAGGGCACCGATGGAACCGTAGCGCCAGTAATTTCTTAGGAACTCCTGTTTTGGAGTTGCGTTTACACTAGAGAAGTTGATAAAAATTGTGGAAGTTAAAAAAAAAATTAACAACAATTTTTATTTTACTCTAAGTGTTTTTATCCTTCGGGAGGAAGTTGGGTAACTACCCAACTTCCCTTTGTAGGTTATGAAGGAGGTGGGGCCCACACAAACCCCACCCCTTCATATTCTTCAACTCTTCAACTCCCCATTAAATCACCTTCATTTAATTTGACAACTTGTGTAATTTAATGAGGTGAGTTAATTCAAACTCTTGAATTTCAAAGGTTTTGTGGTGGTAATAAATTAAGTGATGCTTAATTTATTTATAGGTTAGTTTCTTAGTTGCATGAGAGACTTTGGAGAAGAAAGGATAAGGAAAGGTAGAGTTCTTCATCCTCTTTGACGAAGAACACGAGGAACGTGAAGAACGCATCGAAATCCGTCGAAGAACGCCGAGTCCTCGAAGACCGACTCCGCGACACTGATCCACGACGCGACGTCTCTTTCCGCAACGGTTCTTCCGGAACGTCTCTCTTTCCGTGACGCCATTCCCGCGACGCGACTTCCTGCTTCCAAGTCACCTCTTTCCGCGACGGTTATACCGCGATGTTTTCTCTTCGACGAACCTCCGAACAAGCTCCGCTCTTGAAACCAAGGTAGGGGTTTTAATTTTATTTATTTATTTTGTTCATGAATACCAACTTGAAAATCTTCGTGGTTTAAAACCAATAGTTATCGAATAATGCGAGGGGGCCGGACCACACAAACATGGCCGACCCTCCTCTTTTTTTCATGTTGGTTCCTTTTTGGTTTGGTACAGGAAGGAATGGTGCCGTTGCACCACGCGAAATCATGCGAAAATGAAATGCGCGGCGCCGTCGCGCTGCGCCGTGAAAAGAAGAACAAGGACGCGACGTCGTCGCGCCGCGTCGGAGAAACCCGAAGACATCCACGGACGGAGTTGGGTCACGGCGAAGGGGCGCGGCGTCAACTCACCATGCCGGAGAGCCACGAAGATGGCACGTTTTGTTAATAGACGTGCGCATTGACGGGTGACGACAAAATGTGGCCGCAATGTAATTATGAAGCTTGCGCAGTAAAGTTTGAGACCCGAGATGAACAACGGCTCAGACGGTTTTGAAAACGGACCATTGGAGAAACTCCGGTGGCCCGCGGAAACACCCGAAGGCGCGGGTCACCGGAGCGGTGTCACCAGAGACCGGAGGCGGCGACCGGAGCCGTCCGGCCGCCAGGAGGCGGCAACGCCCGAGCGCACCGCCGGAAGATGGGCGGCGGCGATTCGCCGCCGGCCCCAATTAGCGGCGAGGGAGGCCGCGCACTGACCCCCCGCTCCGCAACTTCGGCTCAGCCATGCCGAGCCACAGCTGGCCGGCCGGGCCGGGCCGGACCGGGTCCAGCCGGGTCGGACCCGGGTGGGGGTCGGGCCGGGTCGGCCCGGGCCCAGAGCCCCCGTTTTCGGACAACTCATGGTCTTTCGACCATATCACGAGCTGTAGACCTCCGATCAACTCACCGTCAGTGGAGATACGATCCTTGGATCGAGACGGTAATTTCGGTATATCGCACTCAATGTTTCGGAACACTTTGGATTCAGCCGGGTTGGTTCGGATACGAAACCAACTGGGCCCTCATAGCGATAACACTCATATCTTGGACGTACGATTGACGTGCCTTCGACTTTGATGGATTCCTCTAAGTGAGACGGATCTTTTGGCTTACTCCGCTCGAGGTTTCGATGTCGTCGGAGTGCGGTCGGGTTGGTTCGCTCACGAAACCAACCGGGCCCCTTGAACGAAAAAGCCAATAACTCACAGACAGGGCGTCCGATTGATGCGCCGTCTATTTCGTTGAAATCCTCTTGATGAGACGGAACGTTTGGCATACTTCGCTCGAGATTTGGATATAGTTGGATAGTGGCCTGGTTGGATTGCACCCGAAATCCAACCGAGCCCCTGGAACGGAAAAGCTGATATCTTTCAGACAGGACATCTGTTTGACGAACCGTCAGTGGCGTTGATGATCTCATTGAGAAACGGTCCCTATGAGTATACCCTATGAGAGTTCAGGGTACAGTTGAGATACGATCGGGATTGGTTCGCTCACGAAACCAACCAGGCCCCTGGGATGAAAAGGCTAGTAACTCACAGACCGGGCGTCCGATTGACGCGCCGTCTGTTTCATTGAGACCCCTATGATGAGGCGGTCCTTTGAGATACTTCATCATGGGACTTTGAGATACTTGGAGTATAGAACAGTAGCTCATGGAGCGGACCCTCCCAGAGATAAGCGTACGGAGTAGAGAGACCGTGTAGCTGGCTGGGACCTGAAGACTGCTTGTCTGATTCGAGTCAGAGAGACTTGTATTGCCCAGTGGGGAGCACTACTGTGTTTGGGTGGCAGACCCACAGCGGGGAGCACTAATGTGTTTGGGTGGCAGACCCGCAGTACTCGACAGGAGGAGTACCCATGTAGGCTATGAGGGGGAAGCACTACTGTGTTTGGGTGGCAGACCCCGGCGGGAAGCACTACTATGTGAGGTTTCAGGCCCGCGGTACTCGACAGGAGGAGTACCTCAGCAGTCTTAGGTTAGTGAGCAGTACCTCGGAGTCGTGACAGGACCACTGTACACTCTAGAGACGGGGCTCTTCAGCAGTTATGGTTTCGATAATGAAAATCCTGGTTTGAGCTAAGTCTTTGACCTTTGTGTTTCCTTATGATGAGATGGGTTACTTGATAACTTATGTATATGTATGGGCATATATCTGAGTGGTGGTTATCTGTTGATTTCTTAATCCTTGTGTTTCCTCATGGTTGAGATGGGTTACTTGATAACATAGTTATATGTATGGACATATACCTAAGTAGAGGTTATCTGTTGAGATCTTTTTTGTGGTTATCCTTGTTGGTTTTAGTGAGACCTTGAGGGTCTCGGGGTCCCTACTGAGTATCGTTATACTCACCCCTACACGGGCTATGCCTGCACCTCGTTGTGTTGGTTGCAGACAACGGGCAGTGCTGACAGAGGCCGAGTGTTCGGGCATGTGGGTGGACCTTAGGGTGGGCCCCACATGTCTGCAGGGCAACTGGTGGTACCTAGTAGGCCAGGACCCGACGAACATGTTAAGGGGGGGTTCTTGTGCGGTCACCGAGACCCAGTTGTCACAATTGGTATCAAAGGAGTCGGTTCTACTGCAGAACTTATAACTCTGATGTTTTATTTCTGTGATGCAATACTGTTAAGAGTACCGAGTGTGGTTTTCAGTTCAGGGAGTCTAGTGGTGGTGCGGGCGGCCGACGTATCCATACACCTGGACCCTGACAACAAATTTCCGACTTTGTGCATGAAAACACTGATTGTGTGTGTGTTCCCAGAAGTTTTATTTAAATATCAGCTCAAACCAGGTCATCTCACCAAGTATAAATCGTTTGACCATGTCACGTTTTTTCTTTCAGGATGCCTCCCCGTGGATGACCAGCTAGAGCCCCGAGAGTGGTACGTACTGACAGCTCGCCGAGCGACGTGGCCTCAGTACAGGTCCTATCACAGTTGAGGCACCAGCGGTACTACTACCCATTGGGCCACCGATGCCACCAGCCCCAGCAGCAGAGGGTGCACGTCGCCTGAGTGCACTGCACAAGTTCTAGAGCCAGAGACCACCCAGGTTCCAGGGAGGGACGGACCCGCAGGCGGCTGAGGATTGGCTGGAGGCTCTGGGAGAGTTTTCAGGCTAGTGGGGACGCCATCATATTTCATGGTGATCCTTGCTGCCAGCCTTCTTCAGGCAGCAGCCGATAGATGGTGGAGCCTGATGCTCCAAATGCATGACGAGGCGACTCTTCTTTGGGAAGACTTCGAGATCTTGTTCCGGGTAGAGTTTGTACCAACCACCCTTCGAGCGGTTCGTATACAGGAACTACTTCAGCTGAGTCAGGGCAGCATGACAATGGCGCAGTATTCAGCGAGGTTCACAGACCTCTCGTGCTACTCCACAGATATGGTACGGGACCTGTTCTTCAGGGCCGGAACCTTCGAGCAGGGGCTCATAAGTGAGAATAGAGCTTCTGTGGTTACACTCATCATTCCGACGCAGACAGGGGTGTCGGAGCGAGCCCTTTTGGTGGAGAGTTTCCTTGCTGAGCACTCTCTAGCAGTAGGACCCACCACTTGATGGCATGTGACAGAATCTTCTACAACAGACAGTAGACAGATGACGCAGAGGTCCAAGAGGACTAGACCTACAAGTGGTCGACCGCCTGACTTAGGGTCGGTAGTGCGAGGAACCCAGGGAAGTGACAGAGCCAGACCTGCCATGCAGTGTTACTCCTACGGCAGAGTTGGTCACATGGCACATGACTGTCTGACCCGCCATGCAGATGACCAGCAGTTAAATGAAGAACCTCCGTGGTAGAGGCAGAGGTTCGATCATGGAGGACCACAAGGAGCAGGCGGCCATGGCAGAGGAGCTGGCCGTGCAGCTGGATGTGGACGACGCTTCGGGATGTTGCCACCACCACCACCAGGAGGACCACCCTGACCGCAGGGGATAGGAGGACATGGGAGAGCTCAGCTTTAGGAAGAAGAAGCTTTTGACTACAGAGCTCCAGAAGTGAGTGGACAGGAGCGGAAATAGTGGTGTTTATCTAGTTCCATGATGTTGTTGTTATATTTGTGTCTTTGTACCATGAGCTTCAATAATGTAAATACACTTACCTTTGTGATGTTATCAATCATGTGCTCTCTTTTGTTGTTACTAAGAGGTTCTGGATTAAACTGTATACTTGACCCTCACGTGTGAGATACCTACTGGAAGAGACCCAGTTACCACACACTGAGGTCGACAGTGTGACTCAACCCTTGGAGGCGAGAGTAACAGTTGAATCTCTTGGTAGTAGAGTCGAGGCCTTACGACGTCATCCTTGGTATGGATTAGTATCATCCATGTCGGGATTGACTGTATTAGGCAAAGAATGTGGTTCATCCAGGGGATGAGATCAGATTTCTCTTATCGGCAAAGAAGAAATATTTGCACCTCTTGTGGGACCAGAGATGGTCCAAGCCACGATAGAGAATGTATAGGTCATCCAGGAGGCAGAGACCATTGGATTTTGAGGATGGCGACCACGTTTCCCTACGGGTCTCACCTAGATGAGGTTTATGGAGGTGTGGCCTAGGCGGCATGTTATCTCCAAGGTTCAGTAGACCTTTTCAGGTCCTCATCAGGGTAAGCGAGGAGGTTTACCGCTTGACCCATCCACCTCAGTTGCACCAGGTGCACGACGTTTTTCCAAGAATCTCAACTGAGGATATACGTGCTTTATCCTTCACACATCATCGACCTCAGGGAGTTGGACGTCAATAATAGGGCGTCATGCATGGAGGTTACTGTGGGGATCGAGGATCGACATGAGCAGATTCTACGAGGATAGTCGATTCCTCTTGTGTGTTTTCTTAGGCAGCACGGAAACCTCCTGGTAAGAACATGCGAGAGGAAGGCTTAGATGCGTTCTCTATACCGCTTTTGTGACCCTAGTTTGTGTTGAAGCATTACAGGGATGTAAAGCCTGAGGTGGGAATAATGTAAAGACCCAGAAATTTTAGGGAATTTTTTTTTCTTCATTTTCTTTGGAATTTTACAAGAACACAGTTTCTGACGGCACCTGAATCCATGGTCCAGTGTACCCGAAATCAATTTCCAAAGTTTAGCTCAGGTACGTTTAGTGAATGAACGAGCGGGAATTTATAACTTTTTAACCGGTTCTCGGAATCAAATTCCGAGGGAACCGATGGAACCGCAGCGCCGGTAATAGCTTCGGAACTCCTGTTCCAGAGTTGCGTTTACATGAGAGAAGTTGATAAAAATTGTGGAAGTTAAAAATACAAATTTAACACCAATTTTTATTTTACACTAAGTGTTTTTATCCTTTGGGAGGAAGTTGGGTAACTACCCAACTTCCCTTTGTAGGTTATAAAGGAGGTGGGGCCCACACGAAACCCACCCCTTCATATTGTTCAACTCTTCAACTCCCCATTAACTCCCCTTCATTTAATTTGACAACTTGTGTAATTTAATTAGGTGAGTTAATTCAAACTCTTGAATTTCAAAGGTTTTGTGGTGTTAATAAATTAACTGAGGCTTAATTTATTTATGGGTTAGTTTCTTAGTTTCTTGAGAGCCTTTGGAGAAGAAATGATAAGGAATGCTAGAGTTCTTCATCCTCTTCGACGAAGAACACGAGGAATGCGAAGAATGCATCGAACTTCGTCGAAGAATGTCGAGTCCTCAAAGACCGACTTCGCGACATCGATCCACGACGCGACATCTCTTTTTGCAACGGTTCTTCCGCAACTTCTCTCTTTCCGCGACGCCGTTCCAGTGATACGACTTCCTCCTTCCAAGTCGCCTCTTTCCATGACGGTTATACCGTGACGTTTTCTCTTCGACGATCCTCCGAACAAGATCCGCTCTTGAAACCAAGGTATGGGTTTTAATTTTATTTATATATTTTGTTCGTGAATACCAACTTGACGATCTTTGTGGTTTAAAACCAATAGTTATCGAATAACACGAGGGGGCCGGACCGCACAAACACGGCTGACCCTCCTCCTTTTTTTCATGTTGCTTCCTTTGTGGCTTGGTACGAGAAGGCGTGGTGCCATCGCACCACGCGGAATCATGCGACAAGGAAATGTGCGGCACCGTCGCGCGGCGTCGGAGAAACCTGAAGTCATCCACGGATGGAGCCGGGCCACGGAGAAGGGGCGCGGCGGCAACGCGCCGTGCCGGAGAGCCACGAAGACGGCACTTTTTGTTAATAGATGTGCAGATTGATAGGCGACGAAAAAACGGGGCCGCAATGTAATTTTGAAGCATGCGTAGTAAAGTTCGAGACCCGAGATGAACACCGGCTCAGAGGGTTTTGAAAACGGACCACAGGAGCAACTCTGGTGGCCCGCGGAAACACCCAGAGGCGTGGGTCGCCGGGGCGACGCCGCTAGCGACCGGAGGCGGCGGCGCCCGAGTGCGCCGCCGGAAGATGGGCGGCGACGGTTCGCCGCCGGGCCCAATTAGCGGCGAGGGAGGCCGCGCACTGCCCCCCCGCTCTGCGACTTCGGGTCGGCCATGCCGAGCCGCGTCTGGCCGGTCGGGCCGGACCGAGCCGGTCGGGCCGGGACGGACCGGGACCAGACCCCCTGTTTTCGGACCACTCACGGTATTTCGCCCATGTCATGAGATGTATACCTCTGATAGATGCACCTTCAGCGGAGATGCGATCCTTGGATCGAGAAGGCCGTTTTGGTATATAACACTCAATGTTTTGGAACACTTTGGGTTCGGCCGGGTTGGTCAGATACGAAACCAACCGAGCCCTCGGAGTGGAAACGCTCATATATTGAGCTTCAGACGTCCGATTGACGTGCCGTCGACTTTGATGGATTCCTCTAAGTGAGACGGATCATTTGGATTACTCCGCTCGAGGTTTGGAACCCGTCGGAGTGCGGTCGGGTTGGTTCGCTCACGAAACCAACCGGGCCTCTGAAACAAAAAGGCCAATAACTCACAGACCGGGCGTCTGATTGACGCGTCGTCTGTTTCGTTGAATTCCTATTGATGAGATGGGAATTTTGGCATACTTCGCTCGAGATTTGGATACAGTTGGATAGTGGCCGGGTTGGATTGCACCCAAAATCCAACCGAGCCCCTCGAACGGAAAAGCTGATATCATTCAGACAGGACGTCTGTTTGACGAACTGTTAGTGGCGTTGATGATATCATTGAGAAAAGGTCCCTATGAGTATACCCTCTGATATTTCGGGGTAAATTTGAGATATGGTCGGGATTGGTTCGCTCACAAAACCAACCGGGCCCCTGGGATGAAAAGGCTAGTAACTCACAGATCGGGCATCCGATTGGCGCGCCGTCTGTTGCATTGAGACCCCTATGACAAGGTGGTCCTTTGAGATACTTCTTCGTGGGAATTTGAGATACTTGGAGTATCGACCAGTAGCTCATGGAGCGGACCCTCCCAGAGATGAGCGTACGGAGTACGGAGACCGTGTACCTGGCTGGGACCTGAAGACTGCTTGTCCGATTCGAGTCAGAGAGACTTGTATAGCCTAGTGGGGAGCACTACTGTGTTTGGGTGGAAGACCCACAGTGGGGAGCACTACTGTGTTTGGGTGGCAGACCCGCGGTACATGACAGGAGGAGTACCTCTGTAGGCTATGAGGGGGGAGCACTACTGTGTTTGGGTGGCAGACCTCGGCGGGAAACACTACTATGTGAGGTGGCAGGCCCGTGGTACTCGACAGGAGGAGTACCTCAGCAATTTTAGGTTAGTGAGCAGTACCTCAGAGTCGTGACAGGACCACTATACACTCTAGAGAAGGGGATCTTCAGCAGTAATGGTTTCGATAATGAAAATCCTGGTTTGAGCTGAGTCTTTGACCTTAGTGTTTCCTCATGATGATATGGGTTACTTGATAACTTAGGTATATGTATGGGAATATACCTGAGTGGTGGTTATCCATTGATTTCTTAATCCTTGAGGTTCCTCATGGTTGAGATGGGTTATTTGATAACTTAGGTATATGTATGGACATATACCTAAGTAGAGGTTATCTGTTGAGATCTTCGTTGTGGTTATCCTTGGTGGTTTTAGTGAGACCTTGAGGGTTTCAGTGTCCCTACTGAGTATCATTATACTCACCCCTGCACGAGCTATGCCTGCACCTCATTGTGTTGGTTGCAGATGACGGGCAGTGCTGATAGAGGCCGATTGTTCGGGGATTGGACGGTACCCGGAGGTGGACTACAAGATGAGTCCGTTTCTGGAGGTGGACTTCACGGTGAGACAACACTCGGAGGAGGTTGACGGGCGAGAGCATTGTGGAGGCTATCTGTACCTACCCTTCAGGTAGGATCCGTGGTGGAAGATCCAGGATCTGATCCATTTGTACCTACCCCTCAGGTAGGATCCTAGGAGGATGACCCAGGAGCAGCTTATGACCTTCCAGCTGTTGCCTTTTTCTATTTTACTTTGTTCAGTTGTAGTTGTACTTTCACTTGGGTTTGTATTCTAGCCCATTTACCTTTCAGCACTTCTCTTTTTTACTTAGTGTTTTACTTCCGCTTGTACTCTGTGGTGTTTTGTGTACTTTTATAAAGGCAATGCCTTCCCAGTTATCGGGATTTACGCTTTTAGTTCTAGTAGCCATCCCTTGGCCTATAAAAGGCAGGCTTGGGGTAGTCACGACATGGTCCCCGAGGACAGGTCGAGACAAGTCTGATGAATGGATTCAAAAATTATTATTATTAGGACACATGGTGTGAGAACCGGTCATCTTAATGAATCATGAAAAGGTGAATGTTATTGTGTATTGGGATGTTCTGAATAATTCCATTGATATGAAAATATTATTAAATTTATGTGATACAACCAGCTATTCATGATGGATTTATCTAAGATGGTGTCAACAGTTACATTGAATTAAAGTGAATGTTAATATCTAATGTAGTATTAATTTTTTAAATCCATGATATGGATATATGGTTTATTTCAAACCATTATGAATAATATTGGGTTGTGTTCTTATGATAGGAGTCCATGTGGTAATGTATGGATTTCATCAGTTCTAACCACATGATAAATCCAACTTGACCCATGACCTAGAATTTGATATGGTTATAATATATTTAATATTCCTCTATTATGATATTTTTAGTGATAATTTCATAGTTTACAAAGCTCATAGTATCCGGAGTTACATTACCTCCCAAAAGGAAATTAATCTCAAGAAAACATGATGGGTGTAATATCTCTAAAAAATTTATATTTACCACACGTATATACCTATAAAGGGGATCTTTATTATTGATGTTGAAATTTGGAAATAAAAAAACATGAATTGATGTTTTCTTTTACATATTATAATTATATTAGTCTATTTTCAAAAAATAAACCATGAGGTGATAGAGTGGAAGAAGGGTTTGTTTTAATAGAATATTCCGAATATACAATCTCTTTTGAAGTTTATTATTTAAGAGAACCAAGGGGAAGAAAAATTTTACTATAATAGATTATAATTAAATGATGATTAGACCACTAGAGAATAGACTCTATCCCTTAGTGGCACTTTATTTGGAATGTGAAATTACCCTTATGAAAATGTTCAAACACCTAAGAGGGAGATGAATCAAATTAATCCAAGCTCTACCAATTTCGTATTTCACTTTTATGATATTACCCCCTTTGGTCTTTTAATTCATATTATTGATTAACACAACATTGTATTTTTTCTATATGTTACTAATCTCACACAACACACACAATAATGTTACAAAAGATAAAGATGGAATGTATCTTTTTAACATGCTTCACCCCAACATTGGAATAATGATCCATGATGTGATTAGTTTTTCACCCTAATAATTGAATCTCTACTAATAATATTGTCAGTAATTACATTTTTTTAGAATATTTATTATTAACCCATAGTGAATCCCATACAATCACAATATCCAACTATGTTTCCAATTCCAATGTCCCACTAGACTTATAGATTTTCATTATAAATTACATGCTTCTTTTCCAACCATTTGGAAGTAGATAAATTTTTTTAAAAGACATTGGTATATCCACAAGAACTAATTTTCTTCATCATTATAGAGTGTATGACGAACTTTTACCCTTATACAGCATTGAATTCCACTTTTTCTCTACATAAAGAACGACATTATAGATTTTATACAGAATTTCCTCACTCATATTTCTCAAATCAAACTCATGATCTTGTTATCCTCATGAATCTATCATATTCTCAATTTCTAATCTTCTTTACACATATATTAGAATCATTCACATCACTGTCTACATCCCCTCATAGTATTATTTATTCATTTTCTTACTTCATTGATTCAATCAATATGTTCATTGATATTTTCTTAGCTTTATATCCTTCTTTATAATCATTATTACACCTATGTTTGATATTCATAAATCAGATTGCAGATAATTCTACACCCTTCATGTACTATATGAGTTCTCTCACATCTCTCATTTTTTAATACACATTTCACTAAGTATCCTTTATCTTTTTATATATAGGACACCAATATAATATTTTATATATTTTATATAAAAATTTATTTTCAAATTTTATTCCATGATATCATTTTATGTTATTACAACTTTTTATAAAATTTTATATTCATGGGTGTATATATCATTTAGAAAATTATACTATTAGATTCAAGTCTTATCTTACCTAAAATAATTCCATAAAAATATTTAGAATGTAATTACTATGGTTATTCTAAAAACTTATATAATTTTAATTTTTTCTTAGATACTTCTAGAAGAGCATGACTACTTAGAATGAAACCTATAAATATTCAAATGGAATATATAAAAATTAAATAGAAACTCATCGCACTCTTATTCGGGTAAATTCATCATGAATCTGATCTCACTGTGATATTTGGAACATTGAATTTCAAATCAATAATTTCTATTATAAAATTCATGATTTAATTAATCTGAATTTATATTTGTAGTCTTAATATATTAATTTGAAATTTATATTATGATTATATCTCTCTTTTCTCAATCAAAAATTAAAAACCAATATTTTTTGGGTGTTTTAAAAAATTATATTCAGTACCGGCAGCATCTGATATCATTTATATAAAATACGGAGTACTGGAAAAATAATTTTAGCTTCAATTATTTTTCCTATAACTTCCATTTGTAATTGTATTCTTTTTCACACATTAAAGATCAGTTTATTATTAATTTATTTTCAGAATCACACACCCTTTTAGTGTTTGTGATTTTTAGTTTAATGAATAATAACAATTAATTCATACAAAAAAATATTTATTTTAAATATTAAATATTCATGAAATATATATTTCTTACAACTATCAAATGATTAAAATGATCCCTATTTGATATTCACCCTAATGGTTGTTGCTAATCCCTATTGAACATTCGAGTTCATCCCTAAAAGATAAAATCATTTTAATGGAATATCTTCCTTATAGGGCCAAATCATCCTTAAGGAAGTTCAAACATTTTTTTTCATTGTAATGGGAATCATAATTACATAGTTATATGATGTTAAAACATATTTCATTTATTCTTATAAAGCTATAATTCATCATTATAGACACCATTAATTTCCCTGTTTTTATTATAAATATTTCCGGGGATGATATTTACTAAATTTCAGTGACTTATCCAAAATTACATATTATATTTGGAAAAATCATATTTATTGAAATAATAATAGGGTCATTATCAATTAATCTAAAAAATTCATAAACATATTTAAATAATTTAAAAAACATACAATTATTCTTATGAATTGTTAGAATAATTCCATTCCATTCGTTTTTTATTCAAAATATTAATTACATCACATAAATTCTAATTCAAGATTACATTGAAAAAATTAAATTTCCTAAAAATATAGATATAATATCATTCATTATATTCCTTAATCTATGTGATGTTTATCATGGTAATAAATAATATCTATGTATATAATTCGATGTATGGGTTCTCTACTACATGGGTCTACTATATCCCAAATTGGGATATCTTTTCAAACATATTAATAATCACTCTATATGATTTTATAGCAGTATCCTCCATCATCTTCTATCAATTTTTGACGATAATATCGCTTTATTCAATATATATAAGTCACTTACATACATTTGTATCAAATCAATCGATTATCTAATGTTATGGGTAACAACCCATGAATCCCATTCTTATAGATTCCATTCCCAATAGAAGAAACTTTCACTTTTTCATGTTGAATGACAAATAAATCTTTTCCAAATTAATCACAAACTATAAGGGATGCTTCACATTTTTTGTGGGTGGAATCTCAATATATCATTCAATAATTCATGAATTTTATTGACATGGAAGTTGAATAAAATACAAAAACATTCCAATTAGAACTTTATAATTATTATTTATCAAGTCACATTTTGTATTAGGTGGTTACTAATGAATAATTTCCATCATTCTCCATGTGATGTTTATCAATATTCTAACAAAATTTATTATAATAAGAAGTAGTTATTCTTATGTAATTATATGAGATTACAAATTTAAAATTATGTGTCATTATGCTAAAATATCCAATAAGAGAAAGTAGAGAACCAAAATACATATTCAATGCTTTAAACCTCATAGATTCATGTTTGGTGATGGGATAACATATCTGTGGATATTGTACTCAGGTCAACATAAACCCTACATGGGATGAATGTTATCTTAATAATTATTGATTGTCTAAAACGTAATATTTTTTCATGGAAGAGGATTTTAGGAAGTCCTAAGACCTTATAAGAATTTATTTTCATGAGTTAGTGATGATATAGACGATTCCAATAGAAATTATTTGTTGATAGAGATCCTTGTATCACCATTAGATTCTTGAATGGATCTAATTATCCATGGTATAAAAGTGATGCATTATATGTAATATAATTATAAAATAAATGGTCAATTATACATGGTAATCCAAATTTGGGAATATATTCTCAATGATTATATAATGGATTTTAATGATTCATGGTATTTAATTATATCATTGATTAAAATCACATATATCAATAGTTATCAGTCATCTATTATGATGGATCCTTTTTATGTATTTTATTTTCATATATATAAATCACTAATTTTTTGGAATAAGTTTAGTGACACGTTATTAGTGGGACTAGACATAGTTTAATAGATGAATGATAAAATAATATGTAATTTAAATTTTTTATTAATAAATTGATATTTTGGGAATTTATATGATAAGAGCTTTCAAATTATGTTAAATTTCATGAACAATGATTTGGGTTGTTTAAAAGTTTCACCCTTATTGGATTATTTATAAATAAGAAATATGGGAAGATAATGATAATATATGTCAGACATCAAAAAATTATTTATGTAATATATGGGTTTAATATCATTAGGTGTTTCCTACACAAATAAAATTAATTCCTAATGAATTCTATATTTATATGCTAAAGAAATATTACACATATCCTTCCCATATAATGATTTGGGAAGAGGTAGATGTATGAAAAGTTGTTTTAATGTTTTAGGAACCAATTTAAATTCCCAAAAAACAAAATAAGTACCACATTGAAAATCAATTCCTCTGTTTCAAATATTATTATATTATGATAGGGATTCTCATGAAACATGGGATAAATAATTTCATATATGAGAAAAAGGAATCACCAATTTTGAGAATGTAAATTTGATCAAGAATTTATATATATATATTTTTATATGTTGAGGTGAATTGTAACACCCATGATGTTATTTTGAGTTATTTATTTTATTATTTATCTAATTAATCATTAATTCTGAAATTTAAA
The DNA here is from genome assembly GCA_963277665.1 of Viscum album. NCBI lineage: Eukaryota > Viridiplantae > Streptophyta > Magnoliopsida > Santalales > Viscaceae > Viscum > Viscum album. The sequence goes on from OY728160.1 coordinate 1,267,609,344, forward strand.
TCTAAAAATTGAAAATTTTAAGAAATTAAATAGAATAATAATACATAGACAGGGTTTCTTGGCAATGTGAACCGATTATAAATCTTCAATTTTATATAGGCGTAAACCTCTATAATGTAAATGATGGGCCTAAATAACCATAAAAGATCAACATGAATCCCATTATAAATAATAAAGTTTTAATATTTTATAATTTTAATTAATGAGAGTGACCCAATTTCTCTTTACTATTTTTCCAAAACCCACCATGAACCTCCACCCTAGTTACCTAACATTCCATTATATTATACAAGCTATAAGTTTGTTCTTTCTTTATAAAATCATTACATTTCATCAATTTTGTGGTAACATTAATAATGTCCTCCACTCATCCTATGTTATTCTTTAACCTTATCCTATATTTTCTTGGGATTCTGAATTTCAATGGATTATAATTTCATTTCATAATGATAGGATTTATTGTTTGTTCTTAAAAGTTTAATCCTCCCACTTTTGGTTGACCACATATTTTTTTGTTTTTTAAATACTATTCAATTTTTTGGCCTAATATAATTCAATTATAATTTTTAACCATTTTTTATTGATGAGTTTAAATAATTTTTTGGGTAATATATCTTATATAAATAATTAACAGTGGTCCTGGTCAATCATATCATTTCCTGCACTTGGTTTTCAAAATAAATAAAATTGAATTTATATAAATTTTAATAAAAAAATGTTAATCATGAGGCAAAAAATGTGTTTTATGAAATTCCTTGTCTCATATATCATGAAATAAATTTTTTTTCCTAAAAATTAAATATATTGATTTTGAGTATTAATCAAAGATTATAATATTAAATGCTTCCATGTTTTTATTGTATCTTTTTAATATACAAATGGTTATATCATTATTTATAAAATTCCATTAATTATTATAGTTTAATTATAAATATGTATCAATTATTTGTGAAATTTTGAATATTTTTAGAATGGGTTAATCATTGTGTTTAATTTTACTATGAAGGAAACATTAATTAATAACACATTATTGTAAATTCCTACGTGGTTTAGATAGATAAGTGTTAAATTAGGTGATAAGGAAAGTGTTCCTCTATTCTTTCCCCAAATTCATCATGTGTCTCTATGTAGCACACCAAAAATTTATTTTAAAATAATATTATTATAGGAATCCTTTTTAACATAGCACACTGATCCTTAAGAAAACTGCAATATACTATAAAAATATTATTAATTAAATGAGACCATTATAAACCACCCATTTAATTGGATGGAATGAATATTAATAACCACATGATGAAAAACATACATAATTTGTTAAATAATAATAATTAATTTTTTTAATTTATGATAAATAAGTACTCAATTTTCAGTAATTTCATTTTTTTGTTCAAAAATTTTGTTTCATCGAAAATAGTTTTCATTGAATTCTGAGTGTTAAAATTATAATTAATTTCATAATTTTTTTTAAATATTATTATAGTAAATTAATAGAATTTTTTAAATAATAATATCAATGTTATCATAAGGTGGTTATTTATTTTTCTATAAATTATTAGATTTACGTGAATAGTGAAGATGTTATTTTTTTATAAAACTTTTATTTCTTTTCTTTAAATCATGTATTTTATGACCAATTCTTTTTTTTATTTTGATTTAAATTAGAATTAAATAAATTTTGCTGAATAGAACCAAAATTATTTCATATGAATGAGAATTATATTTTATTTCTATATATGTTCTTTTTTTCTAAAAAACAAAAAATGTGAAAGATAATTTTCATTACATTTTACAGTTGTATATTAAAATATATTTCTTCTATTTATGTAAAATTAATATAAAAATGGATATTTTGAATCATGATTTTCAAATTTGGTAGGGATTTTTTTCAGTTATTGTTAATAGTAATTATGCTAAATGTTTGTCCCATCGGTAAGGGTAATACCGGTAAAAAGTAGATAAATTTTGAAATAAGGCCTAAAATCACATTAAAAATTGAATTTATCATATTGGATGAGTATTTGTGACCAAATTCATTCTATATATGAAAATATTAAAATTTATTTCCACTTTACATTGATAAAAAAATTTATATAATTTTACAAAAACGATAAAAACAAAATGTCGGTCTGTTGATTTTAATTTATTTATGTGATTTCATAGGGATAAAAAGATGTTATGAGTGAATGAAAATATTATTTTTTATATAAATAAATTATTTTGATATTTGTATTTTTTCGGTTTTTGTGATGATATAATTTCATTAAATACTTATGCAATGTTGATATAGTGCATGAGAATACAGTAAAAATATCACAGCCTCGATTCTACTGTCCATCCTCTAATCTTACTTGACCATTAATAAAATGACTCATCAAATGTGAAATATTTAAATATCGTAGATTTATTATGGTTGTTAATGTTATAGAGATGGTTAATTGTATTCTTTATTCCCAGGATATCATTTTCTATCTTGAATTTTCTAATGATTCATCAATTTATTCATCCCAACCTACATCAATGACATCAACATCATTCCTTGCATAATGTTCCATAATATGGTGAGAATTTCACTACTTATTAAAATCTTCATAGGTCACTCAAACATTTCTCCTTGATTAGTTAATTCCTACTGAACATGAGGATTTCTTAATCTCTAAGTGATCTTTAAGGATGATTCCCTAACCTGTATAAATTCCCCATGCATTCCCTTGAAATTCCAGAATCTTCCCTTTCACATAATTAGTTTCATTAATTAGAAAACCAATTATTTGATATCTTATAACAGTTTTGTTATTTTAGGTAGTAAGAATTTCTAATTCTTTATACACCTTAATGTTGATTCTGGACCCATGGAAAGTATAATTTTAAATCCCAATAAATTATTAACCAAATACCCTTACACAAAAACATTACACAATTATATATTTTTGTTACCACATATACATTACCATTGTGATTCATAACATCTCAATCATGTAAAAATGACTCAACCAATAACTCTATACTCAATTACCTACTTTTCATGGGTGAAAACAATATTCAATCCATACCATCTCACAAATACTCTCAATTAATTCATCAGACCAATTTAGGTGATCAATTTAATTCAGCAATGACTGTAACTTCCTTGTCAGTCCCTTATTGATCTAGAAAACTCAAGAGTGAATATCATCTTAAACATTCCAAAAAATCCATTGACTTCAAATCAATTCACGTCATTTTTTATCTCAAAAATATTCTTCAAATTTCCCAATTCACCCTTTCATGGTATTGTATTATTAAATTATTCATTAATCCAAGATTCATCAGTTGATCCTATATAGAAATATCATCAGTGATAAATAACATTATTTTAATGACCCAAAATTTCATTAATGGACATCCCTATTGATCTAATTAAATGTATCTTTATGTAAAATGTTTATATAAAATTTCAATTTCTATGGTTTTATGTTATGAATTGTGATTGTTGCTAATATAGCTATTGAACAATGATCACATGATTAGTATAAATATAGGGGTTTAACGAATCCAGTTTACTCAAACAAAGGAAGCGATGGCCTCATCTAGTAGAATTGCTCCATATGAAGCCCATTTTTCGTAGCACAGAAAAGAGGTGGCGTCTTTGGGCATCGCTCTGGACCAAGACATAGCCGAGCTTCAACATGTCAAGCTCGAACAGAACCATCTACGAGAGAAGTGGAAGTAGATAGAGATCACCAAACATGCAATGTTATACGATCCGCCCCAAGAATCTGTCACCATTGTGCACCTTAACCTCAGTTGTTATGTAGCTATTTTAAGGGGATATGTAACAGATTACTAGAAATATGGTTATGTACATTATTATTGTTTATAATAATGAATATACATTCATTTTATTATTGTTACCATGTAAATAGTTTTTAAAGCACAAATATTATTTTCAGTTAATGTTCAAAAAAAAAATATATTTTGATGAATTAATGGATTTTTTAATGAAATAATATTTTAATAAAATATTATTATTGTTATTAAATTAAATTTTGTTAAATATAAATGTTCCTATAATTTTATTAATACAATTGTAATGTTTATTGTGGTTCGAAATCCATTTTTGTCAAAACCCATTAATTTTTTTATAAATGCCAGTTTTTTTATATAGATAATTAATAGATTTAGAAAATTATTTAGATAAAATAAATATTATTTCTTGAATCATTTCGTCGAAATTTTCCAACGGTTAATATTTCATAATTTTATGAGGAAGTCATATTTTTGGGTAAAATTTAAATACCGTTTAAATATATATTGTGTTTTATGATATCATAATGACCCAATAGTGATGTAATAATATAATAAAAGCCATATTTTAGGGAAATATATGTTTTAACATTAAAATAATTTTATTTTGGGTTTTTTTGACATATTTTACAAAGCATTAATGGACCCTTCAAGACTTATTAAACATATTGTCTTTATAAATTGTTTTCCTTTGGAGTGTGACTCACCTCCACATAAGAAACTCCATTATTTTAAGATGTTTGGACTTTTTCCTTATAAAATATTTTTTCCACTTCACTTTTCCTCAAACCATGGGAAAATACCATGGTCTGGTTTGAGTTTTGGATTAGTTTAATGTGAGGTGTCCCAACCCTAAAAAATAAATAATCCCCTCACCTTTGTTATATAAACCCACCCAAGATCCCACATACTCCTCACTACAAGCGTTTTGAGTTCATCCAACCTCTACCCTACTCTCTATAGAATCCTCCCAAGGTGACCCAAGCTCTCAATAAGCCTCTCTCCAACCTCTCTTAATCCTTTGGAAGCACACATCAAAGTAAGGGTTTTTCTTCCTTTCTCATTTTGGTCCAATTTTCTTAATGTTGTTATTCCCTTTTTATTTCATTTATAAAGGTTGGGGTATAGTTTTTCACCTCCCCCAAATTTTACTCTTTATGTTTGAATGATGGGAGACCCCATTCTCTCGCATTAAATTCCTCCCATGTACACCCATTACTATGCCGAAATTCCAAAAGGAATTTCTCCCTCCTCTTTTACAATCAAGCAATTATTTTGTATCATGAATCTAAATTCAATTAAAATATTTGGTACATGTATCTATATAACCCACTTACTTTCCATTTCATTTAAATATGATTAAACACCCCTTTATCTCTCATCAACCATTTTTATGAATTCTTATGTCACGCAGTTATGCTCCCAAAATTGCACCGATTTTTTAAGCCAATTTCATTGTGTACTGAATACCATCCCCATTAAACTATCAAAGGTATTCACCATTATGAAAATTCAATTATTGAATATAAAGTTTCATTTAATAATTCCACATTCCATTATTGTGGAAAAAATTATAATGTTTTAGTAATCCATGTTATATTATCCATGTGACAAACTTATGCATGAAATGAAATGTTTAAGATGGGTGCGCCCTTATAGCGCTCCAATGCATTGGGTAAAGTATAGTATCATGATACATCATGTGTAATGGGTGTTTACTTATGCTAATTCGAGTTCAATGAGGGTTTACTCATGCTTCATGTGCAATAAGGATTTACTCATGCTCCATGTGTAATGATCCTTGGCTCATGCTGATTCCATGTTATGTGTGGTTTCCACATTTCAAGGTTATAATTATCATGATCTATCATGACTTTATTTTTATGATTCTATTGTGCTCTAATTGAATGCCTATTGTCTAACATGTATTTTATTCCTCATTTTACTCCATGTTTATTCCTTTACTGGGCATTATATCTCAGCCTTTTCTTATGTATGGCCTCATGTTATACCATGCAATGCTAAGGATGAGGGAATGTAGTGGTCATGTAAAAAATGATTTCAACAAATATGTTTAATGTTTTATGTTCTAATTTGTTATGTAATAAAAGTAATCCCCAAAGACACTATACCTCTCGATCATCTATGTTGTATAAAGCGAAGTTTATGTAATAACTCATGATTAATTGTGTAATAAAAGATAAGGGTTGTTATAGTTGGTATCGCGGATTGGTTTAGTTATATTTGGGATTAGGATTAGAAGAACCTAGAAAATTCATAGAGACGAGACTATGTATAATAATAATACCCCTATGTTTTGGTGAGTATTGAGTAAGTTGTTTATCAAGAAAATACATCCATGTCTACATACAAGTATGTAGAGGCGGCTCTCGCACAGATGTATCGTAGGGGTAAAACCCAAAAACACTGATTTGATCTAGACTCGAATGGGAACTGGTGGATGACAATTTGACTTTCTAATGACTTGGTTATGACACTCTCGGGGGATATGATTTGGAAAATTCAGAAGCTTAGTATGAATCATTATTAAGGGACTAAAAAAATTCCCAATTAATATATGTTAGAAAGTAGATCATGGATAACATAGACAGAAGCCAATAGATTCTTATGTTAAGGAAATAAAAGTTATTTATAAGTCATTAGTTTTGTCCTTGTAAAACCCTTTATGTGTTACCCCTAACCTTCCTTTTATTCTGTCCATTGGCCCGTAATATAAGGACTCAAGCTAACAATCAATATAATGATCAATGTGATGACTGTACTAATGAGATGCCCAATATAATGGGAGTGGAAATCACAAAGTTTTTCACGCTCCTCTCTTAGATAAATCAAGATTTGAATAGAAACATGGGTCCATATGATAGTTCAACCCCCCCCCCCCCCCCCATGAAAGAATAAATCGCTATTGAGAGTTTCATGAGACAAAGGACTCCTACTATTAATGGATCATTGATTCATCAATTGCTGAACAATGGATCATCACTATTGAAAAGATCTTCTCCATCCTTCAATGTTCTGAACAAGAGAAGGTTCTCCTAGAAGATTATCATACAGAGGGTGGAGCTGAGAAAAGGTAGATATTGATAAGAAATACAACGTTCTTAGACTAGATAATGGTTTTTGAATGGAAGGATTTTCAGAATATGTTTTTAGAAAAATAATTTCCGTGCACCGTTCAGCTTAAGATGGAATGTGACTTCCTTGACATCATGAAAAAATATGACGAATATATTGGAGCGTATGACGAAATCACCACAAGACATCCATGTTATGCATCTGGCATTGTCGTTACCCCAGAATGCAAGGTTGACTACTTCTTTGGGGGGCTGAAACCTAGGCTGTGGAAAGCACCAACAATCCGTGACATCGACAGCTTTGAGGAAGTTGTTGGATGGGCCCTCAAGGTCGAAATAGAGATCATAGAATCTCAAGGGTATCATGTAGATATGAAGCGTAAGGTGGAATTCAATATTGGAGGTCCAATAGATATATCCAATAGTGCTAAAATGATCCAGCACCCCACTTTCCAAAGATGCAGAAAGAGGAACCCATCAAATTTCCTGAAGGGGACAAGGAAATGATTTAGGTGTGGATGAGAATGGAACCTAGCTATTATCTTTCGGTATGAAAGTCCTGCGGCTGCGAAAGAGGACAGGAATGCTCCGTTCAACCATCAACACAAGGTTCATTTGTACAACTGCAGTGAATCGGGGCATCTTTAAAATTAGTTCCCTAAGCCAAGGGTTTTCGGAGGCAACCAAAAACCTCCATGGAAGCAAGGGTGAGATTCTTCCATCACTATTGCCGAAGTGAACCCCGACAATGAAGTGGTGATTGGTACTCTAGTTATTTATTAAAGAATAGAAAACATACTTTTTTATTCTAGTTCAACACATTCAGTTATATCTCGATAGTTTAGTAGAACAGTTCCAAACCCACCACAAATCATGGGAGTGAAGATGTTTGTGAGTATGGAAAATGGGGAAATCATTGCATCCCAAGAAAATACCTCCTCCTCTGTCGTAATCTGTGGATTGAACATCCCAGTGAACCTCTTCATACTCCCTCTAGTGGAATTTGATGGAATTATTGTTAAGGATTGGCTTTACTTATATATAACCAACACAAATTTTCTGTAAGAGGGAAATCATTCTCCATGTAGAGAATCAACACCCGCTTCATTACAAGTGCAAGGAAGAAGATGAATCTCATTTAGCTCCATCATCTCAAGAGTGGATATTACTGCCCTATGAGAACATGTATCTTGATCAAATGATTGAGTCTGTGGAGGCAACCATCATAGAGGAAATGCCTATTGTGAGTTAATTCACTGAAGTGTTTCACGAGGAATTGCTTGGACTTCCTCTTAGAAGTGATGTTGAATTCTCAATTGATTATATAACTGGGCAATTTCTAATATACAAAAATCCATATAGAATGGCTATTGTGGAGCTTGTGGAGCTGAACATACAACTACAGGAGAATCTTGATAAAGGGTTTATATGCCCAAGTGCTTCACCATGGGGTGCACCAGTCCTCTTCGTCAAGAATAAGTATGGGTCTATGTGCCTTTGGATCTATTATCGTGAGCTCAAAACATCATGATAAAGAACAAGTGTCCTCTCCCATGAATGGATGACTTGTACAATCAGCTTTGTGGAGAACAATGCTTCTCTATGGTGTATTTGGGGTCGGTATATTATCATGTAAGGGTGATGAAGGATGATATCTCCAAGACTACATTTCGTACATGATACGGGCACTATGAATTCATAGTAATGCCTTTCAGACTGATTAATTCTTTAGAAATCATCATGGACATGATGAATAGATCCTTTAGTGATAACCTGAACACGTTTTTGATAGTCATTATAGATGATATTCTAATATACTCCAAAACCATGGAGGATCATGAGGAGTATCTAAGAACCTTACTAGACATCTTGTGGAAGAGTAACCTCTATGAAATGTAGTGTAAGTGTGTGTTCTGGTTGAAGGAGGTCCCATTCTTGGGCCATATCATCACATGCAATGGGATATCTTTGGATCCCTTCAAAACATATGCAATTGCGGGATGGTCAATGCCATTATGGGTAACATAGATCTGTAGCTTCTTGGGTTTAGCTGGATATTATCGTTGATTTGTGAAACATTTCTCATCATTCTCCAACCCTCTTACCAAGCTAACTCAGAAGGGAGTAATGTTTTCTTTTAGTGATGAATGTGAATAAAGCTTCACGGAGTTTAAAAGGAGGATTATCACATCGCTTGTGCTCACTTTACCCACACGTGGAAACCTTCTGTGGTATTCATTGATGCTTCAAAGAGGGGTCATGGATGTGTGTTGATGAAAAATGACAGAGTCATTTCATATGCTTCAAGGAAATTGAAAGTTAATGAACAGAACTATCCCACACATGACATCGAGTTGGATACAGTGATCTTAGATTAAATATTTGGTGGAATTATTTCTTTGGGGAGAAGTGTAAAATATATACGTCCCACAAAAGCCTAATGTATATATTCCCACAGAAAGAGTTGAACATGCACCAATGAAGATGGTTAGAGCTGATCAAATACTATGAATGCTTAATCCATTTCCACCATTTGAATGAGAACAAGGTGGAGGATGCCCTAAGTTGAAATGACCTAATGATTCAATCATTGATGAGAATTTAATAGGATCCAATCTTCGTATATATGATTAAGATTGAAATTGGAATCATAAAGAAGTGTACATAATGAATCATTTCACAAATTATTGCACAAACATCAATTTTGGAAAGGTTAAAGGATGCTCAAAAGGATGATGTAGGAATTCAAGAAGAAGTTAAAGTAATCAGAAAAGGTAAATCCTTGGAGTTTAATGTTAATTAAGAAGAAATTTTGAGATTTGGGAAAAGACTATGTGTTCCATCGAGTCCGGAGCCGAAGAATGAACATTTCGGTGATGTACATAGTTCAAATTTCTCTTTTCACCAAGGAAACTCAAATATGTATAAAGATCTTTGAGAGCATTATTGGTGGGATAATATAATGAAGTAGATTTCTGAATATATATCAATGTGACTAGTGTATCAACAAGTGATGGAAGAGAGGAATAAGTCTAAGGGGATGATGCACCCATTTCCCATACTATAATGGAAATGGTAGAACATCCCCATGGGCTTTGTCACTGGACTTCTAAAGACATCCAAAGGCAATAATTCCATCTGGATTGTTGTGGATTGTATTACAAAGTCTACACAATTAATTGCAATTTGGGAGGATTTATCATTGGATCAACTGGCACAGATATATATCAGGGAAGTTGTAAGGCTGCATGGAGTTCCATTATAAATTGTTTCCGATTGAGATCAAAGATTAACCTCTATGTTTTGAAAGATTATGCAAAATTCTCTGAATACTGAACTAAACTTCAGTATGGACTATCATCCTCAAACTGATGGCCAATCCGAGTGGACTATCCAAACACTTGAGGACATTTTGAGAGCATGCTCAGTGGACATTAAAGGAGGATGTGATCAACATCTTCTTCTGGTTGAGTTCTCTTATAATAACAGTTTCCACTCGAACTTCCAAATGGTACCATATGAAGCCCTTTATAGGAAAAGGTGCAGAACAACAACGTGTTGGGATGAGGTCGGTGAGTGTAAGTTGCTTGCACCGGAAATGGTTGAACAAATGGTGGAGAAGCTGAAAACCATTCAGCATCATATCAAGGCAGACGAGAGTCGATAGAAGAGTTATGCATATAACCATCGATGATGCCTTGAATTTAATGTTGGAGATATGGTATTTATATTCATATCTCCATGGTTGAATTTTATGAGGTTTGGAAGGAAATGAAAGTTAAGTCCAAGGTACGTCATCCCCTTCTAGATTCTTGATCGTGTTGGGGATGTGGCCTATCCACTAGAACTTCCCTCTACCATGGCCAAGGTACATGATTTCTTTTATGTATCCCTCTTATGGTAGTACATACCGGACAATTATTATATACTCTTTTCAGAGGAGGTATAGTTATAAGATGATCTTTCTTATTAGGAGCAACCAGTGATGATCTTAGATCATAGATAAAATGTTCTATGAAATAAGATAGTACCCCTCGTCAAGGTGTTGTGCGGAAACCACAAGTTTGAAGAACAAAATTAGAATACGAGGAAATGATAATGTAGAGTTACCCAAATCTGTTTTAGTGTGGGAAAAGCAAATTTTGAGGGTGAAATTTTTTAAAGGGGGGGGGGGATTGTAATGACCCAAAATTTCAATAATGGAAATCCCTATTCATCTAATTGAAATGTATCTTTATATAAAATGTTTATATAAAATGTCAACTTATTTGGTTTTATGTTATGAATTTTGACCATTCCTAATATAGTCATTGAACAGTGATCACATGATTAGTATAAATATAGGGCTTTAACAAATATAATTTACAGAGAGAAAGGAAGCCATGGACTCATCCAGTAGAATTTCTCCACACGAATCCCTTTTGTTGGAGCTCAAGAAAGAGGTGGCATCTTTGGGCTTCGCTCATGACCATGCCCAAGCTGAGCTTCAACATTTCAAACACAAATGGAACCATCTATGGGAGAAGTGGAAGTTTATAGATATCACCACATGTGTAATATTGTCCGAGCCACCCCAAGATTCTATCACCATCGCACACCTTACCCTTAGGTCTTATGCGGCTGTTTTAAGGGGTTATGTAATAGATCCCTAATACTATGATTATGTACGTTATTTTTTTATATAATAATGAATATACTTTCATTTTTTTATTTTTACCTTGTAAATAGTATATAAAGCACAAATATAATTTTTAGTTAATGTTCAACTAAGAAATATATTTTGATGAAATAATGGATTTTTTGTATAAAATAATATTTTAATAAAATATTATTATTCTTAATAAAATAATTTTTATTAAATATAAATTATCATTAATTTTATGAATTCAATTGTAATTTTTATTAAGGTTTGAAAGCCATTTTTGTCAAAACCCATGAATTTTTGATAAGTGTCGGTTTTGGTTTTAAAATATAAAATTTACATATTTAAGAAATTATTTAGATAAAATAAATATTATTTCTAGAATCTAGATGTTTAAATTACCAAATGGTGAATTTTTCATAATTTTCTGAGACAGTCAAATTTTTGGGTAAAAATTAAATATCGTTTAATATATAATGTGTTTTATGACATCATAATGACCCAATATTGATGTAATAAAATAATATAATCCATATGTTCGGAAATTTTTTTTTAGAATTACAATAATTTAATTTTTGGTTTTTTTGACTTATTTTACAAAGCATTAATAGACCCTTCAAGAATTATTAAACATCTTGTCTTTTTAAATTGTTTTCCGTAGAGAGTCACTCACCACCACATAAGAAACCTCGTTATTTTTAGAAGTTAATACATTTTCCATATAAAATTTTGTTTTTCAATTCCCTTTTACTTAAACCATGGTAAAAAACCATGGGCTGGTTTGTGGTTTGAATTAGTTTAATGTGAGGTGTCACAAACCTAAATAATAAAGAATTCCCTCACCATTCATATATAAACCCCCCCATGCTCCCACTTCCTCCTCACTAAAATCCTTTAGAGTTATTCCAATCTCTGACCTACTCTCTCTATAATCCTCCAATGTTTCCTCAATCTCCCATGAAGCCTCTCTCAAGCCTCTCTAAATCATTTGGAAGCACACTTCCACGTTAGGGTTTTTCTTCCTTTTTCATTTTTGTCCAATTTTCTTAATATTGTTATGCCCTTTTAATTTCAAATATAAATATTGGGGTATAGTTTCAAACCTCACCCAAACTGCCATCTTTATGTCTGAATGATGGGATACACCTTTCTATCTCATTAAATTCCTCCCATGTACACCCATTACTATGGTGAAATTCCAAATGGAATTTCTCTCTCCACTTTGTCATTCAAGAATTTATTTTGTATCATGAATCTAAATTCCATTACAATTTTTTGGACATGTATCTATATGACCCCCTTAATGTTCATTTCATGTAAATATGATGAGACACCCATTTCTCTCTAATCATCCATTTTTATGAATTCTTACGTCACGCTGTTACGCTGCCGGAATTGCACTGATTTTCCAAGCCAATGTCATTGTGTAATGAATACCATGCCCATTACTCTATCAAGGTTATTCAACTTTATTCACATTTACATATTTATTATAAAGATTCATTTATTAATTCCACATTCCTTTATCTTGGAAAAAATTATTATGTTTTATGAATCCATGTTATATGATCCATGTGGTACACATATGCATAAAATGAAATGTTAAGAAGGGTGCACCCTTATAGTGCTCCAATGCATTGGGAAAAGTATATTATCAAGATAAGTCAAGTGAAATGGGTGGTTAATCATGATAATTCAAGTGAACCGAGGGTTTACTGATGCTTCATGTGTAGTGAGGATTTACTCATGATCCATGTGTAGTGAGCCTTTGCACATGCTAATTCCATGTTAATTGTTGTTGTCGCACTTCCATGTTATGATTATCATGCTTTATCATGCCTTTATGTTAATGCTTATATAATGATCTAATGATATTCTTATTGTCTAACATGTATTGTATTCCTCATGTTACTCCATGTTTATTCCCTTACTAGGCTTTATAGATCTCCCTTTTCTTATGCATGTCCTCAGGTTATCCCATGAAATGCTAAGTATGAGGGAATGTAGTCGTCATATAAATGATGTTTTTAATAAAGATGTTTCATTTTTTATGTTATAAGTTGTTATGTAATGATCCTAATCCCCAAGGGCACTAGAACTCTCGATCCTCTATGTTGTATCAAGTGAGGTATCATGTTTACTTGTGTAATTAAACATCAGGGTTGTCATACTAATCAACCTCAAATCAGACCTTTACTAGCCTCAAACATAGTGTTAAATCCATAAATCATCACATAAATTGATTATTTTTATCCATTATGCATTATCGGGATTCAGTTTCAGCTATTAATTATAATGTAACAATGGATCCACTATTATTATTTAAGAGAAATTAATGTTTTTGACTTTTTATCAATGGAATAGATGTTTCTTCATCCTTAATAGAAAAAAATTTCAAGATCGTGATCCTTAGTAAGCTTTCACTAGAGGATCAGGACTCCCATTTCCCTAAGTTGTGTTTTACACCCTAGTTTGAATGATGATAAAAAATTTCATGGAGCACATTCTATACATCAACCTTAAAAACTAAAACCGAAATAATGGGGATAAATAGATGGCAAATCCATTATCTTCATTTTACATAAATATAAGTCACACTCTCGTGAAAAACATTATATTCATCATCATTTAACAATCAGCTTCATAATTTTACTGAAGCACATTAAATTATGAAGAAAAAAATAGATTTATTTTGAACCCTATTCTATTTTCAATGAGAGCTCATTTTCAGGACCATATTTATTGAGTGCTTCATCAAATATTTAAATTTGAAACAAATTAGGTGAATTCGGTGAAAATATTTCAACAATGATCCTTCTTTTGAATTATACTGATTTGACTTCATATTTACTCAATCCTAAAATATTTATTCTTGGAGGAATTTTTTCCATCAATATTAATATAGTTGAATAATCATAGTTTATGGAGTTATCATATTCCCCAGAATTTTAGTTTGGTTATATTGTTTTCATCCTCATTTATAGAGAATGTGAGTGTCACACATGAATGTTTATTTAGTTTTGGTTCTAAAAAATGACATCTTTGAATTAAATTTAAACATTTAATTTACTAAATACATATGTCTAATTAATTAATCAACATCCTCCATTCTTGAAGAAGCTCAGTATCTTCTCCACTTGAGGTCAATTGTTCTTATAGGAATGGTCTATCATAATACATTCATTTGATCTTTGTAGTCTTATGGTAGTTTCAAATTTTTCAGTGTGGTAAGTCGATATGTGATTTTATGACCGATTAATGTTTCCTCTTATTGTAGCTCATTTCTTATTCAGTTAAGTAAAGTGTCTTCTGGATATTCACAAGAAACAAAAAATACTATTAATTAATCTACCCATCATAGGAAAATTACTTTCTTATTTGTGTGGAAGCTTCTTCTCACATTCTTCCTAATCATTTTCTTTGTGTGATTAAAACCAATAAAAAAATTTCATCATTAAATAAAAAATATCAATTAAAATTTAAATTTAATATATCCAAAATAGTATTTTTCAATGAAATAAAAAAATTGAAATTAAAATTAATGAGAAAAAATGATTAAAATAAAAAATATGGAACTAATGAATGAAACTAAAATTACACAAAATCACCTAAAAACATTCTTAAAAAATCACAGTAAATGAAATTTATTTCTCTATAAAAAAATTTTATAAATTAAATATCAGGACATTATGAAATTAAATTACTAAAAATAATAACTTTTAAAATATTTTCGATGGTTAATAGTTTCAACATCATAGTGACAAGTGTTTAATGATTCTCCATTAAAACCTCATTGCTTATATTAAATATTCATTTAGTTTAGCAATGCGATTTGAATGAAAATTATAAATTACATGAAACATCAAACCCACCCCACATAAGATATTTCACTATTAATAAATATATTAAATTTTATTTATTTTTAAAATATTTTTTTCAAATAAATGATTGAACTTTCTATGTTCAAATACACACCAGAAATGGTTGAATGAAATTATCCCTTCATCATTGAAAATAAAATATGAAGAAAAACCAATACCTTATCTAAATATAAGTTAACATTTCAATGTGAGGAGTGAGGAAGACATGATTGTAGTGGAATTAAAACATTATCAAGAATCATTTTCAATTATCACTATCATTATTTCTTCAATCTAAAGATCCATTTTCAACATCACTAATACAACTAAAATGATTTTATAATAATTAAATTTTCCCTTATTAAATTGGGTTCAATCCTTTCCACACATTAATGAATTTTTCTTAATAATTAGGAATCTAATTGATTTCATTCATACATTGTTGTTCATATAAGTTACATAATTAAAAATTAATTTCATCATTTACACAAATATGAAGTTCTAAATGTTTCAAGTTATCACCTTGCGTTCCTAGTTTCCTATTTTACTATAATTTCCATGGAATTATAAGACTATCATTTGAGTTGGGTCTGTTAGGTGTTGGATTTCACAAAATACATGTAATATATTTTGAGATCAATATCCAGTTCCATCAATTATAATTCCAGTTCCATAGAAATATATCCAATCACGCTATATTTAAATGATCATAAATATAATTTCAATAATAACAGTATGAAAAATTCACTAATAAATCATGGATTTCCATAAATTTTGCCATAATTGAATCACCTTGCCCAACAAGATATTTTTCACCTTGGTAGGAAGCATTTGATTTCAAATATTCAAAACCTAATTACAATAAAAAAAATTAAAACAAAATGTATATTTTATTTATAGATAATGAGCAGATCCTTTCCCTATAAGAATGCTTGAAAGGGAGAATTTTTTTTAAAAAAATATTTTATTTATGTGTACAATGTTGAATCATAGTTAAGGTAAATTCTAAGACCCCTCTACCCCCATTTAAATTTATTATTTTTTGTAATGATGAATTCCAAGGTGGAGGAAAACATCTTAAAAAATATTTAATAGATATTTAATATTTCATTACTTCACATAATGTTTTAATTTTTTCAAGATAGTCCAAAAATGTCTATCTGCACATCTAATCAACTATCAAATTCCAAAAATTCTCAATAATTTCACTATCCATCATGAAAAATATTCTAGCACAAAAAAGATGATTTGGTAGAATAAATATGAATGAATTGAGCTCAAAAATGATTTCCAAATGAATATAGAAACAAGAAAAAAAACTATGTTTTTAACACAAAAAGTGATCAAGGTAGTATTAGTGAAACATATTCTAAAATATATGTTTTCAACAAGCATAAATAATTTCCATAAAAAAATTATTTGACACTTAAAACCAAATACCAAAAGTTGTAATAGTTTCAATACACATAGCATGAAAAGTGATGAAATTAAGACAACAATCCCCCTATAAACAATATTTTCCATTTACATTCTTTATATTATAAATATCATGATGTTATTTCAGGAATATCTCGATCTACACCATTCCAGTCCCAATATGAAGTAAATTATATCAAAATGAGATTTTAAAAGATATGATAACATAAATTTGTAACCATGTTTCGAGTTATGGAGATTGATCCCCCAATATTAGTTATAGGGAACATATTTTTATTTCAAAAAAACAACATGTTGTTGACAAAAACCACATTTTTTTTAATTTTAACCAAATAATCAGTTGATATATTCATGTAGTAAGTTCTTCTCTTCATTTAGTCACTTCTTCTCTTCATGAGGTCTTAGATGCTTGGTAACTTCACTCAATACATGAAAACATCACCCAAATGTCTAGTCCATCCTTTATGCCTATGATAAATTGGTGTTAGACATTGTTTACTAAGATCTATTAAACAAAATATTTGAGAACATTATCTTTTAAAAAAAGAATGAAAATTAAAATCATGTGTTTCTACTTTATTATAAATACAATTATACTCTTCATCTATATTACACATTACTTATAACCATGTTAATTCAATGGGTAATATTAATATTTTTTGAGTTCAATATTTTGTGTGGAAATGCTATGATGATCTATCCATATTTTTAGAATATCATCTTATTGTAGAACTCTCTCTACATTCCCCATGTTTCTTGAGATGAAATTTTTTTTCTAGTGGTGTTTATATTACTAAAATACCACAAATAAGAATAAGGATTAAATAAAACCATAAATAATAATTTATCATTTTACTAGAATCATTCACCAAGTTCCCTCTATCAATTAATGTAATTATATATTAAGAAAAAAGGTTCTACAGATGATACACCATTGTCTTTGTGGTTTTCAACATCAGTCTCAGAGTTATCTATGTTATTTTAAGAATGTTATATATCCTCTATATATTGTAATATCTATTTATGACCATAAATAAAAACAATTTTAATTTAGGAAAATTAACATAAAAGGAATATAATTGTTATCCATTATAGACAATATGTCTAGATTTACATTCTTAGCACTCTCAAAAAATGTGTATTACTTTAATCTTTTCACATTATAATGGGTAGAACAATAAAAATAACTATGACAATGTTTGAAAAATTTAGATATAGAAGAATAAGTGAATGTTTTTGAATAATAATTTGTTACATGGGAGGTGGTTCTCTCAAAGGAGGAGTTATGTGAGTGGAACTCGATATATTAAGGAGAAATAGAAAGGCTTTGTTCCAGTTGGATCTTTTCTTGTCCCAGATCAAATAGTTTTATAATCAGGTCCTTATATTTCTCCAATAATTCAAGATCATGTGCTTATTCAGAACCATCATTAAATGAGATACCTTTTTTGTAATAAGTAATGCTAAAATCCCCTAGGCCTTTGGTCTAAACACATATTCGTAAACATCAAATAATTTTTAGGCAACCTCGAGTTCATATTTCTCAAATATGTCAAACCCTTCAATAACAACAACAACATAATGGTGTAGTTTACCATTAGACACACCCATTACAACAACATTAGTAGTAATGAATAGTCTGACAACTATGACTGGAACATCTTATTCACACCCCATATCCATAATTATAAATAAATTTGGAAATGTAGGATTCTATTCCAAGACTAATAGATCATCCAACCTCCCCATGGGATGACTGACTGACCAATTAACTTATTGTAGAGTCACATAAGTTTGTTTCAAGTCTGATAGACCAATTATTTTTAATAAGGATAAGGGTTTCACTTTAAGAATAACATCAATGTCACATAATTATTTTATTTATCCACTCACTTTTATTTTCAATTAAATAAAAAACATCTAGGTTCCATATGTTTAGGAGGAAAATTATTTAACAGGATGGAACTACACCCTTCATTTAGATTTATGGTATCACATTATTGTCAATCCATTTTTATTACAAAGATCCTATTATGAAATTTGTTATATATAATCATTTTTATGTTCTCAAAAAAGGGTATTCTGATGTTTAATGTATTAAACATTCCTTGGAATTTCTAGTACATAGGTTAATCATTCATTTTTAAACATTGGGGAAGGGGAATTAGTTGGGGATAATTCTTAAAAATTAGTTGATTAATTACATTACCCACAATACACACCTTTTTTACCTTCTTTAATCAACTTACACTTTTACATTGTTCATTGTCTTTTTTAGTTATGTGTTCATCAATTTGTTTGGGAAGGACCTTGCCATTTAGATTTTTATTATCCCATATTTTTATTATCAAATTCAATAAAATCATTAATTTGAATTTTACGAGTTTGGACTATAAATTTTAATTGATTTTTAAATCTGTGTCTAGTAGAGATGCTTATCAAATTCTCCCACGGATTGGGATCAGATGTGATGGGTATATTTCCCTAATATACCCCTCTTAACCCAAATTTTGTTTTACATACATTTTTTTTAGACTATTAATGATAGATTGATGAGATTAATTTTTTATTAGATTGTTGAAAAGATACACAAAAAATGTTTTACAATTTTAAGGACCAACCACATTTTGAAACTAATTTCATGGTGGGTTTAGAATTATTTTGGAAATAGAATGCTATCTAATAAGACCTTGATATTATCAACTAATATTGGGGTTGTTTTTTAATAATGAATTGTATTGATCTGAAAAATAATCATTGATTTTATATTGTATCGACCTATAGTCTATATATCTATCACCATCCTCAGCATGAACATTGATATCAAATTTTTGAAAATAGTTCTATGTGTGACATACATCCTCTATTTATAACATTTCTACCTATGTGTGATTCCAGTAAAAATAGCACCAATTTGAGGGTCTTTTCCGCCATATAAATCAGTATCAATTTAAAATACTTTTGATTAAACTTTTTAGCTGGTTAAAAATGATTTTATTTGTTGTCATTAGATATAAAATTTCAAAAAACATCCACTACAATATTGGTCACTGATATTTTTATTATATGGTGTGTGGTGTTTATATAAAGTATCCATAAAAATATGGGGAGAATGATGGTGGTTAGGAAATTTCATAAGAAAGATAAAAATATATCCCATGTCACATGAAAATGATACTCCTCGTCATGGAAAAAATATAGCGATCTTTTGATTAAATTTCACAAAGGTGTATCTATGATAGAATTTGTAAACAAATGAATTAGAAAATTGGCCCCATAATTCAAATATCGCATTATCTATGTTCTAAAACCCACTCCAATCCATTCCCATGAGATAGAATATGAACTAAATCAACCAAATATATTCCTCAGTCAACTCATATAGAGGTTATTTTTATATTTAATAATAAAATACTATATGGAATTCATGTGAATGCACGATGGGGTGATCAATGATGGAAAAAAGAATATTGGTGTGGGAATTTTTGATTTAATAGTTTGTAGACCTTGGAATGAGCCATATACATGATGGACTAATAGACATTGAATAAAAATATAATGACCTATGTCTAGGCATATTAGAGACCTAATTTATTAGTTATGGTGGATTCCAATTTTGTTTTTCCTTTTTAAATCATTCATCTTTTATATTTTACATAATTCTCATTTTTGGTTCTCTTTTTTAGGATAGATTTTTGAATTTCTATCTCATATATAAAAGTATCAACCATAGTATTAAGATCACTATTATTCATGAAAATTAAATTTCTTAAGAGGAGATATGAACATAAAATGATTATTTTTTAATATATATAGAGATATTGTTTTTCATATAGTATTATACAACTTATTTTTGATTTTACTTATATATTTTGTTATTGATAATTTCTTTGTTCAGTGTTTTTGAATTGGATAAAATTTAATTCCCCATAAACATCCCCTAAAATTGATACAATTCTATATAATTTCCTAATATTAAGATATATTAATTTTAGATAAACCTATTATCTACTAGTTCTATTGTAAGAAGTGTCGAACCATTGGAAAAGAGACATTGTGTGGTCTAAAACAATGTATTAAGAAAAAACCAATCAGGAGATGAAATGGTGGCAGCATTGTGGAATACAGTAACAATTATGGTGTGAGTATTAGAAAGATGTGTTGTTAGTAGAAAATCAGCAGGAGAATAATGAGAAGATGGGGTCATGGGAACAATATGGAGTAGATTTAGAAATATGATAATAGATATTGTATGAAATTAATGACTGAGTTATGAAGCTATATTCATAGGTTTGTAATAAATATTATTAATTAAATAAAAAAATAATATATATATATATATTATAATAATTGTTATTTCAAACAAAATAAATGATAATGATGCTACATCATAGACAATATCTAACCAAAACCATATCCACAAACTAAATCAGTTGTGGTTTCAAGGGGAAAAAATCTAGTCTTCACCGATCGATACGTGAAGCATAGTGAAATTATTTTCATGAGGATGAGAATGTGAGAGAATTGAATAAAATAGATCTTCAATCAATGAATAATTACAATCATTAAATTCGTATTGAAATTATTCTATCCATCTTGACTAATCCACTAGAATTTTCATAACTTTACATGATACAAAAAAAAATATATTTTATTAAAATCGTATTGATAAAATGGAAAAATATATAGAGGAGAGAGTTGGGATCTTTTGTGGTGTTATTGTAATATTCCTTCAGTTTTGTCTCCCAATCCCATATTCTATTTATTCTCTCCATCTGTTGGTATAGGCCTACACTTAAATATGTTCCTATATTTCTGTGAATGATCGAAAGTTACCGAGGTGACTTTGGTGTTGAATGGTAGAGATATAGTGAATATTGTTGTTCATTACCAAAAAATGAATTTTTCTTAGAATATTATCCCTTAATATTTTCTTTCTATTCCACTATGACATCCCATATCATTAACACCCACCTTGTTCCTGGTATCAAAAACCTACTTGTAGAGCACTTGTGATTATTGATTATTATCCTCATAGTAGACTCAAGAAATGCACGTAGTTGAATAAGGTATTCTAAAAAATATGACATTATTTAACTCCAAGTTTTCAAAATGAGTAAGTACCTTTATTTATTATATTTCATAGATCATCTCCTAAAAATTCGTAATGATAATTAAGCATTCACATAGTTTCAGTGATCTTGATCCCAATTCTTTTGATTTATAATTTACAATTGTAATTTTCAGGAACCATGAGTTTCAATGCATTCAACACAATGTTGTGGATTTTGGGACCCTATGAAGAAAGAGTCTAAATATAAATACATCATTAACCAAGTACCATCACATAAAATATTTTCACTATTATGAAATTATTGACCTCTCTTAATTTTACCGCTCTCATTTTTAGAAACAAAATCACCTGATCATGTCTCATCTAGTGACTCCACACTCAATTACACTAATGGTATTTGTGAGAATTTTGTCCAATAGAAGGCCATATTTGGATACTTCCAAATAATTCACTAGTCCGATTTGGATTATATAGTTAGATCAATAATTATCATCACTACCTTCTCAACTAGACATTGGTCTTACAAGCTCAATATAAAACATTATTTTCTACTTGCATCAAAACCCCTTCAAATTACTCCAATTCTCTTCATGTCTCACTCTCGAATGAGATTCACGGACATACCAAATTCACTATTTCATTGTTTATATTCATCAAGCCTTTATCAAACATGGAATATTTAATTATAAAAATATATAAATATCCCCATCAATATGGTCTATGTTCATCCTTGAACTATACTCTTCCATAACTTTAGACTTATTCATCTTTGCATAATCCTTCTCCCCAATTGAGTTATTGTTTCATTTTCATCATTTTCCATGAATCATATTTAGTTATTAATCATGATTTATAAACTTCCCAACTTGTGTTATTCCCAGGAAGTTGTCATGTTTTCATCAGGGTTGGTGTCATTAAATTTTATTTAGCTAAAATGGAAGCGTAATTATAGTCCCTGAACCACTATCATCAGTAAGTATATATTATTGACACTTATTTCATTAGGAATTGGGTAGAACTTGTTTTGAATGAATCTTTATAATTTCGATGACATTTTTTTTGTTAATCTTCCCATGAACCCATAGACATAACAATAGGGGAAAATGTGGTTCAATCCATCATATTCTTCAGACCTACCTAAAGAACACACTCCAAAAAGAAACAATCTATTATTTGGATCATAGTAATCATCATAATTATTGGATTAATCAACTCTTTTTTGGATGAAAACTAGTTATTTTTACATCCCTCTTTAATCATCGATAGAAGCTCATGTTCATGCCTAAAGAAGATAAACACTTCATCTATGATTTTGGTTTCAGTCTACTTGGGTGTATTAGGTGAACCCAATTATACAAATACCCTTACTCTAAGTCATCACGACTAAAATTAAACACCACTAAATCCAAAAGTATCGATTTATATAGGAATTTATTCATGTTATGAGTCTTTTAGTTGAACAATAATTGTTGGTCAAGTTACCATAGTCCATCGGATTCTAGATTGGTGATTCTTTTTCAACTATATCAGTTTAAAATGGTTGTGTAGTCCCAAGATATTTATCCAACCTTGATTATAAAAAATCACAACATCTAATCATAATTCATATTTTTTTTCATTGAATTAGAAAATCATACAGATTACACATTATCCAATACTCATGAAGAACCATTTTATCTTTTTTTGAATATAGTCACTCTTGAATACATTAATAGTTGATTATGATTCTTATAGTGTGTCACAGTCATAATGTAGTAGCTTTAGTAGTAGTGATGTGGAAGGCTGATAAGGGAGTTTGTGGTCTGTTTATGTATCCACTTATGGTATATTATTTTCAACGTATGGATGTTTGGGTAATTTTTAAATATTTAGACACAATATCATATTCTCATCGTCACTCCACCAACTATGTGACAATTTCTTCCTTTTTCGTGTGAAA